>CM053623.1:34383768-34439630 GCA_028646595.1 Phalanger gymnotis | reverse complement strand
AAAAAAAAAAAAGGAAGGCAAACAATTAGTCTGATATTGGCACTGAAGAAACACCTAGGCCTACCTAGAAAGCATGCCTGGGCTCCAAAATGTAAGGATGAAAAGGATTCTGATCATTCTGATCCGATTAGAAGATAGCCCCAAGACAATGGATAAGGGCTTGAAAATGGGAGGGCAGCATAATCATCTTTGAAAGAAAGGCCCAAACAACAGAAGACTGTTGAGCGAACAGGGCTCTGCTGTCTAAGACCCTGATGAAAATCTGCAACAACCAGAATCCAGAGAATCCAATGCATGATGCAAAGAGAGACATGAGGCTACAGAGAGGCCAGGAAGGGTAGAAATAAATGGGTATCATTCAAAAGGTGCTTGAAATCTGATCCTCTCTGGGTGGGTCAACAATACAACCAGCCAAGGCAAGAACAAAGCCATGGGAACAGGAGTGATGACTCTGATAGAAGAAAGAATTCTAAGAGGTCTGTGCTCAAGGAAAGAAATAGGATAGAACACTCCCCCTGATCTAAAGTGGGTGAATATGGAAAAGGACAAATCACCCATAGGAAATGCATCTGAAGGCAGGGGTGTGATCAGTGTCTCAGAAAGGCTGGTCAAGTTAAGTGAGTAATAGCAAACTTTATCTTTTCATAAGCTTATTAATGAGCCAGGGAGGGGAGGAAGGGTGGGGTGCGAGTGCAATAAAAGACTAAACCAGAACAAAGAAATGCAAACACCACCAGATCTGACTCTGGAACTATAATAGAAGGCTGTGTTCTGTTGGTATATACAAAGAGGACGGTAGGAAAATGGTCCTATAGCTAAGCGATATAAAAAGGGCTCTTTTTGTACTTCCTTATTACCTGTTGCCTCATTACCAGAAAAACACATACACTGTAGAAGGACAGGAAATGGCCTGGCCAAAGATCTCCACGAGTGAGCCATTGGTCAGTTGTTATAGGGTGGTTTTGTTTTTGTTTTTGTTTAAAAAAAAAACAGGGTTTTGGAAGGACCTTTTTCCATGGATTAGGGTACTGTATTTGGAGTCAAGAAGACCTGAGTTCAAATCCCACCTCAGACACTTTTTAGCATAAGAAGTCTTTCCCTCTGTGTGTGAAGACTGATTTGATAGACTTAGCCCTTCTCAACAATCAAGGACCTAAAACAATTCCAAAGGACTCATGATGGAAAATACCATCTACCTCCAGAGAAAGAACTATGGAGTCTGAATGCAGAGCGAAGCAAACTATTTTCTTTTTGCTGTTCTCGTTTGTTTTGTTTCTCATGATTTCTCTTATTCGTTATAATTTTTCTATACAACACGACTAACGTGAAAATATGCTTAATAGGAATGTATATATAAAGCCTATATCAGACTGCATGCCATCTTGGGGAGGGAGGAGAGAGAGGGAGAAAATTTAAACTTACTGAAGTGAATGGTGAAAACTGAAAACAAATGAGTTAATAAAAAAAAGAAAAGAAGACTTTTCTTCCCCCCCTGAATGCTGTTGTGCTTTCCCTCTGTGATTCTCTCTATATCACCCTCTCATATCTATATGTTTGTACATAAATCATTTGCATATTGCTTCCACTGCCTTCCACTGTAAGCTTCTTGAGGGCAGGGACCCCCTTTTTTGGGCCTTTCTTTGTATTTCCAGACTTATGAGCACAGTGACTGCACATAGTTGTTGCTTAATAATTGCTTATTGAATTAACTAACCCCTCTTGGCCTCAGTTCCCTCATCTGAAAAAAAAAACGAGGAGGTTGAATTTGATGACTTCTCAGCTTCCTTTTGGTTCTAAAATTATTATCATATGATCCATGAAAGAGGCAAGTGTGTATGCAGCAATATTACTGTAGACAGTTATGTTCAAGCACACGCTGACTGCATTACAGATGAGACAGCATGACTAGATTCTCTTGGTATTTTTAAACTGCCTAGGATATGATCCAAGACGAAGCATTTTGGGAGCCAATATTTTTTTCTAACAGATCGTTCTGAAGCAAAGTTCTAGTGTACTGAATATCATACTGATTTTACCTCTGACAGTTCATTTATATATAGTAAAAATCAATTGTCTGTGCAACAAAGATGGTACAATGGAAAGACTACGAAAGTCCTGGAATCACATTCCAGCTGAGATAATCTTGGATTCTGAAAGTCTGTAAAATGAGGGTAATAATGATTAACATTATCAACCTCACAGGGTTGTTTTGAGAGAAATGCTTTGTAAAGCTCAGTCCCCTAGAGGTCAGTGCACAGGGCAAAGCCCCTTTCACCCCATACCAGTTATGGCTCTGGTGATTTGTAAATGACAACTTATAGCATAATAACGAAAAGAAACTACACATTTTCTGGGTGAAATATACTAATAAGTCAATTACAGAGAATGAGTGATCTTGATTTTTTTTAAACACTGAGTATTACAGCCAACATAGAAAAAAGGCAATGGATGCTAATGAGGGCAAAGCTGTTGTTTCCATCTGTCAGTGGGGACAGTTCAGTGCATTCTGTCACCACTGCACAGAAGCAACTCAGCACATGTCCTACTGCTGGTGGGTTACAAACATCATCATCACAGACCAAGGGGAGCTCATTTATTTGATAACAGATAAATCAAATTACTTCAATCTAGTCCCTCCACCAAACCCTCTACTCTGTCTTAAGAATTTTTAAACATACTACTTTATTTATGGGGAACTTCTTAATGTGCGAAAATTGGAAGGATACATATACACATATTTGTACACACAAAAGATCAAAAAAAAAAAAAGGAGGAGAAGAAACATGGCAGAGTAGAGTGAGTTAGAATTATGGAAACCAGGGCTCAGGTCCCTACTCTGACTCATCCTAGATGTGTGACCACGGGCAAGTCCCTTAACATCTCTGAGGCTCAGGTGACTACAACTACATTTATTATATGCTATAGGTATGTTAAGATGTCTGCTAAAAAAAGGAATTTCCAACCCAACAGGATCAGAGGTCTCTGACTTAATGATATAAAAGACTTCTAGCAATACCTGTGGGAAAGCATTAGTCAGAGTTTACCATAAGAATTCTTAGGATTATAGGAAATAATGTGAGATTCAAGATCAAGTCAATTTTATACATTAGGAAACTGAGGCCCAGGAGTTTCAAATCATAGGATCATAGGGACTAGCTTTAGAGCTGGAAGGGACAGTAGAAGTTTTATCTTATCCAACTGCCTCATTTTATAGATGAGGAAACTGAGTTTCAGAGAAATTAAGATATTTGCCCAAGGTCACACAGGTAGCAAGTAATAAGTGACATGGACAGAATTTGAACCCAAAGTTCAAAGTCAGAGTACCCCTGTCGCTGAAGCAAGCTGCCCTGATGACTTGGTCAGGACCCCGGAGCTACTTTGTCCTAGTCCTGTGATTCCACTACTCTGTCATGTTGCCTTCAATATAAGACTCTTAGAAATACTTTGTGGCTCCTTTCCCAAGAATGGAAATAGAGAGGACAAGCTTCTATCTGTAGTTTATACAGTGTATCTATCTGCAAGGAATCGAGTTCCCACTCAATGAACAATACGTGGTAGCCGACATTGCCATCTAGCGTCCATTGAGACCCACTACAAAGGTAACATAACCTCAAGGTACAATGTCCCAGGTAACTATTTTTCATCATTTTAGAAATCACAACTCAATTATAGGAAAAAAAAATAACTAAAAGCATCCGTGGAAATGATCTACAAAAACAAAAAACAACAGTTAAGAGGGCACCTAGGTGGACACAGTGCTGGCCCTGGAGTCAAGAAGATGAGTCTTCCTGAATTTCAATCTGGCCTCAGACACTCCCTAGCTATATGACCTTGGGCAAGACTCACTTAACCCAGTGTGAATCAGTTTCCTCATCTGTAAAATGAGCTGGAGAAGGAAATGGCAAACTATTCCAGTATCTTTACCAAGAAAATTCCAAACGGGGTCAAGAAGAGTTGGATATGACTGAAATGACTCAGCAACAAAGTCAGTAGTAAAGTTAGGACCTAAACCTGTCCACTATGCTATTACTATATCTACACCTTTTCTATTTGACCTGACTTGTGCCTCCAAATGCTGCCATTTTTCTTTCTTCCTTCTCTCTCACCCCCAAAAGCAAAACCAAAGAGGGATTTTTAGCTGTCTCCTTCCTTTAATACTTTCGAGTTGCTCATTCAGAAGAGGGAAAATAAGGTAGGACATCAAAAGAGCTATAAAAAGAGACAGGAGGGGGAAGAATGAAAGGAAGAGAGAAGATTGTCACTCAAAGAGCTAAACTTTTTCTGGCTTTCTTGGAATTGAGAGTTGGACTCTAGGGCTTAGATGTCATCTGATCCAACTCCCATAATTTACAGATGAGAAAACTGAGGCCCAGAGTGGGTAAAGTAACCCCCAGGTAGAAAGGAACAGAGTTGAGATTTGAACCCCTGTGTTCTAACCACAAAGCCAGCTCTTTCCACAAAGCCACCCCGCAAAACGGAGGCAAAACTTAGGGTAGAACGCTCTCATGGACATCTGTATTCTGAACTAAAGCCTCATCCCGGCTCTTTAAAAGATAACAATGCCATCTAGACTAAAAATAACTTTAATTGGACCCAAAAGATTCAAAAGAAAGGACGTACCTGAGGAAAAGACTCTGAATCCAAGACAGTCACTTAACTGAGTTCCTTTTCAAAGAGGAGTTAACTAGAAAGAGGCTAAAAGTTCAGCCTTGTGCAATACAGCAAGTTCAGTGAACTAGAGGCTGCCCCCTTGGCCACATATTGGTCAACATACAGAGAAAAACAAGGAAAGAAGGCCCTGAACTATCTAACTTCAATATTCAGGCTCTGGGATTTAAATAGTTAACCAAATGTTTATTAACCTCTTCCTAAAGCACAGGTCTGACCATGTCACTCCCTAGTCAGTCTCCATGGCTCCAGGACCAAATGTAAAATACTTTGTCATTCAAAGCCCTTTCTAACCTGCCCCACCCCTCTTCCTTTCCAGTCTACTTAGACCTTTCTCCCTACCACATACTCTTTGATCCAGTGATGATGACCTCCTGGCTGCTCCACAAATAAGACTCCCCATCTCCTGGCACCTAGCCACTTTAGCTGGTTGTCCTCCATGCATGGAATGCTCTCCCCTTCTCATCTCTGCATCCTCTATTCCTTCATGTCCCAGCTAAAATCCTATCTTCTACAGGAAGTCTTCTATTCCCTCTTAATTCTAATACCTTCCCTCTGTTAATTATTTCCAATTTATCTGGTATGTAGTTTGTTTTTACATGGTTGTTCATTTGCTGTCTCTGTAAGCTGCCTGAGAGAAGGGACTGCCCTTTACATTTTGTGTGTGTGTGTGTGTGTGTGTGTGTGTGTGTGTGTGTGTGTGTGTGTGTCTCTCGGTGCTTAACAGTTCCTGGCACATAGTAGGCATTTAATAAATGATTACTGACTGACTACTATGTGCTAAGGACTTTGCAAAGTTTTGGGGATACAAAGGGCAAAAATCATAAAAAGTACACACAAAATACACACAAAGTTCAGATAAAGGAAACATCATTATCTAGTTTTGGGGTGGAGGAAGGAAAAGCTTCATGAAGGAGGTGGGGATTGAGATAGCCCTTAAAGGGCAGAATTCAAGGAAAGGAAAAGGGTGTGGCAAAGGGAAAGTCCAATATTTGTGAACATGTTTCACTTTTTGAAAGTCTGGTTTGACTAAACAAAAAATGTGGAGGAACTAGGGATCAAATCACCTAAGGCTTTGAACACAAATCCAAGGAGTTTACGCTTTTATTCAGCACACAATGAGCCACTGAAAGTTTTAACGCTGGGAATGCTTTGATTAGTTATACATTAAAAGATTTAAGCCATACTAAAACAAGCTTAGATTAATTAAAGGAGAGAAGGAGGCAACTTCAGTCATCCAAGCAAAAGGGAGCCCCAAGGGGCTGGATTCAAAAGCCAAGTCAAATACAGAACGAAGAGAACTTCCAATCACTGTGTGTTTGTGTGACCAGAAACAACTAGGGAAGGGGACAGGTAGAAGAGAAATAGAGGCAGGAAGTCAACAGTGGTTACACAGAGACAAGAAACTAAAAAAAAAAAAAAAGGTTTTAAAAGGCTTAGGTAATAAAAGTCAGCTTTTTATATGAAATTTTTTTGATGGTTAAAGAACTTTAGCACACTCTCTCTCTCCTCTTTTTCTCTCTCTTCTCTTTTTCTCTCTCTCTTCTCTCTTTCTTCCCCCTCTCCCTCTCTCTCTAAACATATATATATAATATATATATATACACACACACACCCACAAACATACATGTGTGTATATATATATATGCGCACACATATATATATATATATATATATACACACACATACAAACAAACATGGGTGTGTGTACGATGTGTAGTGTTGTCTGATCTTCAGTTTGTGAGATGGGTGCTATTATTATCTAGATTATTTAGAGGCAGCTAAGTGGCACGATGGATAGAACCTGGGGTCGGCAAGCCCTGAGTTCAAGTCCAGCCCCAGACACTTATTAGCTATGTGAACCTGAACAAACCACTTCATTTCAGTTTCCTCATTTGTAAAATTTTGTTGTTCAGTCATTTTCAGTCATGCCCAACTCTTCATGACCTCATTGGGGGTTTTCTTGGCAAAGATACTGGAGTGGTTTGCCATTTCCTTCTCCAGATCATTTTACAGATGAGGAAACTGAGGCAAGCAGGTTAAGTGACTTGTCCACAGGTCACACAGCTAGGAAGTGTCTAAGGCGATTTGAACATCTTCCTGACTCCAGTTCCTGCGCCATCTTGCAGCCCATCTGTAAAATGGGGATAATAGCAGCACCTGCTTCCCAGGGTCATTGTGAGGATCAAACGTCTTTTTTTTTTTTTGGTAAAGTCCTTTGTATACATTTATAAAGCACTTTGAAAACTGTAAATCACTATATAATTGCTAAGTATTTTTTTTTTAATTTAATGACGACTCTTAAGGAGTCATAAAGAAACCATCTATTGATGTCGGGTTCCATTATGTTCCCTACTCTGCCACCTCATTCCACTATCACGGTGGCCCTGGGCTCCTGGGGGCTGCCACCAGCTCTGCAGATGCTACCAAACTGGAAAGACTTTGAATAGGGAAACAGCAGCAATCAATCACCCAACAAAGATCTACCAGCATCATGGCATGTTTCTATACAGTTTTAAGATGTACGAAGCACCTTCCTCAGAAGATCCCTCGGATGGACGGGGTCACTATATCCACCGTACAGATGAGGCTCAGAAAAGGCATCACTGGTAACACAGACAGGAAGTATCAGCTCCATGATTCCAGATCCAGTGTCCTGACTCCAAATCGAGTCAATGGAATCTAGAGGCACTTTATTTAGAAGTTGGCAGTGCTATAAAATGCAACTGGTATCTCTCAAGTGTTAAGGCAATCAGTATGTGAGAAGCTCATTCCTGCCCATTTGAATAGGCTTAAGGTGGGAGCCCAGGTGGGGCTGACTAAGGCAGTGGGGCCAACTAAGAAAGTCTGATTAGATCTTTGCTCCTAAGTTTGCCCCAAACCCCTAATTACCAGGTGCTAAGCCAATGTGGGCATGAAGCTCCCCAGGAGGAGCTAAGACCAGACCCAATCATAGGAGGTTGAGTTCTGGTCTCTCAGAAACTGTGTAAAAGAAGAGAACACAGCTTGGAGACATGTCTGAGCTAGCGGCATCAACAGTGGCAGTGACAGCCAAAGCTGAAGCGGAAGCCAAAAGAGCTGAAGCAGCAGGCGCTGCTGGTAGCAGGGCTGACCCACATGGGAACCAAAGAGTGCTGAGCAAGGGCTTGAGGCCAGTGGGTAATCTTCTTACCTGAGGGGAGAAGTACAAATATGATTTGGTTTAACGTCATCATGTTTTTCTGTAACCTCCTGGTTACTCTTGTGAGGCGGACTTATTGGGCCTGGAAGCTTTTGGCCAGGATACTGAACTGGGGACACTGGTTCGTGGGTCTGCTACTTTGGAGCTTGAATAAATGCTTTGATTCTTCTGCCTTCTACTTAGAGAATTCCTTACATCCTGCAGTTCTGAACCATTCAGGCATATATATGATTTTCTTTGAAATCATGAATTCGGCCTTCATAATATATCAAGAGCACATACAAATCCAAATTCAAGCCACTTAAGTTATCAGTGTAAACATTTTCATCATAGGACTGACTTTTGTAGAGGGGAAAGAATAAGCATTTATATAGAATTTACTATGTACTAAGCACCGTGCTAAGTGCTTCACAATTATTATCTCATATGACCCTCACAACCACCCTGGCAGGTAGGTGCTACTATTATTCCCATTTTAGAGATGAGGAAAATGAGGCTATCAGAAGTTAAGTGACTTGTCAGGGTCATACAGCTAATAAATGGGGATGGATTTGAACTCAGGTCGTCCTGACTCCGGGGCCAGTGCTCTACTCACTGCAACACCTAGTCGCCCCTAGTTCTGCACTTTGAACCTAGGGCTTTCTGACTTCAAAGCCAGCTCTCTATCTACCACTCCATACTTCCTCTAAGTAATGCACATTCTTGCTGAGCAGCCCTGAAAATGTCCACCTGATTCACCCAACTCTTACCAATGGCTCCAAGAAACTGTAGCATGCACAGTGGCCACACCCTGGTAAACCATCTCTGCAGATGGGCTAAACCAGGTGGAGGGTAACCAAGGGGTCTCAAACCCATTGGTGAGTTGGGAGGAGGTAGGGTCTACCTAAGCATGTGAAGACTTCCCTTGGTGGAATGGGTGGATTAGAACAATTTGTCCCAATGGCCATGAAAGTAGCTAAAGCAGGTACTGTGGAGCGCCTAGAGTTTGGTCAGACACCAAAGATACCAAAGCCATCCACTGCATCTCAGGCCACTGCCAGTCATCTTGACTTTTGTCTTGCCAATGGACTTCAATGACTCTGGAGGACAGAGTGAGGCTGATGGTTCCGTGCAACTTTGTATCACTTAAATCCAATTCACCCGTGAGTCAAGACATCACCCTCAGGATTTCACTGGTCCTCTTTGAAAACAAAGGACAAACAACAACTAATGTTAAGCTGCCATAAAAACAAAAGATACAGAAAAAGGTAAGTATGAATTCATGCAACATGAAGATAATAGAATCAGATAAGTAATATACACGATGTTTATGATGAAATAGATGAAAATAACAATAAAAAGTAGCCAGATTCTAATTACAATTACCAGCATTCTTCCTACTGAACAGATGATAAAATATACTTTCCCCATCTTGGTAGAGAGAGGGGGCATTTTGGGTGAGGAATACGAGATACCCTGTTAGACAGTATTACTCTGCTGCTTAGTTTTGTTTGATTCTTTCTCATTATTACAAGGAAAAAGAATAAGCATTTATATAGTACCAGTTTCATATGCTTTCTGTTCTTCAATGAATATAGAAATGGTCATGTCTGCTGACATTTGATGAGCTAATAACAAAAAAAATTTTTTAAAAAATCGATTGAATAAAAAAAAATTCACCAATATTAAGAACAACACTACAGTCTAAATAAGGCTTCTTGAATGAAAAGATCACAGAGTTCAACCTTCATTACCAACAGTAGAAACCAGGTCAAAAAGCCTTTCCCAACTAAGAAGTCTAAATATTCTAGGGAGGGAAGGGAATAAGTATTTATTATGAACCTACTGTGTGATGGACACTATGCTAAGTGTTTTTACAAATATCACCTCATTTGATCTTCATAATGATCGTGCAAGGTGGGTGCTATTATCCCTATTATACAGTTAAGCTAAGGCAAACAGAGGTTAAGTGACTTGCCCAAGGTCACATAGCTAGTACATATCTGAGGCTGGATTTAAAACTTAGGCCTTCCTGACTCCAGGCCCAGAACTCTATTCACTGAGCCACTAGCTGCTTCTAGTCAAGTGATTATATTGGAAAATTGCTCTGGTTCCAAAATATGGATGAATAAAACTTTTTTTTTTTTAAATCAACTGTGTTCAGTAACTCAGAATGGTTTAAAGAAGAGGGAAAAGGCAGAGAAAGAACTGATGGAGTGTGAATGTAGAACAAAACATATTACTTTCATTTTTTTGGTTTTTTCATGTTTTTTTTTCCTTCTTTCACAACATGACTAATGTGGAAATATATTTAACATAATTGCACATGTATAACCTATATCATATTGCTTGCCATCTTGAGAAGGGGAGAGGGGAGGGAGGGAGAGAGAAAAATTTAGAACTCAAAATTTTGCAAAAATTGAACATTGAAAATTATCTTTGCATGTAATTAGGAAAAAGTACTATTAAGAACTTTTTAAAAGATGGAGGAAAGAATAAAGGTAGATAAAATAAATAAAAAAAGGAATCTCTTAAAGTTCTATTTATGACTTATCCTTGTCTCTTACCTATATATATATATATATATATATACACACACACACACACACACACACCGTTTAAAATTATTTCCTTTGATCTTTTGTCAACACCTTTTGGCCCTTACTTCCTGGAAGGGAAAAAAACTTTTTAATTATCACTTTTCAAAACTGATAAAAAAAAAAAACTAATAACTCAGTAGTTAAAAAAAAACAAAACTCAGTAGTGAGACAGAATAATAAGATTCCAAAAAATAAGGTACTAACTTTCTAGGTACACTAGATGGTGCTACCGCTATTTTTATCATTCCTTCCATATCCTCAAGCAGTATGAGTTTATGCAGAAGGATAGGAATCAGAGTCTGGCAGTACCATTTGACAGTCCTCTGGTGTTACATAAACATAGATGCCCAAGGTCACAAAGCTGGTAAGTGTCAAGAGGAAGACTTTGAACTCAGATCCCTCCAGACTTCCTGAGTCCATCTACCCCCTACCCACAACATGTGATGCTTGTTTCATATGACACTTACCTTGTATAAGTACACAAGTGCTTAAGTAGCAAAATCATGGATATACAAGACGTTGCAAGTCAACAAGTGTTTATTAAGAACCTACTATGTGCTAGAAACTGGACTAAGTTATAGAATTTGACACCCTCTGGGTCTAGTGCTTCCTTTGCTGGTCAATCCCTAGCCTCCCAATAAGTTTAACTTCTCTTCAGAGTTCTGCTCTATTTCTATCCTCTAAACCTCTAAAAAGTACCTAACAACTTAATCCCTAGGAAATAAATCCTTTCTCTACGGTTCCCCAGGCACAAGCACTGGTGCTGGCCAATGTTATTTTCTATGCAATGTCCAATCACTTGTACACCTTTATATTTGGTCCCTATTCCCAGCAGTAAATCAGTCAATAAACATTCATTAAGTGCCTACTGTGTGTGTCAGACACTGAACTAGGTGCTGGGGATATAAAGACAAAAGTAAAATATAGCCCTGGGCCTTAAGCCTTAAGGAGCTTATTAGGGAAAACAACACTTTCATAAATATATTCCAACAAAATAATTATAAGATAAAAAAACAAATTGTTGGAGGGAGGAATGGGACTGACCAAGGAAGAGGTTGGATCAGGAAAGACCGCTTATGAGGGTATCATGTGGACAGCAAAATGAAAAAAGAGATGGATTCTAAAATGTAGGCGTGCATTCTTGGCACGGCAGACAACCAGTGCAAGGGGAAGTGGACAGGAGTGTTGTACGTAAGGAAAAGCAAGAAGACCAGCTTGGCTTTTGTTGTTCAGTCACGTCCAGCCCTTCATGACACTGTTTGGGGTCTTCTTGACAAAGGTAATGAAGTGGTTCGCTGTTTCCTTCTCCAGCTCATTTTTACAGATGAGGAAGCTGAGGCAGAGTTAAGTGACTTGCCCAGGGTCACACATCTAGTAAGTGTCTGAGGCCAGTTTTGAACTCAGGAAGATGAGTCTTCCTGACTCCAGCCCAGGGCTCTGTGCACTATGGGACCACCTGGCTGCCCCAGCCCCAGCTTGGCTAGGCTATAGAATGGAGGAGGAGGTAGGGTACAGTATAGCCAAGCTAGAAAGGGTTTCTGTAAGCGGCTCTTCTTGAAAACTGCCTACTTCCTACTCTTTAACCCAATCCTTTTTGACCTCTTCTTGCTATTGCATTTTTTCCTAATAATTTTAAAGGGTTTAGGTAGCCTCAGTTTTCTCATTTGCAAAATAGGAAGACTAATAATAGCACCTGCCCCAGGGTTGTGAAGAACAAATAAAAAGACCTTTGTACAATGCTTTGCAAACCTTAAAGTGCTATTATATATAATATAAAATATTATTTGTACATAACAATATATAATTATAAATAACATAAATGCTATTATTCCTATTATTATCATGACAACCACCCTCTCACAACAACCCCGTTGCACAACTCACATTGCGCATGTAGGTCATACACATGTTGCTAAAACGCACTTTTAGAGATGGGCTCCCATCTACCAGCCCCATGCCCAATGCCTGATTTCAACCTGCTTTTCACCTGTTCCCTCTCTGTCTCAGGCATTCTGCAGCCCGTCACAAATTAGCATTTGTTAAAATCTTTCATTAACACTGGACACCAATCTTGGCTGCAGCAAAAAGGAGGAGGCACCACAGGCACACAGCTGAGGAGACATCCGTGCAGGCAGCCCAAGCCAGCATTAATTAAAGGCCTGAGAAAGGAGGTACTTCTTTACCAGCAAGCTGAAAAAGCATTCAAGCATACTAAGCCAGCAGAAACAAGGGCCCTTTTTGTATTACATCCAATCTCGTTTGACCAAATTAATTGGGGGAGGAAAAGGAATATTTTGCTGCTTCAGGGGGAAAAAAAAATGCCCCATCTCACCTCTGCCTCAGGCCTTCCCTTGAAAAACTAGGATGATTTCCCAGCTTAATTTTGAGCTAGCTTATGCAACTGATGCAATTTTTAGCAGTGAGCCCTGCTGGGTATTTCTCAGCCTAGGCTCCAAGGAGAGGTGGGTAGAAACATCAAACCGAAAGAATATTCATTGAACACCTAGTATGTGCAAGCTGTGGGGCTAGCCAGTATCAAGGACACAAAGTAGTATGAGGCCTGGATGTTCTCTGACTTTAAGGAGCTAAGAGTCTAAGTAAGAAAATCAGATATATGCAGGGAAACATAATCAATACTCCAAAGCCATATGTAAGTGCCAAATGAGAAATATAGAGAAGAGTTCTGGGAATTCCAAGGAGTAGGAAGGGAAAGAAAAGAGGGATGGAGAGAAGGAGGGGAGGGAGAAAAGGAGAGAGAAAAGGAGGAGGGAGAGAAAAAAAAGACAGGAGGGAAAGAGAGAGGAGACAGAAAGGAGGGAAAGAAAGAGAAAGAAGGAGGGAAGGAGAGGGTGAGGAGGGAGGAGAAAGAAGAAGGGAGGGATAGAGTGAGGAGGGAGAAGAGAGAGAAACAGGAAGGGAGGGAGGGAGAGGAATCACTGTGGGCAAGATGCCTTCTTTTAGAAGAAGTGGTATTTGAGCCAGGCAACAAGAAATGACAGGCATGGAATAGGCAGAGAAGAGGAAGGGTATTCCAGGCACCATGAACAGTATGATCCAAGGTACAATGGTGGGAAAGGAAAGGCATGTTTGAGGGCAGAAGATAGAGATTGGTTTGGCTGAAGGGAAGAATTCATGGAGGACATTAGGCTAGAGATGTAGTAGGGGGTCAGATTAAAGAGCGCACTGAATATCAATTCTGAACACCAACTGAAAGTTTCCAAGCAGAAAAGTAACACAATAAATGCCCTATTTTAATAAAACAAATCTGTTCGTAGCATATAAGATATAACGTAGTGAGAAGAGATATCAAGAAAGAAGATCGATGAGGAAATATTGTAGTCATTCACATGAGGTGATAAAGGCATGAACCAGGACAGTAGCTATGGCAACAGAAAAGGAAAAGGAAGACGCAAGGGCCTCTGAGAAGGTTGAATCAAAAGAGCTTGGTGACCCATATCCAAGTATGTCATAATGGGGCAAAGAAGAGGGGAATTTGAAGGATGACTCAAATTTCAAGCCAGGGTTACTAGATATTAACAGGAATAAAGAAGTCAAAAGAGAGAGCCAATGTAGGAGAGGAAAGAGAGAAGGCAAGAGAGAAGATGATAAAATTCCATACTCAGGAAAAAAAAAATCAGCTCTTTCACATGACATTGAGACATCACAGTGGAAGTTTTAAAAGGGAATGAACGAATCTAAGGAGGGAATCTAAGCCTGAGGAGTTAAAACATAAGGCTTTAAGCCTTTGATAAGGACAAATGTTTTATTAAACCTATGAAAATGAAATTAAATGAAACCTATGAAAATGTTTTCAAATATAAGGAAAAATTGATCCTTTTCCTGATGATAGTCGGTTTAGGATAGCAATATTTTATAATTATATTAGCAATATCATTTTCAAAGAGCTTTCATCTACATATTAGACAAAGAAAAGGGGGAATGTCTAAATTCCTGGTTTATGGAACTGGAGCCAAGAGTAAGGAGAGGAGTCAATTAATTAGCACTTATTAACTGCCTACTATTTGTACTAAGTGCCAATGATATAAAGAAAGGGTACAGCTAGATCTAGATGGATAGATACATAGATGACAGATAGGCAGATATACAGACAGATAGATGATAGATAGGCAGATAGACAGATAGATAGATAGAAAGACAGAGACAGACAGACAGACAGACAGACAGACAGATAGATAGATAGATAGATAGATATTCTTGCTCTCAAGACACAATCTAATGGGGGAGATGACATAAAAATAGCTATGCACAGACAAGATAGATACAGGATAAACTCAAGGAAAGCTGGGAAACCCTTCTTGCAAAAAGTGGGACTTGAGCTGAGATGTGAAAGAAGCCAGGGAAGACAGGAGGCAGAGACAGGGAAGGAGAAAGTTCCAGGAATTTAGGGACAATCAGTGAAAATGCTCTGATTTGGGGGAGTTGGAAAATGGAGTGCTGTGTGTGAAGAATAACAAGGAAGTTATTTCATTAGATCACAGAGTGGGGGCAGATGGAGTAAGGCATAAAAAGGCTGGAGAGGTGGGAAGGGGTCAGGTTATGAAGGGCTTTGAAAGCCCAACAGAAAATTATGTATTTGATCCTGGAGATGACAGAGAAACACTACAGTTTATTGAATAGGGCAAGGCAGGGAGAGATGGTCAGATGTGCATTTTAATATGATGATTACTTATGTCCGACTCTCACAAACCTGCTTGTGGTTTTTTTGGCAAAGATATTGGAGTGGTTTGCCATTTCCTTCTCCAGCTCATTTTACAGATGAGGAAACTGAAGCAAACAGGATTCAGTGCCTTGCCCAGTCACATGTCTAGTTAAGTTTCTGAGGCCAGATCTGAACTCATGAAGATGAATCTTTTTTATTCCAAGCCCAGTGCTCTATCCACTGGGCCACCTACCTACCCTGAAATAACACAGAAGGAAAATAATATAAAGGGCCCAGACATAGTCCTATAGGAAACCCACAGTTTGCAGGTGTGATGTGGATGAACATCCAGCAAAGGAAAGAGAGACGAAACAGTCCAACAGATAAGAGGAGGGCCAAAGAGAGAACAGTTATCAAGGAAAACCTGGAGAAAAGAAAAGTATCCATGAGAATAGTGTGATCAACAGAGTCAAAGGCAGAAGAGCTAAAGAAGAGTGAGGACTGAATACGCAAAGAACCCTGATTCAGAAAACCCCCTGAAACCTAGAGAAATAAAAAGTTGAATTCTGCCACAAACTTGATGATCAAATTTGGACAAGTCACTTCTTTGTGCATCTCAGTTTCTTCATCTCTATCATTATGTATTTTAACCAGATGAACACCAAAATACTTTCAGACCTAACATTCTATAACTCTATCTTATTCAATTGTTTTTGGGTAGGGGGAACAATGACCATTCCAAATAATTCTTCATAATTTTCAAGGATTTTCCACAGATGGTTGGCCTAACCCCATTAATAATGACCTAATACAGAAGTATCCCCTTATCCATCATCCACAGGGTCCCTGAAGTAATGGTAAAGGCAGAGGGGAGAGGTGGAGCTCCATGAAAGTTAATGAGGTCAAAATAATTTTTCCATCTCATATAAACTACACCTGACCAATCATCTGAAGCTGTACTGATTTTATAGTGGATACAAATTGGCAGACAAAAATTTGGAATCTGTAGTTTTTAAAAATTGGCACTAACTTTTACATCCTCACTTATTAATTTAGAAAATCCATACAGTAAAATCAATAAGGTTAAAATACCAAATCATCATTTGCAAACATCCACTGGCCAATTCTATACAGACTATTTGATGAAGCAGGGAGACCCACCTGCAGACTACAACCATGAGGTAATGAGGGCCAAGACAGTGTCAGTATCAAAAGAGAGAGGGAGGTATATTTGACAGATCCTATGATGGTAAAAAAAAAAAAAAAACTTGACCACTGATTAGATAGGAAGGGTAAGATATTCCACTGACTGACTGTCAAAATTAAATGGAATGGACATTTAACACAGTAACTCATTTTTTTCATTGTAGGAACCCATTTAACACAAATCATATCACTTCGGTTCACAGTATTTGTATTGTTTTTAAATCTAGTCAGTGCAGCTTCTTTTTCTTCTGCAATGGTCTACTCCCCCCCCCCCTTCCTCATCTCCTTTATCCCACCCCTAATTTCACCACTGAAGTCCTCGTGGTTTGGAGATCTCATGCAGAATTGATCATAAAGTATCTGGAGGATTTCGACATAGGCATTTCCAAGTAACAAAGTAACGTGCTGCCCCCACGATGGCCACAAAAGGGTGCCAGATGGAACGGGCTAATAGAATGATGCCATAACTCTTGAAAAATACGACTTCCCAAGTAATAAATTAAGCATCCAGTTTTTGAAGGCCATCAATGTAATTCATTGATGTTACTATCAAGGCAGGAGAAAATGCCATTATTAGAAAAAAAGAACTCAACTACTTTAGGTCTTATTTTTCCCATTAAGCAATGTGACTTCGGGGAAATGATGAAGAGGGCACAAAGGCTCATTCCTCATATCTATGCTGTGATTTTTTTTCCCCAGGAGTCATGGGCCAGTCAATGGAGAAGGGTACTGCTCATGGCAGCAAGAATAACTAGGAATACATGAGTGTAACAGCTTCATGTTCATAGCAAGCAGGTTCATAACAGCTATTGGCTGGGGGCCAGTGGTTCATGATCCACTGGAATCTCATATGGATGCTCCAGGTGAGTGAGGCAGAGCAGAGGGTGTTCATCTGAGGACAAGCTCAGGGCCCTTAGGACTTGGACTCCTCCTCTCTAACAACTGCTCCCATCCTCAGACTCAACAGGGCTAGAAGGAGGTAGGTGGGGAGAGGGGAGATTTGGCAGTACTTAGTTAATTCTTGTAAGAATTAAATTAAGAATAAAATAAGAACTTTGGTGAGGTAGATAGGGTAGATAATAGTATTACTTCCACTTTATAAATGAGCAGAGAATTAGAGACATGAGACAGCTTGTCCCTTATATGGTATATATATTAAGAAGGAGGGAAGTGGAAGAGGGGGAGATGGGGGGGGGGGAGAGGGGGAGAAGAGAGGGAGAAGGAAGGGGAGAGAGGGAGAGAGGGAAAGGGAGAGAGGGAGAAGGAGAGGAAGGGACAGAAGAGGGAGAAGAAGAGGCAGAGGGTGAGGGAGAGGGAAACGGAGAGAGAAAGAGAGAGGGAAAGGGAGAGGGAGAGGAAGAGGGAGAGGGAGAAGAAATCAAGTCCTCTACTTTTTTAAATGAGGTTCCCAGTCTAATTATCTTTAACAACTCAATTGAGTCTAAGTTTAATTAGTTAAATGAATATTCCATTCTCCTACAGATCAGGAATATAAGAGCTAACACCAAGCTCCTATAGTACTCCAAAATACTCTAATGTACTGGATTCAAACTCAAATAGAAATGGGACAACTAAATTGCACATAAGGCTCCCTACAGCACCATATTAACTTAGAAAAGAACATTATCTATGTTCCATTGCATTTTTACTTATTTTGTTAAATATTTCCCATTTACATTTTAAGATATGTCTGACACGTCTGACACGACTGTTCTGATTATCTCAAGTAACAGAGTAAAGGAACAGTTGTCTAGCCAACTATTAATTTTAAGGACTTATGTACAGATTAAATTCATAACATAGTAGATAGTAAAGTTCTATAGAAATTCAAGGGATTAGCACTTAATTTTTGTCCTGGATCAGTGATTTCATTATCATAGAGAACTCCCTGATGTATAAAGTTCCTCTACCAATACAGAAAGACAAACTAGCCTATAAATTATGCTCTTAGAACATTGCCTGGAGAGAGAAATTAAGTAACTCACCCACCATCAAAGATACATTAGAAGACTTCCTTGACTCCACAGCCAAGAGTTCTATCCACTGGTGTAATGGTTCTAATTCCATCCAACCTTTGCTGCTCAGTACTTCACACATAACATTTGATAACTTCTTTTCATTCATTTAAGAATTTAGCTGTGTGACCCTGGACAAGTTTCCTCGTATATAAAATGAGGTCAGCCTTGATCTTCAAGATTCCTCTCAGTTCTAAAGCTGTGCTCCTATGATTCCCTTGACTTTCCATGCCAACATTAGACATAATTATTATATGTAGAGCCAAAAGAACCTGGACTGGAAATCACAAGTCCTTTGAGTCCTGGCTTGGTCACTTGCCCTTCGTGTAACTGTAGGCAAGTCCCTTAACCTTGGGAACCAGTCTCTTTATCTGTAAAACTGGGATACTACTCACAGTATTGTTCGGAGAGTCAAAGGAGAGATGGTGTATTAAAGCATGCTGTAAACTTCAAAGTAAGTGTACTCTGCAAATAGGGGACTGGCCTTGGAGCCAGGTGGCACGGTGGAAAGAACATTTGATTTGAAGTCAGAAGACTTGGGTTCAAATTTGAGCTCAGTCACTAGGCACTGAGCCTCAGTTTCTTCATCTGTAAAATGAGGGGGTTGGACCTCTAAGGTCCCTTCTGATTCTAAATCTCTGACCCTATGACCTCAGTTCAAATTCCTATTGACAGATATGGGTTACCATGGTCTAATCACTCAACCTTTCAGTACCCCCAGGTAATTCTGGAAGAACAAACGTCCATCCGCTTTTACAGAGGGAATTCCCCACATACGAATTCTCAGGTATTAAGACTCAATTACTACTAAAACATTGGTAAAAACACTGAGCCTGTTCATTTGTCAGCAGTCTCAAGGAAGAGATTAATACTATTTAGTTTAGTTTAAGCAAGAACAGACTGAGAAAAGAGTTAGTTCTCCATGTCTGCTTTTCCTTTTGCCAAGGTCAAAATTACTCAACCCAAGAGTATGTCATCAACCCTATATTAAATGCAGGAACAACAAAATGACTTCAGATACAAGGAGTTTCCATAAACAGCCAGCTAAAACTTATCATTTGTGGGTGATGAACAGAAGAGAGATCAGCAAAGGGAATGGAAGAATTTGTTATTTTCTTTGATTAGAGGTTACATTCTTTCATTCTGTCAAAGAATTGGATATTCCACAGTTTCTCTTTCCTTCCACTGGACAACTGGTCTACAAAGATTTATCTTAGAATGAATGAACAAGCATTTATTAAACACCAAGTGCCAAGCACTGTGCCAAATTGATGGGGAAACAAAGAGAAAGAATAAGACAGTCCTTGATCTCAAGGAGATGGCATTCTGATAGAAAGAGACAACTTAAAAAACAAGGGGATTCGGCAGCAGAATGGATGGAAAGGCTTGGAGCCCGAAATGAATGGTATTGGTGTGCGCCAAAATTGTCCCTGAAAAATCGTGTAGGACTCAATTTGTAATATGTTAGCTGTAACAATGTATAATAATTAATTTCTGCACCTGAAACTTTTCAAGAACAATTAATCAATAAACATTTTTATTAAGTGTTTACTATGTGCCAGGCATTGTGCTTAGCTCTGGGGATATAAAAAGGGGCAAAATCAAGTATGGTACCTCCATCTATCATGGCTAAAGGAATAGGAGAGGTTTCCAAATCAAGGCCCTTTTACATTGTTCCTATTGAAAGGCACTTAAAAACCATGGTTTCTGTATAAGATCCTCTCCATGAATTCTGCTTGTCCTGGCCTGTGCCCGCCAGGGCTGAGACATCCTATGAAGGAATTGTTGGAAGAGTCTGTCGTGACATCATGATATAGCTTAAGAGAAAGGAGGAGAACATGTGCACTTCACCAAGAGAGGGGCAGGAAGAGCCCAGGAAATTTGAAAAGGTGGCCTGTTAGAATTTCTCACCACAGGCAGAATTTGGAAAAACCCAGGGAAACTAGAAGAACCAATCTCTCACCACTCACTGAAAGGGCGGGGAGGGAAAGGCAATGGAGAACCTCTGTTCTTTCCGACTTCCATTCCACAGTCTATTCTTCATTCTTTTTTGTCAATAAATATTGAGTGCTTACTGTATGTAATGAACTATGCTTGGCATATTGGTGATATAAATCTGATTTAGAAAGGACCAAAGACTGGACTTTTTCCCTGTTGGTTCTCCCTACTCGATACATATGATGCCCAGGCCCTCCTGATCCCTGACTAATAATAACCATTACACATTTATATGGCACCTACTGCGTGCCAAGCACCATGCTAAGCTCTTTACAAATATTATCTCATTTGATCCTCATAACAACCCTGAGAGACAGATGCTTTTATTATTCCCATTTCACAGTTGAGGAGACTGAAGTAAACAGAAGATAAGTGCCTTGCTCACTGTGGCCACACAACTAGCAGGTATCTTAGGCAGAATTTGAACTCAGGTCTTCCTGACTCCAGGTCCTGTGCTCTATGAACCATGGCACCACCTAGCTCCTTCCACTGAATGATCTGAATGATCTCTTCCACCCTCAGGGAACTTAAAATCTAAAGAGAAAGAAGGTCTGGTAATCACAGATCAATCGTTAGGACCAAAGGGAACCTTAGAAATCATCTAAGTCAAAACCCTATTCTCCTCAAAGAGGTGAGGTACTAGCTGGCACCAGGGCCAAGGGCAGAACCCAGGTTTCCTAACTCCCAGCCCAGCAGGATTCCTGCTATAACACAAATTAAGCATAACACTAGCCAATACATGCTAAGTTGTCCAGACAAGCAGCTGTCAGTTCAGGGTGGGGAGAGGTCCCTTCCAGCCAGGGTGACAGGGTGTCACGCAGACAGGACCTGATCTTTTGAGACAGGCCTCCAAGAATGGGTAAGATTTTACCAGGCACAGATGGAGAGAAGACGGCTTTCCAGTTGGAATAAAAGCAAAAACTCAGTGAATGGAAAGCAAATAGTCCTCTGCCTCCAAGCCATTAATTAACAAAGTAAGCCCACTCCAAAGAAATTTCATTTTACTACCCTATTTTGATTGAATGGCAAAGAACCCTAGATCAAAAGGACCTAGATTTGAATCCTAGTCTTACTACCTTCTACTTTCTTTTCATTACTTTTACTATCACCATCACCATCATCATCATCATCATCATCATCATCATCATCATCATCATCATCATCATGTTACTTGACCTGGAAGCATCAATTTCTCCATCCATAAAATGAGAGGCTTTGGCTAGCTGACCTCTGAGGTTCCTTCTAGCTTTAACTTGAAATTCCTATCACACTCAAGACATAGCACTTTCAAAATCTATTATCCTGAATTCCATAAAATTCTTTTTTAAATCTGGCATTTTTAATAGCAGAGCTGAGATTTGAACTCGGGACCTCAGCTGCAAATCCAGGATATTCTTTCTACTGTCTCCCCACACAAGGAGGTCACAGGTCAGTGGAAGAAATGGGAATCAAACCCAGAACTCAGCTATTCAGATTTCAAATCTAGAGCTCCTCCCACTACACATGTCCTGCCCTCAAGCTCTAAATGAAATGGAAGATCATAACCTGGCATCCTCAAAATAGCCACTTCCGATCACCTGGGAATATTCCACAGGTAGAAGAGTAGAATAGTGTAAGACATAAAAAGAAGAAACTTCTGTCTCCATCACAGTCATGCTAAGAATACACAGAAGACAACTTTAAAAAAGAAAAAAAAAAAGCCTGCAGTCAGTCATACTTACCAAAATTATTTGTCCTTATCAGTTTGGGCTGAAGTCTTACCAAAGAATGGGTGACTAAGGGCTCCCCAACCTGTGCCACCAACGCCATGGACAAAAACCACAATCAGAGAACCCCAAGAACCAATCATGAACTCCTGGACCAAGGGAGCAAAGCCTCCAAGCCCAGCACCAGCAGAGACCCAACTACCTACTGCCCCCTCCTCTCCCTTTTAGTTTGTATGCTGGGGCAGGTCTTTGGAATCTGAGCTGTTCAAAGATCACAACTGGTTATGTAACTCTGGGCCATCTGCCCAAATTCTCTTCTCGGTACTCTGTTAAACCACCCCTACCAGAAAACCACGTACCGAGAAGACAGCACAACAAGCAGATGATGTCTTGGTCAGGGAGGATCTTTGCGGTGCCCTGCTTCTCTTCCCCATGATGACCCCTCCCCAAACAAATGAAAACAAGCCCATTCCACCATTAGCATCTCTGTAAACTTAGTGAGTATTATTTGTACTTAAAGCCTAATGTAAATCCAGTCTCCTCAAATGTTCTTTGAAGAAATTAGATCTTTGAAGAAATCAAGTTTCACTGTTGTTATTCAGTCATTTTCAGTCTGTCCAACTCTTTGTGACCCCATTTGAGGTTTTCTTGGCAAAGATGCTGGGATGGTTTGCCATTTACTTCTACAGCTCATTTTACAAATAAGGAAACTGAGGCAAATAGGGTTAAGTGACTTGCCCAGGGTCACACAGCTAGTAAGTGTCTGAGGCCAAATTTGAACTCATGAAGATGAGTCTTCCTGACTCAGGTCTGGTGCTCTGTGCACTACAGCACCACCTCGCTGCCCTAGGGCTTTCACTACTATACCACGCTGCCTTTCTGTCCCTTTCAAAGTGACTAAAAACATTTTAACCAGGCTGCCATAGCAGGAAATCTTTCTTAGAGATGCGTAGTGGAAATCACAGCATTTGAGCCAAGAGAGCTATGTTCTTGCCCAGCCCTGCTATGGGTCACTTTAGACAAATCTCTATCTTCCTCATCCATAAAATGGTGGCATTAGATGACTCTGAAATCTTTTCCTGATCTAAATCCTATGATTCCATCCCGATTATCGATCACATTTTCAGGGGATCAGCCCTGTCATTGGTATATGGAACTAACAGATCAGTATCTGCTCTGCAATTTATCTTAAGAGGTGAGACAGGGCAAAGCTGCTTCCAGGGACCTAAATGGCCCCTGGCTTTCCTGAGGCAGATTTCAGGTCCTAAAAAGTCCAAGCTCATGGAGTTTGTCTCTCTCAGACATGGTGGTACTGGTACCCAAGACCAAACAAATCAATATACCCTGATGATTACTAACCAGCATTTCCAGATGAAGAGGAGGAGGCCCCATCCCGAGAAGCTAAGGGCCAACCCTCTCATTTTTCAAATGAGGAAATGGAGGTCCCCCATAGGGGTGAAGTGATTACCTCATTGTCAAGCAGGCCTTACCTGGATCTCCTGACTCCCAGTACCGGGTTCTTTCGTCCCACCACCCATTCTCTCTGTGTTAGGACTAAATAAACCTGTTGCTTGTTAAATGTTTAGTGACTTACAAGTGTCTTATTTCATCCAATGGTCCTGTACTACAAGGGTGCTAGCATTAGAGCCATGTCTGACTGTCTGGGGCACACAGGCAATCGATGTCAGAGACTAAACAAGAGCCTGACTAGGAGGCATGTTCTCCTTCCACTATTAAGATGGATATCAACCTGAAGCAAAAAGTATGATGAAAAGCAAAAAATAAAACATTTTTAAAAATTTTTAAAATGAGTTCCTACACTCTCATGGATTATACTTTCACTAATGTTATCATTATAGCTCTGTGTATGCTTATGTGTGTGTGTGCAATGCACACAGCACACTTGCATTAATCTTCTTGTAATCTCAAGGGCAAAAACCAAAATGGCTGATGGGGAATGTGTCATTGACACATCATCTTTTCTCTCTAATTAAAATTTAGTCACAGTCACGGGGCTCTGCAAAAGAGCCTGGGCTCTCTGAATGCAACCATTTGAGTCTTCCCAGGCAAAATGAACTTCATTGAAGTCCATACTTTTTATAAGAATCTATGCTTTTTCTGGTTTGCAAAGTGCTTATAAACATTTTCTCATTTGATCTTCATAACAATACTGGAAGAGTAGATGCTATCATTATTCCTATATTACAGATGAAGAAACTGAGGCCGGCAGAGGTTAAGTGACTTGCCCAAGGTCACACAGCTGGATTCCAATTCGGGTCCTCCTGGCTCTAAGTCCAAGACTCCCTCCACTGTGGCCCCTAGCTGCTTTCCTCTCCCATAGGAAGTCTTGCTTAATGCTTCATTGGCCATGTGAAGGTGACCTTTATACTAGAGAAGTACTAGCCCTGGCAGCTTCCAAACTGTTCAGTCTGAAGGAACAAATATTCATTAGGTACCTCCTACTGGTAAGGCTCCCTTGGGTTCAATTATCCAAAGACAGTTCCTTCTCAGATTGATATAACCAGCCCCAAACTCTCTCCTGAGATAATCTCACATCGTCAAATACCTATCAGTCATTTCCAGCTGGATGTTCTGTATGAGTCTCAAAGTCAACAAGGCCAAAACTGACCTCATTTTCTTTCCCCTAAAACCCTCCCTTCTCCCGAATTTCTCTGTTATTGTAAAATGTACCACTATCCTCACAGTCACCCAGGCTTGAAACCCTGGTGTCGTCCTCCTCACCAACACCTCCATATCCAATGTGTTGCCAAGTCTCATCAATTTCCCACATGTGGGACATCTCTCCACTCACATGGTCACTGTCTCAATCCAGATCCTCATCAACCAATTGACTTGGCTGTTGCCATGGCTTCCTGCCTCAGTTTTCTCTCCCACTCCTACTCAGCCTCATCACTACCCCCCTATTTCTCAGATTAGACTATGAGACCATAAACTCTAAACCCTCCATTTAAGGAAGGAGCTCAGCTCAGAACATCTCTTCATTTCTCGTCTTTGGGACTTCTTTACCATGCCTCCCTTCCCCTCCCTGCTCCCACCACTTTTTTAGCTTCCTTTTGTAAGCTCCTTGAGGGCAGGGGCTGTCTTTTTTCACATCTGTATCCCCAACTTTAGCCAAGTGCCTGGCAAATAGCAGATGCTTTAACAAACATTTACGGACTGACTCCAATCCCTCTTCTTTTCACACAGCCACCAAACAGGTCCGACCATGTCGTATCCCTGCTCCAACCCCCTCAGCAAACATCTGTGGCTCCCTGCTACTTGTAGGATCATAAACTCTTCTGTTTAATATTTAAATCTCTTTGCAGCCTGGCGCCTCTATCTTTCCAGCCTTACGACATATTCATTTCCCTCCTGGCATTCATACTGGCCCACTCACTGGCCTTCTCACATGTCATCCATTTTCCAGCCCAGTGAGCCCAGTGTGTTTGCACTGACTGGCCATCCCCCAAGTCTAGGGCACAGTCACTCCCTCCTCACTGCCCCTTCAGAGAATCCCTCTGTCCTTAAAGATTCAGTCCTGATGCCACCTTCTGCAACAAGTCTTTATTTTGGACAAATCTCTATTTATTTCATTAAATATTTCCCAATTACATGTTTTAAATGTTTTAACATTCATTTTTTTAAAATTTTGAGTTCCAAATTGTCTCTCTCCCTCCCATCCCTCCCCCATCCCCTTGAGCAGGCAAGCCATATGATATCATTTATACATGTGAAGTCATGCAAAACATATTTCCGTATTAACCATGTCTGCACCAAAATTCTTAACCGTTTTTTATTTAATCATTTAATCACCTTGACAGTCTGGGGAAGCCTAATACTACTGCGGTTTGCTGCCTATATTCTTAAGTGAAAGAAATGTGAAATTTTACTTACAGCTTAATGAAGGTGAAGACATAATTATTTTGGCCATCCAAGTTCACAGACCCCCTATGGGGTCTATGGACCCTAGGCTAAAAATTCCCTTCCTAATCCCCCAAGTTGCTGGTGCACGCCCTCCTTCAAAGCATCCTGTATTCACTATGCATACCTTATCAAGTATTTATATATGTTCATTAGAGTGTAAGCTCCTTGGGGGCAGGGCCAGGTTTTTTGTCTTCATATCCTCACAGCTTAGTGAGATACCTAGCACAGAGTAGCTACCTAATAAATGCTTGTTGATTCACTGACACCAAACCAGCCCATGCCCTGGAGAGCTTATAAAGGCCAAAGTCATCTACTGCACCCTGGGCCATCGCCAGCTGTCTTGACTTTTGTCTTGCCACTGGACATGGATGACTCTAGAGGAGAGAGTAAGGCTGACTACTTTGCACAGCTCTGCCTCACTTGAATCCAATCCACACATAAGTCAAGACATCACCCCATGACATCATCAGGCCTCTTAGAGAATGAAGGATGAACGATAACAACATTTTACTGCGAATTAGCCCACAGAGTTTGGAGACTCATCTGGCAAACCGTGGAGGCCACCTTTCTGAGCCAAGATTTGCCTCCAGAGAGGAGGCCCCAAATCAAGAGTTCTGCAGATTCTTCAAGCATTGAAAAGCATAGATGAATGTCCTGGTACTCCATGGGCAATCAATAAATGATGCTGACTGACTAATATGCGATTCCAATGGTTCTGTGCTAGGATCGTTTTAAAGAGTATTGAAGTAGTACAAAATAAGGCATGTTATAGGTTTGCAAATCAATCAATCAATCAATAAGTCTGTTACATTTATTAAGGACCTACTATGCACCAAGGGTCTTCCTTCAATTATTTCAATTATTCTGGCTTCATGCCTGAAGTAACTTTAATTCAATTCTAACAAAGCCTCTACTCAGTAACAAGGACTGTGTAACCAGAACAAAAATAATCCCTGCCTTCTAGGGGCTTACATTCTAGTAGGGGGATATAATACCTAAACAAATCAATCACTAAGCATTTAGATTTCTAATTTCATTAGAACATCTACACCCTTTCTTAGGATAGAAACTGCTAGCACTTTCTCGGCATCCCCATGAGGAGTCAGACACAACCAAACAACAACCACAGGTATCCCTCAGGGTTCTGCCCTAGGCCCTCTCCTCTTCTCCCTTAAAACTTCATTTGATCTCATCAGCTCTCATGGACTTAATTACCATCTCTATACAGATATTTCTTAAAGCTATCCACCTTACCCTAACTTCTCTGCTGACTTCACACACCCAACTACCTTTTACAAATCTGAAACCAGAGGTCCAGCAGACATCCTAAACTCAATATGTACAAAACAAAACAATCACCTTCTCTCCCAAACTCCCCCCTCCACTCCATTACTATAGAGGGCAAAATCATGCTACCAGTCCTCAGGCTCACAACCTAGGAGTCATCCTGGACTCACCGTCTATCACCTGCCATGTCTCCCCCTACCCAATAAACTGCAGGGGCTTCCCATTGCCTCTAGGAGTAAATCCAAAATGCTCTGCTTGGCATTCAAAGCCCTTCGTAACCTAAGCCCCTCCTACCTTTCCAGTCTTCTTACACCTTATTCCCTGATACTTACTCTTCCATCCACTAACATCACACTTCATTTCTTGGCTCCAGGCATTTTCTTAGGCTGTCCCTCATGCCTGGAAAACTCTCCCTCCACTAGGACTACTTAGTCCCAACTACAATCGCACATTCTATAGGAAGCCTTTCCTGTTATTGTTGCTATTCAGTTGTTTCAATCATATCCGACTCTTTATGACTCTATTTGGGCTTTTTCTTGGCAAAGACACTAGAGTGGGTTGCCATTTCCTTCTTTTTTCCTTTTTTTCCTTCTTTCTTCCTCATTTTACAGATGAGGAAACTGAGGCAAGCAGGGTTAAGTGACTTGCCGAGAGTCACACAGTAAGTGTCTGAGACCACATTTGAACTTAGGTCTTCCTAACTCCAGGTCTGACACTCTATCCACTATGACATCTAGCTGCCCTACTCCCAAGCTTTTCCCGACTCCCCTTAATTCTAGTGCCTTCCTTCTGTTAGTGATTTCCTTTTATTACGCATATAGTTTTACTTCATATTTATTTGATTTCATGTCTCTCCCATTACACTGTCAGCTCCTTGAGGGCGTGGACTATCTTTTGCCTCTTTTTATATTCCCAGGGCTTAGAACAATGCCTGGTACACAGGAGGCACTTAATTAAAACTGACTGATTGAAGTGCTGAAAGTACAACCAAAACAAAATTTACCAGCCTAAAGGAGATTTTACATGGAAAAACAACCTGTACATCAAACACAAAGTAATGTGGAGGTGAGGAGGAAAGGTCTCCCATGGGTGGTGGGCCTTAAGCTGAGCTTTGAAAACAGCTAGGGATTCTAAGGAGTAAACAAATATAATGTATATTCGAAATAACACAAAACTGTTTCAAAAGGGAAAAAAAAAACCACTGAAGACACGGAGATCGGTTAAGGACTTAAGTTTTAACAATCTGGCTAGCAGCTGTGGTGGGGGTGAAAGACCACCACGAGCCCAACAACAAGAATACTACCAGCATGCTACAAAAGCCCAGGTTCTTTTTGATCTGCTTTAGTAAGGTAAGCAATGTTAAGGGGTTGACAAGCTTACTTTAATTCAGCATACAAATACCATTCACTTAGTTCGGGGGGAAAAAGCCAGCACCCTGAACTTCGGAGCAAATACAAACAAATTACAAACATTGACAGACAGACCAAATATAATTCATAGTTACCAACATCTAGGTTCAGCCCGGGAGCTCATAACAAGGGCTGGCCCAGAGTCACACACACCACCATGGCTGTGGGTAAGAGCTCCGAAAAAGAGAAAGCCAACCCCTGGTTTTATATCTTTTTCAGGGTCAAGGGTGAGTCAAACATGCAACCCACGTCACCTAGAATTGTCACAAAGACAGGACTTAAACCCACATGGTCTAAAAGCCTCTGATGTCCCAAACATGTCACTCAAACTCAAGTGTAAACTAGGCCCTCCCCTGAAGCAAGGAGGTCACCAAGGATTCCCAAATCTAACCAAGGAAACAAAGGCTAAACTCTTCAAGGGCACTTGGTTGAACTGAGTGCTAAGAGCCCATTTTGTTTACCAACAGAGTAGGAGATGGCAACACCCAAGATATGCTTGGAAAGAAGTTGGAGATTTGAAGGGTCAGAGGTGAGGAAGAAGAGAATTCCAGGTATTGAGGATGACTTGTATAAGGCAAAGAGGTGGGAAACACAATGTAGTATATGAGGACAAGGGAACAGCTAGCAGCCTAGTCTGTCTGGCATGAAGGGGAAGAATCTGAAATATGGCTGCAGAGATCCTTAGGAGACATATCGTAGAGGGCTTGAAAGCCAAGCCAAACATTTATCTTAGAAACATTTGAGAGCCATTGAAGATTTTTAAGAGTAGAAGGAGAACATCACATGTGTAGTCAGAACATATCACATCTTGTGCCTCCCTGGGGCAAGGGTAACAGCACACCAAAGTATCCCCACTCAAGGTACCACTTACCAGTAATGGTGCAGGCATCTCGGTATTTCCTGCAATCGGACACATCTTCCAAGGCTTCACTTACATAGTGTTCTTCGTGAATGCCCGGACTGCAGGCTAAGACCGCATGGTCACAAGTCTCAGGAAGGGGCACAGTGGTGGCCAAGATGTCGGTGGGCAAAGCTGTGGCGTCCAGCTTGGCAGGTTTCACTGGGATATACAAACTGCCATGGGGGGACCAGTGCTGGGAGCTGGAGGGATCAGGTCTAGGTCTTGTGGACACAGCAGCTCTTTGAAAAGGGTCTGCAAAAAAAAATATCAGGTCAGTAGAGGAAGGAGGTAAGTTCTGCATTGTCTAAGCAGGCATTTGCAAACATGTCTAGTGAAATAGACAGTTACTTAGAAACATAAATTACCTCCTTTCATATTTAAACAGGTGAGTCTGCAGGAAACTCACTGAGAATATGTGAAGTCTCTTGGCAAGACTCAGGGAATTGTCCTCCTCCCCAAGTAGACAGAGTAGGGAGTGATAAACCAATGACAAACACACCAGGGTCAGAGCTGAAATTAATCATCTATAATGACCCATGGCTTACAGAGCCCACCCCTCAGGCATCCCCACCATTCCTACCAACCCAGGCTTCCATACTTCCCCCACCTTAACACTCCCTTCCCCCTTCCCAAATTAAATCAATCCCCTAATTGTGCCTCAGGCTACAGGAAAAGTGCAGTAATCAACAATCCTAAAGTTAGCAAACTTTCTCATCCATTAAAGAGGAGCTAGGTGGCTGAATGGATAGAACGCAGGGCCTGGAGTCAGGAAGACCACAGTGGGCAAGTCACTGGACCCTGTTTGCCTCAGTTTCTCATCGGTAAGATGGGGTGGAGAAGGAAATGGCAAATCACTCACTCCAAAACCCTGGCAAAGAAGACTCCAAATGGGGTCACAGAGTCAGACGAGACCAAAGAGTCTGAACAACAAAAATACCCCCAGGACTTAGTACGGTAATGGACACAGAGTAAGTCCTCAACGAATGCTGATACAATAGTCTTCCTGAAACGTTCAAAAGAACTTTTGCTGCCTATATTAATGGCTCTGCTCATAAATAAGGAGAACCTAATCTAAACTCAGAACTTTTAAAAAATAAAGTCTTTAAGAAAGCAAGGATTCTTTAAAGGTGACTTCACTTCTAGGCATTACAATTAATTGGTACAGGAAGCTTTGGTTTTGATACATTATGTAAGATAGTCCTAATATAAATTTTCAATATGGTTACTTCATTGTCCTAATTATTACCTTGTCATGGATCAACTTTATAATCTGCACAGACCTTCAAATTATGAAAATAATTTTGTTGTTTCAGTCATATCTGATTCTTCATGTCGTCATTCTGGGGTTTTCTTGGCAAAGATACTAAAGTGGTTTGCAATTTTTTTCTCAAGCTCATTTTACAAATGAAGAAACTGAGGCAAACAAAGTTAAGTGACTTGGCCAGGGTCACATAGCCAGTAAAGTGTCTGAGGCTTGATTTGAAAATAATACTTCAGAATAATTGGGATTAGAATCATCCTACTTCTTATCAATGAATTTGCTTAGACTTAGAATTCTCCAAGTATTTCTCTTCCTTAATCTATTGGCTTTAAATGTGCTGGTCATATGTAATGCCCATTAGTATTAGTTAAAAACCATGTTGATTTGTGAGAAGAGTAAAGCAAAGGGTGAAGAATGGGTTGAACAAGCTCAAATTTAATTTAATTTAATGTTTAATTTAATTCAATTTTTAAAATTTAATTTTAATTTAATCCAATTCACAAGCATTTATTAAGCATATACTATAGGCCAGATACTGAAGGCACAATGATGAAATGTAAAACAATTCCTGCCTTCAAGGGGTTTACTTCTACTCTATTATGAATCTATTCTACTCAATATGACACAGTGGAGAAAAGCTTTGGACCTAGTCAATTACAACAGGTATTTTCTCATCACATCTCCATGAGGTGTGGGTATTACAAACATAATCACCATTTTACAAACAGGGAAACAGACACAGAGTGACTGAGTAGCTTGGCTTTAGATCACAGAGCTAATTGGTGTCAGAGTTGGGATTCAAATCGACGTTTGCTGACTTCCACATCCAGCCCAGTCCCCTTCACACTGTACCCATGCCACCTTCTAGGAAGGTTATGATTCTCAAAGTGAAGACCTTTTCCCACAAGGGCTGGCAGATCTAAAATAATAATAACACAAGCTTAACTGTATTTCTACATTGGGATCTTAGGAATGTTTTGTATCCAAATTATGTGAGTTTTGTCCATAACAAGATCTGTTTTACCAGGCACAGGGCAGAGATGCAATGACCTGAAACAAGTAATGCTGAGATAATAGCCCTCAAGGGCAAAGTACACTCCTTATGCATAACTGCTTACAGATACAATCATTTTCCATCTGAGTTATGCCTTGTTGCCCTTTTATATAAAACTTACAAGAATTTCAAAGCTGCTCTGTTTAGCAGTATACAGACTTCTCTGGAAGCCAGCCTCTTGTCTCCCTCTGTCCACAACAAATATCCCTTCAGTGTTCAGCTGTTGTTTATCATATCTGACCCTCTGTGACTCCATTTGGGTTTTGTTTTGTTTTGTTTTGTTTTTTTGGCAAAGATACTGGAGTGGTTTACCATTTTCTTCTCCAGCTCATTTTACAGATGAGAAAATTAAGGCAAACAGGATTAAATGAGTTGCCCAGAGTCACACAGCTAGTAAATGAGTCTGCATTTGAACTCAAGTCTTCCTGACTCCAGGCCCAGCTCTCTATCTACTACATCACCAGCTGCCCCAGCTTTCAGTGCTATTATTCAAATAGCTTCTTAATTGGCCTCTGGACTCGAGTGTCCCCACCCACTCCAATTCATCCTACACTCAACAGCCAATATTACTTCCTTAAACACAGGTCTGATCAACTCACACCCCTAACTCACTAAATTCTGGTAGTTCTCTATTATCTCCAAGATCAAATATAAATTAAATGCCTTTGTTTGGAATTTAAAGCTCTTCCTGAAAGGGTTCCTTCCTAGTGGTCAAGGCTTATTTGTTGCTCCTCCCATTTCCTTCCTTCCTCTCTTTCTCCCTTCTCTTTCTTTCTTTCCTTCCTTCCTACCCTGCCTGCCTCCTTCCCAGAATGCTCTCCTCTCTCACCTCCCCCTCTTAGAAACCCTGGTTTCTAGCCTTGACTCAACTCAAGCACCACCTTGGGCAGGAGACCCCTTCCCATCCTCCTAGCTGCTACTGCCTTTTAGTTTATGTCTATTTACCTACACAGCTCCTCTATTGGAATGTAACCTTCATGAGAGCAGGGACTATTTTTTTATTTCTCTTTGTATACTCAATACTTAACATGGTGCCTCACACACAATAACATCTTAATAAATGCCTTTTGATTAAGAGTAAGCCTCACACTGTAACAGATTATCAGATTTCTAAGAGGCAATAGTAATGAGTTAAGCTTCATACTATTATCAAATTATCAGGTTAACAAATTATGGGTATGAATTTAAAGGCAGGTGCGACAATGGCCCTATATCTCCTTTCAAGTAGCTATCCTTTGACCAAATTCCATGACCAAATCATTAAAAATGCCAAGCATACATATGCTTACACATAAAATTTGTATATTTCGTTATAACCTTCAAAACTCTTTAAGCTATCTCTCAGTCTGTCTCCCTTAATACATCTTTACTAGAAGAGATATGAACAGATCCTCCCAATCTGCTTTTTTAACTCCATTTGCCTCAATTCCTTCATCTACAAAATGAGCTGGAGAAGGAAACAGCAAACCACCTCAGTATCTTTACTAAGAAAACCCCCAAAGGAGGTCACCAAGAGTCAAACATAACTGAAAAATGACTAAACAACAAAACAAATATAAAAATATATGTGTGTATATACATATATTTACATATATGACTATATATGTGTATGTGACTGGTTATTTCCTGTCTGTTAAAATAAGGTCAAATTTTGTATGACATTCCTCATTTCTCTCATAGGATCATAAGATTTGTAGCTGGAAGAGACCCCAGATGCCACCTTCTCCAACCCCCTCATTCTAAAGATGGGGAAACTGAAGCCCTCAAAGGTGAAGTGACTCTCCCTAGGACAGGGCTGTCTAAAACGCCCACAGTGTGATTTATGCGGCCCACTTACAAGCATAGGAATTTACATAAATGCTTTAGTAAAGGAAGCCAAGTTATCGCAGAGCTCTCACTAAGATGGCAAATCAAAATATGTTGTCCATTGTTTCAATAAAAACCTAAGGTCGGACAGCCCTGCCCTAGGAAACCCCAGCAATGACTGGTAGTGGCTCCACATCCCATGTTCTTCATGTTCGGTATCTTCTGACTCTCCTTGAAATGACTGTTCAGGATACTGAGGCCTGAAGTTTCTGAGGAACCATTAACCTTTGGCAGAAGTCCTCCTTTTTTGCTCCTGAATCCTATTTTGTGACCCTCTCCTGCTGAAGTCACCAAGGTATTAACATTAAAATAAAAGCTGACATTTAAATATTCTGAAGATGTACCAAGTGCTTTATTTCATTTGATCCTCAGAGCAGCCTGTGAAGTAGTAGGTACTATTATTGATTTAATTTAAAAGATCTCGTCAAGTTCTTTATGGAATGCTTCTACTTCATCCTATAAAAAGGATGTTGGTATGTAAGCGACAATTATCTTCGTAATGGTCCATTTGATCATGTTCAACATGAACCAAGTGTCCAACGATGTGCTAATTGTTGACTTTGGACAAATGATGAAAACAATGTCTGTTCCTTTGTCCTCCTTCCAAGAAGGATCCATAAGCTGGCTTTCCACGGATCTTCTTCTTAATAACTTCTGGGCTGAGGGTCAGCTCCCTATTAGACAAGGATCTCATGTTGCCTACCATTGTTGTTCAGTCGTTTCGGTCACGTCCGACTCTTTGTAACCACATTTGGGGTTTGGGTTTATTTTTTGACGAAGATAATAGAGCGGTCTGCCATTTCCTTCTTCAGCACATTTTACAGAAGAGGAAACTGAAGCAAACAGGGTTAAGCGACATGCCCAAGGTCATACACTATATGTGTCTAGTAAGTGTCTAAGGTCGGTTTTGAACTCGGGAAGAAGAGTCTTCCTGATTCCAGGCCTGGCACCCTAACCACTCCATTGAGTGCCAACAGTTAAATTAATGTTCACAGACACTAAGGACTAAGAGAATCTTATTGAGGACCTGGGATCAAGTCAGTCTGGACCCTTGCCAGTTTTCAAAAGCACTTTCAACATCTGTTGTTAACTACTTTGGTTCCTCATAAAACCACCATATAGGAAGGCAGACCAAGATATTAATCATCCCCATTTTATAGAAAAATAAATAAACTGAGACTCATTAGAGGGGAAGTGACTTACACAAAGTCACAGGGTTAGCCACTGGAAGAACTATAGTTACAAGCCTGTCTCTTTTTTTTTTTTTAACTCACAGATTTAACATGCTAAAATCATTATTCAAATCCACATTGTCATAGTGGTCAGATGAAATGACATAAAGTACTCAGCAAAGCATCAAGGGCCACATAAATTTTTGGTTAACGTCTAGTGCTCCTTTGAGTTTGGCACAATTCTGAGTTAAAGAAAAGGAAAAAAAATCACAAGACCTAAAGGTTCCTGGAAGGTTCCAGCCTTCGTGGTGGTGTGATGGAAAAAGCCTTGGAACGGGAGTCAGGTGACCCTAACCCACTGTTAGGGCTGTACGACCACAGAGTAATCACTTCACCCCTACAGGGGAAGCCTCTAATTCCTCATGTGAAAAATGAGAAGGTTGGATCTAACATCCTCCAAGCTTTTCATCTTTGGTTCTATAAATGGAACGTGAAGGGAAAGAGGGGAGGAAGTGGAACGGAATGATTCTTGTCCACCTCCTAGATCCCTCCTCTCCACAATTTCGAGCTTGGCACATTATTCCTTGCACGGTCCATAAAAGACTCCCTTCCCAGTCTTTCCGCTCAGCTCATCACTTTGTGGAGGGAGCTCCCGGTTTCACATAAGCACCGGCTTCCCAAGAGAATGACCTTATTCTCTCCATAAAGGGACGGGCTCAGCAAAGAAGTTGAGAGAGTCAAGGCCAAGTATGCTGAATAATAATGGGGCCAGATGGGTGCTCCGTTGCCAGGGAGGTTCCAAAACATTTATGTCTGAACATCTCTGCTCGGATCCCCAATATACGCAAAAGCCAAGGATTGATACTAGGATTTTGAAAAAAAAACTTTCGCTTCTCTAAATGCTGGCCTCAAACTAAGTTAAGCTTTCATCACAGAGATAAATTATATAGAACAAGTCTTGTATGAATGGCTCCTTCTAGAATCAAAAGTGAGCTTGAATAAGAAAACATGAGAGAAAGGCAACCTACTTGGCTTTTAAATACCATAGCCAAGAAACCTTTCAGCAAGGGCCCCCCCCCCTTTCAGCAAGGGCGTGGGGGAGGAGAGACAGAGACAGAAGAGAGAGAGCGAGACAGACAGACAGTGATCTTAAATTAAAGAGCAGTTTTCCAGGCCTATCTGTGCTTAGATTTAAAAAAAAAGCACTTTGTTTTTTGGGGGGAGGATGGAAGACAAGGTTAGTGATTCTACAAGTGCAGGTAATTCTATGTGTGGAAATGCCCTAAAGTAATGCAGATCCAGCTCATTTTCCAGAGGAGGAAACTTGAGGCAAATAGCGTTAAGTGACTTGTCTAGGACCACATACCTCATAAGTATCTGAGGCTAGATTTGAACTCAGGTCTTTCTTACTCCAGACCCAGTGCTTTATCCACTGTGTCACCTAGCTGCTTCAGAGTCTGCAAGTTATAGTCTTAGAAAACTGCCTGGGGTACCAAGAAGTTACATGACTTGCTCCTGGTCCCCCACTCAATATGTAACTGAGATAGAACTTAAAACTCAGTTCTTCACTCCAAGGCGATCCCTCTACCAGTGAATTAATAAACATTTTTAATAACAGTTAATATTTGTATACCACCTACTATATGTCAGGCCAGCTGTGCTAAGCATTTTACAAATATTGCTTTATTTGATCCTCACAACAATTCTGAGATGTAGCTGCTACTATTATCCCCATTTTACAGATAAGGAAACTGAGGCAAGCACCTACTATAGGCCAGGCACTGTGCGGGGATAAAAAGACCAAAAAAGAAAAAAGAAAAGAAATAGTCCCTGCCATCAAGAAGCTTGCACTCTATTGGAATTCACTACAAGTTGCTTCTCCAAGAAGGAGAGTTTAACTATTTCTTGATGTCTCCTGGTCACTACCACAAACACTCATTATTGTATAGAACATATTCAGTGATGTCTTCAAGGGCTACTGAGCTAAGGAGGCCTCTTGAACTTACCTCTACTAAATGGTCATGGATTGCTTTGCTTTTTTTAAATTTTTATTGCTCCAGGGTATTAGATTCTAGTTTTTCTTTTTTAAAAAGCTTTTCCCTCTCCTTCCTCAAGGTCAGGTTGCTAGCAGTCACCTTTCATGGCTACCAGCAATTCTAACCTCCTGGCCTCTCATAAACTTTCTAATCTTTCTCTGGAAAGGGAATACACATTACTAAGCTTATAAGAACTGCGTCTAAAGAAAGCAAAAGAGATCTGAGCAAAGGTCTGAGAAGTCCTCCTGAGTTAGCTGCAAGAGCTTTATTTAAAATATTACAGACTTGGTGACATTTGGCATCTCACAGGCCTTCTTTACTAATTTTTTGGTTCTCAGATAAGTCCCAGATAGCTGAGGCTGCTGGATAAGTGACCTCCAGATACGTCAGGGATCATTATACCTGCAAGGCTATTTATTTAAATCCATTTAGCTCAGCTGTGACAATGTGGCTCAAAATCAACATTTGCCCTCAACAGGAATTCCACATACATTTAACTGTAAGTCTGGCCAGCTTTGACCCAAAGTTCCTTCATGATGAGGATCCAGTATAAATTGTCACTCTTCAGGAAACTACTCAAAGTGAAAAGCCAGCTGATACTGGTTCAAGAACACTACTTTCACATATGAAATATATCATGCTACTGAACAGTACAAAGAAGGCATTTAATCCAACCATTTTGGAGGGCAATCTGGAATTAGCCCAAACAGTTATCAAACTGCCTATGTACCCTTTGTTTGGGGGGGGGGGGAGTTGGAGAGGGGAAAGCAGGGCAATTGGGGTTAAGTGACTTGCCCAAGGTCACACAGGTAGTATGTCAAGCGTCTGAAGTCGCATTTGAACTCAGGTCCTCCTGACTCCAAAGCCGGTGCTCTACTCACTGCGCCACCTAGCTGCCCGCCATATACCTTTTGACCCAGCAATACCACTACTAGGTCTATTTCCAAAGATGATTTGGGAAAGAGAAAAGGAGTGTATATGCTCTAAAATATTTATAGCAGCTCTCTTTGTGGTGGCAAAGAACTGCAAATTGTGGGGATGCTCGTCTATCAGGGAATGGCTAAACAAGTTGTGGCATACGATCATGATGGAATACTACTGTTCTGTTAGGAAATGATGAGCTCCATCCTCTTAGAAAAACATGGATAGACTTGCATGAAATAACGAAGTGTGAAATGAACAGGACCAAGAGAACATCGCATACAGTAACAGCAATATTGTTTTAAGAGCAACTTTGAGCAACTAAGTTGTTTTAACTTATAAATAGCCAAATTAACTACAAAGAACATATGAAAATGCTGTCTGCATCCAGAGGAAGAACTGATAAATAGAAGTATGTATAGAATGATTTTACACACACACACACACACACATTTGAGTCTAATGGTAGCCATGGGGGAGGGAGACAAGTTACATGACAAACTTTATTATACATTTAAAAGGAATAGCAAGTTGTACAAAATAGATTTGCAGTTTCATGTGCAATCATTTTTTTTCTATTCTACTATGTTATAGAACTGCTTACTTCTCAAGTTCAGAATAAAATAAATAAAATTTGGAAAAAAAAAACAAAACAAAGAAAGCATCTAACATTCATTTTGTGCCAAAGCTAGGGAGAGAATGGGGAAGGGACAGTGTTGTAGGAGCAACCAAGGGAAACACAGCTTTAGCAGGGCTGTCCTATCCTCTCCTCTTTCTCTACCTCATTTAACCTCTGAGACAATCACTCACTTATATGTAATGCCAGTTCCTGAAATAACTGTACAAGTGATTAAGTGACAGAAAACATCTAGAAGGTTAGCTGTTGGGTATGGAGATAAAGTAATTTATAGATCTGGGGAGAAACAGGTTTTGGGTAGAGCAAGTTGAACTTCCATGATATTTTAATTGTTTTTTCAAAATACAAAGGAACCACTAAAAAATTTTACTATAAAATATCTTCTGTGTTTCTCCTCTTTCATGATTCATTCCATTGGTCATAATTCTTCTTTACAACTTAACTATTGTGTAAATAAGTTTAATGCAAAGGTACATAGCTGTCTTGGGGAGGAGGAGGCAGGGGAGGGAAGGGAAGAAAATTTGAAACTCAAGAACACGTAGAACTAAGTGTTGTAGACTAAAAATTTAAAATCTAATAAAAAAAAGATTAAAAAAATATCTTCTGAAGCAAGGGCTCTCCTTGTGGAGAACTGGTTTATCTTTCCTTTTGTCCCTAGATAAGGTAGAGGAAAGATGTACCTGTGAATTAGACAAGAATTTCCCTCAATCCCTTGCATACCACAAGTGCTTAATAAATATTTGCTTAATTGAATAAAAAGGGAGAAAAAAGCGAAGATTTCCATACTTATTCAATTCTTCAAAGCCTTAACTGTAGCCTTGCCCCTTTTTCTGCTTTACTGAGAAGGTATCCACCCCTCCACCACGCAGTGAAACTTCTGGGTTTTCTTCTACACTCTTCTCTCTTGTATCAAGGGAAGCAATGGCTCTCTACCTTGCCAGGTTAACCCCTCCATCTTTCCCTTTATCCCATTCCTGCTTCTCTCAGGACCTTACTCCATCGATTATCCCCCTCTCTCTAGCACAGCCTCTCCCTCTCTACTGGTTCTTTCCTACAAATACAAGATGGCTCTGGAGGAGAAAGTGAGGCTGATGACCTCACACAACCCTGCCCCATTCAAATCAAAGTCAACTGCAAGTCATATGTCATCATTTCCCTGATGCCACGGTCCTCTTCAGAAACGAAGGACACACACATACACAAGCTAAAAACACCCAATTTCTCCTTTAAATTAAAAAAAAAAACCTTTTCTTTAACTTTTCCTTTTTTGCAAGTAGGAATTTTATTTTAGGGAAGTAGAAAAAGCCACTGGCACTAGAGTCTGAGGTCCTGGGTTGAAGTCACTTTACTTCTTTGAGACACAGATTCCTCAACTGTAAAATTAAGGGGTTAAACTAAAAGACTTCTGAGATTCATACTAGCTTTAAATCTATGATTCCTTAATTCTGGGAGGTGTCATAGAGAGATCCAGGTGAAATATCACGAAAAAAAAATTGAGCAGGGAAGGATCACTTTCAAAGGATATGGAAATGAGGTGAGGGCAAGCAGTAAAAAAGTGAAAACTGAGCCAGACCCTTGAAGGAAATGAGGAATCTCACTGCAGAAACAGCAGAAAACACGAGCAAAAGTATTATTTTCCCAACCTAGTTAGAACTGACAAGACATGGAAATTGACTGTATGCAGAAGGAAAGAGTCAGCTATGTCTTCAAAGTTGGATTCCAGGTAACTGGGAGAGGGACAACCATCTATAGAAAGAAAATTTGGGGGAGAGGCAGGTTTGAGGGGAGAGATGGACAGGTCCATTTTCAAAAACATGAGTTACATATTGGAAGAGGGTCACCAACCTTGGGTCAGAACCATGTAGAACATCAATATTTAGGAGAATGAAAGATATGAAGAATCAACAAAAGAAGCAGAGAAGAAATAGAGACATAAGAGGAAAATCATGAAACAAGAGTGATATGGATGCCAGAGGAAGGCAGACTATGAAAAGGGTGAAAATGTCTTTGTTTTTCCTTTATGTCATCATTGAATCTCTTATAATCTGACTTCTTTTCCAATCGCCATTACAATTTGTCTTTGGAAAAATCACTAATGACCTCCTAGTTGCTCAATGTAATGACCTTTTCACAGTTCTCATCCTCCATGACCTCTCTGAAACCACCCTGTCCCTCTTTACTCCACTGGCTTCTCTGACACTGAATTCTGATGTTTCTCTTACTAACTTGGACACCGCATATTACCTTCAATGTCTCCTCTCCTCCTTCCCCAATCTCCTATATCTATATACAGATGATCTCCATCTGTCCATCCCCATACACTCTTTCCCTTGGTGATCACATCCAATGATTTCCTCTTTGGCCTCATTACTTCTTCCAAACTCTAGCTACACACTGCCATCTTCTTGTTGGTCATCTCCATCTAAGTATCCGGCCCTTACTGGTACCTCACAAGTCCAAAATACCTACGATGAACTCACTATTTTTCCTGAAAAAAAAGTTGGTCATAGACCCATTTTACTCAGAGCCGGACAGGACTTTAGAAGTTTTATAATTTTATCCCTCTCGTTTTACAGATTAGGACATTAAGAGCCAGGAAGCGGAAGTCACTTTCTTGGACTGGGATGGTATGATCTCATACCCCTATTTTAGTTTGAGTTCTCCTTTCAACTGGTAACAGTGATGGCATGAGGAAGAGAAAGAGGAAGGGCATTGGGGTTAGAGACCCATCAAACTAGTAGCCCCTCAGTTTAAGCTACCTAGCTGGTAACAGAATATCTGTGACTACAACTGAGAAAAAGGAAGGCCAGTACATTCATGGTGAGAATTCCATCTGGAGAGGAGGAGCAAACTAGCCTAGCAGAGAAGATGGGGTCCTATAATAGAAAGAGTAATGGATTTGGAGTGGCTCTGCGTTTCAACCTCAGTTTCCATAACCGTAAAATGGGAAGCAGGGCAGGCTAGATGACCTTAAAGGTTCCTTCCCACTCTAAATCTACAGTTCTATGGCTTGGCTCTCCTGAAAGGTGGTAGAATGTCTGAAAAAAGAACACAATTCAGTATGGCTTCACAAGAGAAAAAAAAACACAAGTCAGTATGGCTTACTTCTTCAACAGAAGTGAGTACTGGACAAAGCTCATTTTAATATTTAAAACCCGATAAAGAGACATCTTTGTTTTGAAACTCAAATGCTCATATTCAAGTTTGACACTAAACTAAATTTGGATTTCTAGATTCCATGTTCTAAAATTTACCCTCCCCAATGCTTATCCTTCTGCCTGCCCCTATTTCTGTTGGGAATACTATTTTCTCCCTAAGTCAATCAAGCTACTCCTAAGAAGTCTGATCAAAGTAATAACCAACCATGTTTCCAGAGGACCTATGATGAAGCATGCTAACCCTTCTCCTAACAGAGAGGTGATGGACTCAAGACGCCGAGACACGAAAACAGACATGGCCACTGTGTTATTTTGCTTGACTATGCTTATTTGTTACAAGTTTTTTTTCCCCCTTTCAATCAATTTTTAATTGGGAGTGGGAATGGAGGAAAGGTCTGTTAATAACAGTATTGCCAAACAATGTCACTGATATGTATGAGTGTGTATGTGTGTGTGTACATAATGCCCAGAAGAAAACAGAAGGCAACTCACAATGAAACACACAAGCAGGCCAGTTTTGAAAGCAATACACAGAATGTATTATATACTTTAAAAAATAAATGCGTGAAATGCAAATTGAAAGTTTCATATAGAATCCTCTTTTTTTGTTCTGCTGTCTTTATAGAAATGCTCTTTTTCAGTATTTAAGCTCAAAATAAAAATTATTTTTAAAAAAGGAAAATGGACATTTTTTTCCAAAGAATTGATTTATTTGAGCACATAGAAAAGATAAATTGGGTCTGCTCGTGTAAAATATTCTGCAAACTTTACTTCAAATCTACTGTTTCCCGGAGGATGACAACAGCAGTTGACAAGGAGGAAATGATGTTGAGGGAAAAAGAATGTTTCTTCCCCAATACTGGGGGGGGGGGGAAGGAGGGGGCTGATGATTAACATGAAAGAAAGGAAGAGAGCAGAGAGAATACACTCAACCTGTGCCCAAAATTCGGACCTTAAAGTACCCATTTTGCAGCAGAACAATGTGAAAAATAGTCTTAGGAATGCTCAGCCTTACAACTCAAAATCCCAGGGCTAAATGTATTTCCTCCCTCTAACTGCCCTAAAACACTGATCTAGCTTTCTCATTTGCCTCTGTCCACTTGCTACAATGTGCTCCCACTCCATCCTGATAAAAATGATTAAATATAAACATCCTGAGGGCAGGAACTGGTGGTCATTTTTACCTTTGCATCCCCAGTCTCAACGATAAATGTCTGTTAAAATGAATTGGAAACAGAAACTAATGTAGTTTCATATTCAAAAGCTCTAAGACATTCAGAATGTGTTAAATACTATTAGACCTATTAAAGAAAACTACTTTGGAGAAAATAAAATCATTTTAAATAAAAAAGATAAAAAAGAAAGACCTAGTTAAAAATTACATGTGTGACCATTTAAGTATAAAGAAATAAAAAGAAAAACATTCCCTCAAAGTCAGTAAGTTAATAAATAAGACCTACTCTGTGCCAGGCACTGTGCTAACTACTGGAGGATACAAAAAAAGGGCAAAAGCCAGTCCCTGCTCTCAAGGAGGTCACAGTTTAATGAATAATCAACAGAAGGAAGGCAATAGAATTAAAAGGGGTAGATGGATTAGGAAGGCTACCTGAAGAAAGTAGGATTTTAGCAGGGACTTGAAGGAAGTCAGGAGGAAGAGATGAGGAGGGAGATGTCAGAGAAAAGAATTGGGGAGAAGGAGAAGGGAACAAATATTTACAGAGTACCTACTATGTGCCAGGCACAGAGTCAAGCACTACAAACATTACCTAATTTGATCCTTATAACAACCATGCAAGGTAGTGGTGTTATTATATTCACTTTGCAGTTGAGGAAATTAAGACAAACAGGTTAAATGACTTGCCCAGGGTAACTCCTGGGTTACCAACCTGAGGGTGGATCGGAACTCAGGTTTTCCTCACTTCCTCTCTCCCACTGCCCTGCCTCACTGCCAAGGAAAGCCAAGCACGGTCAACATCCCTTATCTTCCTATGACTTGGGGCAGTAATGAGAATGCCATTTCACAGTATTTCAGCCAGTTCTATCCTCTTCCTCAGTCCCCAAGGCTGGAAAGGTGAGCCCACACACCAACACATGGTTTACAATCACACAAACTTAGCTAGACTCAAATCCAGTTCTGGCTCCTGTGTGACTTTGAGCAAATGACTTCGTTCCTCTGGGCCTCAGTTTCCTCATCGGTAAAATACAGAGGCTGATTTTGAGGACCTCTGAATCTAAATTTATGCTCTAAATCAGGGCTGTCCAAAATGCGCCTGGCAGGCCCCATGTAGCCCTCAGTGGGATTTATGCCGCCCCACCTACAAGCATAGAAATTTACATAAATGCTTTAGCAAACAAAGCTGAGCTAACACAGAGCTCTCAATAAAATGGCAAATCAAAATACATTGTCTACTGTTTCAATAAAAACCTAAGGTCGGACATCCCTGTTCTAAATCCATGATCCTAGATGATACTACAGCTGAACACAGAAATAAAAATAGAACTTTCTTGAAGGTTTTTGTTGTTAAACTAATTTTTACTCGTGTCTGACTCTTCATGACCCCATTTGGGGTTTTCTTGGCAGTGATACTGGAGTGGTTTGCCATTTCCTTCTCTAGTCCATTTTACAAATGAGGAAACTGAGACAAACAGGGTGAAGTGACTTGTCCAGAGTCACACAGCTAGTAAGCGTTTGAGGCCAAATTTGAACTCAGGAAGATGAGTCTTCTTGACTCTAGGCCCAGTACTCTATCCCATGCCACCTAGCTGCTTCTTTCTTAAAGCTAGAGCAGATATTCTTAACCTGAGGTCTATAAACTTGTTGGATTTTTAAACATATTTTAGCAGCTATTTCAATATAATCAGTTTCTTTTGTGGTCTTATGAATTTTATTTAAAATAACCATTCTGAGAAGGGGCCCATAAGCTTGACCTGATTGCCAAAGGCGTCTATGACACAAAAATGGTTAAGAACTCTTGGGTTCAAGAGTTTCCTTGTCTTAGCTCCCATAAGGCCAAAGGCTGGCCAGAAAGATGGCAAAGGAAACCAGCTTCAGGAAAAGTCAGTCCCTCATCTCTTGTGCTAAACCACCACCAGAGCTATAACTCAATCAACCAATAAACGTGTATAAGCACTAACTGTGCACCAAGCACTGACCCTCAAGCACAGGAGAAACGAAGAAATACAACAGTCCCTGTCTTCAGGAAGCTTCCATTCTAAATGGGAAGAGTACATATAAATAAATAGATCCACAAAGTCATAGGTTTTCCCCTTTGTCGAAATAAAGGCTGCCTCCAATAGCACAGTAGTATGGGACTCAGCAGGAGGTTTTTGGGGGGCTTTCTTTGCCTTGTCTGACCCAAGGATCAAGGACCAGTTGAGAGACCACTCTGGAGCCCCTACTACAAGGAACTGAAGGAGGGGCAGTCCCATGGAGAGCCACGCTTGGTAATACCTGCTGAGAGCAGCAGGGGGCTCTAAAGGGAAGAGAACCTGCATATTAAGGCCAGAAAGTAATACAGCTTTGGGAGAGAGATACTCATTGTTGAGTCTCTGTTTGATCTACTCTTTCAATTAAAAAAAAAATTATTCCTCCTCCTTTTATTCCCCCTCTTCCTCTTTCCCTTTCCCTTCCTCCTCCTCCTCTTCCTCCTTCTCTCACCTCCTCTTCCCTTTTCCCTTCCTCCTCCTCTCCCCTCCTCTTCTCTTATCCTTTCCTCTTCCTCCTCCTCATCCTCCTCCTCCCCCTCCTGCCATACTACAAAGAACATGCTTGAAATTGGAAAAAGGGAACAGGAAGCACTCTGCACAAATTTTCTCAAATGTCATAAGTGGAGATTATGATCCAGAAAGACAAAGAATTGCCCAAAATAACTCGATTGCCCTTCACATCATAAAAGTCTTTGTCACAGGGGTTTATAAGTACATACGAAAGGGGCAAGAGAAAAGGGGATAAATGGGGGGGGGGAACGGACTCTTAATGAAACAGGTCCACTTGATCTAGGTGCTCATCAATTACATAGTGTAACTATACAGTAACAGTTTCTGAAAATAATCCTGCCACAGCATTTGTTGTTGTCATCTTCATCAACAGATAACCTACAAAGGGCATTTTAAGGTTTGCAAAGTGCTTTACATATATTATCTCATTTAATTGGAAACTCTCCAAAACATGTGACTGTTATTGTCCAGAGGGCAAGCTGGTTAGTGAGACGTGCAAAAGGAAAGCCAGTGGTCTATTATGTAAGAGTTCTCTGCTCACTATAGTTCCTAGCAGCAAATTTATAATAGTCTATAATCTCTCCCCACCTCCACCTTGCAAAAGGCTAGAAAAACTGCAAAGGAAAGCTGCAGTGACTTCCTCCAGCTTTCACCCAAAATGTAGCCTATAGCGACATCTCATTGTAAATTCAAGTAAAATGTTGCTATAAAGTTGAGGGGCAGACTCTGCAGAACTAACACAACCTGTGAGATCCCAGACACCGCTAGATACATAATTAAAACCTCTATGTCTCTGATAAGGAGTCCTGGATTTGGAGGCAGAAGCCCTGAGCTCAAATTCTGGTTCTGTCTGTCTGTGTGACCTTGGGAAAGTCATTTAAATTTTCCGGGGTTCTCAGTTTCTACATCTGTAAAATGAGAGGGCAGAAATAATTTGCAAATTCCCCTTACAGTGCTAAACTCTGCCATATTATGATCCAATAAGAAAGTATTTTCTATCTTGGAAATCAAATATAGGACAGTACAAGGAAGACAGACCCAAATCTGATTTAAAAAAAAAAAAAGACAACTCCATTTCCCACAGTGCATGCTCCTGAGAGAGCCTTGATCATTGGGGGAATTGCTTTAATACATTTCTCATTCTTTTTTTGAAGTGTTATTGATGACTTTGGTTTTTATTTCATATTTACTTTTAAATACATTCCTTCTTCTCACCCCCAACCCACTGAGTCTCATCTGATTACAAAGGTTTTAAAAACAGAGTCCAGCAAAATCAATCAATATATCAACCTCATTTGACAGCACATTCAAGAAGCTCAAACCATAGTCTTCTACCTCTCCAATGAAATGAATTAGATGCATTTTCTCTTCTCTTCTCTAAGGCCAAATTTGCTCATTAGAATCACATGCTACTCAACTTTGTTTTCACTGTTCTTTCCTTTTATGCTGCTGAAGTCATTGTGTATACTCTTTTTCTGGTTCTGCTTATGTTACTCTACATAAGTTCATAAAAGGTTTTCTATGTTTCCCTGAATTCCTCTTATACATTGTTATAATAATATACTTTGTTACAGTAATAGTCCATTATATTCAAGTATCACAATTTCTTTGGTCATTCTCTAATCTGAGTTAGAGTTTGCTACCACAAAAAAAATGTGTCTAAAAATTCTTGGGTGTATACAAGACCTTACTATCAGTCAATGCCCTTCATGGAGTACAGGTCTAGCAATGGACTACCTGGGTCAAAAAGTATAGACTTCATAGTCAATTTTTAAGGATACTTTGAAATTGCTTTCTAGAATAACAATGGCAATTCACACTTCCACCAACAGTATATTAATTTTCTTATCTTCCTGCAAACTCTCCAACCTTATTTCCATCTTTTTTTCATCTTTTCCAATTTTCTGGGTGTGAGGTAAAACTGGAGTTATTTTAATTTGCAGGTTTCTTATTATTGGTGCTTTACACATAGTATGTAAGTATTTGATAAAGGCGTACGCATTCATTCAGATAAATCTTTCATATGTGTTATCAAAGTTTGCAATTCATCTTTTAAGAGCTATTTGTCTTACTAGCTATATGATCCTGGGAAAGTCACTTAATCCTGACTGCCTCTCTAAAAAAAAAAAAAGAGCTATTTGTTCATATCTTTTTAAACTAGTATTTTACTTTTCTCCAATTACATGTAAAAACAATTTTTAACATTCACCAGGGTTTTAAGTTTTGAGTTCCAAAATCTATTCCTCCCCCCCTGAAATAGTAAGTAATCTAATACAGGTTATACATGTGTAATCATGTAAAACATTTCCATATTAGTCATTTTGTGCAAGAAAACTCATTGTTTATATCTTTTGTCTTGTATCTATTAGGAATATTTTGTCCAGCATCTGCTAGGAAATAGTTTGTAGGCTTACATGTTGGCATCTATTTCCCCACTGACTATACATAAGCCTGTCACACGGTGAAGTCATCCAATGTGGACTTTTGATTGGATGCAGAGGTTCTGCTGGGGTTCACAGCAGCAAAGCCCGAGACGACAATAGACGAATGGAGAATAGACGAATCTGGGGCAGATGACGGAGACCTGAGGGTGGTAGCAGAGAGGGATGGCAGCCCTGCTGGGACAGGTGACAGTCTCTCTGGTGGTCATGATGGGGTGATGGGCCCTGGACCCCTAAAAGGAAAAGACCATGTCTTTGAAAGTAACCTTGGCCCTGAATTTTCCCATACATTTCCCAAGGCAATTGGCCCACCCCCACCCACCTAGATCACCTAATTAGCTTACTTGTCATTCCTTTCATTGTTTCACCTGGCCCACTCCAGACTGTTTACCATTCCTTAACCCATCCAGAATCTTTTCAAGGTCTTTTTTGTATCACTCTGACCCCCATTAAGTTGCAGGTTCATTGGAACCCTGCCTGATCCTATAGGCTTTGCAATAAACTTTGCCACTAACTGGAAGATGATTTGAGTGTGTGAATTCATTCCAGGCAGACACCACCCTATACCCAAGATGCATCAGTCACAGAAGAGGAAGATAAAAGGTAGAGGGGCAGGGAATGTGGACCTTGGCCATGACATTTTGAACCCTGGTAATCCTTCTGGGCCCAATGATAAGAGGGCAGAAACAGCAAAGAGGTCACTATAACTGAACACGGAGTCAGTGAAAATGCAAGAAGACTGGAAATGAAGGAAGGGGCTCAGTTGCGAAGGGTTTTTAACGGCAAATACAATATTTCATACTTGATCCCAGAGGTAATAGGGAGCCAGGGGCATTCACTGAGTAGGAGAGTGATAGGGTCAGACCCTCACTTTAAGAAAATCACTTTGGGGGCAGCGGATAGAGTCAAGAGGACCTAAGTTCAAATCCAGCTTCAGATACTTACTAGCTGTGTGAACTTGGGCAAGTCACTTAACTCCATTGCCTCCAAACAAACAAAAAAACCAAGAAAATCACGTTAGCAACTGAGTGGATTATGCATTGGAGTGGGGAGACATAAGGCAAAGAAAACAGAAGGCGACTGCAACAGTCCAGGCAAGAGGCAATAAGAACCTATACAAGAGTGGATGTTGCAAGAATGAAGAGAAAGGTGATGAAAGAGGTTCTGAAAGCAATCGTCACATATGAAGACATGACTTTCTATTTCGTATGCGAAGTATATGGGAGAGGTTACCAAGGAGAAAATGACAAGACATTACCACAGTTTGGGTATATGGAGTGCTAGGAAGAAGTCAACCATGATACCGAGGTTATGAGCTTTGGTAACTGACCTTGATAGGAAGAGGAAAAATGAAAGCTGCAAAGAGGGAAAAGTTTGGTGGGGAAAGATGACGAGTTCTGTTTTGGACATGTTGAGTTTGAGACCTCTGTGGGAGGACTTGTGCTCGGGAAAGTGATTACTACTAGATATATAGATCTGAGAATCATCTCCGAAGAGATGCTAATTGAATCAATGGGAGCTGACAGAGTAGGAAAAATACAAAGCAGAGCTTCTTAACCTTTTTCTTTGGAAATCTGGTGAAGATCAGGGACCTTGTTTCAGAATAATGTTTTTAAGTGCATAAAAGAAAATATACAGGATTACAAAGGAAGCCAGTTATTTTGAAATAGTTATGTAAATAGGACAGTGGATAGAGTGCTGGGCCTGAAGTCAGGAAGACTCATCTTCCCAAGTTCAAATCCTGCCTCAGATATTTACTAGCTATGCGACCCTAGGCAAATCATTTCATCCTGTTTGCCTCAGTTTTCTCATCTGTAAAATGAACTAGAGAAGGCAATGGCAAACCACTCCAATAGTTTTGCCAAGAAAACCCCAAATGGGGTCACGAAGAGTCCGATGTAACTGAAATGCCTGAATGACAAGAAGTTATCAAAATATCATAACCAAGTTCACAGATCTAGGTTAAGAACCTCTGGCAGGGCCCAGAACAGACCTTGGCTAGTAGGCTGGATGGATGAATATCCTGAAAAGGATACTGAGAAGGAATGGTCTAGCAGGTAGGAGAGGATCGAAGAGAGAGCAGTTTCATGAAAGCCTACTAGAAAAAGTGCATCCAGGAGGTGACAGATAGGATCAAAGACTATAGAGATGGAAGAGGAGGATTGGGGAAAAGCCATTAGATTTGGCCATTGAGAGAAGGATTCAGTTTTGTCTCATGTTTCTCATCTCTCTTCAGGGTTTTAAGAGAGTATGAAGCTCTTCATCCTCCCTTCCAAAGTATTATCATGAATTAGTTATAAGTCAGTCCAGTCAGGGAAAGGTCACTGCAGAGTATTACACAAAAGATATTTAAGAAACCATGTTACACAAACACACAAAGTTTGTTATTTGTTGGGTTTTTTTTTTAATCTAATCATATGAGCAGGTGCGTTTTGGGAGGCAAAAGGTAGGACAGAGGAACTGGGTGACAAATTGATACCATTCTAGATCCTAGAATTCCCAACCTGTCCAACAAGTCTGTTTTGTTATACCCATTACAAGAGTTTTCATCCACAGTGAAAATCTCTGACAGTTCTGCCTTTTAAAAAAAATCATGAGTTACTGTGACTGATGGTCATGCATTAGTCTGCAGATTTCGGGCTAGCACAGGAGATAGAAGACCAACTCTACACCCTCATTTTTATAGATAAGAAACTGTTACAATTAAAACGACTTTCCCTGGGTCACTCATCTGACCTTCAAACCCAGTTTCTTTGACCCCAAAGCCAGCAGGTTATTAAAAACCATATTGTGTTGAAAGAACTGCTGCTGGAATGGGTTTGCAATTTAAATTCTTCAGGTGAGTAGTTACTATAGTCACCACTTCACGAGTTGCAGGCAAAGGCCTTGGAAGTTAGATCTTAATAGGAACAACAGGATGATGGTAAGTTGCAAAGTCACAGATATTGTTGATCCCAAGATACAGAAAGTCTGCTTCCAGAATCTTGGATTACATTGCTGTAGGGCATGTGCTCAATCAACCCCAACCCCCTCTAGGCAGATTAGGTTATTAAGTTATGGCAGAAAAAAAAAATCATTAGTTGGCAGCCAGCCTCCCAGTGATTCCAACAAATATATAATAAAATACATTTTAATTTAATAAAATCCATCCCACAAAGCTAGGTGCTGGAAATACTAAAACAAAAATGCAATAGCTGTCAAGAAGGTTGCACTTTACTGGGGAACATACAATATATATGAAAATAAGTCAATATAGTGTAATTCAGGGGGAGAGAACATGAATCAAAGGAGGGAGTGGGGAGGGGAAAGAAGGACTTTTCATAGGAAAGAACACTTGGGCTGAAGCTAAGGATTCTCCAATAAAAGGAATGAAGAAGGTCACTCCAGGGAAGTAAAGCTCAGGGATATAGTTAGGTCAGGCCTCAGACAAAAGATCTGTCTACAATCCATCCCAGGGATTATACTCCCCATACTTCCCCACTTAGGGAGGACAGGCCAGAGCCCACATTCTTGCCTTGGAAAACTCAAGGTCACCTCTACCATCACCATGATGACGTATCAAAGAAATTCTAGTAGAAGACAGACATTATGAACTTCTAAAATTAAAATAGCAAAACTATGCTCTAATTCTTATTTTTAAAAATAGGCACAAATACAGTATTTAAATAGCCTATGCAAGCCCCAATATAGCTACCAAAAATCCAGCTGCTATATCATAAAGCTAATTTAAATTAGCAAACTTTCACACTTAACAGATTTGCTTGCTGCCCTGGACTTATAGCTGGGATGGGCCAGGTCTGTCCATAAAAACATTTGGGGAAACACAAACCAATGCCTTCTTCTCTCTATTTCCCTATAGCAAGTAGAAGTCACCAAAATTTCAGTGATCTTAGAGCTGCTGCTCTCAGAAGCATGGGAAGAAAGTACAATGTGGCAGTACAGGAAGAAGGATGTACTTAAGAGTCAGAGAACTTGGAGCCAAATCTCAGTTCTGACATTTATTACTGTGTGATTTTGAAAAAGTCACAATCCATCTGGGCTTCAAGTTTCCTTATTTTTAAAGGAGGCAGGGGAGATGGACTAGCTCCTTTCAAATCTATGATCCTATGAATCACAGGTTCAACTGGAAATAATTAAGAAAGCAGCACCTCCCCACCAAAAACAAAGACTGTATCTTTTGACCCAGTGATTCCACTGCTGGGATGATTTTCAACCTCGAACAAGAGCCATGATCTCCTAAGCCTCAGGGTAAGACTTCCTCTTCAGATGCCCATCAGGAACCTGCTCTACAACTCCTGGTTTCAAAGAACAATGGTAAGGAAAAAACTGTGCTTGGACCATAGCCTAAAGATAGGATAAAAAAGAAAGAAAAAAGAATCTAGCTGCATAAAAATATTCATAGTCAATCTGTCTGTAACTGCAGAAAACTGGAACCACCATGTCCCACAACTAGAGAATAGCATGTTAGTGCATTGGAATATAATGACACCATAAAAGATTTTAAGTATGCAATATACAAGGGAACATAGAAAGACCCACAGGAGCTGACAAAATTAAGAACAATAAAGCTAGGACTATATTATATCTTGACTACAAGAAAATACAAGAGATTCAAAAGTCAAAGCCTTGGAACTTCAAAGAGACTTGGAAAGGGTAATAACCTTTGTTGCCTTGCTGTCTGTTAATATGTTTAGCCAGCTCTGCTTTGCCCAGGGTTTTATGGGAGTTTATGGACAAGTTTAGCGCTTACTGCATACACATATTTAAATATCTTTTTTTGTTGGTGGTTACTGAGTTTGTAATAAACCTTTTTTTTTTTAAAAAGAAAAGGTAAATTTTAAAGCAAGGAAAGAGTATAAATAACTGTTTATGAAAAGGCAACCAGATGGTGCAATGGATAGAGCGCTGAGCCTGGAGTAAAGAAGACTGAGCTCAAATCTGGCCTTAGACATTTATTAGCTATGTGACGCCGAGAAGGTCATTTAACCACGCTTGCCTCAGTTTTCTTATCTGTAAAATGAGCTGGAGAAGGAAATGGCAAATCACTGCAGTATCTTTGCCAAGAAAAACCCAAATCGGGTCACAAAGGGTCAGATGTGACTGAAAACGACTGAACAGCAACGGTGGGAATATGGGTCATGAAGAGTCAGACATGACTGAAAATCTACTAAACAATAAAAACATCCATGGAAAATCTTCGGTAATAACAAAAAGTTAGAATTTATATACCCATTCGCGGTCTGCAAAGCATTTTGTAAATATTGTCTAATTTAATTCTCACAATAACCCTGGGAGGTAAATGCTATCATTATCTCTGTTTTGCAGTTAAGGAAACTGAGGCAAAAAGAGATAAAGTAATTTGTCCAGGGTCACACAGCCAGTGTCTGAGGCTGCATTTGAACTCAGCTCTTCCTGACTCCTGGCCCAGCCTACTACCCAGTGTAGCACCTCGCTGCCTCCAGGCAGAAAGGGAAGAGGTAGAGGTAGTGTTCTGTAGAAGGAAGAGCTAATAGGAGCAGAACTGGCCTCAGAGTCCAACTATTTTACCGATAAGGAAAATGTGGCCCCAAGGAGGCTAATTCTATTTAAATCATTTTAGGAAGAGGAGAAATACTCCTCTTTTCTATTCGAAGCACACAAAGCTATTCTTGAGAGGTATGTAGATATGTAAACCATCAATAGGCTTCATTCTAGTGCCTTATTAGAGGCATGGAAACAATCCTGGGATCTAGAAGGCAATCCCTGGGAAAGCTCTGGCAGGTTCTCTTCAGCTGGAAAGACTTCACGACGGGCCTGACAACAGCCAGCGTCTGCTTTGCAAGGGCCAATCTAGCCAGGCACAGAGAGCCTCATCACTGGTCAGCTGACCACTTCGTAAGGAATTCTTGGGCCATGACAACCAGCATAAACACACCCAAAGAACCAGGCACATCGTTAAGACCATATTTGTATATACATACGAAGCCCAATAATAATCCTCCCCTCCCATCACAAACAGAAAATCCACTCACTCTCCAGACTCTTCCACTCCTTGGAGCAACCTTCTCACCCTGGAGATGCCTCTACCCTGAGGTCCCTAGTCTGGTCTGTTTCCTAATTCGCTTCAGGACATTGCCAGCAGCCTTGTCCCGCTTGCATCAACCTCCCTACCATTCCCACCCTACCCCCACAGCTTCCAGCTTCCAGCTTCCTTTCCTATGTTTTCTTCCCTCATTAGAATGACATCTCCTTGAAATTAGGGACTGCCACATTTGCTTATATTGCTGCTTATTGTTTATTCGGGTGTCCAACTCTCTGTGGGCCCATTTGGGTTTTCTTGGCAGAGATACTGGAGTGGTTTGCCACTTCCTGCTCCAGCTCATTTTATGGATGAGGAAACTGAGGCAGACAGGGTGAAGTGACTTGCCCAGGGTCACACAGCTAATAAGTATCTGAGGCCATATTTGAACTCAGATCTTCCTGACTCTAGGCCCAGTCTTGCACAGTAAACACTTAACAAATACTTTATCTATCTCTCTAGAGCTAGAAAGAGCTCACCTTTATTTTATAAATGAGGGAAATTACATGAGGTCTCCCAGTGGCAGAGGATGGATCTAAACTCAGGACTTCTGACTTCAGATCCAGACCTCTTGCTACTCTACAGCAAGGTGGGCAGGGGTTTCTGTCGACTGCCTTGGTTTCCCAGCTTCTTTCAAGACTAGGCTCAATCCCACCATCTGCAAAAGGTTCTTCCAAGTTCCCACCATTAGCTACTTCCCTCTGAGTCCATCTCCCATTTACACTATATTTTTATATATAAATGTATACATACACACAGATAAACATGTAAACGTGTGTATACATATATACACGTATACATACATACACACACTCTATGTCTACATATAGACACAAATGTTGTAACAATACATATATAGACATAGTATAAATGGGGAGTGATCTCATACATACGTGTATATATGTAAATGTATGTAGACATACACTATAAATATATATGCACACCACTATATAAATGTGTGTCTATATAAACATGCCTTCCCTCTGAGATCATCTCCCATTTAAACTGTCTTTTTGTATGTGTATGTGCATGTGTGCATATATACATACACTACAGACACCAAGTATAAATATATGTATAGACACACACATACCTTCCCTCTGAGATCACCTCCATCTACACTGTCTATATTTATGCGTATAGGTGTACTATACACATACTATATTTACTATAGATATACACTACAGACACTATATATATGTGTATACACACACACATATATCTTCCCTCTGAGATCCCCTCCAGTTACAATACCTATATCTATGTATATGTATATGTGTGTATACACTACTACACACACACTAGAACTGGATATACGCATTCCTTCCCTCTGAGATCCCCTCCAGTTACACTACACATATATATATGTATGTATGTATATGTATATATGCATGTATATATATACTATATAGTTACTAATATATATATGTATATGTATATATGCATGTGTATATATACTATATAGTTACTATAGATATATGTACACACTGTAGACACTACATCTATGGGCAAATAGACCTAGAAGCCATGCTCTAAGATCACCACCCATTTATACTCTCTCTCTTTCTATATATAATACACATATGTGTGTGTACAAGTGCACAGTTGTTTGATTACTGTTTCCCCCACTGGAATACAGACTCCTTGGGGGCAGGGGCTATGCCTGCCCTCCTTTCTATCTTGCCTCCTCCTCCCCAGCTCTTGGCACACTGCCTAACACAAAGATGCTATTGACTTCTTGTTGACTCTCACCTTTCTGTCACGGACCTCCTGCCCCCTAAAAAATGCCAACTCAGGCCAAGTGACCAGATATAATCTGGGCAGATTGGGGAATGCTAAAGAAGGCCTATCGTTGCTTAGCAGAGGCTAAAAGCCACTCAAGACTGCCTTCCACAGTGGACGTGATGGGTTTCAATTCCCGTTTTCAGAGGAAAAGACCATTTTACTAATTGCTTAATGACTGCTATAAAGAAGCAGGGGAGACATAAATCATAGAGAATCCTCCTC
>CM053623.1:34352283-34383268 GCA_028646595.1 Phalanger gymnotis | reverse complement strand
GTTTCTCTCCAGGACTAATAAGGAATGTGTTTTTACTAGCAACCAACAATAAAAAACTACTCACACGTCTGGAGGGCTTGGAAGTGTAGTAAGGGGAGGGTCCAATGCCAGGGCCCCAGATAATAATTTCTCTAGCTCCCCCCTTCAGTTTGCCAGGGTCCAGACTGAAGAAGCTGAAAGACAGGGACAAATAAAGAGTTTGAGCGTCACAGAACGGGCCAGTTGGAAAAGACCTCTAAGAGCATCCAGTAAAACCCCTTGATTTTACAGATGCAGCAACTGAGAACCAGAGCAGGTGTGACTCGTCCAAGGTCACACAGAGGCTGAGGTAAAGGAGAGCTAGTCTGCTGGCTCGTCTCAGGACAACTCCAAAAAAGCCTGCAGGTCTTCTCAGCCTGATGAGATCATTTGAGGAAAAAAGTTTTAGGAAAATTAGGAAACCCCACTCCCACAACTAAGAGGTTTGACAAATTGGGCCTGGTATGAAAAGTGATTGTATTTTTTTTTTTTGCTTTCCTAAAAGACAGACAAAACTTAGTGGGCCTGTAGGTGTTTTCTTTTGCATTTTTTTTTTATTCCAGATCCAAATTACCCACCCCACCTTGGCATTCATCCTTCAAGAGATTAGCTCAGCTAACCGTGGATGCAATGTTGAACTCTATTGTAGTCAATCAATTCAATTAAACTAACATCTATTAAGCAGCTGTTAGATGTTCCATAACCTAGAAGTGAGCTGATGGGGAGAAATCATTATGTTGTCCTTGCAACCACATTCCTAAGTCACTACCCAAATGAATTCTGCAAGTAGCTGGGAACCATGCAATCCAAGAACTTGTGTTACAGGGGACAGAAAGCTAGACCTGGAATCAGGAAGCCCTGAGTTCAAATCCAGCCCTGGACACTTAATTGCTGTGTGACCTTAAAGACACTTAATCTAGATCTGCCTTGGTTTCCTCATCTGTAAAATGGGGATAAAAATAGCACCTACCTCTCAAGGTTGTTGTGAGGATTAAATGAGGTAATATTTGTCAAGTGCTTTGCAAACCTTAAAGCATTATAGAAATGCTAGCTACTGCTATCTTAGGGATCACTTTCAGAGGGAGGTTTCAGTGACTTCCCCAAAGTCATATATTTAATGAATGCCAGAGGTGGTATTAGAACCCCATCCCTTCTTTCCTGGTCTCATGCTTTTTCTATTAGCAGTTTTAACAACAGTTCACATTTGGACAAACTTGTAAGGTTTACAAAAACTTTCCTCACAACAATCCTGTAAGGTAGGTAGTATGGATATCATTCCTATTTTCCAGATGAAGAAAATTAAGGTCCCAGAAAGATTTACACAGCTTAATTCGTGCATCCCCAGGGCCTGGCACAAAACTTTGCAAAAGCTGGTGCTTAACAAATACATACATACATACATACATACTCATTGGATTTAATGGGATGTTTGTTAAATAATTAGGCATCATTGGTACCAAGGCAGGATCTGCCTACACAGTAACAGCAAGTGGCACACCTCAAGAGCCGATGCCATGGTTTCTTTTCTAGAAATGTGTCCAAGTAATTCTGCCATCTCTCCAAATCACATATTTAATAGTTTAATGTCAGGCAGAAGTATGTGAATTTAAGGGAAAAGTTTCAAAGAGATACCCGGGTTTTCTTGCTTCATGGGATGCTCAGGAAAAGGTCAGCCTTGAGAATGACATCTTGACCTCTTCAAAAGAGCTACTATTATGCCCCAGATGAGCACCGTGCATGAGTATCACCACCAATGCCAGGAGACAAAGCAAGAAACCCCTGGCATTACAAAATACATTGAAGAACTCTGCCCACCATGTGGGGATGCCAAGATGGCTCTGTGATCTCACAACTATGGTTCTCCCTCCAGGGATGCAGTTCACCACCCACCCAGGCCTGTGCCACTGTTACCATATCTTCTTATAAATCCTCCACAGAGGGTCTGCCCAAAGTGATGAGGGCTGCTCTTCTAGACCTCTTGATGATGCATAGATGTCACTGAAGCCTGTGGGCTGTCCAGCAGCTATCCTTCATTTTCACTACTGGTCCCATCTTCTTTTCCAGATGTAATGGGCATGGAAGAGTTGAATGGGAAGCTACAGACCAACTGATTTCCTCCCAGCCCAGTTCATAAAATGACAAAATTTAAGGGGAAAGTAGCAGTGATAACAGAGGCATTAAGGTCTTAAATATACTGTAAAGTAAAACAAATTACACCTTGCTACCCCTTCACAAGGTGTAAAGAAGTTCAATCGAGTTTGATGGAATTACACAGCAGTTAGCCATTGGCTAGCCAAAGGCTCAGCTATGTCCATGGTGTCCCTTTAAAAAGCAACATTCATTCTCTCTCTCTCTCTCTCTCTCTCTCTCTCTCTCTCTCTCTCTCTCTCTCTCTTTCCCCCGCCCCCGGAGTGAGTCAAGGCAAGAAATCACTCTGAGGATTGAGAGCTAGAACCCAGCTCTTGATAGTGGTTCTGTGTCCCTGGGGGGAGGGCAGAGGGCAGGAGGGGAAACTCCTCTTCATGCCTCAGTGACTATGACAGCATCTTGCAGCAGTAGGAAACCTCCTACCCTGTAAAGAGCAGGCCCAAGGAATCCAATTGCAGAGATGATTGGCAGTCTTGGCAGGTGAGAGGGGAGCCAAGCAGAGGAGCTCAGCTGAGCAACCTTCCAAAAAAGAGATGCCCGCCCAGGGAAAACAACACAAGGACACTAGAAGAAGAGAAAAAGACACTGGGAGCCTTGAGAGGCTAAGGTATGAGCTGTCCATGTCTGTGCTTGTCTACTAGTGTACTTTCTAAATGTCCCCAATCTTCCCATTGACCTTGTGTGTTTTCGTGGGAGAATGTCCCCCAGGTTGATGGCAAATAGGTTTTGTCGTGACTAGTCTTACTATACCATCTTAGTAAACACCTTTGCTGTGGACTGTGTTCTCTGGCTGATGGAAGGCAGAATGCCTAGAGTGCTGAGTTCAAATCCAGCCTCAGACACTTACTGGCTATGTGACCCTGGGCAAGTCACTTCACTTGTTTGCCTCAGTTTCCTCAACTGTATAATGGTGATAACAGCCCCTACCTTCCAGAGTTGTTGTGAGGGTCAAATTAGATAATAATTGTAAAGCATTTAGTGCCATATAGATGGTAGCTATTATTATTAATTGTATTAATTATAATTATGCCTATATAAATATATGATCACATATACACATATATATAAATTATAGCTCTTATGCTATAACTTTAGGAGTGCAGAGAAAGAAGAGTACCTCTTGTAGTAGTCTTGGAGTAGCCATTGAAGGGCTCCAACCATTGACCTCAAGTCAGGGGCAGACCCACAAGGATCACATCAGTAATATATTTCTCTGACATCCCTTCTGCCTCTTCTCTTCATGTTCCTCCTTTGTAATATGATTTGGCCTGCTCATGTTCAATGTACACCTCTCCAGTGCCCCTCGGCCTACTGTATTAGTCTTAAAATAGGGTTCAAGAGCAGCCTCCTTCTCATGGCGGCCTGAATACCCATAGGCGCAGGAGGTGCCAAGGCATAACAGCTGGAATCCCCAACGGGGACTCAAACATTTGTCTCCTGGAATCAGCTTTAAATTCAGTCACTTGACCTTTCTCAAAGGCAAATAATTATGAGCCCCCTTTGCCAAACTGGGCTATCTATTTCTCTTTCCATTATGTTTTCCCTACTTTGCAAATGCTATTGTAAGACCTCCTCCTAAAACCTTGGCACATGGAGTTAAAATGCTCAGGCCCCAGCTTTCCTCCAGCAAAAGGGCAAATAGGAAAGAGGAAATTCTCCAGAGGAAAATCTCCATATGGCTTCTAAAATGGAAACATCTCTATAATCCTCCAAGTAAAAGTAAGAATGGCTTTAGTGTGCCTTGCCCATTAACTATGAAGTTCCAATTCCATATTTATTAAGCAGTCACTTTTTGCAAGGCATCACACTGCTCTTAGGGCTAGAAGAGAAAGAGTAGGAATTAGACCAGGGATTTCACTACTACAAAGAACTTCCAGGTGAGGAAATAGAGTTCTGTTTTGTCTCCTTCCTTTTTCCCACCCCATTGATCCTGCTGGGGGCCATCTCCAGCCATCCTGATCTACATCTGGCCACTGGACCCGGATGGCTCTGGAGGAGAAAGTGAGGCTGGTGAATTTGCACAGCCCAAGCTCACTCAAATCCAATTCACTTGCAAGTCATGTCATCATCTTCGTGATGTCACGGTCCTCTTTGAGAACCGATGATGAAGGGCAAACAACAACAACAATCTTGTTAAATTCTTTTATTTTTTAAATTGAAAGATAAGAGCATAGCACTGGTATGGAATGTCATATACACTTTCAAATGACACCATATTGTTAGTTTTGCTAGACTGTTTTAATCTGTTACGAGAAACCTCTCTCACTGCACGAAGATTCTCTATAAATGTTTGTAATATGAAAACAAAATTTATTAATAAAACTTTTAAGAAAAGATTCAGCCATTATAAAACAATTTGGTGGTGATATATCTGTTAAATGTTGAATGAACCCAAGAATAAAGCATTCAAATCTTGACATGTCAGTTCACCACTTTGCTTTCCTTAGGCAAGTGAACTGCACAGTACAAAACTTTTGATTATCCAGAATGTTTGAGAAACAAATTTTGACCTGTGAGTGATTTACATATGCCATTATAAAAATACAACATGGCAAAAATGGTATTTGCAGTCATATCCTAAAAAGTTCACAAGATGGAGACGTTTCCCTATCAAAGCAAACTTTTAAATTTACAAAGTAAGTTTTGTCAATCCCATCTTTCCAAAGCAGAAAACTAGGAGTTTTTCCTCTACTGAAAAGCAGTAGATGAATTTAACAAATGCTTGTTATAACTGTCAGTATGTGCATATTTCTATATACATGTGTGTATATACATATACACATGTATGTGGATTATATGTGTGTAAAGAGAGACATAGATATTAAAGAAGCTTATAATTTTTTTAAAACCTAGTAGATCAGTAATATATTACAATACTCTCCAGAATTTTTGCAAATATCAAAGGATGAGACTGTATTTCTTCTAATCTCAAAATATAACCAGATGACTTCAATGGCACCTTTCCCCCTCTTTTTCCCAGGCCCCACTGGACTAAGGTAGGTGGTACTAGTTCTTCTGTTTGACCCAAAGATCCAATGCCTCAAAAGGTGGAAGACAGACAGATTCCATACACACCAATATATTTATAGCAGGACCCTTTGTAGTGATAAAGAACCGGAAACAAAGCAAATGCTCATTGATGGGCAAATGGCCAAACAAATTGTGGTACATGGATATAATGGAATATTACTGCTCGGTTAGAAATGGTGAACATAAAGATTTTAGATAAACACGGTAAAATTTGCAAAATAGAACCAAGAAAACAATATATGCAATGACAACAATAACAAACAGAAACAACAAAAACAACGAACAATGAGTAATAATAATGACCCAACACAGACCAGAATAAAGAATATGAGAATATATCTCTCTTCTTTGTACAGGTGAGAGACAATGAGTACAGAACACTACAAGGTTAAAAAATGCTTCCATCTGCACTCAGAGTTGACCTATTCTCTTTCTGGAAGGGGAGAGCATTTTTCATCATGGGTCTTTTAGAACTGTCTCGGATCACTGTATTGACCAGAATAGAATTTGTTCAGCCATTCCTCAATTGATGAGTATTCCTCTAATTTCCAATTCTTTGCCACCACAAAAAGAGCTGCTATAGATGTTTTTGTACATATAGGTCCTTTTCTCTTTTCCTTGATTGGATCTCTTTGGGATACAGGCCTAGTAGTAGTATTGCTGGGTCGAAGGGGATGCTTAGTTCCAAACTGTTCTTCAGAATTTTTTAAAAGTTCACAAGTCTATCGGGACACTTCTTGTACAGAAGCCATCACTGGTAATATGCTGCAACCTATGTATGTTCACCAAGAATCCCACTATTGTCTTTTCATGACCCGCATTTTTTAATTCTTTGTAAACTATGGTTTTCCATAATATGAAGCAATATAGCATCACCAGAAGAATAAAGGTCTTAATGTATTTGTATCATGAAGTTTCCTAAAGGCAATCCAATCTACTCTTCCTCCTAATAAGTTCTGGGTCCAATCTACTGTCCATCAATATGCTTGTCCAAGATTTTCATTACTCGACCATTTAGCTTTTCCTATGTGGATTGTTGGGTCATTATCCCTCAAGTGTTCATGAACATATTTATCAGGAAAAACCCAGAATTCTAGTGACCCTCAAAAAAAAGACTTCATGATAAAATCTGAAAGAGAATTCTACCTACCTCTTTGATATTTAAGCTCCTCGAAGGCAAGGACTAAGTGTCTGTAACTCTATGTGGCTGACATTCAGTAGAATACCATGTACAAATAAATGTATTTATAAATTATTTTCAATGATGAGAATGACGCCACTGTAATAGCTTTTTCCTCCACTGAGTCTCCCGTCCCACTTGGGATGGTTGGGAGATCTAACCAGATCAGCAGGACATCATAACTGTGCCAGAGCTGGTTACAATTTCCTACCAATTTTGATGGATCTGAAAAGTAAAGACCATGGTTCTATCTCGTGGTGCCTATAGTCACTTCTGCCACCTGAAGCACGCCGGGCCACTCTTTTTAATCACCCCTATTTCTAATTTCCTTTTTGTCCCATTCCTAATCATTTCTTCAGTGCTTTGTCCTTATCTTATCCATATCTTTGCATCTCTTCTCCCTCAAAACTTCATCCCTTTTCCTACCTCAGGCATCTGCTATAAATCCCTGCTGCAATTCCAAAAAAAGACTAGACTGAGGAGGAAAATGAATTTCATTAGCTTTCAATTGTCTACAATTATACAAGGCCTCCTTTCTTCTGCCGGCTCCCTTGAGCCCTCGGGCTCTGGAATACAAACTAGATTCAAAAATATAGCAATAGATGGTGAGAGTGTGTAAATATGTTTCCATTTCTGTGTCCTGAAGTTATGTGCCTGTACACAAATCATTTAAGGACTATCTCTGTTCTATTAGGCATAATTTGTAGGCCCATTAGCAGGGACAATTCAGAATTGACAGGAAAAAGATCGAGAAATGTTCAGCATTTCAAAGGAATAGCCCTTGATTCTGGAATAATGTCACTATACCTTGGCAATGTTCTAGAGGAAATGCCAGAAAAAGCCCTTAATTCTCAAGAGCTGGCAGAAAAGATGAATTAAAAATTGTACCCTTTTCTATACCTCTTGCTTACTATCCTTCTTCTCCCTCATGCCCTTCACTTAAGTATAAACTTAGTCACAGCCTTCTAATGACCTGTATGCCTTGCTCCTAATCTTCTAGCCCTCATATTCATTTCCAAGAGGCTAGAACCTAAGGAGATTTCAGTTAATGCACTTACATTTTATTTTTCCATTACAGATGATGGTTTTATACAATGTGAAGAGCCAGTGCCATATGTATTTACCATAAAAATATCCCACTGTCAATTACTCCACACATTTCTGAAAAGATAAAGGAGAGTGACCTAATGGCCACAGACTAGCCTCAAAGCCTCAACCTTAGAATTATCTATATTATCACTAAAGAGAATAAAGAAAGGAAAAGTTTCTGGAATGAACCAAGTGACCTCCTCTAAGAGACTTAAGCAGCATACTTGTGTGGGCACTGTGGGATCAACATACAAATTATCTCAAAGAGGGGAAAATATCAAAACCATGGAAAAAATTTTGGAATTCATTACTACCAAAAAAAAAAGTGACCAAAAAAACATTAAAAACTACCAACTTATATGCCTACTTTCCCATCTATACAAAATCTTTATGACAGTCATTCATACAGGAATATAGAGTATTCTTCATGAGGGAATTGTTAGGCTTTTGCAAGCAATATTCAATGATGGACCACATCTTTACTATTTCAAAATAGACAAATACAGAGACCATAAACTCCCATTACATAGACTTTTTTGTTAATTTTATGAAAAAGCATTTGATTCAATATAGCAAAACGACATTTTAAAGTCTCTTTAGAATGTAATGTGTCCCATCTATATCTCAAAATCAATCAAAATTCCTAGAAAGACACAACATCAGAAATAATCTTACTCAATGGCCTTCTGAGCATAAACACTGGGTGAGGCATAAAACAGGGAGATGGACATAAAACAGAGAGCTGGACAGGGAGAATACATGTGTTTACCACCACAAGGAAGGAGATCCTATGAAGACCTCAAATTGAAGAGGGAGAAGAGAAAAATTCTTATTTTTTCTAGATAAAATGATGCATCTGGTCTTGTAAAAAATAAAGGGGTTTGTACAATCAAAAATAATGTATCTGCAATAAAAAGAAAAATAAGAAACAAAATCTTTGTAATACATATTTCTATAAATCTTTAACATTTAAAATCTCTCAGGTACTGATACTTAAGAGAATTTAATATGATATAAAAGGAAAATGATAAATTTTGGGCAAGATGTTATAAAATTAGAATGCTAATGCATTGTCAGTAGAGTTGTAAACTGAGCAACCATACTAGAGAGAAATTTGGAACTATGCCTAAAGGGCTGTAAAACTATGCATACCCTTTGATCCAACAATACCACTACTAGGACGGTATCCCAAAGAGATCATAAAAAAGCAGAGAGGATTCATATGTACAAAAATATTTCTGGCAGTTCTTTTTGTGCTGGCAAAGAATTGGAAATTGAAGGGATGCCGATCAATTGGGGAATGGCTGAACAACCTGTGGTATATGAATGTAATAGAATATTATTGTGCTACAAGAAATGATGAGCAGGCAGACTTTAGAAAAACCTGGAAAGACTTGCATGAGCTGATGTTGAGGGAAGCGAGCAGAATGAGAAAACCATTGTACACTGTTAACAGCAACATTGTGTAATGATCAATTATTATAGACTTAGTTCAGAAAGGACTATGGAATTTGAATGCAGATCAGACACTATTTTCACTTTTTGCTTTTTTTTTTCTTGTGGTTTTCCCCCTTTGTTCTGATTCTTCTTTCACAATATGACTAAATGTGGAAATATGTTTAATATGATTGTACATGTATAACTTATTTCAGATTGCTAGCCAACTTGGGGAAGGGCAGGGGAGGGAGGGAGGGAGAAAAATTTGGAGCTCAAAATCTTATAAAGATGAATGTTGAAAACTACCTGTGCGTGTAGTTGGAAAAAATAAAATGCCATTAAGTGAAAAAAGCAAAACATTTTAATATTAAAAATAATGATATTAAAAATTTAAAAGAATTCTCCCTCTGAATATAAGTAATACCATTCCTCAATCAAGAAATTGGTCAAAAATATGAAGAGATAATTTTCTAAGAAAGAAATATCAATTGTTAATAATCCTTGAAAAATTATTCAAAGTAATAGTCTGAGAAAAGCAAATTACAACAACTTTCACAAACTACCTTATACTCATCAAGTTGACAGAAATAGTTTTTAAAAAAAACCAAGAGAATTTAGTGTTGTCTGGGCTATAAGAGAATCAGCCCATTATTATTACTACGTTGGTGGAATTTGGAATTTGGGCAATCTTCCTGGGGAACCATTTGGTTATGGAGTAAAAGTTACAAAAGCAAGTCCTTTCACCTACAGCCTCCACTACCAAAACTAACGATGTTATTTACAGAATAGGATTTTCTATGGATAAACATATCTATAGTGGCTTTATTTATAATAGAGCTCATTAAGCATTGTCCAAGAAAGGTTAAGTGACTTTCCCTACATTATGTTTGTAGTTATTGTCGGTCGGTTGTTTTCAGTCATGTCTAATTCTTCATGACTCCATTTGGGGTTTTCTTGGAAAAGACACTGGAGGGATTTGCCATTTCCTTTTCGGGCTCATTTTACAGATGAGGAAATTGAGGCAAGAAGGGTTAAGTGACACACAACTAGTAAGTGCTTGCAGCTGGATTTGAATTTGGGAAAATGAGTCTTCCTGACTCCAGGCCTAGCACTCAACTCACTGATGGATCACGTAGGTAGGCAATAAACAAGCAGCACAGACAAGACTGAAACCCTGGTACAAATTCAATTCCATTTGAATAGCATCTTTCCCAGAGACTAGGTACCAGTGATAAAAAGATGAAAATGAACCTTTTATTTTTATTGTATCCACTATACTATAACCAATAACCCATAAAAGTATATCTATTAAGACCTAAAGGCTTTGCAACAGCCTGTCAGGAGGGTAAACATCCAGACAAAAGAAAGCACCAATTCCTGAAGGCTGAAGTAAGATTCCACAAATTTAGGAGCTAACAAAAGAGAAAGAGAAGGCATTTGTTGGAGAAAACAGTCTTTGAGAGGCAAAGGCTAGGGTAGAATGCTTACTGAGGTGTTTGCTCTTCCCCCACACATACACCCCTATCTTCCCTTCCATCCACAGCAGAGTAAGGAGTTTGCAGATTTTGTTCCTTAAGGTTTGAAGTCCTTTTTGCTGACAAGCTGACAGACAGCCCACACTTAAACTGGACTCTGAAAGCCAACCTTGTTAGGGCCAAGTAGGCTAATCAGAAACACCAGGGCCACGCATGGAACATTTTGCATTCCTGCCTGTTTTTGGATCTCCTTCCTCATCTGTCAAAAAAAAAAAAAACCTGAACTCTGAATAGCCTACAGTGCTAATAGACAAACCTACTATGTGCCTAAGTGCCTACTTTGTGCTAGGCACTGTGCTGAGCAGTGAAGATACAAAGAAAGGTAAAAAACAACAACAAAAAAAGAAACCCAGTCCCTGCTCTCAAGGAATTCCCAGTCTAATGAAGAAATCTGATGAAGGATCATGCTCCTTTCCCTATCTGAGGAGGAAGAAAGGGTTACATTAAGTAAATTGCTGGGGCATGAGATGATTTCATGGCCTTGGATTCAGGAACTTTAGAATTCTGGTATGCAGCAGCTAAAAACAAACAGCATGAGCTCAGGACTGCAGAGTGGGGATAGTCACATGTTTTCAGACTATCCTGAAATTCCAGGACCTCTGATTAGGATCAAAGAGTATCAAATCAAAAAGGGTTCATCCTGAAAAATTCTACCCACTATGGCTCTGGAATATCCAGGACTTGGGAATCCATCCTCAGTAGGGAGAGTAAAAAGTAAATTCTGAAATCTTTTGGAAAAAACGAGTTTCTTTCTCACGAGTCTTTACTCTCAAATATTTTAAACTCAGTGAAACACTTCCCACAGCTGCCTAAAATAAACATTATCCGCTTGTTCTTCCAGAATATCTTCATGATAAAGCACATTCTATTCCGACTGACTTGTTCAGCATCATCACATGTCAGTCCTCAGAGTCAAGTTAATATTCCGTATTTCCATTAAGTCACAAGAACATAAATTTAGAAAGAACTTCGGAGACCATCGAGTCCAGTTCCCTCATTTGACAGATGAGGAAACTGAGGGATAGATAGGGTAAATGAACTCAGGCTCAGAACATCTAGTAAGCGTCTGAAGGGAGCCAGGCATTCTTGACTTCCAGCTCCAACACTCTATCAACTACTGCACAACGTCTCAACTAAATACACTACAAAAGATGATGAAAAGGGGTGGCCTGGCTGACCCAAACGTTTAAGTTTGTCTTTGCAATAAGTGTTTATGCTTGCATTTGAACAACTTATGACACCAAGGATGTAAACCTAAGTGACTGGAAAAATGGTGGTGCCCTCAACAGCAATAGGAAAGTTTGTGGCGGAAAAAAAATGTAGTAAGATTTGTGAAGATCACAACCCATCCACGCCAACTCACCCTGTCCAATTCACTCTGCCCCACCCAAAATGGAAAGTGGGGGCATAGAGGTATTACTCCCTGGTCACTAGCCCAGACAGTCAACAAGCATTTATTACGTGCCAAGAAAGGCAGCTAGGTATTGAAGTGTATAAAGTGCCAGACTGGAGTCAGGAGGCCTTGGACCCTTACTAGCTGTGTGACTCTGGGTGAGTTACTTAACCCTGTCTGCCTCAGTTTCCTCACATGCAAAATAAATTGGAGAAGGAAATGGCAAACCACTCCAGTATCTTCACCAAGGAAACCCCAAATGAGGTCACCAAGTGTTGGACATGACAGAAATAACCGAACAACAAGCACCTACTATGTGCCAGGCACTGTGCTGAGCACTAGGGAAGAGGCAAAAGACAATCTCTGCCCTCATGGAACTCAATCTAATGGGGGAGTGATCTTAGGGGCATGACGTAGGTATGATGGAGCTGGGGGAGTCCCCACTGGCACCTGACTAGCATGCTCTATGGCTTCTAAGGCAAGATTCACTGCCTGAGGCACTGATATAGCCTGCCCAGTACAGGCAATGGAGGAGGGGAGCAGAAGATAAAGAGCAGCAGGTGTGGCTCAGTGGAAGATTGGCCTCACAACTGGCTATTTGGGGAGGGTGGGATACACCCAATCCTTCTACTCTGGTTGTTTACAAACATCATGAGGTCAGACCATGGTCCCCATTTTGGAAACCACTAGGCTAGATACTAGTATAGATAGAAAGGTAACAAAGACATGTTGCCTCCCTCCATGGAGCTTACAATCTAGAAGGAAGAGAGGGAGGGAATACAAATAAACAAATCCCTAAGAGTGTCAGAGAAATACAACAAAGTCCTGTATGGGCTCATGGGATCATAGTTCAAAATTGTAGAGCTGTAAGGGATCTCATTTATTGTGGAGGGGAGAGAATCCCTTCTGTTTACTTTAAGCCTCTAATTTCTCTGTAATTATTGATGGTTAAAATCCTTCGGGGGGAAAAAAAAAAAAAGAGGTTTGGTTCCTTACTTTGGAGGCAATCTGGCAAATCCCATCTCAAACATTTACTAGCTACGTGATCTTGGACAAATCATTTGACCTTTCCTATTCCCAGCTTCAATAAAATACAGATAATAAAAGCCCTCACTTCATCGGATTGTTGTGAGAAGCAAATGAGTTGATACATGCAACACACTTTACAAAACCACCTTAGAGTGCTATGTAAACACTAGCTCTTCGTACTAGGCAAGTAGGAAATCTGACTCCCTTTAAAGAGGAAGACCCGAGAGGAAGCCAGGTACAAGAAAAGGCAGAAAATGTAAGTCCTGGTGGTTTGTGGATACAATAAGAGACAAACAGGAATCTAGCTAGGGACTCTAAGAAAGGTGTCCTTCTCTGAGACTTGAACTTCGGTCAGCAGGAATTCACTCAAGGCAGCAGAGATACTCTGCCCTCCAGAATAAATGATTACCCAACCTCATTATCAATAAGACACAACTCTTCCTTAATGTTTGCTCACTGGAATCTCTCAGATTCTTTTCAAGCTACATGACCTGAATGCTACTTCACAAGACCTAAACCAATAGAACCATTCCCACCACATATCCCAATAGCATACTTACTTTGGTTTTGGTATTATTTCATCACTATTATTATTATTTCTGGTTCTGGCATTTGGATTAAAAGTTGGACATAGAGTCAGAAGACTTGGGTTCAAATCACAGCTCTGATACTCACTGGCTGTGTGACCTTAAGCAAATTAACCTTTTGATCTCAGTTTCCTCATCTATAAAATAGAGATAACATGACCTACAATGGTTGTGGTGAGGCTCAAATGAAATGACATTTGCATTTTTTTATCACTGGTACCTAGCCCTATCTATGTGACCAAAGATATGTCACTTAACCCTGTCTGCCTCAGTTTTCTCATCTATAAAATGAGCTGGAGAAGGAAATGGCAAACCACTGCAGTATCTTTGCCAAGAAAACCTCAAATGGGGTCACGAAGAGTTGGACACAACCCAACAGCAACAGCATGATCACAGAACTTAGACCCAAAGCTAGTCCCCAGATCTCATGACCTTCCATCCAACATGGTCTTACGTGATTGGCTCTCACTTCCCATACTGGCTTTAAGTCAAAGTCCTTTCTTAGATAACATCCCCCCTTCTACCACAGCTGGGCAGATTGGGTCAGAGACAGCTGTCTAGCAGCCATCATCTGAGAGGCAGTTGCATTCTAGACGGATGGCATCAGACACATACTGGGAAGAGGTGTTGGCTCCATCATTGTCATCAGCATGAGAGGTGCCTGCTTCATTGCTTGGATCACATGCCTAGAGGCTGAAAAGCAACATGGAATCCTTCCAAAGAAATAAAATACTGTAAATGTGAAATACAGAAAAATCAGTGGGCAGAAGTGTTTCCTAGGCTTCACTGACCAATGAGTAGGAAGACATAAACACAACTGCTCAGATAATTCATAAAGTGTTCCTAAGGGAGGCAGCTGAAGGCCTGAGTTTGAATCCTGGCTCTGCCACTTACTACCACTATAGGTTCTTGGACAACTTAGTTTCCTCATATGTAAAATAAAGGAGTTGGACTAGATGACCTTTCAGTCCATTCTAGCTCTAAATCTGTAATCCTATGGGCCAGTAGAGGGCAGCTAGGTGGCTCAGGGAATACAGTACCCAGCCTGAAAGTCAGAAAGACTTGAATTCAAATCTGCCCTTAGGTACTTACTAAGTGACCAAGGACAAGTCATTTAATCCTGTTTGCCTCAGTTTCCTCATCTGTAAAATGAGCTGGAGAAGGAAATGGCAAACCACTCCAGTATCTTTGCCAAGAAAACCCTAAATGGGGTCACAAAGAATGGGACATATTCGAAAAGACTGAACATCAGGAAAAAAACCCAAAATGGATTGTACCCAAAGGAGACAAAAGTCAACATGCCTGAATTCCCTCATATTCCTCCCTGGGAGGACTGGAATTTGCATGTGATCATTGCGATGTCTATATTAAGCCTCTCTGGCCAATCTTCTACTAAATAAAGTTCAAGTGGCAAAGAGGTCACAAGCTATTGGGAGCCTCTCCTCCAGCAGCTGACTCTGCCTTCTCTGGAGCTGCTGCTTTAAAGAGAGCTCCAAAGCTAAAGTTTGACATCACCCAGTTACAGCTTCTCTCCCGGGGCCTGGCCAAGCTCAGTGGTGATAGTCCACATTCAACTGCTGTCAAATAATACAGCTGCTCCCTCACCAAATACAAGGCATTCTTTACAGGCCTCCTGAGTAAGGGAGGCACACTGCCATGCAAAGAATCTCAAGGGCCTAATCCCAGATTACAGACAGAGCAGCTGCCCCCCAATCATTTAACATCCCTGTCTCAGTTTCCACTGCTGTGAAATGGGGCTGATGATGATGACTACCAGGGGACTGCAAACCACTTTGCAATCATTATAGAAGTGCTCCGTGTTATCATTAGGGCTATTTCCTGATGGCAGGCTGAAAATATAAACCCCAAGTTCCTGAGTGAAACCATTCATGGAGAAAGAACAAGCAGTTCTCTCTTCCATTAAAAGTTACATAAACTGTCCCCAATTTTGAAAGTTTCCCCAGCTCCACTACCCCAAAGGCATAGGTAACAACGCTTTGGCCAGAGAACACTACTTATAAAGAATCTAAGGACTTCTAATTGACCCATAATAGAATGTTTGATTATGGAGTGATTTGGAGTGGGAAATTCACAACATCCACAGCCTCCAACATCAACCGACCCATGTTTACTGAGCCTTCCTGCAGAGCAGAACAGTGTACATACATTATTTTTTTGTAAGCTTAAAAAATAACTTTGCTGTTCTATATTTGACAAATGTTCATTAATATGAACATTTCCTTACGTAATGAACAGAAAGAGGAACCGGACATGAAACAGTGACTCTTCATTGCAGACAACTTGGCATCTTCCTTCCTTTTTTAACATTTTTTTTTAATATTTTGAGTTCCAAATTCTCTCCCTCCCTCTAGTCCCTACCTCATCCACTAAGAAGGCAAACAATATGATATGGAAGTCATGTAAAACATATTCCCATCTTTTTTTAAAATAATTTATTTATTTATTTTTAGTGTTCAACATTCAACAGAAGATTTTGAGTTTTACATTTTCTCCCCCTCCCTCTCCTCTCCCCTCTCCAAGATGGCGGGCAATCTGATATAGGCTCTACTTATATATTCATAGTAAACACATTTTCGTGTTAGTTATGACGTAAAGAAGAATTAGACTGAATGCGAGGGTCCATGGGAAAGAAAAATACAAAACAAAACAAAACAAAAAAAGAAAATAGTCTGCTTTGATCTGCATTCAGACTCCATAGTCCTTTCTATGGATGTGGATGGCATTTTCCATCACGAGCCTTTTGGAATTGTTTTAGATCTTTGCATTGCTGAGAAGAGCCAAGTCTGTCAAAGTCAGTCATCGCACGCTGTGATATTCTCCTGGTTCTGCTCATTAGTCCCTTCTCAGGGCTCTAGGTAACTCTCTAAGACTATAAATTGTAAAGATGGTGCCAACCAGCACTGCCTGAAGGATTCTGTGAACACTCTTTATGTCAATGAAATTCCGGTAATGCATTCAACAACTCAAAGCTGAATTTTGTATTTTTTATTACTCGCCAAATTCCCTTCTCAGAATACATATATTCTTTCTTTAAAATTAAACTGTGTTTTGTTTTCAAAAGAAGATCCACCTTCTTTTCCCATCACTTCTACTCCCCCACCCCATTGACAAAGCAAAATCTTTGTTACAAACATGTAGAGTCTAGCAAGGAAAATTCCTGCATCGGTCTTTATCAGGAAAAATATGGCTTCATCTGTACTCTGAGTACATCAGCTCTCTGTCAGAAAGTGGACACCATGTTTCATCACAGATTGTGATCAACCATGATGGTGAGCAGAGATCCCATGTCTTTCAAAGTTGTTTGTCTTTACAACATTGTTTGCATTGTATAAACTGTTCTCCTGGTTGTGCTCTCTTTACCCTATATCAGTTTATACAAGTCTTCCAGGTTTCTCTGAAATCATCCCCTTCATCATTTCTTAGAGCACAGTAATATTCCATCATATTCATAGACCATAACTTAGAACACGTATCTATTTTAATTTAATATTTTATTCTCCCTAATTACATGTAAAAACAATTTTAACATTAGTTTTTAAAAATTTTTGTGTTTCAAATTCCCTCCCCTTTTCTCCATCCCCGCAGTAAGAAGGAAAGCAATTTGATATAGATTTTACAGAACACATATATTCTTACAGAAAGTAAAAGTTTGAAGTTGACTTCTAAAACACAACTTTCTTTTTTAAACACCATTTTGGCAGTTGTATTGGTAATTAGGGTGGAACTTTTTTTTACTGTTTTCTCTTTTGGAGCACTGAGGTAATTGAGTGCCTTTCATGAGTCTGGCCTTTATTTCTTTGATTGAATCAAGAGTCTTTGACCTGCTTAAGAAACAAGAAAGCCTAGTTCACATGGGTTTGAGTCACATGGCTGTGACACCCTTTGACCCTGAACAGGGTATATAAACTCAGAGGTTAGCATTTTATTTGGGGCTATCACTCACTGGAAGAATGTCATGTGATTTGACAAGATGAAACTCTGGGTAGCCACTGAGTTACACCCCGCCCCCACTCTGAAAACCCACATTTTGATGTCCTTCTCTCTAGTAACTATGTAATTGTTTGGTCAGACACCTACAGGCCAGTCTGCTGATAACCGTGTGTGTGTTTGCTCTGTTTATATTGTTTCTGTTTGTATTTGCTCTGAAGTTCAGGGTGCTGGCTTTTCCCCCAGAACCAAGTGAATGATATAGATACAGATATAGATATATATATATAGATATAGATGTAGATATATGTTTGATTAAAGTGAGATTGTTAACCCCTTAAGGTTGCTTTCCTTAGAAAAGCAGATCAAAGAACCTGTTCTGGCAGCCTTCTTGTGTGCTCTTGCTGTTGGTCTTACACAGCCACGGTAGTGGCAAGCCACGTCATGGTTACAGCAGTAACCCACAACACAGAAAATTAGCAAGGTGTGAGGTTGTGTGTGTCCTTGTGGGATGATTAAAAAGTTGCACAAAGGGGGAAGAACAGAAAAGGACAAGACCTGAAATATCCTAAATATTCCAATGTAAAACCAATCACCGTTCCGTAGTCAGAGTAACAGCAGGACTCTAGAAGCACCAGGCAAGGGCTTATCTTGATTAGCTGAACAAATGGTACTGGCCAAGAACCAGACAAGGGTATTTGGAATTCTGGACACTAAACTTTTAGGGCTAATTTTTGTAGTCTTTGTTTTAAAATTTTAAAATGTTATTGGAGTAAATACCACTATAAAATTAATCTGAAAATTTAGTTACGAATAGGCGGTTACAAAAGATGATCACTTTACTTACTGATATCCTAATCCAGTAAATAAATCTCCAAACCCTTAGTTATATAGCTACTTTAAAATTCATTGAGGAAAAACAAGGAAATTAACATATATATACATATGTATGTATATATATATATATATACACAGATATTTAAGCAGTATTTTTTTGTTCTGTCAAAGAACTAGAAACAAAGTAGGTACCCGTTAATTTGGGAATGGCTGAACTATGGTATATAGATGTAAGAGAAAATTATTGCACCATCAGACATGATGAAAGGGATAGATTCAGAGAAACACAGAAGGATTTTTATGAACTGATGCCTAGTGAAGTAAGCAGTACTAGGAAAACAGATTTAGACAACTACACAATAACTTAAAGGAAAAAACTATAAAAGATTTAAATTATGTGAATGTATAATAAAAATCTGAATGCATGCACTTAATTCTCCCTTTGACTACACTATCCAAGCCTGAAGCTGACATTAGCTCATTACTCAGGGGTGCAAAGCAACTAAAAACAAAAACATCTCCTCACTGAGTTTCTCTTAGTTCTTCAGCTCCCAAAAGACCTGAGCATAATATCACAGACTTAGAGCCAGAAGGCGCCTCAGAGGCCACTGAGTTCCATCCCCTACTTTTAATGTTGAAGAAACTGAGGCACAGAGTAGTCAAGTGACTTACACAGGGTCCCACAGCTAGTAAAGGCCTGAGGTAGGATTTGAACCTAGGTCTTCCTGACGAAGTCAGGCACTGGTTCTATCTGTAACACTATGCTGCCTTATGGGACCTCCATAGACAGAGGCTATTCTAAATCTCATTTCCAATCAAATGGGTCAAGAGAGATTGTGCAAAGAATCATGGAGCTGAAAGGGACCTCATTTTAGAGAAAATAAACTTAATCTAGAGTTAGAAAAAGAAATTCTTTCAAAATAACTACAGAATGTATAAAATATCTGGGAGCCCAGCAACCAAGATTCACTCCGAAGTATATAGATACAACTACAAAATACTCTTTACAGAAACAAAAATAGATCTAATTTCTAGAAATAAATTCTTTTGGGTCATGCCAAAATAACGAAAATGATGTTACCTAATTTAATTTACAGATTCAGTGCCATATCAAATTACCAAAGGTTTACTTTATAAAACTAGAAAAAATTATAACAAAATTCATCTGGAGGAACTAAGGGAAAAGAATAACAACAGAAATAATGAAAAAAAAATTAAGAAGGGGGCCTAGGATTACCAGACCTCATAATATATTGCTGCCTGTAACAGCAAGGCAATAAACACAACATCACTGCTATTATGCTGTCATTGTCATTCAGTCATGTCCAACTCTTCATGCCCCATTTGGGGTCTTCTTGGCAGATACTGGAGTGGTTTGTTATTTCCTCCTCTGGCTCATTTTACAGATGAGGAAACTGAGGCAAGCAGGGTTAAGTGCCTTGCCCAGAATCATACAGTTAGTATCAGAGGCCAGATTTGAACTCAGGAAGATGAGTCTTCCCAACTCCAAGCCCAGCTCTCTATGCACTGTGCCACCTAGCTGCCCATATTATATTACAAAGCAGTAATCATTAAAAATTATTTTTTAAAATGAAAAAAAAAATCAATCGATGGAACAGATTAAGTAAACACGACCCAGAAGCAATTCAACATAAAATCATAACATAACATAACATAAAATACAACAGAAAAATATGGGGATAAGGACTTCAACAAAAAGTGCTTGGAAAGCTGGAAAAGAAAATGGTTCCTGTCCTCAAGGATCTTATAGTCTAATTAACTGGCACAACATATGTTCAAATAATTAAATACAAAGTAGAAAGAAATGACTTCAAAGCAATTTAAAAGATAGAGTAATAATAATTGGGAGCAGGAGACCACAAAAGGTCTCATGTAGGTAAAGGCCTTGCTTAGATCTCCATCCTAAATAGTGAAAAGAAATGAGGCAACCATGGGTGGAAAAAAATAAAAACTCAATACAAGTAGACCTGCAGTGAAACCGATATTGCTGGTGGGACTGTGGACTCGTATGAACAACCTGTTAATAATAATGAGTCATAAAACTGAGCGCTAATGTCACTGCATGCACTTTATCCTAAAGATATCATTAAAGGAAAAAAAGCAACTTTTAATATTAAAAATATTCATAAATGCTTTATATTCTAATAGTGAAAAACTGAAAACAATTTGCATGTCCAATTATAAAATGGTTAGACAGATTATGGTATTACAATAATAATTATCATTTACATAACACTTTAAGGTTTGCAAAGCTCTTTACAAATAGTACCTCATTTGATCCTCATACAACCCTCAGAGATGGGTGCTATTATTATCCTCATCTTGCAGATGAGGAAACTGAGGCAGACAGAATTTAAGTGAAATTTAAGGCTCAGGATCTAAGGCCAGATTTGAACTCAGGTCTTCCTGATGAGAGATCTCTGTACTACCTAGCTGCTCGTTGATGCATTGTATTAAGATATATCAATGTGTAAAGCGATTTGATCATGTATATTCATTGTGTGACTCAAAGCAAGTCAATCAACCTCCCAGGGATTCAGGCAACTCTCTAAGAGGGGCCAATCTACATTAACAGAGGGAGTTTGCTCAGTGGGAGTTCCCTATTCCAATGAAATCACAGCTGGAATAGAAATGAATGTTAGTCTAATAGAATAGTATGATGACGTAGAACCTAAAACATTCCAAAAATAAGAAGAAATTATGGAAAGACTTCTCTGAAGGGATACGAATTATTCCAATTTTTAAAATACGAAGACAAACTTCTTAGATGCACATAGACTGAATTAGAATGAATGGACCATGCCACGTGGATTTTTCCTTTATTTGACTATAATAGATGGTTTAACATTCCAGTTTTTCTTTTTAAACAAATAGTAAACAGTTCAAATATTGGGGTTGAATTTAGATATTTTACTCCTTAAATAGTTTTGTTATTTGCTATAAATGTGCCATAATTTTTTTTTAAAGAAAGTACTTATTTAAGCAGACCAAAGAAATCACCTACCTCATCTCACATGAGATAATCCCCAATATCCTCTCAGTCCTTTAAAAAAAAAGTTCCTTCAATTCTTAAACCCATGCAACTTTGTCCTAGAGACCTAACAGTCACTAATAAAATCGCATTGGTATGTGGCAGTTGGGGCAGCTGGCTGGCACAGTGAATAGAGTGCCCACCCTGAAGTCAGGAAGACTCATCTTTCTGAGTTCCAATCTGGCCTCAAACATGTACTAGCTGTGTGATCCTGGGCAAGTCACTTAAGCCTGTTTGCTTCAGTTTCCTCAGCTGTAAAACGAGTTAGAGAAGGAAATGGCAAACCCCTCCAATAGCTCTGCCAAGGAAACCCCAAATGGGGTCACAGAGTTGGACATGACTGAAACAAGTGAACAACAAAATGTGGCTGTCAGATCCTGTTAGCTGGGGAAGGAGAGCACACGGAGAGTACCCTGACTTCAAGGTTCCAAATACAACAGCCAGGGCCCAGCAGCTGGCAAACTTCCGTGTTGCCTGGGGTCTGTCAAAACTCTGGCAAAGTGCCACAGACAAACATAAGGCAAGGGCTGCCCAAACCCTGCCCCCCACTCAAAGGCATTTTGAAAGGAGGCAACAAGAAGGAAATAATGGGCCAAAGATCCAGAGCCGCTTACTTGGCCACTCCCTGGCTGCCTTAGTCAAAGGAGAAGGCTGGGCTACATTGAATCTGAGGTCCCTTCCAGCTCTAACATTCCAGGGCCCTGTGATCTTTACAGCAGGTTAAATGAGGTCGACAAGGAGGCCACACACACACACACACACACACACACACACACACACACACACAATATGGCCCCTCAATCTTCAATTTAACAAACATTAAGTACCTATTATGTCCAAGCCATGGCACCAGGATACAATGATGGGAAAAAAAAAAAAGGCCTTTCCTAACCCCTCCAAGAGCTCATTGGATGAGACAAAGAAGAGATCCAGCCAAGGGCTCCAGGACATTTTTCAGAGACAACAGTTTCTAGAAAGAATAGAAGGAATGGGCAAGGAGTCATGGATGATGGGCTGCGCACGGAAGGAAGAGAAGAGATGACGGACATTTGCCTTCTAGGCATGAGGGTTGGATTTTGAGAACAAAGCCAGGGGAATGAACGTTCAAGTCAGGGAACAGCTAATCATCTAGTTTGATTGGACCATATTTGCAATAAACAATCGTTACACCTTTCATGCTGTGTTAACTTTTGCACAGGTTCCATAATTCAAGATGATTTTATAGTTTAAGGAAATACTGAGTATGTTTCCTCCACTAAGGTCCTTCTCAGGTGTCTCAGTCTGGCAAGGAGGGGATCCTGGGATCTCAAATCCTTTGCCAGTGAAGCAAAGTTCTGACAGGTCTTTTGTTGTTGTTGTTTCAGTCATTTCAAAGTGACTCTTTGTGACACCATTTAGGGTTTTCTTGGCAGAAATACTGGAGTGATTTGCCATTTCCTTCTCCAGCTCATTTTGCAGATGAAGAAACTGAGGCAAACAGGGCTAAGTGACTTGCCCAGGGTCACATAGATAGTAAGTGTCTGAGGATGGATTTGAACTCACTACACCTAGCTAAAAAGGCAAGCCCAATGACAGATTATACACCTACTTTCTGAGGAGCAGAGACTGGCTAAGAGTAAAAGGCTGGTTAGTCACTATGTTGTCTGAGGGTGATAAATCTTTCTGGACCACAGCAACTCTGAAAAACTATCTACTATACTGATTCATTGCATTCTGTGTGAGGGACAGAATACCAATATCCTTGAAATATCTAAGTATTCTGACCTTAGGACAATGCCATATTTTGTTCTAGAATTTTGGACAAGATCGATGGTCCCTCAGTAACAATGTGTCACTCTCTCTCAATAGTCACATTAACCTTGGGTTTGCTCACTGATTAATCAGAGTATCTCTCAAGGAAGCAAACTCAGGCTGGGCAAAATCTGAACCCTTCCAGTGCCTGTAAAGTGAGGAAGCCAGCTTAATGGCATGTGAGACTTTTAAGGATAAAATCCTCGTAACAGAAACCTTATTGCTGATAGCATCCCTGTCTTTAATGATCTTCATTTGACTGAAATGTCACTTGATATGTACGCAGTCAGCATAGCCTGGAATAAAAGGGCTGCCCTTCACACATCCTCTGTTCCAATAATAGCTACTGTACCTGGATCAAATTACAAGTTGGTTTCTATCCATGTAAATGTGCCTCCTTTACCAGGACAGTTTTGACATTTAAATCACTCTCTCTCACTCCACTCCCAGGTTTTTATCTTCAACTCTAAAAGAACCAGAAAAGTCTAAATGTATAATGACAACCCAGGGTAGGAAGAAAGAAGAAAAGTGGTTTTCTTATCCTCAAAAAAGTTTTCTTTTTTAATATTAATTTGCATTCTATATTTTAAGTCCTTTTTTAAAAAAACCACCCTAAGCATTTTGACTTAAGATCCATTAAAGTTCACAAATATTATCATTTGACATTTAAAAGCAAGAAAGCTTCTTTCTCTTTTCTAGTCAATAAACAAACTGGAAAGAAAGATGAAGATTAAGTGAGCTGCATAGCCCAGTAACTTAAATTTCTGACAGTAACCTCTCTATCATTAATTTTTGTTAAGCATATGAACATTAAAATTTTTTAAATATTGGTTTTGTTAAAAAAATTATGTATTTGCTGAAAAAAGAGTATCTAGAATATTTTTTAAAAAGAAGTCTTAAATGTGAATCACTTTGAGCTACCCACAATAAAATACAAAAATATTTCCCAAATCACATAGTTTACAGGTTGGATTGAAGATGGCACACTTTTAAATTACTTCACAAATATCTGCTTCAATTATTTCTGTAAATTAAACAAACGAGTTTTCTACTGTAGTTGTAAAAATAAATTAAAACTCAACCCAAATAAGAGTCACAGCTTTAAAACATATAATCTATACCTTCTAAAAATGTAAGTTGCATCTGGGTCAATTCATTTAGAACAAGGATTACCATCCATCTATTTGGTTTTTCCTGTGTGGATAGACAGACCAATCAATCTCTTTTGGGGAGCGGGCATGGATCTCACTGAGGAAGCCCCTGTAGTGTTCTAAGGTTCCATGCAATTGGTATAATATCACTCACAAATAGGAGTATCTGGGAAAAAAAAAGACCTCGCCATCTATAAGGAACATTTCTTCTATTTGGACTTTGGACAAGACATTAGCCATGACAGTGTCAAACACCTGTGGTGAGCATATGTCTCTCTGTTTGGTGTCTTCTGTGATACTGGATCACTGAACCAAATTATCTCCGAGACTAGATGAAGGTTGTATTCATAAAGGAAATCTTGCACGATCTTAGCATACCTATGGGAAACACCTTGTTGGAAGGGTTTTTATTCCATGGATTGACATTTTTTTTTGGTAAACAATAAACAATAAAATAGCATAGTACCAACATAATGATGTGCCAATGTAGTGGCATGCCAATGGAGGAGCACCCCATTGGGTTAGTCTATTAGTACTCATATCTTGGACAGTCACTACAGACAGAAAAGGAGCTGGGCCCAGAAGTGAACAGGAAGAAAAGAAGAGGAAAGATGGTATTTGGAAAACAGTGCAGCTATGTCGATGATCCCAAAATCCTTTTGTGTGGGACAATGGGCTGGGTGCATGGAACCCTGGAACACTATCTGGCTTCCTCAGTGAAATCCATGGCCACTCAAAAGGGATCAGCCTGAAAAGTCACAGCTGAACAGCCTCAATTTCACATTTACTGGTAGAAGATGTTAAAAGACAGGGAATGGCTTCCAACACATTAAATAGAACCTCTAAGAGGGAATTATGAAAAACCAAGGACAAGGACTGGGAAGAATGAGAAGGCTTCGTTGGATTACCAACTGTACCCACTGAGATACAGCAGTGACCATACAACAACAGATATGCTGGATCTCCTTGAGGAAGGATTATGAAATTTTGTGTGTCTATGCTGCAGACCCCTCTGACAGTCTGCTGAAGCCTACCGACTCCTTCTCTGGATAATGTCTTTAAATAAAATACATAGGATTACAAAGAAAACCAATTTTATTGATATAAAACTATCAATTTTCTTTAAAAACACACACACACACACACCCAGGTTCACAGACCCCAAGCTAAGAATTCTAGTTGAGGCTACGACAAATGAAGATGAGATAATTAATAAACAATACAAGGCAATATACAGTAGTCCAGATTCCAAACACCATCAGGATTCAAAGAAGAAAAACAATGAAGACTGGAGGATACAGGAACAAAACTACCATGGATGTTTTGCTTTCTGGTCACCATCTTGCCACTTAAATTTCCATGAAGGAAGAATCACTGGGAATAAAAAGACATGAGTGGACTGCAATCTGCATCTCTGCAGGGATAACCTTAGAGAAAAGATCTTAAAGCCACCGAACAATTTGTGATTTTTGACCATTATTTCATTTCACCCTCATGACAACCAAGTGACTCTGAAGGCAGCACAAATACTATCATCTTCACTTTCCAGAGGAAGAAAATTAAAGATGGATAAGTGATCTACCCAAGTTCACAGAGCTAGTAAGTAAATGGTAGAATCAGGGCATGGAAGGCCAAGTCTTCCATCTTATTTGAGGCCAATATATTTTCCGTCGTATCGAGCTCACTCTCCAGGGATCTAAGCAGGATTTTTCCTTTTCCTGTTCCAGATAGCTGGAGCAACAGTAATGCTTCTATTCAAATCAAAATATACTTCTATACAGACAAAAATACTTTCATTTGAATCAACAAAAATATGCATGAGGATCAGTACAAGTAAGGTAAGTTTTATTCATCTACTACTGCTGAAGGCAATTAGGTCTGTGCACTAATGAGTCCAAGTTCAGAGGCTCCCATCTGTTCTGTGCACAAGAGACTATACCCCATCCTCCCAACCTAACCCTCCCCACACATACATACACCCATCTGTCTTGTAAACAAATGCCCTTCAAAGAAAGAAGGGAGAAATTGCGGATGACCCTATGCAAATCCAATTAGAAAAAACCCCCCACAGCATTGCCTTCCGGTAATGATTCAATGGTATTATTTTCCTCTATGAAACACAACATGCACAGGACAAGAAATTCAGCAAAATTCCATTCAATGAACATTTATTAAGCAACTATTACATGGGGACCCCAAAACAAAAACATCACAATACTTGCCTTTAAGGAGCTGGAAGTGGAAACTAAATTGTATACAGATAATAGATAGTCACACAAAGCAATTTAACAAGCGGAGAGTCATTAAAGGCTTCCTGTAGGAAGTGGTATTTGAAGGATATTTTAATGGATACTTTGGGAGAAGGAGTATGGAGTAGTGGATAGAGGGTCTGGAGTCAGGGAGACCTGAGTTCAAGTCCTGATATTGACATATCCTGATGGTGTGACCCTGGGCAAATCACTCATCTTTTCAATATTCCAGGAATGTCCCTAAAAATCTAAATTACTGATGAATTATTGCTGATATGGAAGGGTTTTTCAAGCCATTTTTTTCTTTAAAGGAAGCTGGAAATTTTAAGAAGTAGAGGGGGAAAAGCAAATGTATTCCCAACATCAGGGTAACCACCTAGGCAAAGATCCAGAGATGAGAGATGTAAAACTGTGTACGAGGAATTACTCACTAATAGCATCATGACAACCATGGACATCCCCTTGACTCCAGCAAGCTCAACTACTTCAGAGCCAATCTGCCAGGGTCTGGCTAGGGGCTCATCCCAATAAAAGGCAAATTTGGAATTGGTTCAGAGGGGACCCAAGTCAAGCACATTCCAGTTTTTCTTTTCCTTGATCACCTAGCTCCAGTTCCCAGGAGTCAAAAAAAAAAAAAAAACTGAGGGGGAAGGGAGTGGGACACTATTTCCTCTTGTCCCTGCTACTAAAGATTGTGAGCTGTACTGCTGAAACCTCCTATCCCCAGGTTGTTCAGAATAGGAGAGACACATTTCCTCACATAAATTATTAACGACCCATCCCCCACTCCAGTTCTAATTTTTTTTTGGGGGGGATGTCTGTCTTCTTTTTTATTCCCTCTCTCACACTAACTAGTGACAATAAGGGAATTCTAAGGGGTAGAGGGAAGGAAGGCTGACAAATTCTAGGCATGGGAGACTGCCCATGATAATAATGGGCTGAATTGGATTGAAAAGCTTTGTTTTTATTCTTGAGAGGGTTCTAAAAAGTCACTCACCCCATTTCTACACACACACACACACACACACACACACACCCCACCCCCAACACCTTAAACACTGAGACTAAACCAAGTATAGAATAAAGAACCAACATGCAGATTTTAAATGTCAAGTAAAAGCCAACCTGGCAATATTCATAACATTCTTCAGCTTAAACCAATGAAAAAGACAAGATTGCATTGTATGGGATACTGCCTACAAAAAAAATGGATAAAAGAAGCATTGTTTGGAGGAGGAGCATTAGACAGCATTATTCCTGCTGCTCATGAAAAAGCAACATTGAGACAGTGTGCATGGTAAGGGAGTCTGAATGGTAATGAAGTGGCTCAGGTCAGAAGGCGCCCTTTGAGATCTTTTTGTGTTTTTACGAGCAGGGGGACGTGGAGGGGGACGGGGAGGCTATGCAGTGCCAAAAGAATGTTCATTTTATTTGGGGTTATAATAAAAGAAAAGCTCCTTCGGGGGCATTCAGAGGCAAAAAAGAAGAAGGACTCGCTGACCTTCCATTCGAGAGACCTGAGAGGGAATCCGGGCTATGCCACTTACTAGCTACGTGATTCCAGTCACGGCATTCTGTGTGCCTCAGCTTTCTCATCTATAACACAGTATAATAATATGTGCCCTGGTGGGTTTGTCAGAAGGAAGGAGCTTTATAAACTTGGAAGGTTATGTGCTAAAAGCACTATGGATATGTGGAATATTATTCATAGAGATGAGAGGAACCCAAGATGCAGAATGAGACATATTTCTCTACATGTCCAATGTGGGAATTTGTTTTGCTTGACTTTGTTTATTCATTACAAGGGCTTTGTTTTTCTTTTTCTTTTCCACTGGGAGAAGGAGAAAAAATAGACGCTTCTTAATGGGGGAAGGACAGGGGAATAAAAATTTAATTAAGGAAAGAGATCATTCACAGAAATGAGAGACCTACTGATTGGAAGTGACCTCGGCATCAATCTAGCCCATTCCATAGCTAAAAGGAATCCCCTATTATAACATATCCAAACAATATTAGGGTTATATTTTTATTGCCTTTATTAATATGATTAAAAATCATATTAATTAATTAATATGATTAAAAATCATTCAATCTTGGGCTCTCTCCCATGCCTAGTCCTCCTTACTTCTACCTCTTAGAATCTCTAGCTTCTTCAAAGCCCAGCTCAAATGCCATCTCCTACTATGAGAGGCCTTTCCTGATCCCTCTTTGATCCAGTGATCCTGGCCTTCTGGTTGTTGTGCAAGACACTCCATTTCTTGGCTCCTGGCATGTTCTCCTGTTACCCCCCGTGCCTAGAATGCTCTCCCTCCTCAACTCAACCTACTGACTTCCCCAGCTTCCCATTAGGTCTCATCCTTTACAGGAAGCCTTTCCCAACCCCTTTTAATTCTAGTAACTTCTTTCTGTTAATTATTTCCTATTTATCCTGAATATAGCTTGCTTTGTATGTATGTTCACATGTTGTCTACCCTACTAGATTGGAAGCTCCTTGAGGGCAGGGACTTTAGCCTCTTTTTCAACCTGCAGGGCTCAGCACAGTGCCTAGCACATAGTAGGAACTTAATAAACATTTCTTGCTTATTATTTCTGCTCCTCCCCTCCCCCATCGCCAGCTGCCTAGTTTGTATATACAGATCTACCTACATATTTCTCCCATTAAAGCATAAGCTCAAGGGGAGGAACTGCTTCCCTTCAGTCTTCACATGCTACCACCTGGCACATAGTAGATGATTAATAAATACATGTGAATTGTCATGCAGAGCAAGACCAGCAGAACCAAAATAAATATATCAATTCCTTTCATTATTTTTAATGTAATTAAAACAAAACCAAAAGGCAAAGGAGCCTCATGTAGATGTGGAAGCGGCCACTGAGGAAATTATTGGTTGTTCATTTGATTTTCAGTATATCAAGAAACTTGGGTCCTCCTCTCTCTGCCAACACAGACCGTTGAAAACTAAGATCGGGGGGTTCTTAAACTCTTTTGCGTCCTAGACCGCTATGGCAGAGTCTGGTGAAGCCTATAAACCCCTTCTCAGAATAATGGATTTTTTTCTTTTCTTTTTTTTTGGAGAGAGGGAGAGAATGGAGTGGCAATCGGGGTTAAGAGACTTGCCCAGGGTCACACAGCTAGTAAATGTCTGATGTCACATTTGAACTCAAGGTCCTCTGGACTCCAGGGCTGATGCTGTACCCACTGTGCTACCTCGCTATTTCAGAATAATGGATTTTAATACATAAAAAATACACAGAATTACAAAGGAAGCCAGTTACATTGAAATACAGTACTCCAAATATTTTTTTAAAAATTTCACAGTCCCTCACCTGCCCCATCCCAGTTAAGAACCATTGGAATACAGAGGAGTCAAAAGGAAAAGCCCAAATGGAAAAGTCAACCTGCTTTTTCTAATACTACATCAAATTCTAAACCAAAATTCTTTTACCTCTCAAAGCAACCTAAGGCACCACTGATACATCACTGAGTCCTGTCCATGAAAAGGCCACAACCAGCAGCCCTCCCATTTGCTGTCTATAGACAAAGAGTTTGGGGGCAATCATCTTTATCCCTCAGTTAAAAGGGCCCTCTGTCCTTCTAAACTCCCAAAGAGCTCCTACTTTGACCAGTGTCTTCTACTCCTCCACCACACTCACGGTCAGCTCCCTTCAACGTTACCTGTCTGTCCTTCTGTCTTTTCAGGAATTCTAATATAGCCAAGAAATGATTTCCCAGAGCAAGGTCAGAGAGCACTCTCAGCAAATTAAAGGTTATTGGCGATAGGCCATCTTCCTGGTCCCTGGACTCTAAATCCAGCTGGTTGGCCTTCTGCCTGATAAGAATAGGAATTTTTTTAAAGAAAGAGGGATAAAAACAAAACAAACTCAGCTACACTTGGATGACCCCCAGAGTTTAACAGGAACAGAGATGGGAGAAAGGAGTCTTTGGTCCATATTCCCTTTTTCATTCAATTCTAAAACGCTCTTCATTTATTGAGAGAATACTCACTCCATGGGGTTACTTGGCTTCCTTCTTTGTTCAACTTTGCTAACCGTCTTCCTGTTTCAGCTTATTAGCACCTATACCAGAAAAGATATGAAATAGGAAATCTCCAACCTTCTAGCTACTTAGGTACCTGCTAATAGTTTTTGTTTTCCTAACCCCAGATTTTAAGAAGTTCTAGCCATGTTCTCCCTGTCCCCACTAGTGTAAATGAAAAAGCCAGCTACACTAGAATTATGCACTTAGAGAAAAAAAGCAATGCCTTATCCAGTACTGAAAAGATGAATAAGTTATCCCATGATTACCTGTGACTCTACAATAAAGAATGATCCTCTGAGCTTAAGTTGAAGAAATTAAAGCAAATCCTGCCAAAGACAAAATTATTTCAGAGCTCCTGGATGGCTGGTTGCTTATTCCAAAGCTCTGTAAAGGGTCACAAGTCATCATCTGTGCAATAAGACATGTTCAAAAAAGGGAAAGAATAAGAAGTGTTCTAAGTGTGACACTTCTG
>CM053623.1:34270430-34351783 GCA_028646595.1 Phalanger gymnotis | reverse complement strand
TCATACCCTTTGGCCCAGCAATACCACTTCTAGGGTTGTATCCCAAAGAGATCACACAAGTGGGAAAAGGACCCATATGTACAAAAATATTCATAGCGGCTCTTTTTGTAAAGAATTGGAAAACAAGGGGATGCCCATCAATTGGGGAATGGCTGAACAAGTTGTGGTATATGAAGATAATGGAATACTACTGTGCTGTAAGAAATGGGGACTTCATAATAACCTGGAAAAACCAACACAATATAATGCTGAACAAGCAGAGCAGAACCAAGAGAACATCATACATAACCATAGATAAACAGATTCTGTGATGACTAACCCTGATAGACTTGGCTCTTCTCAGCAATACAAGGTGCAAAGACAACTCCAAAGAACTCATGATGGAGAGAGCTATCTCTATCCAGACAAAGAACTATGGAGTTTGAATGCAGATTGAGGCATACTTTAAGCTCGCCTTTTTTTTCCCTTTTTTTCTCTCTTTTGTTTTTGCCTTTGGTTTTTTTGGGGGGGCGGGTTTGTTTCTTCTTTCTCATGATTCATTCCATTGGTCATAATTCTTATTTACAACTTGACTATTGTGTAAAAAAGTTCAATGTGAAGTTATACGTAGAAGATATATCGCATTCCATGCCGTCTTGGGGAGGGGGGGGAAGAGGGGAGAAAATCTGGAACTCAAAGTTATGTGGAACTGAGTGTTGTAAACTAAAAATAAAAAATCTTAGTAAAAAAAAAAAGAATGTCTAACTGGGAATAGCTTGATACAAGTTCCCCCACCCTACCCCACCCTACTTTCCCACATCCTTCCTCTAAATAATAATTCTAAAGCCTGGAGATCAGTCTGCCTGCTTTGGAAATAGGCTGTTATATCAGCTTCAGTAAGCCTCAAAAAAAAAAAAATCCCAAGTTGTTTTGTTTTTAAGCCAGATTCAAATCAAAACATTGAGATTTCTGCATGCCAAAAATGTACTGAAGATGAACCAACAGGAGTTGGGCTAGGTGATTATGAAGGTCCCTTCCATCTCAAAAGCTATGATTCTCTCTATGAATACCAGTTACCACAGCAACATTCAAAGGCTCAATTTAGAGTCCCTAAAAATCTCAACAGTTTAAGGCTTGACATAGCTCCCTGATCTGATGGCATTATTTAAATGGTTTATGGATGCTTTTTATCTTCCATATTATGGAAAGAAGGGAGGGAGGGAGCCAGGAAAAAGGGAAAGAGGGAAGCAGGGAAGGAGGAAAGGAGAGAAGGAATGAAGGAAAGGAGGGAGGAAGGAAGGAAGGAGGGAGGGAGGATTATTTATTCACTCATGTTTTCCCAAAGCACAGTTAAAACTTAGTGGGCTGTGAATGGTTTGTTTCTTTTTAATTCGAGATACAAATTGCTTATCCTCCCCTGGCATCCATCCTTCAAGAGATTATTAGCTCATCTTACCGAGGACACAATTTGAAACTCCAACTTAGTCAATCCACTCAATTAAGCAAGCATTTGTTATGCAGCTGCTGTATCTGAGGTACCTGTAGATACAAGACAAGTCCTCAAGGAGCTTCTATTCTACTGAGAGAAAAAAAACAACAATACAAACACAGGTAAGAAAATATAAACTATATACGCAGCAATTTCAAGAGGGAAAGAATGCTAAGTAGAAGGTGGGGCAAATGAAGCTGCCATACAGGAAATTCACTCTCTACTTAATGCTGGAACTAAGTAGATGGGGAGCAATTGTGTTGATGCTGCTATTGCAATCACATTCGTAAGTCACTACCCAAATGAATGCCCCTGGAAGCTGGAAATCCCAGAATCCAAGAATTTGTGGCACAGAAGATAGAGCACTGGACTTGGATAGAGCGTTGACTCTTGGAGTCAAGAGGACTTGAGTTCAAATGAAGCATCAAATACTTCCTAGCTGGGTGACCATGGACAAGCCACCTCTCTAAGCCTCACCTTTCTCATCTTCAAAATGCAGATAATGACACTTGTACCTGCCTCACAGGGTTATTTGTGACACTCAAGTGAACCGATACATATAAAGTATATTTCTTTATGTAAAAGTCAAAATCACAAACTTATTTTCTTTGAATGGATTTGTTTTCTATCTCACCAATTATTTAGGGAATTATTGTGCAGATCTGTGAGGCCTATGATTTCCTAGATGAAGAAATTGCTAATTCAAAACTCCCTCTACCCAATGCAGATCATCAACCATTCTGCAACTTAAGAGTCCTGCTGGGCTGCTTGGAGTACAGTGAGGTCAACTAACTTGCCCAGAGTCACAGAGCCTTTTTATGTCAGAGATAGGCCTCAAACCCAGTTCCTCCTGACTCTGAGGTTGGCTCTCTACCATTGACCCACAGTGCTTCTCACATACAGAAGTGTGTACATGTATAATGTATATAGAATTAGTTCTACATTCCATATACACATAGAAATTTATAGGTGATTGCTTATGCATTTTATAGAAGTATATTTAATTAGTTATAGAGGCAGCTAGGTGGCACAGTAGATAGAATGGCAGACCTGAAGTCAGGAAGACCTGAGTTCAAATCTGGCCTCAGATACTTACTAACTGTGTGACCTGGGCAAGTCACCTCACCCTGTTTGTCTCAGTTTCCATATGTAAAATGATGAGGCCAAGGAAATGGCAAACCACTCTGGCGTCTTTGCCAAGAAAAACCCAAATGGGGTTACAAAGAGTCAAGCAGGACTAAAACGACTCAACAACATCAATTACATATATATATATATATATAATTATTTAGCTATATAATTTATATATAATAATATGCACATAGTAACTTACATGTAAATTGGATATAAGATATATATGTGTGTATGCTAGAGTTGGACAATTGTTTCATCACTATTCCTAGTCAGAACCACTGAGAAATGTCATCCAAGTGAGGGAGGCAAGCACAGGAAAATGACTGAGCCATAGGTGAGTTGTGGGATCTTGGGCAAACTATTTAATCTCTCTTGGCCTCAGCTTTTTTATCTATAAAATGGGTGGCAGAGTGGACCAGAAAGACCTTTAATGTACTTATGTAGCTTTAAACTACTAAGATTCTACAAAGGGGTCAGGGAGCAGGGGGCCAGGACAGCAGAGACTGCTGGAGGTTGTCCCTATGATCCTGTACAGCTTCTGTACAGCTCAGCAGGATGAAGCTAAAGGTTCTGAGCTATAAAACCCAGTTTAGTGATTCTTTTCTATAGGAAAATCTCCCTCCTACACCACTGGCCCCGAAGCCCAATTAAGCCACAAACAAACACACACAGAAATCACTCTCATCACCACAGACCACATTCAGATGGTCATTTTTTCTTTAAAAAAAAAAAAAACAGAAGGGAGGAGAAAGCAATTAGATTTTGAAACAGCAGTGAAACATGATTAAAAGAGGATACCCATGAAGGTTCTAAAGTCCAAATATCAGAAAGCTCATCAAACATGAAGCCAAATTCCTTGTATGTGAAAGGTAGGATTCTTGACCTTAGTGATTTAGACACTTAGTGACCTTAGACACTCCAACTATTCTTTACTTGCTGAGTTTACTCTTATTTCCCTTTATCGGGTTTATGGAAGCACTAACGAAAACTGACTGAAGGCAAGAGACAAAAGGTAGATGTATTCAGCATTTCACAATGTTTAGAGGTCATTTCAGTCAGGATGAAACAGCAAGCTGGGATTTTTAAGACGGGTAGGAAGGAAAATTGGAACTGCTGGTATGGGAGAGTTAGAAAAGAAAAGACATTCCTAGCAGTCTTACCTAATTACTTTCTCTTTTTTTTTTCTAGAGGACTGTGTAAATCCAGCAGTTCACTGGCAGGTTCTTTCTTTCAGAGTCAGCAGTACTTGAAGAAACTGACTTGAGAAGTATTCCTCTGCCGGTTCTGCCCAAGGCCTGTCGGAGTACCAGAAATCCACAAAGAAGAGGCCCAGGGGAGAGAAGGGAGACCTTAACAATGACCAGCCTAATGGGAAACTCTTCCTCTAGAGTCGATGCTCACAAAGACAGCTCACAGAAGAAGGACCACTTTCCACTTTCCCATGGGGTTAGTTATCAGACAAGTGGCAAAGGAGGAGGCTTTAGAAGTCTCTGGAAACAACAGGATGATGTCAGGCTGTAAACCGGGATGTTAAAGCCGATGAATGACAGACCCAAGAGAAAGAGAGATGAGGGATTGGGACCCTCCCAATTAGTCCCGAAGGGGCAGTCCCTACAGGAGGCGTGGGAACCAAGAGCAGGGGACAGAGAGAATGCCCTGTGGAAACTTTGCACCTCCTGGATGTCCCCCCCACAAGGACAAAGCCATAATTATAATATTGCGGCAGAAGGTAAGAAGCACTTGAATGTTTAAATATCTGCTAATAAACAAACCAATAAATATTCTAGCTCTCAACTGCTACATGTGAAATTATTTTGAACCCTTATATCATAAAGGAATTAAGCAGCAGCAAGAAAATAGTAAAATACAGAAACAAGATTACCTGCCCCAGAGTTCTTCAAAAACAGGATATGGAGTCTGATGGGAAATCTGCCTTCTATAAGTCTTAGGTTTGCACCTCAAACCTTTCATTCCCTTCCCTCTCCCCATATCTCCTGACCAGGTAAATTAAGTGCCACCCACTGATAACATCCGATCTTTCACCAGTTTCCAGGCTATAAATTTTAAGGTGAACGAGCTGGAGGAAGTTGGGACCAGTTTCCCTGAAGCTCTGGGCTTCTGTAAGTAGTCAAAGCAAACAATAAAATCATTGAAACACTCAAATTGTTACTCAGACTCCCCACTTTGATACTTTGTCTAGGAGGAAATAAAACAAAAACATTTCTAAGTCGATCATCGAGGAGATAATTCTCAGTTGTACAATAATGCTGTCAGCAAGCGCTTTCTATTTTCTTTTTAACTATGAGTCCAAGTCTTGACTTTTCCCAGTCACTTCCCAATGACCTCCTCACTGAGAACAACAAATATTTATATAGCACAAAGTGATTCGTGTAAATTATCTCATTTGATTCTTCCAAAAACCCTGAGATGTAAGGGCCAATTAATATCCCCCCATCATTTTACAAATAAGGAAAATGAGCAAACTGCTCAAGCCCAAGCATCAGCCAAGACAGTAATTAACATGACTAAATTGGGGAAGTTCACATGGTCACCTCTCACGATCCAAGAAGGAAATCATTCAATCGGTGGAAAACAGTGGCAGCCACCGGTACTTGTAGATGTAGGTACGTTTGTCCAGGGCTTTTAGTATCTCTCATTTGGCCCTCACGATAACCCTGTAATGCAAAGGTTCTTAACCTTTCTTTGTGTCACTGATCCCTTTGGCAGTCTGGTGAAATCATGGATCCCCTCTCAGAAGAATATTTTAAAATACGTCCAATAATACATTATAAAGGAAACCAAAGGTTAGTGAAAATAAAGTTTTTCCCAACCAAGTTCACAGATCCCCAAAATTTAACCATGGATTCCAGATTAAAAAAACACAGCTATCCTTATTTAGTAGATTCAGAAACTGAGGTACAGAGATCATCTAGCTGTATTCTTCTTTTAGCTCAGTTATTATTACTTGACATTAATTGGCACATAGCTCAGGGCTGTTAGAAGAATCAAATGAGATGATATACATGGAAAGCTTTAAATATTTGTTGTTATCGCTTGTCTTAGAACCTTCATCAGCAGGCAAAGGAAAAAAAAAAGGAAATTCAAACCCATGTATTTCTTCTTGTCTGTTTTTAAGACTGGGTGTCCTTATCCCATCCAGGCTGGAAATACAGAAGTGACACAAGGTTTATCTCCACTCTGGATTTTCAAAAACGTTTTGATCTGCTCCGTTTCTGACCTTATTCAATTGCCCCTCCTGAGGCACCACTTATCCTTCATAAGTTGTATCCGAAGTCTGCTGAAATGTAGTTAGGGATTAAACTATTACACCCTCTTCCTCTCTTTTCTCTCTACCTTCCTGATACAGATCTGTTCCTGACACCCGGATGGCACTCTGATTGAAACATGTCTGCTTAGCTGAACAACAGGGCCCCTAATGGACATCTCTCCCCGCCCCCCCACAATATGAGTTGTATTTTAATATCCCACAGATGCTTTTGCTTTCCAGGCATCTTTTTTTTTTTTTAATTCTAAGCAGGCAGCTTCTCTGCTAGCTTCTACTCCTATGTTCAGTGAGACAAGTTAGATTGCATTATTCATGCTCCGGTAATCATTTATTCCCCTATAAACTTGCAAAGCGGCACCACAAGCCTGCACTCTGATAGCATGAGAGCATTCTAATTATAACTCAGATCATCTCCAGGAAAGAAGAGAAGTTACAAGCCCATTGCTCTGTAATGAGGAGCAAGGTGTCAGCTGTGAATAGCTCATTGTACTTACTAAGTTGGAAGCGACAGTAATTATCAGGGGCCTACTAAAAAGAGCCAAGGATTTTGCTTAGTTAAGCCCGATGGATAAGCAATCAGCAAACAAGTGTATCTGACACCAGTTTTTAAAGGACTACTAAAAATCTAAGGAATTCGATTTTTGGAAGAGATGAAGGGAGCATTGCTAAAGATCCCCTAGTGTCTCCTATCAAGTCCCTTTCTCTCCTCTGGTCCTACGGCTAAAACACCTTTGTTCAAGCCCCTCAGCACCTCCCACCTGGACCACTGGAATAACCTCTTAACTAGTCCCCTACTTCTGGACTCTCCCATCTTAAGTCTATTTTTTCACATACTTCCCCCCCTCCCCAAATCTTCCTAATGCACATAATCTAACTATGCCATTCTCTTGCTCTGAAATCTTCAGAAACTCCCTAAGCCCTACCAGGTGATACATAAACTCCTTAGCCAGGTAACAAAGACCCTCCCCTCCATAATCTCACTCTAAGTTACTTCTCCATTCATATTTCCTATTACTCTTCTTGGGCATTCTTCATTCCAACCAAACAGCCATATTTCTATTTTCCTAATCTTGACCTCTTCTCTCCAACCTCTTTGCAACAAAAGCAACCACTTCTGACATTTATATAATACTTTAAGATTTGCAAAATGCAACTCCTCATTTCATTTGATGCTTACCACAACCCTGGGAGTCATTAACATCTCCATTTCACAGATGAAAAAACAAAGGCTTAAAGAGACTAAATGACTTATTCTGGTTCACATAGCTAATGTGTCTGAGGCAGGATTAGAATCCAGGTCTTTGCCACTCCAAGTCCAGGACTCTTATGTAAAAAGCCACCCTGCATTACCATAGGTCTTCCCCTAAGACAGGGGCATAATCCATTCACCTCTCTGCTTGCTGAAATCCATCTCTTTCTTTAGCGTCTAAACCAGGTACCATTTCTTCTACAATGTTCTCTGATCTCACTACCACCACCCACTCCCCAAAACCTAACAATGGTAGGATCACAGACTCAGAGGGAGACTGTTCTATCTTTTTTGTCTCTGAATTCCCAGCACCTAGCACAGTGCCTGGCACAGAAAAGTACTAAATACCTGATCACTGATTAATAACTAAGTCCAAATCCTATTTGAAGCATGAATCTCTTCTATGTTCTCCTGGAAAGTGATCATCTAGTATTCACTTAGGTACTCACAGTGAAAAAGGATTCACTGCTTCTTCAGAAAACGTATGTTCTTATGGCAAGTTGGAATCTACCTTCCTGTAACTTCTCTCCATTTATCCTAGCATTGCCCTTTAAGACCCAGAAGAATCCATCCCTTACAGATGTCAGCTGAAGACAGCTATCATGTCTTGTAATGCCAGATGGATGCATTGCATCTATGCCCTATCTGACTCATGCTTTCATAATACAATGAAATATCCATAGACTGTATAGTTCATCATTACGACACCAAAAAGTTCTTAAGGACATCATTTTAAATAGCTTTCTTCAATTAAATGGCCAATCCACTTTTTAACTTATTTTTTAAGAGCTCATCTTCTCCCATAAACAGAAGTAGTAAAAATGAATGAAATTTTTTTCTCACACTAAGTTCATATGTCAAAAGTCTTATAAATGATTCATGGTACTAGGGTTGCCAAGGGGATGAGCTAAGGGTAAGTAAAGCCTGGGCAAGGGGTGGCTCCGTTCCAAGTTTGAGAAAGCATCTGCTTGGCATGGGAGGCCTGAATTAGTAATACTAGGTGGAAACTTCAAGGGGAGGTTTAGACTCAAGGTAAGAAAATAGTAAATGAGGATGCCTGAGAAGGGAGCGATTTCCCCCTCATTAGAAGCTAGACCGCCAACTGGGGAATGCCATAGGGGGTACTGTCATTCAAGTACTGTTCGGAGCCAATGCCCTTTGAGGTCCCTTCCACAAATTAAGATTAATTCTGGGTAACCGTCATTCAACGAACTAATCTTTTTTTAGTGGTTACATTCAATCTCAAATTAGCTGAAGTCTGACAAAAATTAGCACAGAACGAAGAAGTTGAAGTAGTCTTATAATACAACAAAATGCAATCGAATATAAGAATAATAACAGCTAGCATTTATATGGCATTCTAAGGTTTGTGAAGTGCTTTATATCTATGTAATATATACATAATATATACATTAATACATAATATATATATTATAAATATATTCATATATTTATAATTACATCTGATCCTCGTAACAACAGAATGAGGTAGGTGCTATTATTAACCCCCCTTTACAGATGAGGAAACCAAGGCACAGAGAAGTTAAGTGACTTGCCCAGGGTTACATAGCTAATAAGCATCTGAGGTAACATTTGAACTCAGGACTCCTGAGTTCTATTCATTGTGCCACTTATATTACTAAATTATAAGTGAAATATGGTGCTTGGGACACCTTTATTTTACACCACAGTCATTTTGTAACCTATCAGTGAAAAGCATGTAAGCAAAACCAACTTACAAACCTCCTCTGACCATACATGCAACATTCTGCACCTATAGTCCCCCAACTATCTAACTAGAAGAGTTGAATGTATTTCATCATCGGTTCTCTAAGACCAAGACTGGCCATTGAAATAAATCTGATTTTAACTGTCAAACTCTTAAATACCATCTACCCGACTGCAGAGGGGCTGAGAGTTACATATACTGGTCAAAGGAATAACCACCATCGTGAAATCACAGATCCTTGAAACAGAGAGGAAGCATTTCACGTTACAAGAAAAGATAACCTTGGAAGTCTTTCCAATATCATCCATTCACTTGGATCTCTATTTACGAGGGACTCCAAGTAGGAACATATTTCAAGTATTCCTTGTAGAAGGAACACTTTAAGCCATTCTGACAATTCCTTCAGCCATCTCCACAGATCAAAGTTGGATACAACTCCCAGAGGGAACCCTGAGCAAATGGAAGTTATCCCTATCTCCTAGCACTTAGCATACTGCCCGGCACACAGTAGGTGCTTGCTGACTTAATTTGACTCCTTTCTAACGGCTTTAAAAGAGAAGTGTCACCCTTCTTGTTGCTTAAAGGAAAAGCCTTGACAGACAGGTCTTTTCATCTTTTTTCCAGTCTCCCAGGTCTTTTATATCTCAATGGGTTCATTTCAGTTGGAAAAAAGTAACATAATTCATTTCATGGTTGGGGGAAAGGGAAGATAAGGCAAAAGCAATCTCACTGCAACTTTTCAGTAAATGACTCTAGGAACAATACACTAGACATCATGATCAGAAACACATTCAGCAAAGGCATTTCATATATATATATGTACGCTGAGAAAACATTATTGAAACATTTTGAGAGGTGTTTTCTAAAATGCTCACATCTATAAAAGGCAGATGAGGTTCTCTCTTACAGGAATTCATTTTGGTACCTGAGTGAATTTTTATTTTTGTATTCTAGGACTCATTCTTTTCTACCTATGATGTGTTCAGTCCCATTATTTCATCAAGTCACTAGTGTGGGGATAAATGCCTATGGGGCTCTTTCAAATTTAGAGCCCATTAATGTACCAATTTAAATCACTGTTCAAACATGGGGTGGGGGGAAATGTTACTTTGCTATTTTTTTCTCTCTTCAATCTTTTAAAATCTTACTTTTATTATCTTTTGCTTTTAACACCACGTTCATTTTATAATGTCTCCCTTCTGATCCCAAGCCAAATAATCACTCATAACAAAAATTATAAAAGAAAGGAGGGGTGGGGAGAAAGCAGGTTAGCAAAAACAATCCATGCAGCCATTCTGAAAAGCAGCTTGGGACTATGGCCAAAAAGCTATTACACTGTGCCCTTGACAATGAGATGCCACTACTTGGTCCACATGCTAAAGAAATCTAAAAAAGAGGAAAAGGATGCACATGAACAAAAATATTTATAGGAGCTATTTTTGTGGTAGCCAAGAATTGGAAACTGAGGGATACTTACCAACTGGGAAATGGATAAACAAGTTACGATATACAGGGAATGGTTTGGAATACTATTGTGCTGTAAGAAACGATGAATGGAATGATTTCAGAGAAACCTGGAAAGACTCCTATGAACTGATGCAAAGTGTAGTGAAACAGAACCAGGGGAATAACTTATAGAATGACAATAAGATTGTAATGATAATCAACTCTGGAAAACTCAGGAATACTGACCAACAAATGATCAACCGCAACTTCAAAGGACTCTTTGAAGATGATGAATATATGAAACCTATTACCTACCTCTTTCAGAAAGCTGATAACACAGGGAAGCTTCTTTTCTTTTGTTTTTAGACAAGACTAATGTGAGAATTTGCTTTGCTCGACTATACACATTTACAATAGGTTTTGTTTTTCTTTTCTACTCAATGAATGAGTGAGGGGGAAGATGGAAGGAAAATCATTCAGAATGGAAAATAAAATATAATAAAGTAATTTTTTTTTAAAAAGCAACCAACAGATCAATAGTGTCTGACAGTATATGCAATGTTCCATAGCCATAGTTCCAGGAAGCAATTTGTCTCAACTCTTCTCAGAAGCTAAGTTTCATCATTATAATTACACAGCTTTGAGTTTTATTTTTTTGGCTTTTTTTACATTGTTTTAGGTGTTGCACATTTTGTTTCCCTGATTCTACTTAATTTACTAGGCAACAACTCATACGAGTCATCCCATGATTATCTTAATTCTTCACATTCATCTTTTTTTATAACAAAATAATATTGCATTTTATTACTATACTACAATGTGTTTAGAAACTCCCCAATTAATCTTTCCCATCAGTCTGCAGTTTGACATAATGTTTTGGATTATCACATATTAATACTGTTTTTTAATTTGAGAAAAAACCTTAGCCCCAACAACAACTCATTCCTAACTAATGTCAAATATTTTGCTTAGTAACAGAAGGTTTATAAACAAGTTTAAATAGATTTCAAAATATTAAAGTAGTTTGTTTTCATGCGAATAGTAACAAGATTTAGCAATGAATAATCAATCAACAAGCCTGTATTAAGTACCTACCATGTACCACTTATGGTGCTACACACTGGGGATATGAATCCAAAGAATAAAACAATCCCAATTTATAAGGAACTTATATCCAAATAGGGGAGAGAAGTGTCTATACATGTATGTGTATAAGTATGTATATATACATGGATATAAACATATATGTGTGTACATATGTATGCATATATACATACACACAGAAATAAAGAAAATAAATACAAGGTATGAATGAATGAAAAGTCATTTGTTAAGTATTTACTATGTGCCAGGCATTACAAGTAAGCACCGAGGATACAATATTTTTAAAACAAAAAAACTCTGCCCTCAAAATGCTTTCATTATGATACAAGAAGACGAGGCATACAGGGGCGTGATAACCAGGGAAGGGAGTTCTGTTCTGAGGTAGAAGGGGTTTGGGGAAATGTTGTATTCTTGAGACTGCAGACAGATGGCCCGTCTGATGGCCTGGGTAGATAACTGGATGCAATAAAAAGCACGGTCAGGTGTCTAGAGACAGCCCACAGATTTATGATGAACTAAGTGGAATATTTTACATATGTTCAATCAACAATGAATCATCTGGTTTGGGACCATAGATGAATGTACCTCCAAAGATGATGCTCCCCAGAGACTGGGGGTATAGATTCTGGAAGACCTGACAGCAGAGGTTCAGGGTAGAGGATATTGGTCCAGGTGGGAAGGGACAGGTCAGCAGCAGCAGGCAAATGGTGAGATGGCCTAAGTGGGTGAGTGGATGGACGGATGGATAGATTTGAAGTGAACCATGTTCAGTTAAATATAAAGTAATTTGGGAAGTTTGGCACTAGCAGTTGGGAAGGAGGGGGAATCAGGAAAGGTTTCATGAATAAGGTAATACCTGAACTGTGTCCTGAAGGAAGACGGACTCTGTGGGAAAGAAGTGAGAAAGGAGTACATTCTAGGCATGAGAAACAGTCAGTCCAAAGGTACAGAGAGCAGAGATACAAGATGAAGTGTCATGTGGGGAATAGGGAAAAGGTCAGTCTACCAGGATCACAGGGTGTGGGTGGAAGAGTAGAGAGGTTGGGGTCAGATTGTGAAAGGTTTTAAAAGCTAAACAGAGGGGTTTCTATTGTAACCTAGAGGTGGGTAGATGGAAGAAAGAGAGGAGTTGTGAAAGACCTGAGGTGGAAGAACCAATTAAGAGGTTGTTACAATAATCCAGGAGAGTAGATAAGGGCCTGAAAGAAAAGTCAGAGCTAAGATACCACATGGATGGAAAGGGAGAGCTAAAGAAAAAAAGGGGAAGCCATGGAAGAGGAAGGAGAATGAATAGAGGAGGAACCTGGTCAGAAGAACACCCATAGCTAAGGAGATGTGATTTAGGAGTGGTCAAACAGGCAAAAGAACCAGGAGAGTGCTGTCACAAAAACCCAGAGAGAAGAGAGTATCCAGGATGAAAGGGTGACCATATTGTTAAACAGAGCAGACAGGAGAAAAGGGATGAAGGCAGAGAGAAAACCATCAGACATGGCAATTAATAACAATTTAGCCACTGTCTCTCTGGAATAAATACTATAATAGCTTCTGGAGCTGATATTGAGGCATTTAACAAACAGTTGTGGGTGAGATTTTAAGTCACACTAATGAACTGACAGAAGTCGAGTGACTTCCTCAACACCTAAATATAATTAATGAATAGCAAGAATGAAAGATGACCAAGTGAAGGATAACCAATGGGCAGCCCATGTGCTCCAAGAAAGAAAGATTCCCCACCATATTGGGTGGAACCTTCTGGTAAATTTATGGGAAGACGTGGATGCCCAAAATGGATTTTATTCTGCATCATTGGAGGGTGTGTCCACATCAAGGAATTCACAGATGCATTTGGGTGTTGGAGTATAACAACAAACTTTATAAACCACTTTACATTTGACAGAGGCTGAGTCTAATTTTAGTATTTAAAATCCACATAACTAAAACAGTTAAAAATTGGCAGAAGTTTACTTATTTTGTTTAAATATTTGTAGGCGTTTTTGAGGAAACACAACCAGACCACATAAGCTTATTTTAGTTGAAGCAATCTAAAGGTTAATGCTGTTTGTTGTTAATTCCCATATGTATAGACACCGGACACTCATGCTCACCTGGCTGAATTGTCAATGGGATTCGCTTATTTCGTAAATAAGATAATCAAGCCAAAAGATTTTCTGGCGCAGCTACAAAATGAACCTAAAAACATTGAAATCACTTGTTTTTGATGAATATGGGGTATACTGAAACCTACCTGGCTTCCGATAACCAATCCTGTGATTTAAAGTTAACAGATAGATGGCAAAGTGATTAGAGCACAGGGCCTGGAATCAGGAAGACCCTAGTTCCAATCTAGCCTCAGACATATACTGGCTGTGTGACCCTAGGTAAGTCACTTAACTTCTGTTCACCACAGTTTCCTCAACTGTAAAATGGGGATAATAACAGCACCAACCTCCCAGGGCTGTTGAGAGGATCAAACGAGTTAATATTTGTTTAAAAAAGCATTTGGAACCATGCCTGGAACATAAGAGCCACTATATAAATGCCAGTTATTATTATTATTATTATTACTATTATTAAAAGACAAGCATTAGAACCAGGTCTCTAGCAATATACAATGGTAAAATGAAGACAGTACTTTTACTCCTATTTCACAGAGCTATTATGAAGATCAAACAAGATCGCAAATGTAAAATGCTTTGAAAACATTACTATAAAGTTACATCACAAGCTATACTTCTTCATGAAAACTCAGTTTTCGTGACTTAAGATTTCAATCGTCATCATTTAAAGCTAGGCACATCGGTTAAACTCTAAACATGGCAATTCTAAAGGCATACTCTATAAGGAAAACAAAAATTGCCTCTACTTCTACAAGAGTTTTCCCACTGAAATCAAAGACAGTAATAACCTGGGAAATAGTTCATTTTCTGCCCACCTCCAAAGTCTAAGGTGTATAAAAATATTTAGCTCATCTATCAAGCAATGAACCAGCATCTATTAAGTACTTATTAGGGATCACTTACAGTGATATTTATTCAGTGCTGACTGAGCCAGGCACTGAGCTATGTGCTAGAATGGCTACTTACACACACACACACACACACACACTCTCTCTCTCTCTCTCTCTCTCTCTGTGTCTCTCTCCCCCTTTTATTTTTAAAGAGGCATGTTTTATTTTGTGTATATGAATCGTTGATTCTGTTGTGGGATGAGGGGGAGCTGCTTGCTTCAATCTAAGCAGAGTTAGCAAAGGTCCCTTTTTTTTAAGTATGAGAAAACACTGGTTTGTGTCATGGAAAAGCTATCTGTCAAAAGAGTATCTCTATTTCCATGTACTTTATTATGCCAAATGTGGGAAGTGAACAAAGCTGGAAAAAAGCCTGGGAACATCTGCCACAGCCAGTAAAACCCCTAATAATAGCACAGCTGGTGTCCCCAGTCTAATGATCTCACCAGGGCCCCACGTGGCTTCAGCTCAACCTCAACCTCCCAGGGGTAGCAGCTCCGCCCAACCAGGGGAAGGGGACGTTAACAAGTGGCAAAGTCCAAGAAGTCATTCACTAACCCTCCTCTCTTAGTACCAAAAGATGCTTCCAAGCCTACAGCAACTTCAATCCAGCTTTTAAGGATAAAAACATGTTTATTCGAAGGTGGCTCTGACCAGGCTACCAACCTCCTCCAACAGTCTCAAGACCTCAACAGGCTTTAGGAAAGTCCAAGAACAACAAAAGAATTGCATTTCAACTTCTGCCTATAATCTGTAACCTCCCAGAGGGCACTTGTCAGAAGCCTAATCCCACACCAGGACCCAGCCTCACTACTACGATCAGGCAGCTGGTATTTAAATAATTACTTAATAGAAGAAAAAAAATGAAAGAGAGGGATCTTAGTAAATGACAGATTTGCCTGACACGTTGATGAATCATTGTCTGGCTCTGAAAGTCTTTGTATAGCTAGGCTTTTTAGAAAGAATTTCCCATTAGCCATCAGATGTTGCTATGAGGAAACCCTACATAGCAGAACCACAAAAAGCGGTCGGGGTGGAGGGGGAGGGGAAAGGAACAAACAAGGGAAGTTTGATCTATTTGTGGGGAGGGAGGGGTTTGCAATCTCTCCAGTTTCACCTTGCTGAAAAAAAATAATCAATGGTATAAAGTTAACTCATAAACATTCTCTGCATCTTGCTCAGAGAATTGACAACTTCCTAGTAGGAGGAGGAAGTAACAGCTGCGTTTGGGGGGCTGCTGTTACAGGGAGTTTAAAGAAGAGAGAACTCTTGGCATGAACACAGTGGTATCCATAGCAGTCTGTAGAGAAACAGGGGCATTCAGAAGACAGTCACAGTCTACTGCCTGCCACAGAGTGCCAACTAGGTGGTTTGTGGGTGATTAGGAAGAGAAATTGGGGTGGGGGAGAAAGAGTGCAAGACATATTCTCAAAACACCTGGTAATACATGATAGGGATATGGTCATGCCTCATTTTGTAAACATGCAAATTTGAGATATGAAAATTACTAGACTGAACTCCAGCAATTTACCCTTTGAAACATGCTGACTAATCCCCATCAACCCCATTCACAAGACTAGCCAAAAATGAGCCAAACATTAACTTATTCTGGTGCTGTTAAACAGTTAAATACTACGAGGTAGTATATTATGCTTTATTTTATTCCTATAATTAAGATAATCAGGACTTCACAAGCTCCTGTTTTTACTTATGACCACAATGCACAATAGAATGCTCCTCTCACTACCAACTAGAAGGTCAAAAACTGACACCTACAAAAGTAGGCGTGGTTTCTTAAAAGAATCAAGGGAAAAAACTACACAATAGTCTCTTTGTTTTTCTTGGATTGTTAGGGTTTTTTTTCTTTTTTTTTTTTTAATATGCCCAGAAACCTTATTTTAAATTCACAGAACACCAAGGAGTTAAGAGAAAAGAAAAAGGAAATGAATTCGTACCTATCTAAAGGGTCGTTAGGCAGTTGGTCATTCTTTCAATTTGTGAGGTCATGCATCCAGGTCAATTTTCATCCACCTTGTGTTTTGGACGACAGTTAGGCTCCATCTTTAGGGCCACAACCCTGGCAGCAATACACTCTTCCACACTGGTGTGTGTACTACTTGGGCAAATTTAATGACTGAATAGATCCACAAGCCTTAATAAACATCCCAAATGTCCAGGATGTTGGGCTGCTTCCAGATTGGTGCCCCTGAGCATCCACTCTCAGAACAACATTGGCTACAGACTTGGCAGATGAGCCAGTAAGGGCAGTACAGGACAATGTGTGTCAAGGGGACTGAAAAGAGGGAGAAAGAAGGATGGGGGAAAAATGTTAAGGAAGAGGAAGTTATTCAACCTCAGGCACAGTGGCCTCTTTATTTCTTTAGTGAATAAAGTTATATTACAAGCGATCTGATAACCAGTAAAAGACACCTGGAGGCCAGTTACATTTTGTAACCCCACTGTTTCTTCCACCAGCAGGGTCATGTTTTAGGTCACTGAAAGCATCCCTAAATCTACGAAAGTTCTCTAAAACCTAAATTCCCTAAAACCTGGAAATTCCCTAAAAACCCCACCATGGAGGCAGGACTCTCCTAAAGAATTACCGGGCTTTACCATGGATAGTTACCAAACATTTTTTTTTTTCATCCATCAGTCATGTAACTGACAAACATCTAGTAATTAACACCTGGACTAAACACCAGGGAAACAAAGAAAAAAAAAGAAACAGTCGCTGACCTCAAGGAGCTTACATTCTACAAGGGAAGAAAACCTGTACAAACATGTTTTAACAAAATGGTAACAAGGTAGTTTTGAAAAGGAAAGCACCAACATCAAGTAAAGCTTCTGAAAAAAAAAATTTATCATAAACTCCCCCTTTGAAATTCCAATAAAGCCTTCTCAGAACAATGTTTTCAATGCACAAAATAAAATACATAGGATTACAAAGGAAAGCAATTATACTGAAATAGTTACCAGAACAGTTTTTTTAAAAAGTTCACAGACCCCAAGAACCCTGAAGTAGAGCCTATCTAGCACTTAAGAAAGAGAATGATAAATCCCACGTGTAGTACTACTAGAATTCCTAAGATTTCTACCTCCTACCACATAGGAAATATAGGGTGTCCCAAAAGTCTTAGGGCAGTGTGAAGTTTTAATTAAGACTCCTGGATCATCCTGTATAGGGATAGCAATCTCGAAAGTGACAGGGACTCAAGCTGTGAGTTCATTTGTATAGAGAACTCCCAGGTGAGGAAGCTCCACCAGGGAAGACCATCAGTGCCTTCTCTGCAATTCACAAAGTGAAATGATAGATGCAAAAATGTTGTGATCTTGGTCTCAAACTCCTCCTTCCCCCTTCAAAGAAGAAAATGGAAGGAAAACCATTATCTTTCTCCACAGTTACACAATATCCAGGACCTCATTATTCCCACCCATTTAATAAACTTCCTAGTAATACAACTCACCCCACCCAATTTGTTCTGAACTAGTGCAAATGAACTGCGCCATCATAAAAATCATAGAATTTTCGAGCTGGAGCAGCCTTTAAAAGAGTCTCATTTCATTAAGTGGCTTGCCCAAGGTCACCATTAAGGTGAAGGAGCAAAGCCAGAATCTGGACCTCAGGTCCTCTGACCCTAAGTCAGTCATTTTCCAAAATATCACATTTTACAAATGAGGAGGTGGTCAGGACCACGTCTTCCTCAACTACCACAGGAGACCCTAAGAGACCTAAGGAGCTAGGCTAGAGCCCAGTGATTCACCACCCAGAAATCCTCAGCTTCTCAGCCAAGTCTCCTCATCGAGATGCAAATGACTACAAGTATTTTCTAGTTTCAACATTAAAAAAAAAACAAACAAGACTTCCCATAAGACCTTAGCAGTTTAATAATCCATTCTTTTATTGATGTGGGTATTGTCCCCATTGACCCAGGTATCTAGTGCCTAGGAGACAGTCTTCATCATTTAATATGTCTCTACCCTTCAAAAAGAAATAAGACCCAGAGTTAGCAGGGGCCTGGTTCTATTTCCTCATTTTATAAGGAAACTGAGGGCCAAAGAAAATGGAGGCATACCCAAGGTCATAGAGGAAATAAGTAACAGAAACAGGATTTGACCCAGGGTTCTAAATACAGCATTCTTCCCATGAGATGACTCACCAAATTTCAGAGTTGGCAAGGACCTCAGTGGTCATCACATAACCCATACCCAAAAAGGAACTCCCTTTACAATATATTAGACAAGTGGTCACCAAGCCATTGCTTGAAGAACTCCAGTGAAAGGGAAAGATGTTGCCTCCCAAGAAAACCAACTCATTCCTCTTTGGGACTGATCTAATGGTGGGAAATTATTATCAAACCTAAATCTGCCTCTCCGAAATTTCTACCTAATAGATACTTCCCATTCATTGTCAATAATAGTTAATATCAATAGTCCTACCTCCTTAAGGCAGCACATTAAAATATTTTATTTTTGATAGCAAGATAAATCAGAGTATTTTCACCATTCCTCAATGCGATTCAGTACCTAAGTTTTAATTTAGAAAAACACCACTGCATAGCCATAAGTTATACTGAAATAAATGTGGTATATCATGGCATAAGAATCCCTTATTTCCTACAATTAATCTGCCCCTCCTACTACCCATCCTGGCATTAAAAAAAAAGGAGCCTTGGACTACAAGTCAGGAAAGTTCTGGGTTCAAACCCCACCACTGACACAAACTCTGTGACCACAGGCAAGTCATATAATCTCTTAGTCTCCATTTCCTCATCTATAAAATGAGGGGGAAAGTACCCAGTTACCAGCTTTATAGGGTTGTTGTGAGGCTCAAACCAGAAAGTATGTAAAGTGCTTTGTAATCCTTATTGGTATATAAATTTCAGCTTTTGTTATTAACCTTCCAATTATACAGGACACTTTATAAAAGGTCAGCAGGTAACTCCTGACATGTGTTCAAACATGTCTTAAGCATTCGCCACATGAAACGCACTGGACTAAGCACTGGGGATGACAGATCACAGAATGTCAGGGTAGGTAGGAATCTCAGGGGCCATCGAGTGCCCTTCTCTATCAGAAGAGAATCCCTCTAAACATCAGTGTTCATGAGTCCTTAAGTAAGGGGGGACAAAATACAACAGAGGTGCTGCTCTCAAGGAATAACAAGTGTGATAGACAGATAGGTCTATATATAGATAAATCTATATGGAGATATAGTTACCTATTTATAATTCATATCGATATAAAGAAAATGTTACATGTGTGCATGTATAGAATACATTCACATATATATTACACACACACACACAATTCTACTCATCTTTTCTTCTAAAGAAGTACAGTATAGTTTCCTGGTCATTTTAGCCACTGTGCAAATTTCCACTAACTTGTTTATTTCTTCCTTCCCTTATACGGATATTTCAGTCATCTTTCTTTGACTGAAAAAGATACAGTTACTCAAATATTTATCACTCATTTCCCATTTCATGTAGCACAGAAGTGTCTTTAAATTTTCTGATTCTTGCACTAGCTGGTCCTTGGGACCCTTCATTGAGCAAACCCTCTGCTACCTTAGAAAAATCAATGTTAAGTCATCAGTTGAACAGGAACACACAGGAAAATCTGGCTTGTTCACCAATGTCTCAGGCATCTGTAGATGTAGTCCAGTAAGGGACTATAAGCCAGAAAAAAATTTCTGTCATCTGTAGATGTAGTTCAATAAGAGACAAGAAGCCAAAAGCCAAAAAAAAAGAAAAAGAAAAAGAAAGATCTGCAAATAAAGTAGATAAAGCACATTGACTAAGGGATAGCTGATCAAATCATGGCATCGGGATGTGCTGTAATATGACCATGCCCTAAAGAAAGCCCAAATGAAGAATTCAGAGAAACATGGAAAGATTTAAATTAACTGATGCAGTGGAGGAAGCAGATCCAAAAGAACAATGTCACAATGATTGCATGAATGAAAAAAACTAAGAAATAGTTTAAATATAACTGAGCTATATAAGAAGGAAGGCCATTATTTGTGACAATTTTTATCTGGGTTGGGCTGAAGTTTACCCTATGATGAAATCCACACTGGAAGGCAGGTGAACTCATTCATCATCATAACCAATCTTGGTCCAAAAAAATGGCTGATAAAACTTGCCTTCCTCCTCTCTGGAGAGAAGTGGGTGGAGAGGGGCGGTCCCCATGGTTGTGAAATGCTGCATACACTCTCAGTTGCAGTTACTTTTAGTTCATTTTGCTCCATTAATTTTCTTTGTTACAAGACAGAATTCACAATGGGTCTAGGGAAATAGGTGTCTATCAAAAAATGGTTGGTATGAGAATAGACATCAACAAAATAACTATATATAAAGAAAAACAAAATAAGGACCAGAATAAAGAGCCTTGTATTGTCATAAAACTCTTGCTCAGAGTACCCCAAAGTCTTAATTTAGTCTTAAGGTATTAAAGTTTAATAAGTGGTTCAGTGGATAGAGTATCAGGCCTGGAGTCAGGAAGATTAATCTCTCTGAGTTCAAATCTGGCTTCAGACATTTACTAGCAGTGTGACCCTGGGCACTTAACCCTATTTGCCTCAATTTCCTCATCTGTAAAATGAGCTGGAGAAGGAAATGGCAAACCACTCCAGGGTCTTTGCCAAGAAAACCCCAAATGGGGTCACGAAGAGTCAGATGTGACGAAAGTGAATGAACCACAAAGAGCATAATTAGTTTAATATAGCTTAAAATGGTTAGAAACCAAGGTGATGTAAAAACAAAAGCTATTTTAAGGCATAGGAATAAAGAAAATTAGTCATTTTAAATTTTCTTTCATGGATCTGATTTTGGGAGTTCAAAATAGAAACCCATAAGTCCCAACTGCAAAACAGGGTGTTGATCACCTTGGAATTATCTGCATATTTGGAAATATGCAGATATTGCACACCTCTCCTATATGAGGAAGGGTGAAATTCTAAGACTACTTTTGAGATTAGCCATATTTCCTCATTTTCAGATGGCTTCCAGTCCAAACCTGAAGTTGTAATTTACACCTAACATACAAACACAATATATTTTCACAAAGAAGCAGCCAGGATTTCCCAAAAAGCCCATCTTCATTTCCCTCTCTGTATCTATTTAGGGTTTATCAGCTGAGCAAGGATGAGATGCTAGGGCTAGGCTAAAGCAGAGACAGAAGGATTAGATTCTGCTCCCCCATCGCCACCCCCACCACCAAAAAAGAACAACAAAAAAAAACTTTTAAGTTATTAAAGGTTAAAACTGCACTAAGACTTTTGGGACACCCTGTATTATGAGAGGGAACACAGCACCATATTAAAAAGTGATGTTTCGGCAACAACATGCCACCAGTAGGAATTACCCACGTTCAAAACCTCTGACTGCAGAGAAGTATAAAACCTTAGACGACGATCAATTTTCTAGCACAACAGTAAACCACAAGATGTAGCAAAATACACGCTGCATTTGGAGAAGGAAGTCCTAAGTCTGCTACTTAATACCTGGGTAACCTTAGACGAGTTATTTGGACTTCTTGGCCCTCAGTTCCCTGAACACAGGAGATTGGACCAGAAGACTGTGAAGGTACCTTGCACCTCTAATTCATGAAATAGATGCTATTTACCTTTTATAGACATTCATGGCTAAGTCTGCAATGCATTTTTAAATATATAATTCTAGGTAAAATGTGTGATTCCCATTAGTTTTCAGCATTTTGCATCCAAAAAGACTAACTGCAGCTAAAAAGATGAGACAAAAACTTAGAAAGGGGTCTGTTGAGTACTTCGCCTAAACTACTTTTCCTTGTATGAAATATATCAACTGCGGAAAACTTGCATCTGAAAAGAACAGACAGCTGTGTTACCTGTGAGTCACAGAATGAAATTGCCCATTTTCCTTCCCTCTCCCCCCCACCAAGCCTTTTCCTTTAATCATCATCCTGTGTATTTCCTCTGGAACTTTTTTTGAACCCCACCCTTACAGATTCCAACCAGCTGACATCACCAAAATCCCCCTTACCCCTCATCTCCCCGCCAAAGGGCTCCTAAAGATCCCAAGAGTGGCTCAGACGAAAGGAATAACATACAGTCAGAATTAATAAATTACACAGAGTAACAGTAAATCAACACCTCTTCTACAACAAAATAGTCCCTGACTCAAAGACATGATTATAAAGTCTTCCCAGATTTCACAGATCGGCACAAAACAGGCTGAGAGAGACACTCCTTTCAACACCTGTTCATAGGCTGGAGGGTCAAACAACAAAAACTGACCTTCCAGGATGATTCATATAATTTGCTTCCTTTTTTTCTTGCTTGGTGGAGAGAGAAATAGAGAAAGAAAGAGAGAAGAAGGGAAGGGAACAGAACCTTGTATCATTACAGTTAGGAAACTCTGATCAATTGTTTTTATTGTCCTTCAATTGTGTCCAACTCTTTGAGCCCATTTGGGATTTTCTTGGCAAAGATACTAGAGTGGCTTGCCATTTCCTTCTCCAGCTCATTTTACAGATGAGGAAACTGAGGCAAACAGGATGAAGTGGCTTGCTCAAGGTCACTCAGCTAAGTAAGTGTCTTCCAGTGGATTTGGACTGAGGCCCTCCTAACTCCAGGGCTGGCACTCTATCCACTATACTACCTAGCTGCCCCTCAACCTGACTGGCTAAACCAAATCACAAAGGCCTAACTGCTCACCTCACCTCCTGTCCCCACTCTCCCTCATCATGGCAAGTACAGGCAGCAGACTAAATTACGCTACTACATCACAAGACCATTTCACCTAGAAGAGATGCTGGCTAGTGGTGCCAGCAAGGGCATCAATTAGGTTGATGATTTTGGAGTTCACTGCTCATTCATTTTTCATACACATTCAGGCTCCAAATGGGTCAGTCTACCCAGCACCACAACAAGAGTCCAGGTCAAACTACATCTACAATGATGAATCTAACCTTAGAGTTTACAGACACACTCCCAAACCTAATATCTTCAATTGAATTCAGCAAGCATTTACTAAGCAGTCATAAGGCACTGTGCTAGGCAATAAAAAATGAAACAATCATTGAATTCAAGTAGCTTACATGGCATGGGGAAAGGGGCATGGAGTGAGTATGTACCCAGATAAATACATACAAGGTCCATCCAAAGAAACGTCAGGAGGGGGAATACCCTAACCACTCACTCATGTGGGGTATAGGTGGGATCTTTGTATATGAGGAAGTACCTGGGCTGAGCCTTGAAGAAAATTAGGGTTTCTGAGAAGCAAAGAAGAGATCTAAAACTAAGATCATTCAATTCAAGAAGTATTTCTTTTGAGCCCACCATGTATGCAAGACATTTTTCTTAGACACTTGGGATACGAAGACAAAAAAGGAATACTAGCAAAAGTTGCCCACCTATACTTCTTACCAGAAAGAGCATATTTTCTAATGTGGTAATGACTCCAATATTCTAAGAATGCTGAAATAGAGGTCAGGAAGACCAGTATCCCTCACCTACTAATTAGTTATGTAATCATGGCCAAGTCATAACCTCCATTTCTTCACCTGTAAAATGAGCATAATTGCCATGTCATGTGAAAAAAATATACAAATTACCATTCTATAAGCTATAAATTACTAAATAACTGAAGAAACCTTGAGAATGGAAAAAAAAATGTCAGTACAACTACAATATGGAGAGATGAGTTTGGGAATAGATTGCTAGGGGAGATTAGTACAGCATTTTTTTTAACCTCTCTAGCATCACAGATCCTGGCAGGTTGGCAAAGCCTATGGACCCGCTAGAATATTTTTTTAAATTCATAACCAAAGGAAATGTTAAATTTCAATTAGATGTTAATGAATATAAAGATGTAATCTTTTTTTCATATGCAGGTTCATAGACCCTCTGAAACCTATCCACAGAACTGGTCCTTATACCCCAGCTGTTGCTTGGTCGTTTCAGTCCAGCCCAATTCTTTGTGACCCTATTTGGGGTTTTCTTGGCAAAGAACTGGTGTGTTTTGCCATTTCCTTCTCCAGCTTGTTTTACAGATGAAGAAACTGAGGCAAACAGGGTTAAGTGACTTTCCCAGGGTCATACAGCTAGTAAGTGTCTGAGACCAGATCTGAATACAGCAAGATGAGTCTTCTCTTCCTGACTCCAAGCCCAGCACTCTGTCCACTATGCCACTCAGCTGTCCTCTGGCAGAGACATTATCATCTTCTGATGGCCAAGAGAATAAAAGAATGCTAGAGCTGGAAGGGAATTTAAGGGGGGCGGGAGATCATAGGATAGAGTCAGAGAACCTCAATGTGAATCCTGGCTCTTCCACTTCCTTGTTACCTATGAGACCTTAGGAAAGTCACTGAACCATTCTGAGCCTCAATTTCCTCATCTGTGAAATAAGCGGGGAGAGGGCGGGGGGGGGGAAGCTAAATTAGATGGGGCCTAAAGGCTTGATCTAGGAACCTACAAATAAGAAAATGATGGCCTAAAATGACAAATGACTTGATACATACAGCTAGTTATAACTCAGAGGAGAACCCAGGTCTCCTGCTTCCAGATGCCTCTGAACCTTCCCTGCTACATTACATTACACACACCCCTCAAGTTTTCATAATTTACCAAAGGGCTGAAACTGATCTTTCAGGGGAAAAGGTACATGTTCTATTATCACGAGGAACCTCATCTTCCTGAAAGATTGACTCAGCCTTGGTGCTCACGTCATACCTCATCAGTAGCCTCTGCGCTAGAAGCTCTCTGATTGGACAGTGTAGCAAAGAACTCCTCTCAAAACCTCTATTTGAGGAGGGTGCCCAGCCAGCCACCTCTTCTCTTCATTTCTGTACTTCCCCATCATCCCCCACCTCACCTCCTTCCCCTCTCCTTTCTTTTAATTAGAGGGCAAGCTCCTTGTTGGTAGGGAAACTTTCTTTTTTTGTATTTTTATCATCAGGGCTTAGCATATTACCTGGCAGGCACTTAATAAATGCTTATTTGACTCTTGTGCATGTGTGCACGTGCACGTACGCACATGTATATAAAGGTGTATGCAACTATGCACTATATATATACATATTTGTGTTTGTAAATGTGAATATGTTATATATGTGTATGTATGTACAGGTATATGTGAACACAGACAGAGTTCCAATTTTCCAGGCCTGGAAGCAATCGTTCCAAGAAAGACTAAAAAGCCAAAGCAGTATTTTCAAAACTGGTCATTCAACTTTTCTTCTGCCTCAGGAGCTACATTTTACAAACAAACAATTATGTGAGCTTCTTTTCTTGTTGGAGAAATGCCACCACATGCCACTTCATAAGACATATTTAGAAGGACTCTAATAAATCTCTTCTGGTGGGTTGATGTTTAGATGAAGCTCAAAGGCATCCATAATCACAAGCTGACTCCTCTATAAAGAAATCTGATTCTTACTAGAACCAAGTTAACTTTCACTATGACCTAATTTATTAACCCACCCCCCCCAAAAAAAATCTTTTTTATTATGTGGCTGATTTTTCCCAACTTGATCCAATGTGAATTTTTCCTGAGCCCTGTTTCTTTTCAAGTGTTGAAAGGCCAAATGAGCTGCTGTGAGGCAAATACAGCATCTGTTATTAAATGTCAGTCCAGATGCCAACCTATTTACCCAAACATCTTTTGATGTATCTATCTGTTCTTTACCAAGGATACAGACAAGTTTTACTTAAGTAAAAAACTTTAAGAAATAGTTTAAACAAACAAGTAGCAAAGGTTACTATAAGTGATGACTTTACCTGGGCTGGGTTGGAACACTGTAGCCTATAAAGAAAGGATGGAAAATTGACATTCAGCAAATGAATAATGTTGGCCAAAAACAAATATATCAAAGACTTTAGACACTGATTGTTACATGCTTATGCTGCTGCTCATTACACAGACTGCCTGGCTATTCATTAAAGCAAGACAGGCCAGGAAACACTTAGCAACTAACTTCCTGAGGTTACTTCCAAAACAGTAAGATCCAATCCCTTTGAAAATATTCTAGGATTACCTCCTCTTAGCAAAGAGGTGGTGGACAAGAGGAACAGATTGCTGCATATTTTGTCAGATAGAGGGTAGGTTTCTCCTTTGTTTTGTTCAATAATTTTTATTTTAAAAGAGGGTTCTCTTGGAGTTGGAAGGTAATCCTGAAGCATCAATAAAACATTTTTTAAAATTCAGAATGTGGACTGGTACCTTTTTCCCTCCAACCCCTAACCTTCCTACAAATATACTAGTCACAAATGTGGGAAGGGGGTGGGAGGAGAAGGCAGGCTGGTTTTTGCTGTATTTCACGTTTCAACAGCATATTTCTGTGAAGCCTGTTTTATCTAACAATATTCTAACGGGGCAGGTATTCTCCTAATACCAGAAGTTCACCAAACAAGTCAGCTGACAGCACCCCTCTCCCCCATCCCCTTCCATACATACACTTCTTGACCAACTTTGTTGCACACAGCAATTCACATCAGTTTAAACTGGGCCAGAAGTCTCAGCAGCCCTGGGTAGAACCAGGTGATTAATTAGTCAACAGCTTCTTCTATGCTTTGACCTTAAACCATCATAGGCTGAGAGAGATACAGATGGAAAGGACCTCAGAATCCAAACCCTCTCCTTTTACAAATGAAGAAACTAAATCTCAGGTTTAAGGGGCTTGACTAAGGCAGTGTCTCCTACTTTCCACTGTACTCATTCTCAGTCCTCTAAGGGTATTCTAAAATAACACTGCTCTCTCCTCTGGACAAAAAAATGCAGCTATCGTAGGTAGAACTGAGCCTCATTTAAGGTAATATTAAATAGCGGCAAAAAAGCTGATTTCTTTCTCAAAGCTGAAACTGATTTCTACCCTTGGCAAATAGAAACTTTACTAACAGAATACTGAGACTAAAGCTTATTTTCCACACTACATAGAACTTTGCATTTCAGCAGACTATACTTATTATAGTGCCTAACACAAGTAGGTGCTTAATAAATATTTGAGTTTACCTGAATTTGAATATATCTGTTAAATTAAAGTCCAAAGAGCACAAATACCCTGTCTGCTTTGGAGGCTCCATCCTGGCCTCTCTCCACCTTCCAGCGGATGTGGATCAGCAAGCAGGGGTATGATGAATATGGGTCCTCCATTGTCCACCACAAATGCTTCTGAATGTACTGTTGGTGGTTATTTGGCTGGGTTTTTTTCTAGTCAAAGAGTGTGACATGATAAATGGGCCCCCAATAAAAAATGAGATTAGCATGCCAAAATCATTCCAAATACTGTATAATGCACTGTTACAGAGGGTTACTTGTCTCCAGGAAGGCTGTCCTGCTCTACAAAAAGGATCTATTTAAGATAAATCCAGATGAAGATCCAGAGGAGAATGGAGTAGAGGAGGTACTAGGATTGCTCTATATGTAAATGTTATGATCCTTTAAAAAAAAATACAGTCCTAAGACCTCTCACCAATTCTCATTTCATTTAAGGTCAAAGGGAAAAAAATGACTGTCTTTACGTGTCTGTAGGGATCTTCGCTATGGCCCACCTTCTTATAGCCGCGTTTTTCCTAGTTTGTTCTCCAATGGAAAATACTTAATGAAGGAATAAAGTCATACTAGTGTGAGAATATTCATAATTAATGGTCAGCCCTAGATCTCCTCTTTTTCCCCTCCCCACCCCCAGCAGAGGAATCAAAACTATTATATGACCATTGCTCCTAAAACAGCCTGTTGTTGGCTGCAGCTGCCCTATGGATCCACTCACCAGACCTGTGACTCCACATAGTCAAAACTCTCTCCCCTAACCCCCATTCCTTTATAAGTGTTGTCTCTTCCTGCTTCCAAGGAATGCAAGCTTTTTGAAGATAGAGACTGTCTCATTTTTGCATCTGTATCCCCAGCTTGTAGCACATAAGTAAGCTCTCAATAAATGTGTTGGGTTTTTTTTTCATTAATTCATTCATTCACGAAAAACAGTAAGATTTGAGTTTGGAAAGGAAGAAATAATGGATCTGTATTAGACTTCCAGTATCTCACATTGTAGAGGTGACACCAAGGTTCTCCAAGGCTATGCCACCCAAGTGTAAACTGGCACAGAATCTACCAAGCTGGGGATGCCTCAAGGACCAGTCAAGCAACAAACTGTAAACCTGATGTCCAAGGGTCAGCCCTGCTAAATTTGGAGACTCTTACGTATATTAATCACTATAGAACATAAAGTCCTTGAGGGAAGGACTATTGTGCTTTTGTCTCTGTATCCCCAGCCTAGCACAGTCTGACATAGAGTAGGCACTTCATAAATCTTTGTTGATTATCAAGTTAGAGTTATCAAGTTAAAGGGCACAGAAAACTTTAATAGTGTGCCCTGGATCATACAATCCATATAGATCAGAGGTTATCCATAAACCCAAATCCTACTGAATCCAAAACTGATCTCTACCCACTATGCCACCTTGTCTCTTCTCCCTTTTGCTTGCAGTTAAGAAAACAGAATTAGTGGTTTGCCCAAGGTCATAGTTCAGAACTAGAACTCAAATTCAACCCTGGTGCACTCCTTTTTTCTCCCCCCAAAAGGGAATTAGAAACACAGTATCCCTTACTAGCTAATGTCTCTCCAACTCTTGTTTGAGACAAGAAACCAAATCCTCTGTTTCCCTGGAGTACCAAACAGGATATTATAGTCACTCTAGTGCCAGATGAAAATCTCAACTCTGCCAAAATCCAGCTGCAGTCTATAAGCTAGACTCACCAAGGTTGATGGCCCCTAAATTCACACCTCTCTTGGTTTTCAGCTCCAATGAAATTAGCTTAGAGTTACAAAAGGTTTGTTATTTTCATAATGAAGCTGGTTTTGTCAGCCCAAATTCTACCCTTATACAGCAGGAGAGTCAGCAGTTTTGCCTACAAATCACTACTCAAAGTCGGAATAACAGGACATTAACTCTGTTAGGACTCTCAGAAAACAACCAACATGTCCGATCCCTGCATTTTACAAAGGGAATGACAATGGCAGTAGAGTCTAGAAATCGAAATCTGTCTCTGAACACAGACTTTATAAATGCACTGAACTGTTGGATCATTATGTAGTTTTAGTGATAATCTAGGCCTTTCAATTCTCTCTTCCTTTTACTACTAACAGGTTGGTCAGTTCATAAAGTGTCTTACCACTTCCTGCTTAAAAAACAGTTAACGTGAAAATGAACCTATTAGCTAAAATGAAGTTTGAGGGGATGTTTTCTAGTTGAACTGTGCTATGTATCTACAGATAATCTAAAGAAGGGGTTCTAGAAGACCCCTGTATACTTTATGGCCACACCCAGAAGGGAATAAATGAATAGAAGATACTAAAATGCAGTTGGCATAGGAAAATGAAACTCTAAATATGTGAATATAGTATTAGCTTATCATGGTTGTTGTTTTAAGAGACCTCTGAGCTCCCACTACAAAAAAGAAAGCATTTATAACAGTAGTGTATGTATATACATATATTATATATTGCATATGTACATAACACAGACCACTGGATCACTTGCTAATCTAAAACTTGATGGCTTGATTGACAAGATACTGTCACCAGGTATCCAGGCCTTTAAAAAAAATTACACATTGTTCTTAAAACTGCCCTTTGATAAATAAAAATCAACTAAATCCCCAAACATTCCACCTAGGATGTGCAAAGCATTGTGCTAGTCCCAGGATGGATAAACAAAGTTGAATTCAGTCAGAACCTATCCTCAAGGACCCTGCCATTCTAATGAACCAATCATCAAGCATTTATTAAGTACTTACTACTGGGGCTAAGCATTGGAAAACAAAGCAAGGCAAAACTCCAAAAACAGACCCAGCTCCCAAGGAGTTTACATTCTAAAGGGACGACAGCATGAATATAAATAAGTACAAGCGAAGTAGAAGGAGGGTAACCTAAGAGGGCAAGGCTCAAATGGCCGGAGAGACAAGAAAGGACTCTAATAGGATCGTGGAATTTGGGGAGCTCTAAGGGAACGTAGAAGTCTAGAAACACTAAATGCTGGGAGAAAACTACTTTTTAATACCAGCCTACTGTTTCAAGAAATTTCTGGTTTTGAGATAAGTGAATTAGCTGAAATGTAACTGAAGCCCTCTCTTGCTAAGAGTGAGAAGAAATCCAGGAAGCCTGGGCACTCAGCCTTTTTCAACTTGTCTCCTTGAAGGTCGTCTCAGTGTCATGCACCACCCAAGTGTGAAGGTGCCAGAGCTCAGGGAGAGGGTCCCAATCTGTTCCCCTCACGTGGAATAGGGTGTCTGAAAACTAAATAGTGGCTGCTGCTGTTTCCTATCCACGCAACACCCTCTTGCTCCCTTTCTCCCCCTCCCCCCGCTGTCACTGCATCTGTACATTTATGTTATGCAGATAACATAGCCTCGCAGATGACCCAGGCACACACAGCTAGGGCAGAAGGCTATTAATGAGGTACCAGTAATTTCCAAGGTGGAACGCAAAGTGAACTACCAAACAGCGCTCGCTCTCGCTGTCTCTCTCGCTGTCTCTCTCGCTGTCTCTCTCTCTCTCTCTCTCTCTCTCTCTCTCTCTCTCTCTCTCTCTCTCTCTCTCTCTCCCTCCACACACACACACAGACTAGAGATTTTTTTTTCTTAGTAATGTAAAAGGAGGGAGGGCGGGGATAGAAACAAACAAAAAAAAAAACCCGCGGACACCAAAACACGCAGCAAACGTTACCATTGGATAACATATGAAGGCAAAGTCCTCCCGGGGCTTCCCGCGCCCCAAATCTCCAGCCCGCAAATAGGCATGCACCGCCAGTAGCCGGCCGGAACACAAACAACAGTAACTCACCCGGGCGCAGGCTCTCTCCAGCTATCTAGAATGCGGGGGGCCAGAGGGACGTAGCTTCCAATCGCAGGTGCAGGAGCGGCTGCGGCCGGAATCTCTAAATGCCCTCCCGGACAGCTGTGGGGTAGGCTTAGGGCCGGGGACCGGCAGAGCCCGGAGCGCAAATGGCTAGCCTGGGCCGGTCGCTTGGCGACTGGTAACGGATCCCCCTCTCTGCGCGATGGGTTTGCGCACATGGGCGGCGAAGGACTGCGCCGCCCAGACGCTGCCTGCTCTGGGCTACTCCTGGAGCCGGCCTCTAGGCATGTGCCGGCGCTCCGGCCCCGCAGCCGGGGAGAGGGCACCGTGGCCAGAGAGCGTAGCGGGGCGGGGGGGGGGGGGGGGGCTGCCCGCTCTCGGGAGAGCAGCGGGGCGATGCGCCCTCCCACTGAAGAAGAGCTCCCCGGCGCAAGTGCCTGCGACTGCGGCGGGAGGGAGTCCGCGGCCACTGGCTGGTGCCCCCGGCTCCCGGGGATGCTGCGGCTCCCGCGAATCCCGTTCCCCCCTGGCCGCGCGCTCCCCTTGGCCGCCACTCCTCAAGGGCGGGCTCTCTCTGCCTCTTAGGTGCGGGGGTTCGGCTCCGGCGCCGCTGGCCTGGGCTGGCGGGAGGCCGAGTGGCTAAGACTTGGCCGGAGTTACGCACGCAGGGGCTGCGGAGCGCACAGAGGAAGCCCCCGCCGGCCTGCGGCTGCTGCTGCTGCTCCTGCTGCTGCCGCTCGCGCCCCAGGAATCCCTCTCGCCATTGCTTTCTCAGGCCCCGGCCCTGGGCTGGTTCCTCATTCAGCTGCCGTCATTCATTGACGCTCCTAGTTCCCTCCTCCTTCCTCCCTTTCTTACCCCTCCCATCCCCTCCAGCCATCAGGCCTCCCGTCGGCCCTGACGTCACCCACTCACCCACCAGCCGGACCCGCGGGATTTGCACCCAGTTCTTGGACCCAAGGCACGGATGCTGTAGGAGAAAAGAAAAAATAGTACTGCTGGAGGGGACCTAAGGGATCCCCTATTCCAGGAATTCTTCACCTGGGACCCCTGGTGGATAGATTTCTGAGGGGCAAGTCAGCAAGCCCATGCCACACAAATGGACCCATAAAGATGAGGTCCACGAAGCTGGATGGGGAAAAAAAATCCGTCTTTATTTTCACTAACCTTTGGTCTGCTTTGCAATCTTGCGTATCTCATTTTATGCATTTAAAAACATTCTGAAAAGGAGTCTAGGCTTCACCAGACTGGGGGTCCCTGTCACAGAAAAATTGCCAAGAACTTCTGATCCACTCCAACTGATTCATTTATATAGGTAAAGAAACTGAGGCCCAGATGCAGGGGTCCCTATAGCTCACTGGGAAGAGCACTAGAGTCAAGGGACCCTGGCTTCCCTTGTGCAATAAATGTAATTTCCTCAGGCCTCATTTGCCACATTTGTAAAAATGAAGAGATTGTATGAGATGACTTGTGCTTGGGTCTATGATCCTGAGGGACTTGTTCAAAGACATAGTTTCTTCACCACCACCAGCACCAACAGAATGTAAACTTGAAAACTGGGACTAGGTTGGTTGGTTGGTTGGGCTTTGTCTCAACACCTAATACAGCAGCCCAGCCAGTGCTTGGTACTTCTAAATGCTTCCTCTTGTAGAGACCAAACCCAAACCTGAAGACAAGTTCCCCTCCAGTCCCATTCTATGGTGTTGTGCCTGCAGACTTTAATCTGACACACTGATTAGTTCAAGAGTTCAAGCCCAGAATAGGCCTGCTAGCACCTACAATTCACATCATTTTCCAAGGCCTTGGTTACTTAAAGTCATTTTTCAAATTAATAAAATTCTTGTAGAAAAGATGGGTCCAAGCTCTGTCTCTGACAAATGCTAACTGTATGATTCTGAGCATATCACTTCATTTCAGAGGCTATGAGTTTCTAAGACTGTGAGTAGAGAGAATTTCCATACACTAATGAGCTCATGCCAAGGTGAGGAAAAAAAAATAGAATTATGGATTTAGATATTTGTCTAGCAAATGGAAGTGTCCGAAATGAAGGACTTACATTTCCATGTAGAAGCAGAAAATCTCTTGCCCCCACCATTAAAGAAAGGAATGACCTTCTCCCAGTGATGTTTTTTATAGGGCCTAACAAGTGAAATTCTCTCTCTCTCTCTCTCTCTCTCTCTCTCTCTCTCTCTCTCTCTCTCTCTTCCCTCCTCCCTCCCACCCCCCCACATCTAGCAAGGCCCTATTTATTCAGTGGTACTGGAAAACAAGGAAGGAATCAATGAAGAATAGCCTACCTCTGAGATAAGGGATTCATCTTAATACTCCAAATACAGAGTGGTCTGTTGAAGGGGAAAGATTGACTGAAAAAAAAACAAACACCACAAAATTGTAGAGTGCAAAAAATACAGCTGTATCTGTAGGTAAGAGACAAAGGAAAACTCAGTGTTTCCCTAGTAAATAAATTCTCTATGGTAATTTTAAAGTAATGTATTCTGGGTTATTTAAGTAAATAATTTGTGGCTCGTTCCATCAGATATTATTTTTGGCTATATCCATATACAAAGTCCCCTGAGGCTAAAACAGTGTCCTAAACAGGATGCAGAGTATTTGGAGCAGGCTCAGAGAATCACCACAAAAGTGATTAAAGGACAAGGACAAAGAATCACCACAAAAGTGATTAAAGGATGAGTACCTAATAAAAGGTTATAAGAACTGGAACTTTGTGAATGAAGAAACACCAAAAGGTAACTCACTACAACTTCTCTAGGCCTCAGTTTCTGAACCTGTAAAATGGGAGAGTTGAAATAGATGAGCTCTAAGGTCCTTCCAACCCTACATCTCTGACCCTATAAAAGAAGTTGATTCACAAAAGAGAATGGCAAATCACCTTCTGTCTCCTCGTTGTTCCATTGCTAGAGTGGAGCTGGAAGAAATCATTGAACCATGACAGTTTGGCCCACTACGAATACAAGATGTCTGATCTCAGCTGGGCCCTCACTACAGCAAGGCAATTGTTTTACTCCTCCCTATTCCATTTACTCTCTCACTCTTCCTAGTGTCTGTTTCAAGCCTTCTAGTGTTTTCCCTAGCCTCCAATGGTGGCCCCTCACCCCACTCTCCTGGCTGAGGACCCAAACTCAGACTCGACCCCTAAAATTGAGGCAATTCACAGTGATCTTTTTTTTCCCATCCTTTCATATTAAAGGAGGATTTTTCCTCACTATCTTTCTTCACTCCAGTCTCAGATGAAGATAGGGTCTTTATCCTTGTCTCTGTGTGCTTCCTTGATTCTATTCCCTCCAGTCTTTTCTAACAGATTGCCCCTTCCATCATCTAACCCTCTGTTTCTTAACTTTATTCTCTTCTTACCTACTGACTCCATGCCTAAAGACACACCTGTGTTCTTTAAAACAAACAAACCCTCACTTGACCCAACCAACCATGATAGCTGTCACAATACATCCTCCTCTTCTTTCCATCCACAGAGCTAGCACTCTAGTTCAAGCCTCCATTATAGGCAAGCTAGGTGGTACAGTGGATATAGCACTGTGGCTGGAATCAGGAAGATCAGAATTCAAATGACCTTGGATAGTAGCTATGTGACCTTGGGTAAGCCATTTAATTGATGCCTACCTACATTTTCTCAACTGTAAAAGGGGGATAATAATACCATCCATTTTGCAGGATTGTCATAAGGATCTAAGGAGATAATCAATAAACATTTATTAAGTGACTACTATGTGTCAGGTATTTACTAAGTTCTGAGAATACAAGAAGAGGCATAAGGCAGTCCTTGCCCTCAAGGAACTTACAATCCAATAGGGGAGATAACAAGCAAACAAATATGCATAAACAGAAAAAAAATTAATAGAGGGAAGGCATTAGAATGGAGAGGAATTGGAAAAAGCTTCCTGTAGAGGATAGTATTTTAGTTGAGACTTAAAGGAAGCCAGGGAGATAAGTAGAGCAGAGGAGGGAGAGCATTCCAGACATGGGGGACGGCCAGAGAAAATGCCCAGAGCCCAGAGATGGAGTGTCTTGTTCATAGAACAGCCAGAAGGCCAGTCACTGGATCCAAGGGTACCTATCAGTGAGTAAGGTACAAGAAGACCAAAAAGGCAGGAGGGGGCTAGATTATGAAGGGCTTTGAATGCCAAACAAAGCAGTTTGTATTGATCCTGTAGGCAATAGGAAGCCCCTGGAGTTTATTAAGTTAAAGAGGGACGAGGGATATGGGAGGGAGGGGGCGGCACTGACAAGGTGAGATCTGTGCTTTTAGGAAAATTACTTTAGTGGCTTAATGGAGAATGGATTGGAGTGGGGAGAAATTTAGGGCAAGCAGACCCACCCGCAGACTATTGCAAAAGTCCAAATGAGGTGATGAGGACCTACACTAGGGTGGGGGCTGCTCCCAGAGGAAAGAAGGGGATGGATTCTGAGATGTTGCAAAGATGAAATTGACAGACTTTGGCAATAGAATGGGGCATGAGAGACAAGCATCCAGGATGACTCCTAGGTTGTAAGCCCGAGAAGCTGGGAGGATGGCTTTGCCCTCCATAGTAATACAGGGTATCCCTAAGGTCTAGACACATAGGAAAATTGACCGCAATGTGGAGTTACTGCATCGAGTTCACGTGAATCTTGGAAAGCACATCGACCTTTGTATCACAAATGATGGAAATCATATTGAAGATGTTATTTGTTAATATTCCAATTAAGTATAATATGGTTGAAAATTCCATTCATTTCATTTCTTGAAAACATGCATTTTTGCCTATGTGTCCAGACTTTAGGAACACCATGTAGAGGAGGGGTGGAGAGCAGAGAGGAAAGATAAAGAGTTCTATTTTGGATATGTCTTGTTTAAGATGTCTACTGAACATCCAGTTTGAAATGTCTGAGAAGCAGCTGGAGGTGTGAGACTGGATATCAGCAGAGAGGTTGGGGCAGAATAGATGGATTAACAGTTGAGGACAAAAGTACTTAACACAGTACCTGGAACATAGTAGGCACTTAATAAATGTTTGTTCCATTCCCTTCCCCTTCCCTCTCACCTGGATTATTGCAACAGTATTCTAACTGGACTCCCTGCCTCAAGTATCTTCCCATTCCAGTCCATTCTGTCCTCAGTTGCCAAAGCAATTTTTCAGAAGAGTAGATCTGACCATTTCTCTGTCTCTGTCTCTTTCTGTCACACACACACACACACACACACACACACACACACACACATACACACACACACACACACACACACACACACACACACACAGAGTAAACTCCAGTGGCTCCACATTATCTCCAGGGTCAAATATAAAATCCTCTATTTGGAATTTAAAGTTCTTCATGGTCCCTTTCTCCCTTTTTAGTTCCTATTCCTCTTCCCCTCCATACACTGGATGGTTCAATCACATTGACCTGTTTGCTGTTCTTCCGCCTTGTGTTCCCATACCTTTCCACTGGCTCTACTCTATTCTTAGAATGCTCTCTGCCTCTTTGCCCCTACCACTGAGTTTCCCTGGATTCCTTCAAGACTCTGGGTCACATCCCATCTTCTGCAGGAAGCCTTCCACTGTCCCACCCCAGATGCTAGGGTCTTCACTCTGAGATTGCTTTCCAACTTCTTTATCTATCTTGAATGTACATAGTTATTTAATGTTGTCTCTTCCATTAGAATGTGAGTCCCTTGAGGGTAAGGATCATGCTGTTGTCCTTCTTTGTGTCTCCAATGCTTAGCATAGTGTCTGGCACAGTGGACTCCTTCAATAAATACCTATTATCTTTCTATCTTGGCTGTGGGCAGACAGACCAAGAAAAAAAATGAGCGTCATCAGATTGGCAAAGTTGACAAAAAAAAAAAGGAAAATGACAAATGCTAGAAAGACTAAAGTAAAACAGCGATATTAATGCCCTGTTGATGGAACTATGAACTGGGCCAACCATTCTGGAAAGTAATTTGGAGCTATGCCCAAAAAGCCATTAAACTGTGTGTGCTCTTTGACCCAGCAATAGCACTACTGGGTCTATACACTAAAGAGATGAAAGAAAACAGAGAAAGAGCCACATGTACAAAAAGGTTTATACAAAGAATTGGAAATTAAGAAATGTTTGCATCATTTGGGGATGGCTGAACAAGTTACGTACATGAATGGTAATGTGATACTTTGTGCTGTAAGAAATGATGAAGGGTATGGTTCTGGAGAAACTTGAGAAGATTTGCATGAACTGATATAAAGTGAAATTAGTAGAATTAGGAAAACAATTTATACAATAACAATGAAGTCATAAGGACAAATTACTTTGAAAGATTTAGGAACTCTGATCTATACAATGACGAACCACAATTCCAGAGCATTCTTGATGAAGACTAGCCACCTCCATATATACATAGAGATATATTTGTACATGGCTAAGATGAGAATTTGCTTGAATATGCATGTCTCATAACAGGTTTTGCTTTTCTCACTTTCTCAACAGAGAGGAGGTAGAAGGAAGGAGAGAATGTTGACCTGAAAATTAAATAAAGTTGAATAGGAAAAAAAAATTTAAAAAAAGAGCAAATGGGTATGTTCAACAATATGATAAAGCAGTGTGGACTTAGCCTCAAAGGTTTGGGTTCAAATTCCAATTTGGACACATAGGATCTTGCACTCAAAAGGCAGCATTGCACAATAGATCTATGTTGGATCTAGAATCAAAGGACTTGGGTTCAAATCCTGCCTCTTCCACTTATTAATGATGTCAAACAAGTCATTGTTTTCCCATCCGAAAATGAAGGAGTTGGATGAGATTATCCCTGAGGTGTCTCCCAGCTTCAGGTCCTATAACCTAGGGATATGGCCTTGAACAAGTCCTTCTACCCTCTTAATTTTGATCTTCTCCCTTGTCAAGTATGGACAATGCTACTCAAAAGAGTTGTAAAGAGGATGTCTGACTTATCACATCATGGATTTAGGGTAGACCTAAATTGACAGGGAGGTATTGGAAGAAGGTCCTATCAGAAGCAGGGAGATCAGCAACATGGCATAGAGGATACCAGCCTCAAAGCCAGAAAGACCTAAGTACAGTTCCTGCCTGTAGCATCTACTGGCTGTAAGATTCTGGGCAAGTTGGTTAACCTCTCACTGCTCTAGCCAGGGGTGGGGAACCTGCAACCTCAAGACCACATGCAGCCTTCTAGGTCCTCAAGTGTGGCCCTTGCCAAGATATGTGGTCTCAAGGCCACAGCCTCCCAATCCCTGCCCTAGGCAATTAGACCCTAATTTGCAGAGAAGTTGCTGATCTGCATTATTAGGGGGAATTTCTTCACCTGGGAGTTCACTCTACTAATGAAATCCAAGTCCTGATCCTTATAAAAATGGAGAGAATCCAAGTAACCTTTCAAGTTCCTTTTTGTCTTAGGATTCTCCAGTAAATTCTGAATTGGATGGTGAGTTTCTAGATAGAAGGGAATTTATCTAGATTAATACATTCATTTTACATATGAGGAAAGTAGGCTCCTTATCCAAGGAAGAAAGTGGCAGACTAGGATTTGAACCCAGCTCTTCTGATTTTAAATATAATGCTCATGATAACTAATTGAACAAAGTGATATAAGACAATGGCCTCTGGGGAAAAAAATGCTTGGTGATAAAGGGATGTTTTGAATTCATTCACATCTCGTAAATTAGCAATTTGGCAACCACCCAGGCTTTCACAGAATTACAAACTTTTGGGTTTAGAAGTTGACCTCAGAGGCCATCTAAAACAACTCATAACTGGATGGAAAACACATTCATTAGAAGACATAAAAGGAAGAGACAGCCCATTCTTCTTTGGAGGGCTCCAAGCCCAATGAGAGCAAGGCCCTACCCTGCCTCTGGTTCCCACCAATGGCAGGCTTGAGGGCTCTCTCTCTCTCTCTCTCTCTCTCTCTCTCTCTCTCTCTCCCTATCTCTCTCTCTCTCCCTATCTCTCTCTCTCTCCCTATCTCTCTCTCCCCCACCCCCCCACTTCCTCCCTCCCTGGGAAAGCTGTACAGCAGGTGGCAGGCAGAGCTCCTGGACGCCATGCTCCAACTTGGCCATTATTTCCAAACTGCTGGAACCTATTGTTGACCTGCTGCTATTTGAATGAAGAGCCAGAGGGGAGCCTGGAGGAAAGTAGAGACCTGGTATTTTCCAGAATAATAATTGCCCTGACAACTAACAGCTCTAGCCAAAATTATGCTCAGATCACTGCCTCCAGTGTTTTCTGGGTCAGTGGCCACTCTGGTCTCCTTTCTCTATGGATCCATTGCATTCTGATCATCTTTTTTGTATAATTAAATCAAATAAAAAATTATTGAGAACCTTCTGTGCATAGAACACTGTTCTCAGTACTAGGAGACATACAAAGAAAAATTAGACAGTCTCTGCTCTCATGGAGTTTACAATCTAAGTGGAAAGAAGACAAAAATAAATGAAAATGTTAAAAGATTTAAACAGCAGTTCCAGACAACACCAACTCCAACAATAACAACAAAAAAAAATACAGAAGTTACAATGCAGTACATAATTACCTACTAAATGAATCTTTCAAATTGTTATAGGAATTGAGGAAGAAGGACAGAGGAAAGATCATCTCATATTGGGAATGTCAAGGAAGTTTAGACAGAGAAGGTAGAATTTGAATTAAATCTTGAAAGATGGATAGGATTTGAATAGCTTCTTTTCCAACTCCCCCCCCCCATTATCTGCTTCTTCTCAGCCTACAAACATATTCCCAGCTCTTGTAGCCTAAGAAAATAAAAGTTAAGAAACAAACAAAAACTTCGCTTAATTTGGCCACCTCAAGCTGTCATGTCTTTCCTCCGTTTTACTAATAAACTTCTCAAATAGGTAGTTCACACAGTAGTAGACAGGGTTGCAAAGTGGGTTAGAGCAGTGGGTTTGGAATTAGAAAGGCATGCATTCGGATCTCTCCTAAAATACTTAGGAGATGAGTGACCCCGGGTGACTTAACTTCTGCCAGCCTTAGCTTCCTCATCTGTAAAATGGGGATAAGAGTAGTACCTACCTCACAGAGTTATGACGATGATCCAATCGTGATATATACATACACGCACACACACGTATATAGCTTTGCAAACTTTAAAATGCTTTGTAAATGTTCATTATTATTATTATCACCATCATCGTCACACTTGTTCTTCTGCTTACATGCTACCCACCGACTCCTTAACTTCCTGCGATTTGACTTTTGTCCCAATCACACTACTGAAATAACTTGCACCGAGATAACTCAGTCAATGAGATAGTCAACAGACGTATGTCGAATGGCTTTTATGAGGCAGGGACTGTGCTAGGCTTGAGGATACAGTGACTGCCTTATTACTAAATGCAATGACCTCATCCCTCCTGACCTCCTCTCTGAAAGATTAGACACTATTGACCACCTGGTCCTTTTCATATGTTTTCCTCTGTTGACTTTAGTGACATTGTAGTCTCATGAGTCTCCTCCTATTTCTCTGGCTGCTTCTTTTTCCCTTTTCCTGGCTCTAAATCTTCCTCCCACCCCTTAAATGTTAATATCTTCATAGGTCCTTTCCTTTACCCTCTTCCTTTCTCCCTACTTACTTTCTTCCTTGGTGATGTTATTCACTCCAATTCACTTCATTTATCATATCTATGCATATGACTACCAAATCTGTCTTACTTTCCAAAACTTCCTAAGAGCTCCAGGCACATAATTATAACTGCCTATCAAATATATCCCCCCAGATTTCCTATTGGGAACTCAAATTCAGTATGTCCAAATCTGAACTCTTCATTTCTCCCAAACTTTCCGGTTCACTTAACCGATTAGTCACCTCTGAGGCCTATTCCATCACTCCCCTCAGCTCAGAACCTCAAAGTCAACCTGATGAAACTATAGAGTCCTTATCCCCAAAAGCCCTAGCCAACCCAGATGCCACTAGGATCTTCCCTTCCCAAGAGTCATGGGTCTACGCCCCTGTCAAACTCCTATCTCCTAGATCTCCCCTTCCCAATAGTCATGGCTCCAGAGTTCTGCCAGACCCTATCTCTTAGATCTCCCCTCGTCAACAGTGATTGGCCCAGACCTCTGTCAGACCCCTGTCTCTTATATGTCCCTTTCACAATAGTCATGACCCCAGATCTCTGTGAGACCCCTTTCTCCTAGAGCTTCTTTTCTCAATAGTTTTTGGTCTTGATCTGTCAGACTCTTACTTCTTAGATGGGCATGACCACTCACATCCCTTTAATAGGCAGGGAGCCAAGAACTATAAGCCTTAAGATGTTAAGACCATCTGCCCTGCCACTTGGACTTAAGCAGCATCTTGTCTTCCCATCTGTCCTAAAGCTGAATTTTCCTATTGGTGTCATCTCTTCTAGTTAGAACTATTTAGAAGTCTTTACTTTTTGTGCTGGCAAAGAACTAGAAACAAAATTGATGGACGTTGATTGGGGAATGGCTAAATAAATTATGTCCCACGGAATAGCACTGTGCTATAAAAATGATAAATATGAAAAATTCGGAGAAGCATGAAAAGTCTTACATGATCTGATGCAGAGTAAAGCAAGGATCCGCAACAATGAAGAGTGACTTGGGCAAAAAGAAAGAACAACAACAAAAACAATCAAATGCAAAATTACAAAGAATGAGGCTGACCTCGAAAGAAGAAATATGGAATATGCAGAGATGGGAGGTCCATGGATGCAAAACATTTCATAGATTTTCAGATTTTCCTATGCATTCATTGGTTTTACTGACAGTTTTTCTCTTCTTCTATTTTATTTTTGTCTTAAATTTTTGTTGTCGTTATATGGGGTGGTTTTCTGGGAGGGCAAAGGCGAGAAGAGGAAATTTAGGAAATGTAAAAACAAAATACATCAAATTAAATGTATTTTTTTTTTTGGAGGGGGGAAGGCAGGGCAATTGGGATTAAATGACTTGCCCAAGGTCACGCAGCTAGTAAGTGTGTCAAGTGTCTGAGGCTGGATTTGAACTTAAGTCCTCCTGACTCCAGGGACAGTGAAAATAAACGTACTTTTAAAAAAAAGAATGTGATCTTTTTGAGATGAAGAAATATCTTGCATTTCTATTTATGTTTCCAGCACTTAGCATAGGGCTCAGTACATAGCAAGGCGTTGATAAGTGTTCATCCACTTTATTACATTTCTGATTCTTTCCTCTTACTTATCTCACTCATCTAGTCAATTGCTAAGACTTGTTTACTTCCACAATATTTAAAAAATCTATCTCTATTTCTTTCTTCCCAATCTTTCAAATAAAATTGAGCTTATGATCCTGGCATTGAAGACTTTCTAATTCATTTAATTCCATTTTCCCTCTAAGTGACTCAATTCTCATCTTCCCTTCTCCCATCTCTATGCTTTTGCTCAAGCCATTCACCATGTTTCAAATATATTCCTCCCTTTCACATCCCACCTTATCTGTCTAGTTTACGAAGATTAGAGAAATCTCTACATTGCTCTGAGACTCAATTTATATGCCGCTTTTGCCATAATGCTTTCCCTGATTCCCCAGTTGAAAATGATCTCTTCCTTCTCAAATTTCCCATGTCTCCGTGCCTCTAATTCTCTTTTTCATTTATCATGTTCTTCCCTCTATCATAGTTATTTGTGTATATCTCTTCCCCCTATTAGACTGCACTCTCCTTGAGATAAGGGTCTATGTCATATCTATCTCTCTATCCCAAAATACAAGGATCTAAAAAAAATGCATATCATTAGCACTTCAGAAATGCTTGTTAAATTGACAGTGAAACAGGTAGAGGTAGAGTGAGGCATCCGAGGCCGATGGAATGGAATGAGTAAAAACACGGAGATAGTGTGTTTTCAAAGGTTAGAGAGCAAATAAACCATTCATGTGGGAAAGTAGAGTACTTACATAGTTCATTTCTTTAAAACTCAAGCATAGCCCTTCACATTGTCCTTACTAACCTACATCTCCTTCCTTGATTCCCAACAAAGCTAAAAAAGTACCCTTTGGGGGGCGTCATCAACCATCACCAGCATCAGCTCATTCTGAGTTTTATATTCTCCACACTTAATGTTACTTATGGAAGGATGCCCCATTTTTTGGTATTAATCCTCCTTTATCTGCCCTTGCTTCTCCCTTCTAGACAAGTGTTCTAAAAATCTCTGCTCCCTGCATATCCATACTGTTCTCTTCAAGCCATTCTCTACCTTGTCAGGATCATCTATGTCTGTATCATCAAAATTTCACTCTTCTGAACCTCCCATTCCTTTTGCATATAGAATTTCAGGTCGTAGGATCCTATCTATTCTGCCTCTGAGATATGAATTCTTTGAAATCCTCCCTTCCAAGGATTATAGTAAACAACGAGTATCACAAATTTTAAGATGGAATGGTCACATCCTTCTTTTAATGGTCCTGTAATTTCTTTTTTTAAACAGATTTTTATTGCTGTCTCTTCCTAGATTTCCAAATATATTCATCCCCTTCCCAACCTCCTCTTCCCAGAGAGCTATACTATATATCAAAAACTATTTTCGTTTAAAGAAAACAAGATAAACTACCCCACCCACATAGTAGGGAAGGCAGTGGGCTCCTTGCTAGGTGAAATGGGCATGCATGCTCAGAAACCCCTCAAGGTCACATTATATTCCTTTTTTCCTCCCTTCCTTTCTTTCAATAGGTAGATCCCACTACTAATTTGTCCAGAACCTGTGACTGGCTCTGTTGGACCTAGGCCATTTTTAACTTCTTTAGGCAGCCTCATTACCCTCTGCCCTCTTGGGGCCTTACCATAATAATGTAGAGTTAGAGTAGATACCCATTCTTCTTTAGCCTTACTGGAGCTCAGAGCTCCCCAGATCAAGCAATCCGCCAGCTTCAGCTTCACCACGGCAACTGTAATGGGTATATACCACCGTGCCCGTTTTCCCTTTTACTTCATTTTTTTAAGCCTTTATTGAGGTCTTTTAAAAATATCATCATAGTTTTCTTGTGTGGGTGATGTGTTTTAACACTCTCGTTATGTTTGGGGCTATTTGATATATTTGTGGTAAATGATCAACCCATTAGTGTAGTGATGACCAAAGGCTGTGCAATAACTAATAAAGACAATATAAATGTTATGGTGCTTTTTGGGTAGCTTGGCCAATAATCACTGAATTAGTATGGCATTGCCCCTTACAATCTGAATACTAGATAATAAAGTTAGTGAAAGACAGTGGATATGGAGCTAGCTTCAGCATCGGGAAATCCTGGGTTCAAGTCTTGCCACTGCCATATACCGGTTATATAATTATGGACAAGTCATTTAACCTTTCAGTGTCCTTCCACAGATTTGCAAGACAATAAGTTGGAGAGCAGGTGCTGATATGAATTGAAGAGAATGTTTTTTCTAATTTACAAAATATGCTAAATAATGCAGTAAAATCACTTCCATGTTCATCTTGTTCCCCTCTATGCTCCTCTGATGCCAGAAACTGAGAACAAGGCAGTTCTGGAAGATTAAGAAAAGTGGAGAGGCCAGCTAGAATGGAAAGACAAATGCAAAGTCTATTAACTAAAAAAATCAGGGGGAGGGGTGCTTTAGGGAGTCCCACTGACAATAGTTGATTGGTTGGTTGGTTGGTTGTCCTTTGTTCTTGAAGAGGACGAAAGCGACATCACTATGTTAGTCAAGTTACAGTATGTCTGACTGTGGTTGATCACACCAATACGAGCTCAGAATGCTCTACCACAGGTCGGGCATGAATAGTCCATGTGAACATTTGGGGTGGATTCTCTAAATTTGCACGTCTTGTGTTTCTTTGAGCTACTTCTATTCTGCTTTGTTTATAGAGCACAGCACCTTCTCTGATGAGGGCAAGTCAGTGTCCTATGCCAGTGTCTCCCATGTGACACAATTAATTCCAAAGTTCTTAAGAGAGACCTTGAAAGTGTCCTTGTATCACTTCTTCTGACCACCATGTGAACGGTTGCCCTGTGTGACAACAATCCAACTGACAATCACCATGATTTTGTTGTTGTCGGTCCTTTGTTCTCAAAGAGTACCATGACATCAGGAAGGGAATGCCAGGACTTGCAAGTGAATTGGATTTGAGCGAGGCAGGGCTGTGCAAAGTGACCAGCCTCACTTTTTCCTCCGAAGCCATCTGGGTCCAGTGGGGAGATATAGATCAGGAAAGCTGGAGATGGCTCTGGATGAAGCCTTGGCCTTTTTAAGCTAAAGTCTTTAACAGCTCACAGTTTGCAACACCCATTCAGTGATTAAGGCTAGGTAGGAAATGAGTTAAGGAATGGCCCCTGTGGCTAAAAGAAACAACCACAACAAAATACTAGAATCATTCTCTCCTTTCTCTTTTTCTCATAGCTTGGCCTGAGGCCATGCCCCTTCCTGCTAAGTCCTCTCCTTTTCTCTTCCCAGGGATAAACTAGCAAGGATTAAAAAAAAGAAAACACTTCAATGGAGGCGGTGTCTATGCATAGGACATGTAGAAACCCAATGCTGGTCTCCCACATAACATAAAAGTGGAGAGAGATAGACAGAAACAGAGAGACAGAGACAGACAGAGAGACATGGAGACAGAGACAGAGAAAAGCAGCAGAATAATGGATCAATATGGTATAATGGATATGTAGTGGGAGCTAATGAGCAGGCGTCTTGATGATCCCACACCGTGATAAGAAAGGCTGACAGGTCTCCTTCCAAAGAGACAGTATGCTATGATATGGAAAGGCCTTGGAAAGGTTTGGAACAGGCATCACTAGTCCTGATCTGCTGGGTACATGACAAAGATGATTCTTTTGTATTGGCCCATCTATCTCTGGTATGAAGCAGTTCATAAGAGTTATTAATAAATCAAATCTACAAGATTCTCTTTCATTCAGCTCAGTTTCTAGGTAGGGAAAGAACCCCTGACAGGGGTGGGGCACCTGCTCAAAGGGTCACATTTGAGGACCTAGAGGGCCATATGTGTCCTCGAGGGCGCAGGTTCTCCCCAACCCCCCGCCCCGAATTGGCATTTTGGACCAAGGTTCAAGCTTCTGTCTTGTTTACTTCTGTGTATTCCAAACCATTCATTGAATCATTCTATTGCCAACCCTCTATATTCAGTTAATAATAATAACCATGATAATAGCATTGATACATTATTTTAAGATTTGCAAAGTGCTTCATATATATTATCTCATTTGCTCTCCTAAACTTTGTGATATCAGCACTATTATTATTCCCATTTCATAAATGAGGACACCAAGGCAGGCAGAGGTTAAGTCACTTGCTCAGGATCACACAGACAGTAAGTGTCTAAGGTCAGATAGAAACTTGCGATTTCCTGATCCCAGGTCAAGCCCTCTGTCCCACTAGCTGCCTCTCACACCACCTAGCTGCCATTTTTTTTTCTTTAGGAAATTGGGGTTAAGTGATTTGCTCAGGGTCATACAGCTAATGTCTGAGGTTGTATTTGAACTCAGGTCCTCCTGACTCCAGGGCCAGCGCCTTATCTACTGTACCACCTGACTGCCACTAACTGCCAATTAATGGACACGAGTCACAGAGCATTGTGAGAAAGAATTAGGAATTAGAAATAGCTTAATGGAATAGAAAAATCATGTGGAAAATCGGTGTAAGCCGCAGAGGGGAAGGGCAAAAAACCGTAAACCTTCACGGTCTTTTCACTCACTGTTCTCAAGGAACAGCAACAGCTTCAGGCCATGCCAGCCTCCTCTGTAAAAGTGTGTGGCTTTTTCCCCTTCTAATGAGCCGATGATCATGGGATTTCAACATCTGAAATCAAGTAGTGGATAGAATATCACACTTAGACTCAAGAGGACCCGAGTTTGACTCCTGCAGCAAACGCTAGCTGTGTGACCCTGGGAAAGTCACAAAAGTTTTCTGTGCCTCAGTGTCCTCATCTGTAAAATGGAGGTAATCATAGCACCTATCTCATGGGGTTGATATGAGGATCAAATAAGAATATAGGTGTGTGTGGGGTGCATATACATATACATATCTGGATGTATGTATCTTTGTAAACCTCATAAAAGCTAGCCTGTTATTATGAGGGATTTAGGTGAGGCGCAATGGATAGGTTTAATTTGACCCCAGGTTTTTACTATTTTCCCTTCTCCTTTGTGGTTTCCTACCCCTGCCTCAGGCACCCCAGTGTGGCTTTAAACTTTCACCACACTTAGGGAGAGCAATTTCTGGCTTTCCTTTTGATGTTAATGAGTTTCTTAACCGTCAAGCCTTGTCCTTCCTTTCACATCTAAAAATGTGATCAATCCATTCCCAAGGAGGTAAGGTGAATTCTGAGATTTCGGCTTCCTCAGGAAGGGGCCAGCCTCCTATCTAATTCAATTCCATTTAATGAACATTTAATTATCTACAATGTGCAAAGCCCTGCTCTAGACACATCTGAGTGAAAAGAATGAAGCCGTAATTCCATGGGGGCATCAAGGGACTAGCAGGATAGGGGATTTTTCTGAAGCAGGGGAGCCATGTTATATAGATACTATAAAGGGGGACCTGGTCTTTCATTTGCTGCATGCTCAGGAATATGTCAGGTATTCCGGTCACAAGGGCCTACCTACCTCCTCTCCCAGCCCTAATCCTGACTTTCTGGACACCAACATCACATATAGTCTCATCCTAGAATGTCCCTTAGTAACCTATGGCCTCCTTGCCTTGAAACACACAATTATTTCTGTGGCTTTCCCCCCTTAGAATATTGTCTGCCAGGCTAGGACCTTTCTCCCACTGGTAAGTTGCTCCTGGGGGCTGCCATTTTATGGAAGGTTTCAGGCCAGCCAAACTTTATACTCCTCCTAGCACTGCTCCCCACTTTCTGGATTTTGAAACTATGCCACCTTGAAGAGCCTCATCACACACACACACACACACACACACACACACACACACACACACTCCTTTCTTTTCAGCTTCTTTTTATGTTTTCTTCTCCCATTCTAATGTTAGGTCTTTGAGGGCAGACATTATCTTTCTTTTTGCTTATTTTTGTATTCTCAGTGCTAAGCACAATGCCTGGCACATAGCATATACTTAATATATATAAAACCTATAAAACCCAATAATGAAAAATTATTTGTAACATAAATGTTAAGGTAGCTTTCTTAGCAGCCCTATACCTATAATAGCCTCATCTGTAATGTCCTAAATCTTGGTTAGACTCAATTATCTTAAAAGATTACAATGTGACTCCTCTTTTGAGTAAGCCAAATACTTGCAGATTTCATAGAAGGACAGTGTGGATGAGAAATTTTCCATCTGCCCAAAGGATAAAATAAGAGGAAGTAGGTCTAGATGTAAAATTGCTTTCTTTTGTTAAATAACCACCAAGGCCAGACATTTTTTTCCTGACATTTCTCATGCCAGAAGACAAACTGTTCCTTATGGTCAGATAAATGAATCAAGGAGCACAGAAAGAAAGACCAAAGGATCTCAGCTCTCTGACTGTACCTGTACTTAGAAGAGGAAGCAGGCTGATTAATAAGAAATATAAAAAGATTTCTCTTTGATCCATCCACAAATCTGTGGAGAGGGTGCCTTGGCCAAAGAGAGAACCTCCTGCTCTAAAGGTAAAATTGGTGTGAACATTGATTCCTGGTGCAGATATGCCCTCATCACAGCACACCTTGACTATTGATTGCAATAGCTACTAGTGAGTCTGCTAGCTTCAAGTCTCTCCCCATTCCAGTTCATCAAACCATATTCCTAAAGCATAGATCTGACCTCCCCATTCGATAAGCACTTCCTTTGCTCTCTATTACCTCCAGGATCACATGCAAAATCCCACTTGGTTTTGAAGCCCTTCCTGACCTGGCCCCTTCCTATTTTTCAGTCTTCTTACCCTGGGAACCAGTGGCCCTTTCCTCATTTCCGTTCTTTGCATAAGACACTCCATCTCCCAACTCCAGGCATTTTCCCTGACTGTCCCCCATGCCTGGAATTCTCTCCCTCTTTAAACTGCTCTAGGTTCCCTGATTTCCATCAAGTTCCTGCTAAAATTCCACCTCCTCCAAAAAGGCTTTCCTGATTTCTCTTAATGCTAGTGCCTTCCTTCTGAGATTTTCTCAAAATTTTTTCCTCTATAATCTTGTTTGTACATAGTTGTTTGCATGTGTTTTTTTTCTATTAGACTATGAGCTCCTTGAGAGCAGCAAGGAGTGTTCTTTTTGCCGTTCTCCAGTACTTAGTCAAGTGCCAGTCACACAGTAGGTGCTTTAAAAAGATGCTTTCCTATTGGATTTGAACCTACTGAAATAATGGTAGAGAGTTTCTTGGAGAATGAAATTCAGTGAGGGGAAGAAAAGAGAATAACAAGAGGGGGACATAAAGAGATTTGAGGTGATGGGAGAGGAGAAAAGAAGAATGGTCCGGGAAAGAAGTAATATTATAAAGTAAGGAATTTTGAGGGACCAAAGTCCATCTTCCATGCCCTCATAGTTGTAACTGGTCTTTATGAAGTCTACCAATTTTTTTTTCATTTTTTTCCCCAAGTACATTTGTCTTCACGGTGACGGACATCTCTGAACCCAGCTAGACTAGTCCCTGAATGAGAAGAATAGAGCATGAGGACAACAGGACAGGTACTAAAAGCCCTTCCTTGGCTCCTCACCATTCCTCACCCAACATGGCCAATCTTGACATTTCTACCTTCACAACACCTTCTCTTCATTCTATCCACTTCTCCACCATCTTAATTTAAGCCCTCTTTACCTTGTGACTAGACTACTGAAACAGCCCCCTCTTTGGTCTTGCTGCCGGGTTCCCCACTTTACCTGTTCCATATACTGTTGCCAAAGGAATTTCCCTTAAGTGCAGATCTGACCATGTGACTCCCCAGCTCCATGGTTTCCAGCTGCCTCTAGGATTAAAAGTAAACTCAGTTTAGCTTCTAAAGTCTTACACAACCCAGCCCCCATCTATATTCCCAGCCTCATTGGATATTACTCTCTCTCTGGCACGTGGCAATTCAGCCCAATTAACCTTCCCTCTGTTCTTGATACATGATAGCCCTACTCTCATCTCTGTGCCTTTGAACCAGCTGTCCCACATGCCTGGAATGCCCTCCCTCCTTACCTGGACCCCATAGATTCCTTCTGGAGATGTAGTTCAGGCACTGTCTTCTGCGTGAAATCTTTCCTGATTCTCCCCAACTACTTAATGCCCTCCCTCCCAAACTACCTTGTACTCAACTCTTTTGAACATATTTATATTTATTCACTTTATGTTGTAAATATGCGTGAGCATATACATACACATTTCTACATATTGCATGTGTGTATATGTACATATGTTACACACATACAGACATGTGTGTATGTACATATTCCTGTTGTTTCTCCCTCTAGAATATAAGCCTTTGTGCGCAGGGATTGTTTTGTTTTTTGTACCTGAATCGCCTGTGCCTAGCACAATACCTGGCACATAGTAGACTGCTTAATAAATGCTTGTTTATTGACGGTAGTGCTCACCAGAACATGAGTGGTGCTGTGGATAGAGCACTGGACCTGGAGCAGGAAGACCTGAGTTCAAATCCAGCTTCATGTACTTACTAGCTGTTTGACTCTGGGCAAGTCACACTATCAGCCTCAGTTTCTTCAACTGTAAAATGGGGATAATAATAGCGCCAACCTCTCAGGTTTTTGGTGAAGATTAAATGAGATGATGTTTGTAAGTCCTTAGCACAGTGGTTGGCACATAGTAGAGACTTAATATTCTTTCCTTCTCTCTTTCCTGTATTCTACTGGCATAGTCCTCCACCAACTTTTTAAAACTCATCTATGCTTCAGGCTTTACTTTTACCCCTGAAGCCAGGTTGTTTAAGGTTACACTTGCCAGAAGATTTATTCCTTTCTTCCAGAAAAAAAAATGACTTTGTCAAATTCCATAAGGAATGTCTGAATGTCATTGTTTAGCTTTACCTAGAGAAGTAGCCTGCAGCTAGCTGATAAGGAACCCAAGGCTACCAACTCCCTCTTTTCTGTTATTTACACTGATTTTTACGTGTAGCTGAGGCACCAAAATTCATTCAGTTCTATTCTGCTCATGTCTTTACAACTCAAATTCTGTTGGCTTATAATTTCTGTTCATTTTATACCTTTTAAGAGCAGAAAGAGTTTGACTTATGGTCATGATTTCAATAACATCAACCCAAGTTTAGGAGTAAGACTTTCAAGAATAAATGTTACTACATCCTAATAAACCTTATACCCTCTCTACCTTGTAGAGATGTTTTCTTATTCGTATATAACAAATATAACCAATGAAAGAAGACAGGTTTTATTTCTTTTCTTTTTAAAACATGTTTCAGTTTACAAGCATTTTTTTGTTTTCTCCTGCTACCCCCGATTGAAAAAAAGAAAAACCAGACCCTTATGACAAACATATGAAGACAAGCAAATAAATTCCTGCATTGACCATGTCCAAAAACATGTTGCTTTCTTTGTCTCAAGTCTAACACCTCTCTAGAAGGAAGTGGGTAATACTCTTCATCACCAATCTTGGCAGAGGTGTTTTAATGTTTTAACAATATCTAAGGGATCCCTAAGGTCCTTTCTAGCTGTATGAGTCTGTGATTTCATGAACTTTTTCAAATTAGATTTGGAGGTTGAACATTGACAATAATTGTATGTCTCTGAAACCAGATGTTACCATGCCTTACCTGAGTACAATTTAATGTACTATTAGAACTAGACATTACAAGGTTTTTAAAAAGTATTTTTCATCTTTGAGACCTTAAAAGAAGCAGAGGAAAGACTCCATTTTTCTGGCTGGATCCTGTATGGATGATTAATGGAAAGAAACAGCATTCTTATCAGAAGAGAAAACATAAACGTTTTCAAGATGCCCTAGTTCTTTGCTATTGTCATTGACAACAGAAGTGGTTTTACCCCATCTCTAGTAAAAAATCCTCTCCTTTTTGCCCTTAAGAAAACCTGTCTTGGGGTCCTTGGGGTCCTTTCCATGCTGATGTCAGCTAATTTTAAGTGCAGCCAATACGCTTTCCTAATTTAGGCCTAAGAAAAGACAACATTTAGCAATCCACTGGAATTCATAAATTATAAAAAGATGAGGCTGTGTATTTTATGTTATTTAAAACAAGTAATATGTTTCATTGTGTATTGCACTGAAAACAAAGTAGCTCTCATTGTTTCAACAATATAATTAGGTTTGAATATGAGATTTTGTTTTCTTTTCATTGTTGGATATTGGGATCAATGTATGTCTTTGGTTGTAAAGGATAGCCAAGAGCACAGGGCTTGGCCTCCAGGCAGCTCCTTCCCTTCTTCCTTTGCCTGGGAAAAGAACAACCAGAGTTCAAGGAACTGGAATCCATAGAAGAGTTTGCTTGTAGCTGAAGGTTAAAGGCCTGCATGGCCCTGAGGAGTGATTCAAGTCACCCAGCAGCCCAGCAATAAGTGAACCCTGCAGCTGAGATACCATGGCCATAAAACAATTCATCTAGGGGCTATGGTATACCTAGAAGGAACTCAGTGAGATGTTTACAACAACCACTTCAAGTAGGAGCCCACTCTCCCCAGGGACTGAGGGGGAAGAAGAGAGTACACTTTGATTTGGGATGTTTTTGCACTCCAGGTATTGCTGTATTTTCTTAATAAATATCCCTTTTTAAATTCTTATTGACATTAGTTGGCTAATTAACACTGAGGAGATAGTAACTGTCAATTGATATAGAGAAATTGTATTTGGAGCAATCCAACTATGGAGGGAGCTTGTGTGATTGTGGTTGTTGGTCATATAACATTAGAAAGATACACCATAGCCCTAAAGATTACTCCTAGCATCCTGAAGTGGGGAGAGCAGTAACCATGCTCTGGGGAGTTTGTCTAGAGCTTTTACATGGATTCCATTTGTATGATGCTTCTTTGCATTTATCTCCTACTAGATCATAAACTAGGAAGCAGAGTAGTAGAAAAGTCAAGAAAGAAATGGGTTTGAGTCCCACCTCTGATACTACCTTCATGATACTGGGCATGCCATGTAACCTCTCATACCCTCAGTGTCCTCATCTATTTAAAGAGGATTGATGATTGATAATACCTGTAGTGCCAAACTCCCAGGGCTGTCGCAAAGGTCAAATGAGACAATGCTTTGTACAGAACTTTAATTATAAATCTTGAAATACTATGTAAACATTTGACTTGCACATAGCAGGCAATTTATAAAAGTTGGTTTAACTGATGAGCTCCCACGTTGTGGCAGAAAAAGGCACTAGTCTATTTCCAATGGTCTAATGAACTTTCCTAAACTTATGTCACCTGGTGCTTTGGTAACAGATGATGGATGTTCCACTGGGTCTGTATGCCATGACTTTCCAGTTGGTAAGACCTGCCAGAGATTATGTTTCACTATCATAGACCTTGATTACCCATGTCACTTTCATATTATAATGAAGTACTTGCCTAGGTCTTAATTTAGTCCACCATCATCATGGAAACAAATAAGTTTTAAAAATCATTCATGTTGATCTACTTTCCATTTGTTAAAAAGGAAAAAAATATTATCAATTTTAACACATTTATGATAATTTAGTTGCTAAGCTTTTTTGACTGTCATTTTGATATAATTAAAGTCATTGAAAATGTTGTTCTACTTCTGTTTTATTCAACCAGGTATGATTTTTTTTTCTAATAAAGTCTTTCCATATTTCTTTGTGTTCTTTACATTTGTCATTGTTACAGCATAGTATTTTGTTATATTGATATGCCACAATTTATTCAATCATTTGCAAATTGTTGGTCGCAATAATTCCATTATAATTTTTATGTTTTCCTCCCAGTATCAGGTATTTTTGGAAATTCCTTCTTTATAGTATAATATGAGATGGGTCGATGCAACTATCCTTATCTCATTTTTTTTTCATAATTTTCCTTGTTTTATCTTGCCTTATTTTCTATGTAGATTTCATTAATAGCTAATGTAATACTATAAAGTAGTCCATTTGGTGACTTGAATAGCATATCATTAAATCTAGAAACTTGAGTACTGCTGATTATTTTTGCTAAAATTTTTTGACATAGTTATATGAATAAATTATTTAGACATAGTTGTGTGAATAATGTATCCAATTATTTAGGGTTTTTCCTGCCAATTTGTTTTATAGGCATCTTTATATAGATCTTAAGTGTATCAAAGAACGCTGATGCCCACATATTTTTTATATTTTGTTATTATTATAAGTGGTATTTCTCTATGAATTTTTCCTAGTTTCTAAAGAGAGCTGCTGATTTTTATAGGTTCCTTTTAAATCCCCTTATCTTGTTAAAGTGATTTATTCTCTCATTTTTGTTCTTGCTGTTGTTCTCCATAGGATTTAGATGGTGAGTCTTAAAGATGAGGATAAATAGCATTATCATTTTAGGGCAATGAAAATTATTATGGTTTTTCTAAGGAGAGCAATCAGGTAGTCAAAGAGATAAACAAGAAGGGAATGGCATTAGAAATGATTATTTAGTTACTGTAATAATCTGGCCTGGAGATCTGGGGATACTCTACATAATGTTGTCCTGACCAATGTTATTTCACAATTTAAAAATTAACACATTTTTAAACCCTGTTCTACTTTTTTCTTTTTTAAAAAAATTATTATTTATTTTTAACATTCTTGCCTTTTAAATTTTTGAGTTCCAAATTCTTTCTTTCCCTCCTACCTCTTCCCTCACTCATTGAGAAGGCAAGCAATATATCAATTGCCCATGTGAAATCATGCAAAACATATTTTTATATGAGCCATATTGAAAAAAGAAAGAAAAAAGTGAGAAAATTATACTTCAACTTTAACTCAGAGTTCAACACTTCTCTCTCTGGAAGTGAACAGAATTTTCTCATCATGAGTCCTTTGGAATTGTCTTGGATCACTATATTAATCAGAGTAGCCAAGTCTTTTAAAAGTGATCATCATTTCAACATTGCTGTTGCTGTGCACAATGATCTCCTGGTTCTCATTTCAGTTTGCATCAGTTCATATAGGTCTTCATTTGGTTTTTCTGACACCATCCCCTTTGTCATTTCTTATAGTAGGATCATATGCTACCACTCGTTCAGCCCTGCCCCAGTTGATGACCATCCCCTTGATTTTCAATTCGTTGCCACCACAAAGAGCTGCTATAAATATTTTTGTGTGTATAGGTCATTTTCCTTTTATCTCTTTGGGGTACAGACCAAATATTGGTATTGCAGGGTGAAAGGGTAAGTACAGTTTTGTAGCCCTCTGAGCATAGTTTCAGATTGTTCTCCAGAATCGTTGGACCAGTTCTTCATTCCACCAACAATTCATTAATGTACCTATGTTTCCCTTGTCCCCTCCAATAGCTGTCATTTCTGATAGGTGGGAGGTGATACCTCAGAATTGTTTTAATTTGCATTTCTCTAGTCAATAGTGATTTAGAGCATTTTTTTATATGACTATAGATAGATTTGATTTTTTTCTGAAAGATGCCTATTCATATCCCTTGACCATTGCTGTTGTTTGTCCTTCATTCTGGAAGAGGACCATGACATCAGGAAGGTGATGCCATGACTTGCAAGTGAATTGGATTTGAGTGAGGGAGGGCTGTACAAAGTTACCAGCCTCACTTTCTCCTCCAGAGTCATCTGGGTCCAGTGGCAATATATAGATCAGGATAACTGGAGATAGCCCACAGTGAAAGACTTTTTAAGGTATAGTCTCTAACATGTCACAGTTTGACTAAGATAGCAATGCCCAGTGATAAAGGCTTGGAGATGAGCTAAGGAATGGCCCCTTTTACCGAATCAAAATAAAAAATCAATCTGGCAGGGAAAGACCCTCAGAGGTTTTTGGCCAAAACAGAAACAATTACTATTTACATTCACTCTGAGCCATTAGGGTCCAAACAATGGCCCTACAGGATTTATTATTGGCCAATCAATGAGAACCAGAGTGAAGGATTTAAAGAATCGTCTTGAAGAAAAAATCTATCTGGTAAACCCCAGATATCTTGCTAGGTTTCAGCTGTCAGAAATACGCTTGACACTGAGATGTTCAGATAACAAGAACAGTTTATTTTAGGAGAATCCAGAAGAATTGGTAACATTCTTGGCCAGAAGCAGACTTCACTCTTCTTTTCAGAAGAGGAAGTGCCTTTCACCAAAATGAGCTTAGTTTTATAAAGTTAATTCGGCGCATTCCCTCTCGATTGATTTTCACCCTTAGGGACTGATTGGTGTGCTCACCAATTTCCCGAGTCATACTCTTCCTAGTACGCCCTGGCATGTTTTCTCCTTGACATGTGTAAGCATGTTGCCCTCCCTTATCATACAGTCTCATGTTCAAAAATGGTGGAAAACTCCTCTCTATGGGTGTGTGAGGTAATATTCAATTAGCCAATTAAGCATGTGTGGTAGCCATTTGACCCAGTTTTCTCCTCAACCCTGACCGTTATCTGCCCAGTTTAGACCAGTTTTCCTAACATCCTGTCAGAGAGATTTGCTATAACATTTTTTGATATTACTTCATTGTCTATGGTACCTTTTAGCAAAACATAGTTTCCTGGACTCTCTCTTTTAATTAGGTCTATTTTACTTTTGCTTTATCTGAGTTCATGACTACTACCCCTGACTTTTTTTTACTTCTGCTGAAGCGTTTTAGATTCTACTCTAGACCTTTATTTCAATGCTGTGTGTGTCTTTCTGTTCCAAGTGTAGGTCAGGTGACTGATTGAAGCTGCTCATCCCAGTAACACTCACAGTTATGATTACTGTGTATTTTCCTCTATCCCATTACCTTCTGTTTATTCCTCTCCCTATCACCCCACCCCCATCCTGTCCCTCCTCAAAAGTCTATTTTGCTTCTAACCACTGCCTCCCTTAATCTCCCTTTTATCATCTCCCCTTTTCTCTAATCCCCTTCCCCTCCTATTTCCCTATAGGGTAAGTTACATTTCTATACACAGCTGTATGTATTTATCATTCCTTCTTTGAACCAATTCCATTGAGAGTGAAGTACAAGCATTGCCTGTCACCCTCCCACTATTTCCCCCTCCATTGTAAAAACTCTTCCTTGGGTACCTCTTTTACATGAGAAAATTTTCCCCATTCTATCTCTCCCTTCTACCAGTACACCCCTTTTTCTCCCCTGTTAATTTTTTTGGAGATCATTCCAAATCCTGCCCTCTGTCTATGTAAACTCTTTTTAAGTGCGCTAATAATGATAAAGTTCTTGGGGATTATATGTATCATCCTCCCATACAGGAATATAAACAGTTTAACTTTACTGAGTCCCTTGTCTTTACTCTTTCATATTTACCTTTCTATGCTTCCTTTGAGTCTTGTGTTTGAATATTAAACTTTTTATTCAGCTCTAGTCTTTTTATCAGGACTGCTTAAAAATTCTTTATTCCACTAAATTTCCATTTTTGCCCTGAAGGATCACACTCAGTTTTACTGAGAAGGTTATTCTAGATTGAAATACTAGCTGCTTTGCCTTCTGGAATATGAAATTCCAAGCCCGTCATCGCTTTCATGTGGAAGCTGCTAAATATTATGTGATGCTGACTGTACTCCATAATATTTGAATTGTTTCTTTCTGGCTGCTTGAAGTAGATATTGAGGCAGTTTTCCTTGATTTGTTGAAAGATTACGTCTAGGCTTTTTCTTTGATCATGACTTTCAGTTAGTCCAATAATTCCTAAATTATCTCTCCTTGATCTGTTTTCTAGGTCAGTTGTTTTTCCAAAGAGGTATTTCATATTCTCATCTATATTTTTTTATTTTTTTGATGTTGTTTTATTGTTTCTTGATGTCTTCTGGAGTCATTAGCTTCCAGGTGTCTGATTCTCTTTTTTTTTTTTTTTTTTGGAGATGGAAGGTAAGGCAGTCAGGGTTAAGTGACTTTCCAAAGGTCACACAGCTAGTAAATGTCAAGTATCTGAGGCTGGATTTGAACTCAGATCCTCCTGAATCCAGGGCTGATGTTCTATTCGCTGTGCTACCTAGCTGTCCCTCTCATTTTAAATAAATTATTTTCTTCATTTTCTTTTCTACTTTTGTAATTTCTTTTGTACCTCTTTTTCCATTTGGCCAATTCTGCTTTTTGAGGAGTTCTTTTTTTTTTTCTTGGTGATTTTTGGTGCCTCTTTTACCATTAGGCTAATCCTGTTTTTAAGGTGTTATTTTCTTTAGTATTTTTTGTGTTTCTTTTTTGTTCAGTTCTTTCAGTAATGTCTGACTCTTTGTGACCCCGTTTGGGGTTTTCTTGGTAAAGATGTAAGAGTGGTTTGCCATTTCCTTCTCCAGTTCATTTTACAGGTGAGGAAAAATGAGGCAAATGGGGTTAAGTGACTTGCTCTGGGTCATGCAGCAAGTAAGTGTCCAAGGTCAGATTTAATTTCAAATCAAGCACTCTATTTGTTGTCCCACCTAGCTGCTTCTTACCAAGCTGTTAATTCTCTTCATAATTTTCTTGCTTCTTTTCCAAGTTTTTTCTCTAACACTTTTATCTCTTTCTTGAACTCTTCCAGGAATTCTTTTTAGATTTGTGTCTAATTAGCATTTTTTTGAGGTTTTGGTTGTAGCTGTTGTTATTTGCTCATTTTTCCAGCCTATTTGTTGACTTTGACTCTGTTCACCTGGGGATGGGGAGGCATTGTTCCAAGTGTTCAGGCTTTTTTGTGCTGCTATTTTCAGAGCTAGTTCTGGGGGGTCTGCAAGTTTTTGATGCTTCCAAGGTGTTGTGATCTGGAGAGAGAAATGGCCACCACTTTCTTGGTCTGTGCTCCAGTCTTTACTCAGGAAGGGCCCCTGCTTCCCTGCAGCAAGCATTAGTGCTGCTCCTGCTGGCCCTTGAAGTGTGAGCAGGTATCCTGCTCCCCTGTGACAGACTATAAGCTCTCCTCTCTGCCCCGAAAACATGACCCAAAACTGCTTATAGGCAATAGAATTGCCAGTCAGTGCCAGATATACACAGTGTCAGCAACGGGTCCCCTGTAATCTCTTTCTGTCCAGTTGTCTGACCCTCTTCCTATCTTTAAGCTGAGAGGTCCTGAAGCTGCTGTGGTTGCTGTTGCCATGTGTATGGGCTTGGGACAGGCCTCCACTCTGGTTTCAGGCCTCCTAAGTTTTCTTAGTCCAGAAGAATGTCTCACCCTGACATTTTGTTGGCTCCACCACTCCCGAATTTGATTTGAGGCCTTATTTTAAAGTTGTTTGGAGGGGAATGTTGAGAGAGTTCACCTGAGTGGCTGCCTCCATCTGCCATCTTGGCTCCACCCCTACCCTATTCTACTTGTAACATTGTTATAATAGAACTTTTTCCTGTAACACTGTTTTAATGTTTAATTTTCACAGAACCAATTAATGTTGTTATCATAACGAAGAAATCGTGGCAGTCCAATTGTGGGGATAGAAAAGCCAAAATCGATGCCAATAGCCCCAATAAGGGGACCAACAGTTTCCCTATACTGAGATTTCTTGAAGTTACTATAAAAAAATCTGAGAGAAGTAGCTGATAAGAGGTTGGCCCCACAGAGCTACATAGAGGAGGCAGATGAGTGATCCCCTTTAGGGAATTTTTGGATGACTTTCCCTACATATGTCTATGTGTTGTGTATTCCTGGGGAATACTGTGTGCTACACCATGCTGTGAACTTCCTGAAGTCTTGAGGATAAAGAATGCTAATGGATTGATGATAATTATGTTGTAACAAGGTGATAGCTATGTCCCTGGAAACTTCTTCTGAGTCTTCTATCTTTTTAGGTTTCCATGGGCCAGAGACTATATGACCCTGCTGCAGAGAGTATAGTATATAAAGAATGCCAAAAACTCTAATTGCTTAGCTTGGATTTAAAGTACACATGAATGATGTTGCAAAAAAAAAAAAGTGGAATTACTGGCATATAACTTAGTTGTGGAATATGGACTGTGAAGAACTTAAATATTTTATATATTTTTTGTAATTAAAAAAATGGAAACCTGTGATTTTATGAATATAGGAAGCTCCTGGTGAGGAATTCCCTCAAGCAATGCAAACCAGTACCTTCTCTGCAAGTTATAGTCTTAACTATCCTGGACACTGAGAAATGAAGTGAATGACTGTTGCACAAACATTCTGTATCAGAGGCATGTCTCCTGGCTCCAGGGATTGCTTTCAATCCAGTATGCCACACTACCTTTTAGGGTCCTTTATGTTGCTTTTTTGAAGGCTAGATTTGATGATATAGTGTGTGTATGCATTTTTGTATTATCTTAGTATGTGGAGCCAGTTCACAGATGGCATGTGCTAGATGTGATGTGAGATCTGTTCCACATAAGATAAGGCTGTGCCTAGACAGCACAGAACCTGGGGGAATAGGTTGGAGGAGGCAAGGTGTGGGACTGCTGAGTTTAGGCACTCTCCTACAGTCTTGAAGGGGGGTAGCTGGCAAAAATTATATCTAACTGTCACTCCTCAATTACTTCTGGTTTAGGAGTATGATTCTGGGTTCACAAGGAAAGCCACTGACCTGAATACTTTTAAAGGTTAGGGTAGCCCTTAGCTTACACTTAGTTCCACAAAAGACCATCACAGATAGCAATCAGTGAATAAACCCATTTATCCAAGCAAAATAGGAAATAGAAATAGCAATTCTACAGATTGGAATATGCAAGGAAATATGGAAGAGTAAATGAGTTTTTCATCTGGGAACAAGATAAGATTTCAGCTCAAATAAGGAGAGAGAGAACAGTCTCACCCAGAGAAGGTCCTCTCTTAGCATTCTCAATATAGGCCCTAGAGGTCAAGAACTTGATGGGTCCAGTTCCCATATCTGTCTATGGCTTGGAGAGCTACAGTCCACCATTCAAAATGTTTTTCCTTTTGCTGCCTCCCAAGAGGTGTTTTCTTCATATATCTCCAAGAGTGCCTGGAACTCACTGAAGTCAATCTTTTATGGCAGGCACAGCTAGCTTGGCATTTCCTTAGCCAGTCAGATGCCAGCCATGTCTTCCTCCATATAAATAGCACCCATCACGAAGTTGGGCAAAATGGAAGACTTTATAGATCTTTTAAAGACAATAATAAGATAATAAAGATTTATTAAGTGTTTGTTATGTTCCAAGTATTGTGCCAAGTACTGGGGATACAAAAACAACCAAAAAGAAAAACAGTTCTTGCCCTTAAAAAGTTTATATTCTAGTAGAAGGAAAGACACCCAAAAGGAACTGAAAAGTAAGTGGAGGAGAATTTTGTCAGGAAGTATGGCATCAGAAAGTCAGAGGCAGAGCCAGGAGGAGAATGAAGCCAGCCAGCCTCACTCCAAAACACAGAGGCACCAGGAAGAACTCACCAATGGGAGAAGGGGGCTAGCATAGCAAAATGAGTGAGAAGTGTGAAGGCCACAGAGAAAGATGAATGGTCCTAGTGAAACGCCCCCTGCACAGGGGCGCTCCACTTACTGGAGCACTGTAACCCCGGAGTGAACACAATTTACTGGGCAACACTGATCAAACACCTAGCGTAAATCATTAGATCTTGCTCAAGATATGTTTGATCCCCAATGCGCTCTGTTTAACTGCAATATCCTGCTTTTGTAATGGCTTGCTTGCACCTGCTCTAGGCTCAGGTATAAAAGGCTTCAGATATTTGTGCTCAGGACTGCTCTCTAGACTTTCAGTCTACGGGACAGTCGCTGGCCAGCTAATAAATGATGCTCAATTTATTCTAATTTGGCTTAGTCTGTTTCTCAGTCCATCCATTTCACTAGGTAAGGAAGTCTCAAGGACTGAGGGAAGTTCCAGGGTGAGACTGTAGCTCCTGAGGCTTGGTGGCAACATCCAGAAAATGACAAATGGAGTTTCAAAGTGGACGGAATCCTTAAGATCAACACACATGTACATATATAGCATATATATGCATATATATGTCATGTGTAGGTTTGTGCATATAGTACCTATTATGTGCCAGGTACTGTGCTAAGCTCTGGATTGCGTTTAGTCACTTGCTTCTGGGCTAGTACGTTTTTAAACCACCCAGAAAACAGTTGTTGCTACAATTTTAAAAAGTATTTTTCTAGAGGCAGAAGTGAAAAGGGTATGGGTCTCCATTTTTGTCATGGTTGTCTTAATGACATCTTAATGGCCGTGGCAGATCCATTTAAACACGACCGTTAAAGATGATGGAGGATTGTACTAAGGGGTAAATATTATTTAGATCTCTTAGCTGACATCCACTAAGATTAAGAGTTTAGTCTTACAGGAGTTAAGGTTAGAATTTTAATGAAATCAAATGCCACCATGAAAAGCCACAGCAATCCAACATTTGGAGCATTAGCTTCCGTCTTTGTTCCTAATTCCAAAAATTGCTCATGGGCCTATTTTTATTTTTAATTTACTGTATAAGTGGTTCTCAAAGTTCGTATCTATGAATCCATAGACAGAAACAGCCTCCATATATGCTGTTATACCAGTTATGATAGTTGTGCAGGGAATTCTGATTTCTATAGTAATCGATATATGTGTAATGAATATACTAATTAGAATTCCCTGTATAATCATTTCTGGAGTGGATTAGTAGTTGTCTTATCCTATGTACTCAACTGATTATCAAAAGCAGAGAATCACTTCCCATTAATTATGGAGTTGCTGTGTGTGTGTGTGTGCAGGCAAAGAGTTGGTTTGTGATCTGAGAGAACTTTCATTGTATTGACCACAAATATTCGAGAATCCTTGCATTAGATTACTATTACCTTTCTTCCAAAACCTTAAAAACTCAAAACAGGTTTGAAAATGAGAAAGGCTTAAAAAGTGAGTAATGGGCAGAATTCATCTCTGTTGGGTCTGAAACCTCCAGAATTATTCTGAATTCTATTCTGGGAACATTCTATTCTGCGTAACTATTATATCATTTGTATTCTAATGACATCTAGAGACTTCAGAATCGTCTGTCCAAGTACCTTTTCCATTGATAGAGCAGACAAAATATTTAATAACTTCCCCCCTCAGATAGCTGTCTCAATCTCCTGTTCTTACAGAGGTTCTTCATTTTGAGTAATAGGGATGATAACATCCATAGTATCTACCTCAAAGGTAGGACCAAATGAATAATGTGTAGAAAACACTTAACATAATTCAAAGCACTAAGCAAATATCAACTATCTATTATTAGGGGTAGGAGTTCTTGTCTGAACTTTTTATCTTTCCAATGTCTGCCCATATTAGACACTTACTGATTGTTGCTATTTCTTGGAAGAGGACCATGACAAAAGGGAAATGATGATGACTTGCAGTTGACTTTGATTTGAGTGAAGGAGGGCTGTGCAAGCTCACCAGCCTCACCTTCTCCTTCAGAGCCATCTGAGTCCAGTGGCCTGATATTCACCAGGAGAAATAAGGATTATGGCCCCAGGCTAATTCATTTTGGGGTGGGTATAGCTTAAATGCCACATTACCCAGATGATTTGGGAATGGAATGAGTCTTGATCAAGTTAGAGAGACTATTCCAGAGTTTCTATGTTCTTTTTTTTTCTGTTGGTATGTTCTAGTTTCAAAAGATATCTTTACTGAAATGCTTACTGAATGCTTTATTGTAAATGAGATGCATACATTTTCCTATTTTAAGAAATTAGTTTCCATTTTGTAAAAGTGATACAGGACCAAGTGACTACAAACAATGATGATTATGATCACTAGACAAGAAATCAGGGGATGCTATTCCTTATTGTAACCCGATAATGGCTGTTTGAACTCATTTGTACTTCTTGTAGCAGGTCTCAAATATTTTAAGCTCTGGACTCCTTTACACTCTTAAAAATTAATAAAGACCCACTCCCCCCAGAGTATTTATGTGTTATAGTTATCACTATTTGCCATATTAGAAATTGAAACATCTTATTATGAAAATAGTTTTGATCTTGTAGACTCCCTGTAAAAGTTTTGTGGACCCTCCAGACCACACTTTGAGAACCACTGCCTTGGTGAACTATTAAAGGGTAAATAATGCACCACCCCCACCTCCACTTTATGGCCGGGAAGAATACCGAACTCATTGATGTATTTAAAATAGCACAGGCCAGAAAAGCCTGAGCTTGAGCAGATTTATTAGACAGTCCAGCAGGACTGTTTTGAAGAAAGAGAGGGAGAGAAGAAGGATGGGGCAGCAGGAAAAGGGAAGAAAAGAGAAAACCAAGAGAGAAAGTGGGACTGTTAGTCAGTCAATAACATGTGTTTAGCACCTACTATGTGCCAGGCACTGTGCTAAGCACTGGGCATCTGAGGAAAGGAAAAAGACCCCTCCTACCCTCAAGGAGCTGACAATCTAATGGGACAGACAAGCAGCAAATATGTACAAACCAGCTATGTAGAGGATAAAGAAATAATTAACAGAGGGAAGGGACTAGAATTAAGAGGGACGGGGATGTCTCCCTGTAAAAGATGAGATTTTAGTTGAGATGTGAAGGAAGCCAGGGAAGGCAGAAGGTGATCATGAGGCAGCAGAACATTTCAGGCATGGGGGACAGTGTAGGTAGCAGTAAAACCTATTCCTTAGCCTTTAAGTCTGGAAAATGGACTTTAGATTTCAAAGTTTCCTTCCAGTTCTAAGTCTTTAGGAGCAATAATGCTCATAATACCAATTTCACAGGGTTGAGCTCACAGTGCTACAGAAATGAGAGTTATTACAAAATTTTAAAGTAATAATAGGTCACATTTGTAAAGCACTTGAAGGTTTGCAAAGTGCTTTACGTGTGCTATTTCATTTGGTCCTCAAAATGACCTTGAGGTAAGTGTTGTTATTCCCATCTTACAGACAAAGAAACAGACGCAAAGGTTAAGCGATTTGCCCATAGCCACACAGCTAGGTGTCACAGTGAGTAGAGTGTCAGCCCTGGAGTCAAGAGGACCAGAGTTTAAATCTGGGCTCAGACACTTATTAGCTATGTGACCTTGGGCAAGTCATTTAATCCCAATTCCCCTGCCTCCCCCCTCCAAAAGGGGAAAGAAAAAAAAAGAACTATGATTATGTTATTAGATGCAGAAAAAGCTTTTGAGTACAACACATTTCTATTAAAAACACTTGAAAGTACAAGTGGATTTTTTCTTAAATAGATAAAAAGCATTTAGCTAAAACCATCAGCAAGCATTATTTTTAATGGAGATAAGCTAGAAGCCTTCCCAGTAAAATTAAATGTAAAACAAGTATGCCCACCGTCACCAATATTATTCAATATTGTACTGGAAATCCTAGCAATAGTAGTAAGAGAAGAAAAAGAACTAGAAGGAATCAGAATAGGAAAGGAGGTAACAAAACTATTTTTTTTTTTTGTTTGCAGCAGGGAAGGCAGGGCAATTGGGGTTAAGTGACTTGCCTGAGGTCACACAGCTAGTAAGTGTGTCAAGTGTTTGAGGCTGGATTTTTACTCAGGTCCTCCGGACCCCAGAGCTGGTCCTCTACTCACTGTGCCACCTAGCTGCCCCCAAAATTATTTCTTTTTATAGACAATATGTGTACTTGGAAAATCCCAAACACTCAACTAAAAAGTTAGTTGAAACTGTTAATTTTAGCAAAGTAGCAGGAAATAAAGTAAATCCACATAAATCAACAGCATTCCTATATATCACAAACAAAATCCTGCAAAAAGAGATAGTGAGAGATGCCCCATTTAAAATAACTCCAGACAGTATAAAATACTTGGGATTACACCTGCCAAAACAAAACCAGGAACTGTATGAACAAAATTACAAAAACTTTTTATACAAATAAAGTCAGATTTAAATAACTGGAGAAACGTTAATTGTCCATGGGTAGGTAGGGCCAATATGATAAAAATGACAATTTTACCTGAACTAATTTATATATTCAATGCCATCCCAATTACCAAAAAATTAGTTTACTGAGTTAGAAAAAATAACAAAATTCATCTGGAAGAACAAAAGGTGAAGAATATCATCAAAGGGACTAATGAAAAAATGTAAAGGAAGGAGGTTTAGCAGTACCAGATCTTAAACTATATTATAAGGCAGTAATTACCAAAACTATCTGGTACTGGATAAGAAACAGAAAAGTAGATCAGTGGAACAGAGTAGACATATAATTTACAGCAGCAAATGACCACAGTAACCTTGTGTTTGAAAAGTGTAAAGACTTAAATTTGGGGATAAGAATTCATTATTTGGTAAATAATAATTTGGTAAATAAGCTAGAAAGCAGTCTGGCAGAAATTGGGCATAGACCGATATCTTACACATTTACCAAGATAAAGCCAAAATGGATACATGACTGAGATATAGAGATATTGCAAGAAAATTTGAAGATAGAACGTAATACCTATCCGACTTATGAATAGGCAAACAATTTATGAATGAACAAGAGACAGAGAGCAGTGTGAGATATAGTGGCTAATTCTGATTACATTAGACAGAAAGCAGAAAATTAGGGAAAATGTTTTATACACAGTTTCTCAGATAAAGGTCTCTTATCTCAAATCTGAAATATCTAAAAGAATATGCATCATTTCCCAATTGGTAGTCAAAGGAAAACAATTTATAGTCATATAAAAAAAGTGCTCTAAATCATTATTGATTAGAGAAATGCAAATAAAAACAACTTCGAAATATCATTTTTTGCACCTATCAGTTTGGCTAAAATGACTGAAGGGGAAAACAACAAATGCTGAAGGAAACTGGGACACTAATTCACTGTTGGTGAAACTGTGAACTGATCCAACCATTCTGGAGAGCAATCTGGAGAGTTATTAAACTGCTTATTCCCTTTGACCCAGCAATACCACTAGAAGGTCTGCTTCCAAAGATGATTAGGGAAAAAGGAAAAGAACCTATATGTTCTAAAATATTTATAGCAGCTCTCTTTCTGGTAGAAAAGAATGGGATATTGTGGAGAGGCCAGTCAATTGAGGAATGATGGAATACTACTGTGCTATAAGAACTGATGAGCTTGGAAAAACACGGATAGACTTGCAAGAAATAATTATAGTAGCAATTTAGATTTGAAGATCTTTCCCACCCATTAATATGCCATGTGACTAGCTTACATCACAGGAAGCCTAAGTCATATGTGGTGGGAAGAGCTTCCTGACAGGAAAAGGAAGTTATATCACATGAAATGGGGAGGGAGAGAGAGAAAGGGAGGGAGGGAAAGGAAGGAGAAAAGACCCCCGTGCTATGGCTACTAATGGCTGCCATCGTGATAGTTACAGCTTAACGGGCTGACTTAGCTGTACTGTGAGTTTGTTTTTGGAAAGACCCCAGCATGGGGTTGGAGATGTTCTGGGATGATGAGGCTCCAGGTTGTTATATTGTGTGTGGAATGTTTTGCTGCTGTGATAGAGTGGATAAATGGCTTGTGGGATCTGGTTCTCTGGTGTCTGAATAAATGGTCTGCTTCTTCTACCTTCTCTGTGGAGAGTCTTGGATACTTTGCCATACAGAACTACTACATAGGCATTTTGACAATTATCGTCTACATTGTCACTATTGCCTTACAGATACAATGATGAAGAGTAAAATTAGCAGAACCAAGAGAATGTTGTATATAGCAGCAGCAATATTGTTTTAAGAACAACTTTGAGCAACTAAAAGGGCCTATGAAGGAAGATGCTAACTGCATCCAGGAAAAGGACTAATAACTAGAAGTATGTATAGAGTGAGTTTACATACACACACAAACACACAGGTATATTTGTGTCTAATGGCGACCATCTTGGGAGGAGAGAGGGAAGAAAAAAAGGGAAAAAAGGAGTTACATGACAACTTTATCATATATTTAAAAAGAACAGCAAGTTGTACATAATAAATTTGCAGCTTCATGTGCAATCATCTTTTTCTTCCTATTCTACTGTTACGGAAATACTTGTTTTATTTCTTAAGTTCAGAATAAAATAAAATTTAAAAAAAGGAATTTTTCTGTTGCTTTACTCCAAGGCACTTCTTTCAAAGTTCTTCCCAAGGCTTCCCCCTCGGTTCACTAGTTTATCAGTAGTTTATAAATAGTTTGTTGACAGTTAAAGAAGGCCACTAAACTGACGTTAATCCTGATCCCCTGGGCAAATTCAGTTGAAGAGAGAGGCTTGCTGATTACAGTATTTATCTGGGTGGGTGAAGACCATTGATCCGGTTTCCCTGCCCCAGGGGGGGCTTTCTTTGGCAAAGTATTAACTTCGCTATGTAAATATTGCCGTAGCCAGCACTAGAAAGTAACGTCCTCGAGGTTTCGGTCTTTTCACCCTAAGCACCCAGACCAAGGCTGGGCTCCTGCTAGGTGTCTAATAAATGCTTATTGAACATCTGCTTATACTGGCCTCAGACTAGTCTTCATTACCCACTTCGGTGAGAGTAACAGATGCAGTGTGTACCTTTCTTTCTTGGGGGCGTGTTATAGAGTGGAAGCTTGAAGGGACTTTAAGAGGTCATCTAGTCCAAACCTCTAATTCTGCAGAGGTCAGGGAGGTTAAGTTACCAGTCCGAGGTCACTCAGGTAGTGACCGATTTGAACCTAGAGTCAGAAAAGGCCTCCTTTGCTGCCAGGCAGCGTTAGACACTGGGCCGTTTTTTCCACCCTCTGCTAGGATTCTCACTGTGGAAGAAACCGAACACCTAACAGCCTTCCCGGTTGCCAGGAGCAACGGCGGGACGCCGCCTTCCAGCTCCAGCCAATGAGAAACGAGACTGCTGGCCCAATGAGCGCTTCGGTCCGCTTCCGGCGTTCAGCGTGCTGCCTAGGCGACGGGCCGGACGATTCCAAACGGGGAGGGGGTGGCAGCGAGACCTTGAGTTCATAAGCTAAAAAAAAAAAGAAACGCGGAATCTCCCTGTGTCTCCCCCTGCTTCTCTGTGAGAGTGGATCAGCCTGAAGAGCGCCCGGGGTCGCCGCAAGCAGAAGAGCCACGAATTTCCACGAGCCAGGGGCTTATAAGTCCCAAATCGCCGCTCTCAGGGGGCCGGCGATTCTCCCGACGAAGCCAGCAGGGGAGACGGCGGGCTGGGGTTCGTTTTTGTCCCTGGGCGAGCGTTGGGGGTTGGGCTGAGGGGGCCGTGCGAGGCGGGAGACGGGAGACGGAAACCGTTTCCGCAGCTGCCTTCCGTGCGCCCCCGCCGACCGTTCGTGGCGCGTGCGCGGGACGCGTCATGCGCACTACCGGCGCCGCCGCCGCCTTTCTTTCTCGCGGGGCGCGTTCTTCTTGATCCGGCGGCCCGCTGCAGCCGCCTTTCTTCCCAACCCTGCACCACCTCCCCCTTTCTTCCCTCCCTAGGACTGCATCCTTCCAGGTGCCGGCCTGCTCTTTATCTGCGCTCCTCCCGCCTCCATCTGTTCACGTGCATCCTCCCACCTTAAGGATCAGTGGAATATCCCCGGCGCCTTTTCTCCATGCACTTCTTTCAAAGCTCTCTTCCAAGAACATCTCCCCCTTTTTGGGGTCTCATTTGTTGTGCTTCCAGACAAATGCCCCACGAGCAGCGGTGTGGATTACATAATCTCTTATTTTCCCGGTTCTTAGATTCTTAGCTAGGACTTCAGTGATTGGTCCAACCCCTAATTTTACACCCAGAGATGGTAACTGACTTGCCCAAGGTGACACAGGTAATAAATGGCAGAGCAGATATTGAATCCAAGTTCAGGGTTCTTAATGATGATCCCCCCCACCCCCAATGCTTCCTTCATCTTCCTTAAGTTGATTTGCCAGAGAGTTGTGATGCTAACAGCTCTCCCAGACTTTTAGATTCATAGGTTCATAGATCTAGGACAGAGAACAGCTTCAGCTGGGTCATTTTACAAATGAAGAAACTGAGGCCCAGAGAGAACGCTTTTCTCCCACAGTCACGTAGAGAGTAAATGCAAAGGCAGGATTTGAAGCTGTGTCTTTTGACTCTAAAATCAGTACTCCGCATTGACTCCCAGTTCACTGGAGCCAAAGCTGGAAGAAAATTTAAATATCATCAGCCAACTCCCTGGTTTTACATTGGGGGAAACTGAGGCCCAGAGTGAGGCAGTGACAAAATCTTACAATTCAAAGCTGGACTAGGAATGTTAGCTGTTTTCTAGTCCAGTCTCTTCCTTTTTCATCTACATTTGAAGCCCAGACTAGTAGGGGACAAGGTCACGTAAGTAGTAAATAAAAGGGTAGTGATTTGAACCCTGGTTCTCCAACTTTAAATCTAGTCTTCTTCCCTCAACACTATACCAGCCTGCCAAATTTCTATAGTCATTTAACGTTTGCAAAACTATGTTATATCAACACTGCGAGGTAGTTAGTATAAGTACTACCATTCCTATTTTAGAGATGATAAAACTGAGGTTTGGAGTCATTCAGAGCTTGCCTAAGGTCACACAGCTTTTAAAAAAAAGCCCTATAATTGAAGGAACATAGAATTTGTAGTCAGAAGACCTGAGTTCTTTTTCTAGCACTTGTATTTATTGATGGCTTGAACTTGGACAAGCCTCTAGGACTCCTTCCTCATATGTAAAAGGAGAGGATCCGAGTAGATAATCTGTAAATTTCAGTCTCTCTCTAAATCCTAAAATGATGATTGTTTGCTCTTGATTGGGGTTTTATAATTGGGCAAATTACAGGCTATAGCAGCTTATCCGGTAGATGCTTTATAACTATTTTTTGATTTCCTCTATTTCAGGAATTTTTAGAATTTTTCAGTTCATATTTTTAGATATTTAGAAAGTTTTCTTTTTTTAAATTCACAGTCTACAAGTACTTCTGGAGCCTTTTTGAAACGATAGAGCTGTTTTTAAAAAAATACTTAATAAGATAGTCTGTCCTTTCTTCAATCCTGCCTACCTCTAGTGATCTTGGTTTTAATGTCATACTGACATTCGTTTTCTAGTTGGAATTTTGATACTCAAACTAGATTCTTATATGTTTTTTCATTGTTATTTATTGTTTTCACCAAGGCTACACAATTGGCCAATTTCTGTTTAATACTTTTACTAAATGGTACTTTTCATGCCATTTTTCTTTGAAAATCACCATTGGTAATTTGTTGCAGCATACTTAAACCTGCCATGAGTTGGTCCATTTACATTTGGGGGATCCACCATGTTGATTTCTTTGGCTCATGATTTATTTGCAGGTATGTAGAATCACTTGGAATACATTGATGTTAAAAAAAGATGCTTTGTGTTAAGGGACAGCTTGCAGTCGTCGAAAGCTGCACAAAGAAATTGTACAGTTTCTCAGGAAATGAAAGGAAGTTTCAGCTTAATTCGGTCATTTATTAAGCACCTACCAAATGTCAGGTAACTGGGATACAAAGATAAAACGGAAACAATCCCTGCCCTTAGGGAATTTACATTATATAGAGGGAAACATGTACACATAAATATGTTCAAAATAAATACAGGGTAACTTTTTGGGAGAGGCACTAGTAGCTGGAAGAGCTTTCTTACGTTTCTTCAATCTCTCTTTTTATTGGCTGCTTCCCTACTCCCTGTTATCTATCAAACTATATCTCTCTATCCTTTTGTGGCTACACTTTTTTAGAAGGCCATCTATAATAGATACCTTCACTTCCTTTCTATGAACTCTCTTTAAAATTTTTTATTCTTATATTTTATTTTTTCTAATTACATGCAAAAACAATTTTTAACATTTGTTTTTTTTTTTAAATTTTGATTTTCTCCCTCCCTCTGTCCTCTCCCCACTCCCTGAGTAGGCAAGCAATTTGATATAGATTACACACGTTCAGTCATGCAAAACATATTTCCATATTAGCCATGTTTAAAAGAAGACAGACCAAAAAAAAAAAACCCTCAACAAAAACAAAAAACCCAAGAAAAATAAAGTAAAAAAGTATGCCTCAATCTGCATTCAGACTCCATCAGTTCTTTCTCTGGAAGTGCATAGCATTTTTCATCATAACTCCTTCAGAACTGTCTTGGATCGTTATATTGCTGAGAAGAGCTAAGTCACTTCATATTGCATCAGTTCATATAAGTCTTTCCAGGTTTTTCTGAGAGCATCCTGCTCACCATTTCTTATAGCCCAATAATACTCCATCAAATCACATACCACAGCTTGTTCAGCCATTCCCCAGTTGGATGGGCATCCCCTCAATTTCCAATTCTTTGCCACCACAAAAAGAGCCGCTATAAATATTTTTGTACAGATGGGTCCTTTCCCTTTCCCTTGATCTCTTTGGGATACAAACCTAGTACTGTTATTGCTGGGTCAAAGGGTATACATAGTTTTAGAGCCATTTGGACATAGTTCCAAATTGCTCTCCAGAATGGTTGGATGAGTCCTAACTCTTCTCAGTCTGGCTGCTGATTTCATCATTCAACTGAAACTTCTCTCTTCAAATTTCCCAGTGATCTCTTAATTGCCAGATCTAGTGGCCTTTGCTCAGTCCTCATACTTGTTGACCTCTCTGTAGCCTTTGACACTTAAACACTCTCTTCTCTAGATTTTTGTGACATTGCTCCCTTCAGGTTCTTCTACCTGTCTGACTGCTCCTTCTCAGTGTCATTTGTTGGATTGTCATCTACGTCACACTTGCTAAACATGGGTTTCCTTCAAAACTTTGTCCGGGGTCCTCTCCTCTTCTCCCTCTGTAGTACTAGCTTTCTTGGTGATATTACGAGCTCCCATGAATTTAGTTATGCCTATGCAGATGATTCTTTGATTTGTTTATCTACCCCTAACTTCTTTTCTGACTTCTAGTCTCATTTCTCTGTTGCCTATTGGGTATCTTGAACTGGAGGTCCCCTGGACATCTTAAACTCATCATGTTCAAAATTGGACTTATTTTTTCCCCAAACCTTCCTCCGTTCCTTACTTCCTTATAAATGTTATAGGCACTACCATGCTCCCAGCTACCCAGGCTTGAAATCTAGGCCTCATCCTTAGCTGTTCCCCCTCTGTCACCCTCCTTCCCTATCCAATGTGTTGCCAAATCCTGTCAAATCTACCTTTGTAACAGCTCTCCAGAATTCTTTCCTTTGACACTGCCACCTCCTGGTGTGGGCCCTCATCACTTAATACCTGGATTATTGGAGTAGCTGCTGGGGGTTCTGCTTGCCACAAGTGTCCCTGCCCTCCAATCCATCCTCCATTCACCCACCAGAGTGATTTTCCTAAAGCACAGATCTGAATAATCGTGTCACCTCCACTTCCTAAGTCAGTGTCTCCTTGTCTCTAGGATGAAATCTAAAACCCTCTTTTGGACTCTTAAAGCCCTTCTTAACTCGCGCCCTTCCTACCTTTCCAGGCTTCTTGTACTTTACTCTCTTCCTCCTACTGTACAGTCCTGTGACAATGACTTCCTTGCTCTTTCTCATGTAAGACATTCTTCCCAACTCATTCATTTTCATCAGTTGTCCCTCATGCCCCAGAAAATTACATTTCGGGACAGAATGGAATAGAATAGCATTTATGAAGTGCTTACTGTATGCTAAACACTTATTAAGCATACAAATAGAAAAGGGAGTCAGTTCCTGCTCTCGGTGACCTCAGAGTGGCAGGGCTAATGGAAAGGCCTCTGTTGATCCCTAAGGTGTGGCAGCAGATCAAAGGGCAAAGACCAGGTATCTTTTTGGGGACCCGGGAAGGTCAGGTTTGAGTGTCTGAGGGGGCAGGGGTTGGTTGGATTGGGGTAGTTTAGGACGCGACACCGATTGAAGTATCTCTGGATGAGCAGGCAGGGATGGATTATGATCTGCCTCACAAATATCATTACATAGCCTTTTTCCCTTGTCCACACTTGCTTATGGCTGTCAGTTAAGCATTCTACAAGCATTTGTTAAGCATCTACCACCTATCATGATCTGTGCTAGACTCTGGGAATACAAATCAATTAGTTATGCAGTGTCTTCTTGCAAAAGCTTAGACTCCAAAGGAGAAGACAAAAATACATAAACTTGAGGAGCTTGACACCGAATTAAGACTTTAGGGACACCTGTATAAGGGTACAAAGAACAAATACCCAGAGATACATGCAAATAAATACAAAATCATTAAATACAGACTGGTTTGGGAGGGAAGTAACTGACCATTAGGAGATTGGGAAGGACTTTGTTGATTTGGGTTCTGAAAGTAGAGAGGAATACAATTGTTCAAGTTCCCCAGGTTCTTCCAAACTCAGGCTCAATTTGATTCCTCACTCACAAATATTTGTAATGTTCCCATTTATTAGCATGGTAGGACACGTATATAATCTGGAACTATATGGATGTTGGTGGTGCAGGCTCAGAACATTTTTAGTCAGGTTTTTTTTTTTTGTATAATTTTTTATGTTGACAGGTGTTTGATTCAAAAAGTCTGGAGACCGCTGGCCTAAAGGACATTGGTTGTGTGCGATGATTGAAACTAAGACTGTTACTTAGACACTTTGTTTTAAGACTTGATGAATCGCATTCACAAAGCCTAATGTTGCTTTATCAATGAATTTTATAACATATTCCGTTCTAGACTCACATTGTACTTTAAAAAAAAAAAGAGGCCTTATTGTGTAACATATGAAGGGTTTTTTTTTAAGAGTATACATGACCATAAGGTTTCTTTTGTATATTAAATGTGATTGTGATCTTTGGAAATGTGAAATTGTGAATTCGGAAAATTATATATGGTTTCTTTTTCACTTTTTAGTCAACAGAAATGAAACTGAGGAGGATGTAGCTCACCTTTAAGATGGACAACTTTATTCTTTATGAAGAGATTGGAAGAGGAAGCAAGACTGTTGTTTATAAAGGACGAAGGAAAGGAACAATAAATTTTGTAGCCATTCTTTGTACTGATAAATGCAAAAGACCTGAAATAACTAACTGGGTAAGTAAAGTATCTTACTCTGCCTTCCTGGAAATGTACAGCTATAAATTATGATGCAAAGATCTAATAAATCATTTCCAATTAAATTGATGTCATTGAATTTAATCAGCCTGTATTTTACAGGGATAGGGATGTAAGTTTTGTTGAGGGGCACTTGGCTTTAGAAAAAAATCAAGTGAGAATCAATAAATTAGGTAATTAGCATTAAATTGTTTTTTTTAAAAGGGAGAAATATTTATCCACTTCATTACTTTTTAAATTAGATCACAGAGCATTACTCACATGCACCAATGATCTCACTGACATGGGAAATCCTTCCAACAGAACATTACATTTTATTAAATAGGCATAACCATTAATGCAAGTGCACTTCATTTTCGCATAGTAGTCTGTGAAGAGTGATAGGAACATTAAGGGGGAAGAGAGAAAGAGAGAAATGTTCAGGGCTAGGAATGAAAGGGAGCTGGACATATCCAGGGGAGGAAGACTAGAGAGTGTGACAAGAAGACCAAAGGATCAGGGATAGCCAGTGTCCTCACCCATCCCCCATCTCATCTGTTTTACTTCAGCCTTTTATTCAGAAACATCCAGAAAGCACTTGTTTAGAGCAAGGCGTATGTTAGACACTGTGTCCTCCCGTAGGCTTGCTGAAATGGGCAGATTTCTAGTTCCTCAGAATTCTCCGTGTTCTGGACATATTCTGCCCATTTAAAGCAGCCCTGATCCTTACAGAATTTTAGAACTGGAAAAGAGCCCAGCCGTCATATACATGTGTGTATGTATGTATGTATGTATAACCTGGGCCTGCATGGCACTCTCTTCTCTGACATCCCCGACACAGTCATTCTGCTTCTGCTTCACGACCCCTGGTAAAGATCTGGAGGAGGCAGGAGCCCTCTACCTCTTAAGGCAACCTCCTCCTTTTTTGAATAGTTCCAATTTGGGCGAAATTTTCCCTTATGTTGAGCCTGAATCTCTGCAACTTATAGTCCTTTGCTCCTACTTCTATCCTGCAGGGCCACATAGCACAAATCTCATCCTTCTTCCTTCACATATTTGAAGACTGTTGTGCCTCCTAAGCCTTCTCTCCCCCGGATTAACAAATATACTCCTTTTGCTGATCTTTGAATAAAATAGCATGGGTCCCAGTTGTCTCCCCATCCTGTCCTAGTCAGCCTTCTCTGGGCATGCTTGTGCTGTAATGTCCTTGTCAGAAAAGTCATAGGGTACCCTGCAGTCAACACTACACCAGATGGAGGCTGACCAGGGTGGAATCCTGCATTTCTAGTGTTTGATTTCTTTTCCTGAGAGCACTACTCCTTATTGTACAGGTAATGTACAGCGGTCTTGAAATAGTCTAAGTTGGAGGTGTTGGACTCCAATCTGGTTCAGTGGCCTGAACCAGATTAAAATGTAATTGGGAAATGATTACAAAATAAATAAAACTACAATACAGCATAGATTCTACTAATTTGTGGTTTTCTAAGTCAGTATGCAGCCTACAGGATCTGTTTCTGTTGGAGTCTGGCCCCAGTGTTCTAAATGATTATAGAGGTTTTATCTTTTTGTGGCATTAGCAGAATCTTAATAGTCTGAGAATCATCTTTTTTTTTTTTTTCTCATGCCTGGTATCTAGTTACTCAGGTTCCTTCCTGTCCTCTGTCCTGTTATTAGTAGTTGACAAATTAACTACTGTACTTTGTGGATCTTCTGGTTTTCTTTACTTGAACTATTTTTTAAAAAGGAACCTTTTTCTGATAATAACGTCTTTGATTTTAATAATAATATTAGCTAGCATTTATATAGTCCTTTAAAGTTTGTAAAACTCTTTACAAATATTATCTTATTTTATCATTGTGATAATCCTTAGCAAACAAGAATTTTTTCAGTGCCTGCTATGTGCTGAGCACTGGGGGTACAAAGAAAGGCAGAAAAAAGTTCTACTGTCAAGGATCTCATGGTTAATGGGAGAGACAACATGTAAACACTTATGGACAAAAAGATAGATGCAGGATAAATTGAAGCTAGTGTCAGAGGGAAGGCACTGACTTTAAGGAGGCCTTGGAAAGAATTCTTGCAGAGGGTGGGATTTTAGCAGGGACTTAGAGGAAGTCAGGGCAGCCAAGGGGCACAGATGAGGAGGAAGAGCATTCTAGGCATGGAAGACAACTAGTGAAAAGTCTTGGAGCTGGAAGATGGAGTATTATGTGCAAAGAAGAGCAAGGAGGCCAATGTCCCTGGATTGTAGGGGATGTGGAGGCCAAAAATAGGTAAGAATACTGGAAAACTAGGAAAGGGCCAGGTTATGGGGGGCTTTAAAAGACAAATGGAGGAGTTTATATTTGATCCTAGAAGTGATAGAGAAGCACTGGAACTGACTGAGTTGGGGGGAGGTATTGACACAGTTAGGCTTGTGCTTAGGAAGATGAGTTTTATAGCTGAGTGAAGGATGAACTGGAGTGTGGAGAGACTGGAGGCTGGGAGACCAACCACTTACCAGATGGGCCTGCACCAGGGTCGTGGCAGTGGCAGTGGAGAGAAGTATATGAGAGAAGTCTAACTGATAAGACTTGATAACTGCTTGGATATGGGGGGCTAGAGAGAGGAGGTAGGTGCTATTATTATCTCTATAATACAGATGAGGAAACTGAGGCAGATGGTAATCTGGGTCATACAACTTGTAAGTTGTCTGAGGCTAGATTTGAACTCAGGTCTTACTAACTCCAGGTCAAACTCTTCTAGTTAGCCAAATTTTGTTGTGGTTTTAACTTTTTCTTCTTTCAATAAAATTGTTCTTAAAATTATCTCCAGACTTCTTATGAGTTGCTGACTTGTTTAATGCCAACATTTAAGTAGATTTCTCTTTTATAAAACTGAATAATTTAATGATGTCTATCTTTGATTCTCCCTCTTATTCTCCTTATATTGAATTATAACATAATCTGTATTGTACAGTAGGATATCTCCACCTGGTGGATTTTTGTGGTATTGTCAAAGACTACAGTTTCTTTTACATTTTTACAATTAGGTATATCTATCTATTTATTTTTTCTAGGCATAAATTTAATTCAGCAAACATTTCAGTGCCTACTATGTGGAAGACATTATTTACAAAAGTTAAATAATACTTTCTTTTGCATGGGCAAACAACAGGTTTGTTATTTGTCCTTTCCACAGGTAAAGTTAAGTGGTATCAACCATCCTTTTTTCCATTTATATTTCCATTATTTTTAATTGTAGATTCTTTAACTTCGAATGAAGGGTGCCCGCCAGATTATTTCTGGAAGCATTCATTCTTTGATGTATGGCCCCCGCTTCTCACATTTCTCTTTATTTGTATAGTTTCTCCTTTTTAGTCAGAATCAATCCAGAGTAGCAATGATTTCATTTGATCCTCACTAAAAACTTGTGATGTAGCTACTAAAAGTATTATCTTCATTTTACCGATGAGGAAACTAAGGCTTAAAGTGGGCAGAGGACTGGCCTGCAGCCACATGGTTATTAAGTGTTAGGGCTCGAATCCGGGCTAGAGGTTCTAGGTCCAGTGTTTCGTCTGTGACACCTTCCTGCCTCGCCTACTCTAAGCAGAGGTTCTTAACCTGCATTCCCTGGATCCCTTTGGCAGGTGGTCATGGTTAGATTCCAGGGGGTTAGTGAACATGGAGGGGAGGCGAATGACATCTTTACTTTTACTAATCACCAACTGAAATTTAGCTTTCCTTCAGTTATTTAAAGCTCTTACCCTGAGAAGAGGCTCATCAACTTTACCAGATTGCCAGAAGGGTTCTCGCAGAAAAAAAGGTTAAGAAGTCCTGATCTAAAGGCAGTGGGGAACTGCTGAGGGTTTTAGTGGGAGTGTCATGTAGTCATTATGATAAATTTGTTTTTCCTTCATAGAAGATTGTAGATCTGGAACTGGAGTCAAAGTCCTGCCACTGACACTTAATAGTTGTTTAGATTTCTCTGAGTCTCAGCTTCCTCATTGGAGAAAGAGAGAGAGAGGGAGAGACAGAGAGAGAAAGAGAGAGAGAGAGAGAGAGAGACAGACAGACAGACAGAGAGACAGAGAGAGAAAGAGAGAGAGAATATGAATCAGTATCTGCCTAACAGAGTTATTGAGAGAAAAGCTCTTTGTAAACCTGAAAATTGCCATACAAATGAGTTAATGTGTTTGGGGTGGGGGGAGTATTAAAGTGATGATTTTAGCTATAGTTTTTAAAGCTGTATGTTTATTTGGATCCAGCACTCAATTGGCATGTAAGATATTGTTATTTAAAAATATATCTAAAAACTAGCACATTTAAAAATTTAATTTGAATTTAAAGAAACAGGTACTTGAAATTATGTAATATAGTTTTCTTAAATTAGGGTAATTTTAAACCTTCAGCATTACTATATCAGCATTACTACATTAGATAAATATGGAAAGTTTGGCTTTTTTCCTTTTTGGTTTTGTATGATTTTGACCAATAATACATACATATTTTATGTTAGTGTGTTACTGAAAATGCCTTAATAATAAAATACCTTAAAGCACTTTACATAGTGGGAACATGATATAATACAATGATGTCAAACTCACATAGAATGGATCCTGGTAGGCCGCATATTGACACAGAAAATCACAAATCAACATCATCGATGGTGTATAGTATTTTTATATATTGTTAAACAGTTACCTATTATATTTTAATCTGGTTTGGGCTACCCTCAGAAGCTTCGTGGGCCTACTGTGAGCCACAAGTTTGATGCCTCGGAAGGAACCAGGCATCAGAGGGTCTCAATTTGAGTCTTGGCTCTGCCTCTTCTTGGCTGTGTGACCTTGGCCAAGTCACTTAGCTTCTATGGGCTTTTTCCCCACCTGTAGAAGGAGGGATTTGGTTTAGAGAATCTCTAAGATTCCTTCCAGATCAAAATCTATGATCCTGGACCTGAAGCAGGTATTTAAGTACTAATTGAATAATATCATATTTCACTAGGAGTTTAAGTAAAGCAGGTTGTTTCTCTTAAACGACAAGGTTTTAAAAATGATTTTTCTCAAAATACAGTATCTTAACACAATATTTTTTATAGGTTCGCCTTACCCATGAAATTAAACACAAGAATATAGTCACTTTCCATGAATGGTATGAGACGAGCAATCATCTCTGGCTAGTAGTTGAGCTGTGCACAGGTAAGGAGTGTGAAGTAGGTGTCGTTGATGCAAACCTCTCGAGCATTTGAAAAAGCATTTGTTCCACATTGGTTTTCTTTTTAAAGTTTTACTGATGTCTTTTGCCTTTTGTAGTTCAGCAGTTTCTCAGTAGTCCCATTCCCTGCACCAGGAACATTCCTTTTTGACTAAGATAAACACTTAAGGAAAATTAACACCAATAATTGGATTTGAGAGTGTATGATATATTCTATACCCAGAGGCTCCTAGCACTTGGATGAGAGTAGTTTATCATCATGTGTTTCCTCTTACTTCTTACATGCACTAGTTTATCCAAAGAGCATGAAAAGTCTAGAGAAACTGTTATTTGGGAAAGCCCTTCAATTGATTCAAGGATCGATGCCCTCACAAAAGGCCTCCTTCTAAGTCTTATCATGATGTAGAGGTGACCTTCCGTTCTTGACTGCTGTGCTGTTGGAGTGGAAGCGGACAGACTCCAGAATGCTGGAAAGGCTCACTTTTGGTATAGTTGTATGGCACACTGTGTTTACTGTCTCAGAAATAGCCTAGTAGTTATGGAGAGTCTCCTTACCAGTGTGTATGATCATCATTATGTAATGAGATGGCTGGCCATGACAATCTGTGGCCTAGAACCATACAATTTGGCTGTCAGTTCTGTGTGACCTCCTTCTGTGATGGTAGTTTCAGGGTCACAGAAAAAAGGGTAAGGATACTGAGAATCATACAGTTTTTAGGTTGACTAGAAACAGCAACTTAACTGTTCATAGTTTAAACATGATATTTTTATCTAATGGCCAATGAATCAGTATGGTTTAAGAGGAGCTAATTTATATATATATGATATCTCACCATAAATAAAAATAGAAGATTTGTGTAAGTTGTAAATAAATGGGGGTCGATTTACAGGGGGGATGATTTACATGTCCTCCTAGGATAGATATATGAGGGAGATGGAAAAATTGGTTTTGTTATGTATTTAAAGACAATAAGAAACATCATTTAATAGGTCAGTTGGTCATCTTGCCTTCCATTGCCCATAATACATATAAACAAAAAGACCACTATGAAGATTCCAATAGCTGAGGATGGCAATATAGAGAGGTTCTATAAAAGGACTTTATAAGATCTTTCCCTCCCCCAATTAACTCAACATATTCCTTAATACTAAATGACTTCAATAATA
>CM053623.1:34252810-34269930 GCA_028646595.1 Phalanger gymnotis | reverse complement strand
TTTTTTTTTTGCCATTGGCTGAAAACTGCAGAAAATATTTGATGTTCTTATAACCAAAGTGATGTTTAAAGTGTCATTTTAAACATTGATATATTATCTAAGACATTTCTGTGATCCGTGTTCAATTCTAGTATAAGCATTTCCAAGCTGAATTAGAACAGTGGCAAATAAGGGAATTTGTCCGGTTCATAGATTGTTCAATATAGATTTATCTGTATTGCAGCTTCATTCTTTCTTGATGTACTGAGGGTTCTTTCTTGTGATTTAACCATCATTACCATCAGCTGGTGTATGTATGCTGAGGATCTGCTTGCTCATGGTGCTGTGCAAAATCAAGGTAGAGACATGGAGCTTTTTCTCTAAGGTCTATATGATGGTATATGGAACACTACAGGGTAATGCCTTAAAAAGCCTGTGTTTGAAAATGAAGGGGCGATTGTAGGTGTTAATGTGCTGCATTGGATGGCTCCCAGTCATCAGTCAGACTATCAAGCTGCCGTGTCCAGTTGTTTGGGGGGAAGCCGAGTCTTCTTTGTAGAGCACTTCCATTTTTTGTCCTGTTGTCACACTTCATTGATATCTCAGCCCAGCTCTGGACAGTTCTTGAATGATCGAAGGATTCAGTTTCTAGATTGAGAGGATTGCAGAACATCCCTGATAACCAAACCATTATGAATTTTCTCAGCCTGTGGTCCTGGGAGTGCTGATTCAAAGATGTCCATGCTCTTGAGGAAGTCTACCAGTCTCTTGGTCATCTAATCTATTCTGTTTGTGGTGTACTCAGAAACAATGAGGATGCCCACTTGTTAGCATTCTAATCTCTTGTATATTTCTTAGATCAGTTTTGTGGAGGGAGACTTACTTTTACTCATGGCTTGGCTTAAATACGCTTGTAGATATGAATTTAAAAAATTAATTACAGCTTTCTTTATGTAGTTGTATTCCATGGCTTAGTTAAAACTCATGAAATTCAGTGTGGCATGTTAAATAGAAAGCCAGCCCCAGGGTCAGGAAGACCAGGATCCAAGCCCCTCCTCTGACATGTGCTGGCTTAGTGACCCTGGAAAAGTCACTGGATCTGTCAGTGTCCCAGGCATACCTCTTAGCCGGTTAGTTTCAGAACAATTGCTGCTCTGCATTGGTAGAGGGAGTTTGTGCATGAATAGTTCTATACACCAGTGAAATTTGAGCCCAAAGCCTTCCAACGCCCCTGCCCAGAACCCTAAACTCTGGGCTAATGTAGATTGAGTTCAGTCTTGGGGATCTACTCCCCAGGTCTTATCTCTTTGACTGATTTTGCCCCCAGTTTCCTCGGAACGTCCAAATATTGCTTGTGCCTAGTTCTTTACAGATGTGTTTCTTCAGCAGAATGCATTTATATAAGACTGTTGATTTAGAACTGGAAAGAATATAATCCATTGTAGGATAGATTGTTTTATGTTTGTCTTCATATGACCATGACAGTGTCTCACACATAGTAGGTGTTTAATAAGCATTTATTGAATCGAATTGAATTATATGTGGGTAAAAATTGAATTGAATTATATATGGGTAAAAAAGAACATTCAGGGTTACAGTTTTCATTACTCATGTTAGCCCATAAATAAAGGATACAATGATACTCCCTGTTGGGTCCTATTCAGTGCCTTAGACTCTTAGTGCCTTTTTCTGGTATGGTCTGTCTTGGGAAGGGAATTGAACTTGGGGTCGCTAAAGAGGCATTTCTCTTTGCATCAGACTGGCACCATGTGAAGAATTCACAGTAGCAGTGAAGGCAAAGTTCAAGTTTCTTCTCTTCATGGTCTTCATTGCCTCTTTCTACTCCTCCAGCTGTTGGGCCATATAAATGATTCTCTTCTTTCAAAGGGGTTGGCATTGCCTCCTCCTTCTCCTTTTTTGCCTCCAATTCCTCCTTCTCTTATTATGAGGCCGAGTCCCAGAACACTAGCAACCTCATATTGTTGTCTTAGTTGCCTTTCCTCTTTCTGGGAGGTTGGGTCATATAGCTTCACCTTCCCCATGGTTAAGACCACATACAACTGTAATGAGTTCTTATTATAGCTCCTGGTGATAGGAATTGGGTTTCCCTTATTATCTCATGGAGTCATTAACTTCTATTTGGTCTATTTTAATATCTGTGAATATGTTGCTTAGTTAAGGTTTTATATCTCTTGTGCTAAGCTGTCATGTTGTTATTTCTTTTCCAGTTCTTTCTTCTATAAGTCTAATTTCTTTTCCATTTTTCCCCCTGTAGCACTCTCATTTATAAAAATGTCTTAAAACTCTTAACAAGAAAACTATTGCTTTAGCTATTCCAGGAATTCCAAGTGAACTTGTGCTCCACCTGCGTTTTGCTTTGAGGCTTTGCCTGTAGATATTTTAGAATAGTTTACTTCTTTTTGGTTTTATCTTGAGCATCCTTATCACTCTAGTAGCTTTTTATAATGGGATTCTTTTTTGTTTATTTATTTATTTATTCATTCTTAGAAGCCTACTTCCTGATTTCAGACAATGTCAGTGCTGGACTCTTGCTGCTTTCTTGGGGTATTGGGTATTGTGTGATTCTAGGATTTCAAGGACAGTTCAGAAAACCTGAAGGTTTTCATTGCCTCCAAAGTGGTCTGATCTTTGCAGGTTCCTGACCTGGGCTTGAGCCTAAGCAACACCCTTGTGAGCTTGCCACTGTTGGAGTTTCAGTAGTCTGCAGCTGTTCTCATCTACCTACCAGTCTGAGGGTTGAGAGTGACAGCACTGCAGTCTCCACTTTGCACCAGGATTTCTATCTAGAGGCCGCTGGGGGCACCTTAGTGCACAGAGTACCAGCCCCTGGAGCTAGAAAGACCTGAATGTAAATCTCCCTGGGCAAGTCATTTAACCTCTGCCTCAGTTTACTCAGCTGTAAAATGAGGATCATACTAACACTTACTTCTCAGGGATATTGTGAGGGTCCAGTGAGATAGTATTTGCAAATGTATCATCAGAGTGCCTAGCCCAAAGCAAATGCTTCAGAAATGCTTATTTCCTTCCTCCCTTCCTTGATTATTTTCTGCAAGCTATAGCCTGGGCTGGAAGCTGTCAGTGAGTCCTCACTCTCTTCCTGGGATCAGAGCTCCTTTTAGAAACCCTCCTGGGCACAGGTCCCCCTTCCTGCCCTCCCTGTACTCATGACCTAGAACTTGGTAGTGAGCTCCAGAGCTGCCGGTCAGCACTTCTTCCTGCACCCAGCCCAAGTCTGTGTGTGTGCTTCTCTCCTCTGGGCTGGATTTGGGACCTCTTCTTCCTGCCCTTAAGCACAGCCTGTCCCCTCTCTGCAGCATTCTGCATGGCCATTGATGGCTGGACTCAGTCCTCAGTGTCCCTAAACCTCTTTGTCTCCCTCTGCTGACTGGGCTGGGAGAGTGGTATGCTGGGCTTTTTTCTTCGGTTTCTGGATTGCTGCTTGGTCGTCTGCCTTTCTGGATCCACGTAAAGGAGTTGTGGGGCAGAGCCTAGCTGTCCTTGCTCCTCTGCCATCGTGGTTCTGTCCCTTGGTGTGCCCTCTTCGCTCCTCATCACTTCTATGGTCTATGCTTGGCTCTCTTAGGTTCCTCCCAATGGCCAGCTGCCTGACTCATCTCCTGCTTTGTGAGACCCAGGGCAGTGGGATGGTGCAGATTCACAATTGCTTGGGCCCATCTGTCCCCAATCCTGAGAGCTCTCATTGCTGCCAATGAAGTTTGAATGGGCTGACAAGTAATCAGGTCTAGTTCTCTCAATGTGGTGTCAGTGGCATGCTTACAGCCACCTTGGGGAGCTGCGACCCAAACCCAAAGCAGAGACTCGCCTCCATCAAGGCGCTGTGATTGATTGGCAATGTCTGCCTTCACGTTGATCATATCTTTCCAATTAACTCTATTTCGTATGTGAACTTCTGTCTTGGTGTTTTGTTCGGCATCAGTCAAAAGCATTTTCTCACTGAATTGAATGTTTTAGGGGAAAAAAAAATCAGGCAGCTGTAAAGCTGAGGGAAAGCAGGCAGTGCATAGCAAATGGTAAAGTTTTGCTCCAAGGACATTCTTTTGCAAATGCAAAATGCTTCCCTAACTCCTGTGGCTTCGTCTCCCTCTGCTGGTTAAAAAGGTGAAATCCTCTTTTCTTTGCTAGCTGTTTCTCCATCGTCAGTTTAAAGAACACCTGGCTCTGTCCCCTTCTCCCACTTCTGAAGTCTTTGAAACACTGCTTTATAATTGACCAATACACTTTTATCCTGGATCTTTTCCTCTTGCTCTCTTTTGATCTTACGTGGGTCAGAGCAGCCTGGCTTTCTTTATTTCTTGACATTCTTTCCCCACTTATGCCCTTGACATCCTGGGTCAGGAGGAGGAGTTGGCATACTTCTGGAGCCCCACTGCCCCTGCCCTTCCCTGGACACCACACTCCTTTGACATTTACTCTGTCTGTCTCTAGCACCCTTTTCAGATCCTTGCTGTTCCAGGTCATTTCTCCTTTTTTTTTTTTTTCAGAAGTTGAGTACAACCTTCCTTTCCATTACAGCCCAATATTCACATGACTCCCAGTCAGACACACTGCTTTTCCACTTCATCAGTTCTTATGACTTCCATCTCTATTCTATTTTAGCTACTCTCGAGGTAATTCTACCCTCATGATCTAGATTCTGGAATTCTCCTTTCTGATTACAATCTCTTATTTTCCCATCTCTCCCTCTGTCTTTGCCTCAGGCTATCTAAACCCTCTCTTAGTCCCCATTTTTGATTCCCCCTGTTTTGGTCTTCTCATCTGTCCCTCTTCCTTTCACAGTCTTGCCTGTATGGTGAGCCAGTTCAGTGGGCCACAGACCCCCTGGCTTCCAGAGCCTCTCACTGACCTTCCTGTGAGTGCCCTCCCTCTTACCCATCCTATCTGCCCTGAGCTCTGATCCCAGAAAAGTTGGGAAACTATCCCAACAGGATTTACTACAAATGTGTGTCATCTCCCCTAGATGGGCCCTCATTGCCACACAGAAATCATTTCCTTCATCTCTCACTGACTCTTCTGTAGGCTGTGTTACAGACCCTTTAAACTTCCTTCAAACCCCCAGTGATATGGCTCTTCCCTTCTCTTTGAGCAGATGACCTTACCTCCTCTTTTACTGAGAAAATCAGATGCCCACATTGTTAGCTCCCTCATCTCCCCTACATCCTATCCTTGATGTCTTCTCCCATCCTTGGCCTCTGTCTCAGAGAATGAGGGGCCCCTTTTCTTTGCTCAGGCCAAGGGTCTTGTCAGGTAGGGAGGCCACTGAGGAGCTGGAGAGCATAAGAGGAGGATTCTCAGGATGGCAAAGGACCTCTCTAGTTAAAGGGCTTAGGGTCATTTAGTCTGCAGAGAAGACATGACTCTCTTTAGGTGGGCTCTGTAGTGAGCTTCCCTGTGGACATAGATTAGGCTTCTGCTTGGCCTCTGAGGACAGGATTGGAACAATAGGTGGAAGATGCAGAGAGGAAGGGTGAGACTTGATTGAAGGACCATCCTTCTAACAGAAGGATCCAAGAGGAGTGTGGGCTGCCTCAGGAGGTAATGAGTTCCCTTCTAAATGAGAACTTTCACACAAAAGCAGGCTGACCACTGGATGTGTATGCGTGGTGGGAATTCTTTTTTCAGGTCTTGCTTGGGCTGTTGACCGCTATTGGTGGACTGTAAGTCCTCCCAATTCTGAAATTCTGTGATTTTCGGACTCTGTAGAATTATGATACTGTGATCCTCTTCTGCATCAAGAAACTAGTGTTTCAGTTGTAAATATATATATAGGCTGATTTCCAGTGGTTCTAGACCTTGGCAAAGTGCACACCTTTATGTGCATCTGATAAAAACAGCAAAGAGATGGGTTTGTTGTATGTCTTTGTTCACCATTACAAATGTTTTCTTAGTGGATTCACACGGAGTACGTTGCAGAACCATTGGTCTCAGTGGAACACAGTTTGAGAAACTCTGCCGTAGTACTGCATTTCATGATGGTCCTGTGACCTCATTGGGTTCTCCCTCCAGCCGTGCGCACTGCAGCACCCCCGCTTCTCGTCACACATATCTGTTGTCTGTTTTCCCATAAATCCTCCACGGGAGGTGCATCCAGCATTCCGGAGGCCTTCCTCTAGTCCTCTTGTCTTTCCTTGGATTCTTATTGAATGCCTGGGCTCTCCTTCCCCTCTCCTTTGCTTCTGGCACATTACCAGCCACCTTCTTTCCCAGTCACGCCTCTCTGGACCCATCTTTTAGGCCCCTTTTCTAATGCAGTTATTAGTCACTTATAGGTTGTGGCCTGCTCCACTCTACCATGGACCTCCACTTTGCCAGTGGAGTGCCAACCTTAACACTGGCAGAATATTGTTTTTACGAAGGTATACTTTGTTCTGGGGAGAGTTTGGAGTCATTAAAACACTATTCAATTTCCCGATCATCAATCAGTGTATTCTCCTCCTCCTCCTCCTCCTCCATCTCCATTTTGATAGGCAGGGAATAAAATAGGGAAATGAAGGCTCACCAAAAATGTCTGATACCGTTAGGGAGGATGTCCACATGCACTATCCACTTGGAAGAAGGTTTCCATATAGGTGAGGAGGTCACCGTGAGGTGGTCTTGTTTGCATATGATATTGTTCTCATCCCCTCAAATCTTAGAAAATTTCAGAGCATCCTAAATGAGGCCTGTAATCACTCAAAAGTGTTTGGCCTAATTACGCACATAGGGAGCAGGAAGTAAAGGAAGATTGCCTCCTCTCCAGTCTATGATAAGTAGCTAAATGGTCAAGCCATAAATCTGCTCCCTCAGTATATGTATCTTATAAGGGATAGACAATGCATAAAGACAATGTTCTAGACACAGACTGAATAAGATTAGTGGTTATGGATATTGTAAATAAATAAAATCTAGCATAAATGACTACAAATACTTGAATCTTATCTAATTATACAAGAAAATAAGTCAAAGAAAGTACAAGAAAGAGTAAAAAATACTTCGTAGGTAGAGAGAGCTATATGTTTGTAAGGCAGATGATTAATGGAGAGATCATTACACTGTTAAGGGGAATATAAATAATTCATTTGGGAGTTTTCTTTCCAGCCCAAGAACTGTATTGCTTTAGGCCCTTGGGTAAAATATTTTATTACTTTTTGCCTTCTTTTAAAAGGAATGATATAATTTTAATCAATTGATATTATATAAATAAATACTGTTTAAATTTTTCCTGTTAGAAATATTGACATGTGTATCATTTAAACTTTGTTTTTATTTATTTTAATTTGTTGATATCTGAAATTTTACTTTTCCTATAGATAGTACTCTTCCTGAAGCATCTTCTGAATTTGTTAATTTACTTGAAGGATTACTTCAAAAAGATCCTCAAAAAAGGTAGAGTATTTTGTTACCAGCTCATAATGGGTTTTTTGGGGGGGTATATTTCACACTTTCCCACCCCTGCCTCAGGCTCCCCTTTGTTTATAATAGTAATGTACTTAAAGCACAATTTTTCTTCTGTGACTATTTCAGATTTTTTTTTATAGAGATCTTTTCTTAGCTCTGTGAAAAGAGTGAATTTTCTCACTTTTTAGGACTATTTTTGGCTATAGAAATTTAAAGTAAATTACTCTGTCTTTACATTTCATGTCAGACCTCAGTGGAATGAATAAGTTATAACTTCTTAACCCAGGTAGTGTATTTCCCTTTCATTCTCAAGGTCAGGCCAGATAAAAACCTTCAAAAGGATTGCTATCTTGTGGGAAAAACACATCTATATGAAAATCTAAATATGTATTGCAATAAAATGTTAACTGAAAAGTATTTTAGTTCATTTCTCTTCAGTCAATATTATTGTTTCCTATGGGGGTAGACCTGAAGGGGTGAAGTTGGGTGATTAAAAAAAAAAGATATGGTTCCTGCCTTCATGTGTGTATGCTGTATGTGTGATACAACACATGTATAACTATAGTGCCCAAAAGAGAATTACAGGTAAGGCAGCGGATGTAAGTGTGTTGTAATGTTGGTGCTCAGGGATAAAGATAGTGCCGGAACTATATGTTCTTCATCTTGTGTTGAGAGCTGTATGCCATAAGTAGTGACAGGAAGACCACTGGTCTGTGAGTCAGGAGTTCCGGGCACTAGGCCTCATTCTGCCCCTGCCTTGCTGTGTGACCTAGGACAAAGTTCTCTTATCTCATGTGGAAAACAAATGGTTTGAACCACTCAATTATTAATTATATCTTAATTATTTTAAGGTTCTGTCCAGCTCCAAAATTCTGATGATAGGAATCTTTGTAGGTGGGGGATCTCATCTGAACCATAGTATAAACGAGTCCATTATGGAGCTCCATGATGGCTCTACGGAACTCTGTAACGTATAAGAAAAGCTGTAGAAAGGAGAGTTTGGCTGTTGTTGAAGTTCTGACATTGACTCTCCCATGCCTCTGAGGAAGTGCTTTTCAAATGGCTGGTTCTCATCATAGAGGGATAATTTAAGTGGATATCAGGGCTCTACAATCCAGCTGGGTTTTTTTGCAATACATAAGTAGACAGACTTGCTTACCAAATAATTAGAATGTAAGTTTTCTGGTCAAAGCATGACTTATCCCATTTTTTATGTATGGAGGCAGCTTCAGTAGTAGGTAGAGTTATGGTTTGAGAATTATAATCCCATTTACTTGTGTCAGAGGGATTCTATTAGTGAAGCCTAAGGCTGTTGTGGACTCATTGTATTAATCCAGCATTCTTTAAAGAACATTAAGAAGCATAAAATTAAGAGGCTTTTTTCTTAGTAAAAGATAGGCGAGGATTAATCTCCTCATAAGTTTTCTCCAGAAGGCCAGCTGCTTTTCTAACGGCTAAAAGTTTTCCCTCTGCGTTAATTCTTAACATTCTGTGTCCTGGGCCCTTTGCAGGCTGGCGAAGCCGGAAGCCTGTGGACTTCTCCCCTGAATAATGCTTTTAAATGCATAGAATGAAATACAGACCGATCACTAAGTACACTAATTACGGTGAAAACAGTTAGCAAAATGACAATAAAGAAAAGTTTACTGACTCCAGGGTAAGAAGTGCAAGTGTCTAAGAGCGTAGCAGCGTTTGCTTTGAAGCCCCGCAGATCCATCCCCCTGAGAGGGGGGAGAATGTGCTCCATTCTTGTAATTATTCAGAGTTTATTTGCCTTTCCGCATGTTCATCCGTATTATTGCACTCACTGGATATATTCTCGTGGTTCTACTCATTTCTTTTTGCATCCGTTTGCACAAGTTTTCCCAGGCTTCTCTGAATCTTCGTATTTGCTATTTCGTCCAACACCGTGATTTTTTAGTCATTCCCCGACTTGGTTTCTAGTTTTGTGCCACTACGAAATGTGTTGACACTGTAAATGTTCTGTCATATGTGAATACAAATGTTTTTGGAGCCACATTTTATGAATAATGTGAATAATCAAATGATTCAGAAATGGAAGGGTGACTCTGAGAACATGGGGCAGCTTCTCTGCTGTGTCTTGTAAGATGATGCTCAAAGTGATTCCCAAAACAGGATCCGCAGGTGTTTTGATCAGTGCCGTGCTGTGGAGTAAATGTATGGCCTCTCATGTGACTGCCTTGAAGGGTGATCCATATTTGAACAAACACTTTCTAATATTTCAATCCTGGATACATAACTGCTAATTTAAAAATCATTCACATCAATTTATCATTATTCACTGTAGACTGGAGTTGAGATTTTAAACTGAACTTGGGATGGGTCACTAGCAGACCGTCAGCCTGATCTCATTTGATCTCTGTAAACTGTCCCTTTCTGTACCAGCTGAGACTTCTGGATATTTTCTCCAGGTGTTTAGCCATCATTCATGGGTGTTTATTTAGCAAGTGTTGCATCTCAAATAGAGATTAGATTGGAAGTTTTTTTTTAATCTTAGATTTATGTCTAAGGGGAGATAATTTATAAATTCCTCCACTGCAATTCTCTGATACATTATGGTGAGAGGTAGTTCTAGGAGTATCCACCAAGCTAGAAGGGGCTTCAGTCTTGCTCCAGTGATGGTCTCTGTGTCTTTGCTTTGGAGGTTCATCCCTAGAAGGTTGGCCATCAGGGGTTAAATTTTTATGGTCTCAGCAACTTGTGAATCCACCTACTAAGACAGGTCTACATGAGTACCCACACTGGTGAAATCACAGGTCTTTTGAAGAAGAAGTTACAACTGATGATGTAATTTGTGTTAAGTAGCTAGGAGATGTTCTGGGAATGATCAATTTCATTTGATACCAATTTGAGTCTTTGTTCTCTTGGTTTCCAGACTGACTTGGGCAGGTGTATTACAGCATTCGTTTTGGAAGGAAGCATTCAATACAAAAGACCGTGAATCTCCAAACACCCAAGATGCCAGCTTCAGGTAAGTTCATTGCTTAGGAGGCTTTATAAATTTAATTCTTTGCATGAAGTGTAGTTGTGAATACAGGAATCACCATTGTGCTCTATGTTATGACATTTTCGCCTAACTCAATAACGTGAATATAAATTTATATTCCTTTGCTAATAGAGAAGTCTAAGCTATTTATATTTGTACATATATATGTATCCGCAGTGCATGTAAATATGTATACATGTAGATATCTGCACATAGACATATGTACATGTATGTTTATGTAGAGATTTATGTGTACAGTGTTTATGTACATGTATATGCATGCATATACAAATACATGTATGTTTGTAGGTACAGACACAGCTTAATCCTTATTATGTGTATATGTGCATGTATGTATACATGTGTAATGTATATGATGTATATATTTGTATGTCTGTGTGTAGATGGAGATGTAGATATTGGTGTAAATATATGTCTACATCTACATCTCTATCTCTATCTACGCATATACACATACACACTAGTAGCAGGTTTAACCATGACATTTTTTATGGTTTGTTTTCTCATACATTAAAATAGTCTGCCCTCAATAAGGAGTTCCTGAGTATTTCCTTTGTGTCTATCACTGTGCTGACCATTGTAGGGGATACAAAAGAAACACAAGATCTGGTCACTCGCAGTCTATTGGGGACACTCTTTGATGCAGCAAAAAGAACCCTGAACTAGGGCTCAGGAGACCTGTTTGTAGTCACTTTGATTTTCAGTGTTGGGCAAGTCCCAGCCTCTGCTTGTCCCTGTTTCCACACTTATAAAACAGAGGAAATGATCCTCATCTCATTTATCTCCCTTTAGAGGGTAGCGAGCAGGATCAAAGGAGATAACGTGTGAGACAACATTTCAGACGTTCGGAAGTGTTTTATGTAAATAGAAAATATTGCTGGGTTCACAGCTTACACAATGGCTCCTCATTCTGTAAGAGAGGAGTCTGGTAGTAAATTTGTAAAACAGAAATCACCTGCTAATGTGATGCTTAAGAGTCTGCAGACATGTTTGAAAAGAGATTTGGAAATGGCCCATCTGATCACCTCTGCAGGATTTCCATGTTCAGTTTGCTGTTTATTGGTGTTGTGCATGCCATGCTGTGAGGCCTGATTGCTTAGCTGTGGTGCCTGAAGTTAGGATGAGCTGTGCCTTATGTACACTTTATTTCCTATTGTGTCTCTGATGGGATTGTCATTTGTTCAAGTTCCAAAAGAATGAGGACTAATGCCTGGAGGGAAAAAAGGTCATGTTGCAGCATTGGTCTTTCTCTCTTCTCCTGTCCCTTCTTTCCTTCATGGAACTGAAGCTGGAAAAATCCTTAGAAGCTGACCTCCTTCAGCCACCCGAGGCTCAGTGAGGCTTGTTTATGGGGCACCTGGCTAGTTAAGTGGCATAAAGCAGGATATGAACCCTCTGACTCCACTGCACTGTTACCTCCTGGCTCTAGAAACATTCAGATTTCTTTCTTGATCAGTCATTTCATAAAGCATAAAGATTAAGATATTTCCTTCAGGGTAAATTACGAAAAGTGATGTTTGATGGAGTTGGTCAGATTCTCTATGGGACTAGTGGGTGCACTCTTCATCTATAGTCCACTGAACAAGACCCAAGTTGCACACCCAGCAGATAACTTGCAGTCCTCCTTAGGACAAGTGAAGAAATGCTTTACAAGATTCTAGAGATGGTATTCACTTAGTGTATGTTCTTCATTCTTCTTCATGCTGGGTTGGCTTTGAATGCATTTGTGACTGAGGCATGGCCAGAAGCCAACTTTTCTGCCATCGCCATTGAGAGAGAACAATCACCCTGAGAAATTAACTTGAAAATGAGAGTTTGAGGAGTTTGAAACAGATTGTGTTCTGTGCCCATGTTGTTTGTGCTTGGCTATGTGCCCATTCTGAGTCATTTTGAGTGACATCCACATGCCAGAGAATAATGTTTAAAGATAATCTACGTCTCATTAAAAACACAGAGAGAAAATGCTTTATTTGCACCTGGCTCATGCATATTTGGTACATTTTTCCAAAGCTGGGCTTCTGTAAGGAGGTTGGACATTGATGGTGGCTGTACCAAAAGAGGGAGAAAAAACATCAGAAACAGAGATGATTTTTCAGAGAGGGTTTTAAAGTCCCTGAGCTGTGAACTCTTAAAAGAGTAGAATGGTGGAAGGTGAGTTGGATTTGGAGACAAAGACCAGGGTCTGATCGTTGGCTTTAGTGCCTAGTCACGCATTCACTTTGAGCAACTTCCTCCACTTCTGTGAGCTTCAGTTTCTTCTTCTGTACAATGGAGATAACACTTCTACCTCATCCCACCTGAGCCTGCCTTCTGCTCCTGGGCCCCACAGGTGGCCTTTCGCCTTGTCTTGCCCTGACCCATTTCAAAGCTGGGCATGCCACTTGCCATCTCCTAGTCTAGCTGTACTCTGATATGTTGTGTTAGTGTTCTCCCATTAGAATGGAAGTTCCCAGAGGGCAGGGATTTGACTTGCTTGCATGTTTTGCTTTGTTTTTAAAAAATGTTTTTATCTCCAGTGCTTGGTTAAGTACCTGGCACATAGTAAAACCTCAATAAATACACCTTTCCTTTGTTCCTACTTATGCTTCTTATGTTAGACTGCAGGGGTGGCTTCAAGACTGCAGGTTCCCCACCCCTATGTCAGAGTGTAGCATGAGGCAAACCATGTAAAATACTTGATAACTGAACTGATATCCTCACAGGGCATTTGTGAGGGGAAGTTCATGTTCGATTGAAAAGAGCTCTGTGCGTGTGAGCATTGTTACTGTTAACAAGAACTGAACTGCTGCTGGAATTTATGACAGAAAGGAGAAAACAATTCTGCTTATTAATTTCACCATCAGATGCTACAGAGAGTATCTTGTCCACTAATATCAGTGGGGACAAAACCAAATTATTGGTCCAGCAAACTTAGATATTTAATTTAATGTCCGTATTTGTTCAAAATAGCTAATGGCTAAAATAGCTGATGTTTATAGGCATTTTAAAAGTTTACAAGGGGCAGCTAGGTGGCACAGTGAGTAGAGTACCAGCCCTGGAGTCAGGAGGACCTGAGTTCAAATCTGGCCTCAGACACTTGACACACTCACTAGCTGTGTGACCTCAGGCAAGTCACTTAACTCCAATTGCTTGTCCCCTGCAAAAAAACAAAACAAAATAAAAAGTTTACAAAATGTTTCATATACATTATAATGGTTTTACGAGGGACCATAAATGCCTCATCTTCTAGGTTGTCTGGTTGAAGATATGTATTGAGTTTAGTAGAATTATGGTCAACAATACAGGTGAATAATCAATAGAGAAACCTAAACAATACACGTATAGGAATATTTAGCATGAGATTTAGATTCTTAATATCTTAAAATTAGTATATTAACTTACAGATTTTCTAGTATTTTTATTTTTAAATAAATGGACAAGACAGGAAGAAGGAGTTATGGTGTAGATTTGTACTTCCCACTTAAAAAGAAATTAACTGATGGTAAAGTTAATTGGACCTATTAAAAATCTCTTCTTTCCTTCAGGAATGCTTTGGTTTCCCTTAGACTGTGGGGAGCTGAGCATGTGCCAGTGGGAGAGCTTCTTCCTCCTCATGGCAGAGGGAGGGGTTCTTGGGCCATAGGCTTGAGAGAGGAGATACTTTCATAAACAGGGGGCCCCATGGTCTGCAGAGGGAAGACTGGAGGCTGTGGCAGGGAGTCAGGGTGAGGGAAACAGTGAGAGCTGGCACAGAATGAGACGTAGGGGCTTCAATTGAACTGAGAATCTAGCACTGATGGGACAACAGGGGGACAGCCTGATTGTTGCATTGGTGTTGACAAAATATTAAAAGAACTAGAATAAAAAGCTTTTAGTGCATTGAATAGATCCTTTATGGGAAATTGACGGAAGTACATGGTGACGAACCACGCCTGATGAACCAGTGTTGGGAGAGGGAGCACATGTAATGATGAGATCACAGATGTATTGAAATGTAATGTAGATGTTGACACATACTGACCAACACACACGCGCGCGTGTGTGTGTGTGTGTGTGTGTGTGTGTATATGTACATATGCTCTACTTAGAGAGGGGGCTTTTACATTTGTAGTTTGGTTTTCTCATACCAGAACCAGTAGTTCAGAGATCTAGTTGCCACTTTGTCTTCTTAATCAAATATTTACTGAGTGTCTATTACGTGCAATATACTGTGGGGGTTACAAATGGATAACTTGGCAGGGGACAAGTGATAATGCTAGAAGGAACCCAGAAAGTGTTAAATTATGAAGTCCTGGGCGAGAAATGGATACTTAGGAGATAAAGGATGTTTTTTTTATCAGAGGAGGTCAAGGGAAGGCAACATCTGGCTAAGAAGATGGAATCTCAGACTGGGATTGGGATTTCTGAACCATAAGTTAATGTATAGGCATGGGCTCTTTGTTAGGGATAGAACGTATCCAGTGAAGTGCAATAAAATATGTTTGTCTGGGGAGGCAGAATAGCATAATGATTTGACACCAGCTATTGGGATGATCTAGCTGCCCACTCTGTGCAAACCTTTTAACTTCTCATTGTCTCAGGTAACTCTGAGTCTACAAGGGGCAAAATAGTTCCCTCATCTGCATTGGTAGAGAGGGTTTCTTCAAAGATCTGGCATCTGTTTTATCTGTCTTTCTGTCTGTCCATCCATCTGTCTGCCTGTCTATCATTAAACTCAGTTGATGCATCGGTTAGGTTTGTTGAACTGATTTTCTTGCTCTTTTTTGTTTCCTCTTTGTTGTAAGAGATAACTCTTTGGGTGGGGGAGGAGAGGGAAATATTGGAAAATAAAGGCGATACTAAAGGTGATGTAAAAATAAGAGATTTCAATTAAATTTAAACAAAAGAAAGAAAAGGAAACTGGGCTGTGTTCATCATTGGAGGAATATCTATGGCCATACTCCATGTGTATCAATTTCTCTCTATGTATAACTTCTATAGTATATACAATGTTTCACTTTCATAATCCTTCACCTCTTCAATGAAGGGAAATGGTTGTGTTCTCATCTCTCTTCCTCGAGACCAAGCTTGTTATTATAATTACACAGTGTTTGTCTTAAATTTTTTTTTATCTTTCCATTTACATTGTTGTAGTCATTAACTAGATTGTTTTTCTGGTTCTCTTTGCCTTACTTTGTAAGTCACCCAGGCTTCTTTATGTTTTTCATATTCATCCTTTCTTGTGAAGAAGTAATACTCATTTCATTCTTGTAACACTGATTGTTTAGCCATTCCTCAAATGTTAGCTATTTGTGCTCCCCTCTCCCTTGAGTTCTTTGTATTATAAAATTGTCACTCTTAAAATTTTGGTATATATGAGGTCTTTCTATTTTTGACATCCTTGCCTTACATATACTGGAGTGAGACCTCCAACTTAAAGAATATAGCTATTTGAATCACTTCCCCAGACTAATTCTTAACTAATTTCCAGAATGGTTGGACCCATTCACAGCTTCATCAGAACAGCCTGCCTTCTTACCCTAGCCTCTGCAGTATTGATGATTCCTGTCTTTTGTCATCTTTGTCAGTTTGCTGAGCATGAGGTAAAACCTCAGAGTCCATTTCGTTTGCATTTGTCTTATCATTAGCAATTTGGAATATTCTTTCATATTGTCGTTAATAGTTTGTAGCTCTTTTTTTGAGAACTATTTGTTCATGATGGCACTTGGTGACATATTTCTGTAAGTTCTTTTTATATTTTGCATATTAGACTCTTTCATAGATATTTGATGTAGAGGTTTTTTTTCCCCCTTCTCTAATTGACAGCTTCTCTTATCCCAGTTGTGTGAGATTTTTGTTTGTGTAAAAGTTTTTCAGTTTCGTTTAATCAAAATTATCCATTTACTTTTGTGATCAACTTTAATCTTCATTTGACTAAGAATTTATCCTCTAGTCATAGCTCTGAAAGGTATATGATCTGGCTCTCCTCTAATTTTTTAATGCTGTGACCTTTAATATTAAGGTATTGTATTGAAATTGATGGTGTTACATGGATAATATGCCATTTCATTCTTCACTTCCTCCCATAAATCCTTCACGGGGCATCCTTCCAGTACATTATAGGCCTTTCACCAGTCCTCTTGACGTTGTGTGGATACTGATGGAGCACACAGAGGCTACTCATTGATTGTCTGTCACTCTTGCCATGTGCCTGGCAGACCATTTTCCTAGTTCTCTATTTTGTTGACCTCCTTTATTAAAAAGAATTCAGCTTGGCTCTCCACACTGGAAAAAAAATAAGTGGACAAAGAATGCGTATTGTTCAGACTATAGTATGAAGTTGGATAGAAAACTCATATAGAGTTGATCTGTTACTCCATACATCTTAGACAGCTGCTCTGCCCTGAGCAATGACGTAGATCCTGAGTTGAACATGAGGAGAATGAACTGGTTTGCCTTTGGGAAATTGTGCACTTCTTTTTTTTTTTAAATTTTTTTTGTTTTTTACTTTTTTTTTTAAATTAAATTAAATTTATTTAATATATTTAGTTTTCAGCATTGATTTTCACAAGAGTTTGAATTACAAATTTTCTCCCCATTTCTACCCTCCAGCCCACTCCAAGATGGCGTATATTCTGGTTGCCCTATTCCCCAGTCAGCCCTCCCTTCTGTCACCCCACTCCCCTCCCATCCCCCTTTCCCGTCTTCTCTTGTAGGGCAAGATAAATTTCTACACCCC
>CM053623.1:34232677-34252310 GCA_028646595.1 Phalanger gymnotis | reverse complement strand
TAATAGGAAGCCGGCCTCTCCACACATTCTTTTGTTTCTTGTTTTTGTGTTTGGAAGAAGCAGACTGCTCTTAGTTGTTTTTATTCCCTGCCCCCCCGCCCCCCCCCCCCCCCCCCCCCCCCCCCCGGCCTGATGGGCTTTCAGGAATGTAGAATTAATTCATCCTAAAAATGAGAAATTGTGACTTAAATCTAGGTGGGTTAAGAGGAGACTCATTTGTTTAATAATAATAATAACTCACATTTGTGTAGTGCTTTAAGGTTTAAAAAGTACCTCCCTCATAACAGTCTCGAAGGATAGATATTGAATGAATAAATGAAAAAGTATTCATGAATGATTATTTTGTGCCAGTGTTTAGCACAGCTAGGTACTTAATAAATGCTTATTGACCAGCTGGCTTTCAGGCACTGTACTAAGTGCTAGGGATAAAAATATAGAAGCAAAGTCATCCTTGCCTTCAGCCTTCTTGTGGGCTAATATACATAATAATAGATATAATAATACATGTAGGGAATATATATTACAATAATACACATAGGGAAATAATACATGTAGCAAAGGTTTTAAGATCTGTGATGTCTCACAGGAGTGGGTGAGTTGAACTATCCCTATGAAAGTATTAATATTTGAAAGTATTATTCAGCTTTACAGAGGAAGATACAGAGGGTCAGAGAGATCAAGTGATTTTCCCAAGGTAACACAACCAGTAAGTGCTGTATGGACGACTTGAGGGCATGTTGTTCTTGACATAGATAGATATAGATCTAGTACCCTTGGTGGTGTGCCATTTTGAGTTTCTGTTTAACAAACCAGATAAGTAGTTAGCTTAAAGTCCTGCCTGACTTTTCATAGTAATGTTGTAGAAGTCTATGCATATGTCAAAACTCTACAGGATTCTTTGGAAACCAGAATGGAATATAACTTTGTTTAGTAGTGCTCTGATCCTTAATTCCAAAGAGGGCATAAAACAAGGAAACTTGAAGTCATCCGATGCTGTGGTCATAGAGAAGATTTTGCACAGAGTCCAAGGTGAAGAGGAATTTCCTATAGATGATGAGGTCCTTCGGAAAATTAAAGAGGTTGGCTTAACTCTATGAGTGGACCAAGGCTGCCTTTCGTCCATGTGGTAACTTAGAGCTGAATGGATAACCTGTAGATATTATCCGTCAGTATGTATTTCTTGGGTCAACATGGTGGATGAATAATTCGGGCTTAAAATTGAATGGGTAGGGGCAGCTAAGTGGTGCAGTGAATAGAGCACTGGCCCTGGAGTCAGGAGTGCCTGAGTTCAAATCCACCCTCAGGCACTTGATACTAGCTGCGTGACCTTAGGCAAGTTACTTAACCCCAACTGCCTTGTCCTCCCCTCTCCAAAACAGCAACAACAACAAAAACAATTGAATAGGTAAAGTGTGATCAATGGCCTTTGGGAAATTATAAAGTTGCTTTAATGATTCTAAACTTCTCTTGAAATAAAGGGCCAACTTTCGAATACTGCTAGTCATCTGGTGGTACTACATGACTAGTAGTACATGGAATATTAGGGTCTCTGAAGATTTGAAATTGAAGTTCACCCAAAGGGTCGTGGAGAAGCATTGTTTGGTGTGATAGACAGCCATGTGTTACAGACAAGGAATTATGAAGAAGTGCCAGGAGTCGTTAAATGGATGACTGGGGAAAAAAAGATGGACTGTCCATATACTGTATTAACAGCTATCCTCATGATAGCAGAAGAAAGTGAAGAAAGCTCACAGGCCACTGGGTGGGTCTCTGTGGTGTCCTTATCGGAGTATATGCCGAAGAGCCAAACAGGATGCATAAACTACTTCTGTATTCTTGGAGGAAATATGTACGTCGTCCATTTGAATTTTTGATTGGCACAGAAGCTCAGTTGATGCTGCTTGTGGACATTCAGAAGCACAGTAGACAGGGCACATCTGTTTATAATTATTAATGGAATGTAACAATCATATTTTAGTTATTAGTTTCAGTTTCTATTCCCATCAAATTGTTTGCCATTGCTGCTAAATACTTAATGAAATTTAATGAGGCTTCACCTCCTTGTATCTTTGAGAGGAAAGACTGAGCCCCAAAATGACCACATATCTCATGGCATAAGGGGGAAGAAACAAAGGACCAGGAAAAACATCAAGCTGGATAATAAGCTATTTGATAATTGGGAACTGTCAATATTGTTAAAATAGAGTCTTTAAAAAAGGGTATTATTATTAACATGTCAGGCATTCATTAAATGATGTTTCTGTCTTGTAGGGAAATTTCAGAAAATTGCTTTAAAAATGTCACATGCATTGAAATATTTAATGAGCTCAATGAAAATTAAATTTCATTGTCTTAATGAAGTTGAAAGGTAGTATTGTGAGCCAGTTGAAGGTTCAGCTGGTTTAAGTGCCCACTGAGTCTACTATAATATTTTATTTGTTTTTTTTTTGGGCGGGGCAGGGCAATTGGGGTTAAGTGACTCGCCCAAGCTCACACAGCTAGTACATGTGTCAGGTGTCTGAGGCCACATTTGAACTCAAGTCCTCCTGACTCCAGGGCCAGTGCTGTACTCACTGCGCCACCTAGCTGCCCCCTACTATAATATTTTAAATAGTCTTAAGGAGTTCCAGGAAAATTGGAGTCAACATGTCTGACCTGGAGAAACTTATGATTTAGTTACTTACACAGTGTTGACAACTGAAGAAGACTATAATGTCAAGCAGTAAGTGTAAATTTCTTCTTTGATGCTTCAGCTTTTATTTGTGCAGGAATTCTCTTTGGTGTTGCAAATTGCAACTTTTTGGTGATGGTGTTTGAGAAATGCTATGGTTAAAAAAAATGTCCTGTGACTTACCTGATGGTGGACTCTTCCAATCATGGGCAGGTTGGTTCTCAGACAGCCGATTGACGTCTGCCAGTTGACCTGTCCTCAGAGCCTTTCCAGTATGCTTGGACTTGATAGAGTTTGGCTTAGCCTTCGATAATTCAACATCCCCTCCAGGACACAGATGCATTAAGACACCAGACTGGGGCTGTAGCCGAGGACATACAGGTTAATTTGGTATAGTGCTAAGGGGATGTAGATTAGTGCCCTGACTATTGTTAGGTAGAACTCATCAAAATTGGCCGAAGGAATTCTTTTGAACAGTTCTTAGATAATATAAATAGACATTCCAAAAAAGCTTGATCACTTTATATGCATAAGTTCTTATATATGTTTGATAGTACTGTTAGTATCTTTTCAAAGAGAAACTTTATTCATAAATTGCTGAAATAGTGTTTGAGTACTAATAAAAAATGTAAATTTTTAGTTACTTTTTTTATCAAGCTTATGCTTCATGATCTTAGTTAAAGAATTAGCCAGGAGGAAATGAAAGTTAGTCAAGTAATGGGAAGGTCGAATCTTATGTCTAGGCAAAGCCACGTTCTGGAAATTTTGCACCTGGGGCAGGAGGCAGGAAAGTCATCATCAGTTTTTGAGGTGGGAGGACAGAAATGCTCAAACACTAGCATGAGGTGTGGAGTGGTTTACCCCTATGGATCATCTAATATCTTTCAATCTAATATACTTCTAATAAGTGTTTATTTTACTACAATTTTTTTCTTTTATATCACCTTAATTTTCACATGTTTCTCTTCCCCCTGACATCCTACCTCTACATAGAAAGAAGGGAGGTATTATTGTCTCTTTTTTCTTTAAGATCACATTTGATGATTACAACTTCAAAGTGTTCAGTTTCATTTTTTGTGTTCTTTTCTTTTATGTTGTTACTATGTATATTATTTTCCTGGTTCTGCTTGCTTCGCTTTGCACTAGTTCATAGAACTTTACATGGTTCTCAGCATTCTTCCCAGTCATCATCCCTTTAATGTGGTGCAATTTATTTAGACACTTCTCAATCATTCCTCTATTCAGTTTTTTAGTTGTGTGCTCTCCAAAAGTGCTACTATAAATATATTGGAGCACATAGTACCTTTCCATATTTGATCTCCCTGGGATATACACCTAATAGAGGGATCTTACTTTTAGTATGCTTCCAAATTGTTTTCTGGAATGGTTCAACCAATTCCTAGCTCCACCAATAATGTGTTAGAAATGCCTGTCTTGCCACAGCCCTCCAACATCAATAATTCTCATTTTTGTCATCTTTGCCAGTATGCTGGGTATGAAATATAACATCAGAATTGTTTCTCCTTTTCTGGAGCAATCTATCATATGGTTTTTATAGTTTGTAATTCTTTTGAGAACCATTTGTTTATATCCTTTGACCATTTATGCTTTGGAGAGTGGCCCTACCTGGTCTTATACACATTTGTATTGGTTCCCTGTATATTTTGGATTACAGGCTCTTAGCAGAGCTGCTTGATGCAAACATCTCACAAATTCACAGCTAATTTATTGTGAATTTGTGAGTATTAATACCTATCAGTGGACTTGACCACTGGTCCATTATAACTTGCATTTTGTGTGTTTATTTGGAAAATAATGTAATTACTACAACTTTAACTTTGTTATACAACAGATGAAACCTGTATGAATGGTTTTTCAAAGATTTCTTCTTTCCTTGTGCTTCCACTGCCCTCTTATTTTTATTCAACACCCCCCAGTTGCACCATGGGCTACTACTGCCCCCTGGATCATCCCAGTAGCTCCCAAGGGCAGTATCACCTACTGTGGGAATCTCTCTGAGAGTAGGTGTGGTCAGCAGGAGGAGGAGAAGCAGGAGTAATGTCAGGGAAACTGAGGGAGGAGAGAATATCCCAGGGCAGGGGGAGCATCAGTAGTGACTTCAGAAAGCTGCAGAGAGGCCCAGAAATATGAAGCCTGAAAAGGCTGTGGGATTGAGGAGCTAAGAGAGATTCTCGTTAGAAAGAATAGTTGGAGTTGCTGGTAAGGTCAGAAGCCATATTGGAGAGGAGGTCAAAGGAAGGAGCACGAGGTGGTCACTTTGGTTGTAAAAGGGAGGAGAAGCGTAGGACAGTAGGACTTAACACCTTTCTGAACCCACTCACCTTCCCCGTGGCACCACCATCTGTATGCAGCTATGGCAGCTAACACCCCTTTCTCCTTCTCCCTGATGTTGTGAACTGTCTGGTCAATGATGCCATTTGGGTTTTTGGTAAATACTGGAGTAGTTTGCCATTTCCTTTGCCTCATTTTACAGAAACTGAGGCAAATGGAGTTCAATGACTTGCCTGAGGTCACATAGCTAGAAAGTGTGTGAGGCCGGATTTGAATCTTCCCGACTCTAGGCTCAGCGCTCTATCCACTGCACCTCCCAGCTGCCCCACTAATGGTGGGCAAAGATGGGCATCAGGTAGGAGCCTAGCACCAGCCAAGGGCCTGGTCCTCCCTCTGCTGAAGCAGGAAGGTGGCAGGAGTAGATGCTTATCAGCTGACCTGACCCAGGCTAAGGAAGATAATTATAATATTAGGCAGCATTTATATAGTGCTGTAGTGGTTTGAAAACTCTTTATAAATATTATCTCATCTGATTCTTAGGGCACCTTGTGGTACAGTGGATAGAGCACTGGGCCTGGAGGCAGGAAGACCTGAGTTCAAATGTTGCCTTAGACACTTATTAGCTGTGTGACCCTGGGCAAGTCACTTAACCCTGCTTGCCTCAGTTTCCTCATCTGTAAAATGAGCTGGAGAAGGAAGTAGCAAACCGCTCCAGTATCTCAAGAAAACCCCAGATGGGGTCATGAAGAGTCGGACGTAATTGAAGATGACTGAACAACAACAGCAATGTTTGATCCTTGAAACAACTCGGGGAAATAGTTGCTGTTATCCTCCATTTTATAGGTCAGGAAGCTGAGACAGAGGTTAAGCTCAGGGTCACATGGCCAGTAGGTATCTGAGGCCACATTTGAACGCAGGTCTTACTGACTCTGGCACCCTAGCTCCCCCTGCTGGGTGAGGAGATGGTGGCCGAAAGGAATCCCCAGTGTCCATAGCCCTCTCCAGAGAGACCGAGATGCAAAGAGGAAGGATCTGGACCTCCATGAGGGAGGAAGGGATGAGAGCTTGTGGTAGGGATGCCCCATGTTACAGCTGTTCTGCAGGTCCTCTAGATTAGGCCCACCGAGGGTCTGAACCTCCTTTCTGGGGGGCAAGATCCCCGGCAGCACATGAGAAGTGGAAGCGACTGGCTTGGGGTGGGGGCGGGGCTGGCCAAATCCTGTTCACTGGAGGAATTTGGAGAGTTGGTGGTCCTACCTCTCTGGAGTGCCCATCTCCTGCTTGGATTCATAGTTGCCCTCAGAACTACAGGATTCAGTGGGAGCCTTCTGACTCAGCTGTGTGTGCCCAAAGCTGTTTCTTCTACACTGATCAAGATTGCTCCCAGAGACAAAAGCAAATGAGCAAACCCTGCCCGTGTGGCTAATTAATCTTTGTCATCCATGTCTGAGTACAAAGTGGTCACAGCTTCCTACATAATACTGTTTCAGTAATTTTAAAGGTATTGCATCCCTCCAAACAAAACAAGGCCATGTTCCCATTATGCTGCCTTCCCCCGCTCTATTTCTGGTCCATACAATTTAGCAAGGCTGTAGAAAATTTGTCAAAGGTTCATTCATTTAGTAAACATTTATTAAGCATGCTATAGTCAGTGTGGGGAGAGATACAAACTTGAATAAGACCCCACCCCTTCTGTTAAATTTAAGTAGGGGAAGGTCATAGGGTCATTGATTTAGAGCTGAAAAGAACCTCAGAGGTCATCTAGCCCAACTCCATTATTTTTCAGTTGAGGAAACTGAGGTCCAAGAAAGTTAAGTGACTTGGCTAAGGTCACACAAAGAGTAAACATTAATGGCAGATTAGAACCTAGGTCCTTTGACTCTGGTGCTATTTCTACTTTATAATATATTGCCTCCTATAGTAAATACAGCACAGACCAAAGTATTATAAATGCAAAAGAGGAAGGAGGGAGGGAGGAAGGGACAGAGAGAGAGAGAGAGAGAGAGAGGCGGGGGGGGGGGGGAGAAGGAGGGGGAGAGAGAGAGGGAGCGAGAGGGAGAGAGAGATTGGGGGTCACTGAGATGTATTGAGAAGCAGGCATTCTGAGCCAGGTCCCCAGATTTAAAATCATTCTTTCTGCAGTGAAATTAGAAAAAAATAAACTTAGGCTAGTGTTATATAAATACATTTTTCAAGGTAGCAGTTAAAAACAATTATTTGTTCACTTATTCTGTTAGGTGGAATTATATGTATCTGGGAGACCGTAAGCTCTGGATTCACATATTTTTCTTTATTTGAAGTGAAGTGCCTACTGTGTGTGAAGTACTGGGCTAGGTGCTGACTGACATATAGATGAGTAGGATGTGGCTTAAGATGAGAAAGGCTGTAAGATACTAGGGAATCCTTTCCCCAGCAACTTCTGTTATTGAATTGATCAAACACTAGGCTTAAGTTTTTAATCATTTTTAATTCTTACTTGTCTGCTTTGTTCCACTGATCTACTTTTCTGCTTTTGTAACCGGCACTGGATAGTTTTGGGGAGTCCTGCTGCAAAACACACGTTGAGGTCTGCTAGTTTTGTCTTTTTTTCCATCATTCCCTTGAGGTACTTAGCCTTTCATCCTTCTGTATGAATTTTGTTACACATTTGTCTAGTTCTATAAAGTGTCTTCTTGGTAAGTTGGGATCCAACCTTTCCTCATTTTCTTACTGCCTTTGGCTTTATTGTGGTTACCCAGGGTGGCCACTGTGGTCTTCATTCTTGCAGACTGGCTATTGTCCAGCAGGAAGGTCAGAAGACACCATGGTTTATCACTGTCCTTTGTATTGCAAACAAAATCTAAGCTTTCTCCTTTTGTATTTTTAAATTTTCTATGTAATAGCTTGTTTATATTTATGCTCTTTGTTGCTAAAATAATAGTAAAAATTCTCTAAAAGTAACATGTTGAAAAGAGTTCCTAAATGGGGAAATCAGGTGTTGGGTGAGAGAAAGATTATAAGCCACTTGCTTTTAAAGCCAAAATGTTTAAATCAAATATTTTTGTCAATTAAATATTCCCTTTTAAGAACTCTTTTCAGGAGATTTTATACACTAAGACTTTACTTTTCACTGATATGCAGGGAACGAATCCAACCTGGTTTCCTTTGTAGTAAGTTGAACTGCTTGAGATGGTTTTTTTTAATTGCTGCTGTGCTGCCAAGGGAATGACCTTTTTGTTAGAAATGTAGGGGAGTTCTTTTAATGTATATGTAATTTGTGGTAGCTGTGTATTGTGATTTCTAGATCTGAATGTCATGTTAATGTTGATATGAAGTGGTTTTGTTCAGGACTGTCCTTGTGGCCCAGGAGAGCATGGTGGAATGCAAAGAACCCTGGGCTGGAGTCCTAGTTTTGTTTCAGACTGACTGGGGAGCCCCAGTGCAAGTCACTAAATCACTTTGTACATCATCTAGCTTTAAATTTGTGGTCCTGTGATCCTGACTTAATCGAATATAGAACAAAACCCATGAAGTAAGCTGTTTAAGAAGCTAACCTGGAAGAAAATTCCATATTGGTTCAAATAAAAGACAATTTCTTCCCCCTTTTCTGGCTTGTGTTAAGCCTGAGTTCCACTTATACTGATATATTCAGTGACAGTGTTCTATAGGGGACAGAGTGCTGACTTGTAAGAGTAAAGACCTTCAGTAAGTTTGAATCCTGTCTCAGACGCTCCCTGGCTTTCAGAGTAAGTCACTTGCTGTTTCTCAGCTTTCTCATCTGTTAAATGGGGATAAGTGTAACACTTACCTTACAGGTTTTTTTTGAGAACCAAATGACATATGTAAGTGTTTTACTGTTTTCAGAGTTACTGGCCATCTCTTAATGACCAAATCTGCTTGCCCTTTCTCAGTTCTCATCCTTCTTGATGTCTTGGCAGCCTTTCCTCTGGATTTTGGTGACTCTTCTTCTTCTGTCTGTCTACTCCTCAGTCTCTTTTGTTGTCTCACTGGCCATTTCACACCCCCTCAATGTTGATATTCCCCAAGGCTCTGCTCTGTGCCCCTGTATCTTCTTTCCCTTGGTGACTTCATCATTTGCCAGGGATTTAATGATCACCTTCATCCCAAAGACAACGAGATCTATATGTCTAGCCTTAATTTTCCTCCTGAGCTCCAATCCTATATCACCTTTTGGACTTTTCAAATGGCATATCCCACAGGCATCTCAAATGCATCAAACCCAGAAGAGAATTCATTCTATCTTTCTCCCCAAACTCACTTCTATTTTGAAAGCAATTTCAGCTAAGTGATGAGGGCTGAAACCAAATTGCAAAGGATGATTGGTAAGGAGCTAAGTGGTCAAGCACCATTTATTTTTACCGCTGTCATGAATAGGACCCATCAGAGGAAGGAGGGGAACTGGCCGTGCACCTATTTGATAAAGGCTGCTTCCCAAGTAGCCACCATTTTCATTTAAAATACTTTTTACCCATAATCTGGAAGGGGTGTTGCTATGGTTCAGGATCGTAGGAAATAGGATAGAATCAGAAACTGAATTGCAGAGAAATGGAAAAGAAGGTCCTTCACCCTTACAGTAAAACCTATAACCAAGATTGTTAAGCTCTCCCCAAGTCCTTGGGGTTGGGGGAATTCTCTTTCTGAGTCAGCTGAGAGGTATAGCAGAGAGAGGATCAGAAGCAGGGAGAAGGCCATGGTGGCTGTGCCTCATCATGGTGGGAGAGTAAAGTCCAGGGAGCCTCGGGAGAGCAACTGGGGCCAGGTCATGGAAAGCTTTAAAATATAAACAAATGGGGCTTATATTTTATCCTAGAGACCATAGGGAACCATTGGATTTGGTTGAATAGAGAAATCACATGTTCAGATCTGTGCTTACAAAAAATTATTTTGGCTGAGGTGTGCATAATGGGGCGAAAGAGAAACTTGAGGGAGGAAGACCAATTATGAAGCTGCTGCCACAATCTGGGGTGTGGTGGGCCCTGCCTCTCCTGAACCTTTCAGTCAGTTGTATAACTGAAAATGTGGTCTGCAGTAGAAAACCATTTGTCAAATCCTGCCTGTTTCCTTATGATAATTTTTTTCTGATCAAATTTACCCTTGATACCTTTGCAGAGGAATTTGTCTAGAGATTCCATAGAGATGAGAAAGTAGGCATATGGATTGGTAGTTACAAAAATGCATTCACTTGCCTTTTTGGGAGTAATACGACAATCCATGGGTTTTTCTAATCGCCTGTGATCTTCCTCCTTCTCAGATATCTTGAAAATTGAGCTCTAAAGGCTTCCAAAATTGTGTTGCTTTCAGCACTGATTTCTTTTATATCTACCTGGGCTAGTCCAGCTATTCCTTCTGTTTTCATCCTTTTTAAGCCCTGCTTTTGTTTCCTTACTTCAGCGACTGAGATGTTAGAGTATAAGTATGGTAGTTCTCCTGACATCCATGATGAAAGTAGATTGGGATAGAAACCCTGACGTTCCATTTTCATTTCTTTATTGTCACTTTAGATTCATCTATAAATGCTAATCTGCTTACCTGGAAGCTTTTCTGCAAGCTTTTTCTTTTTCAGGCTTTCTGCAAGTTCATTTTCTCCTCCACCACTCGTCCGTATTTCATGAGACGATATTGTTCATCATCTTCCACCATCATCTTTCCCAAGATTTTGCACTGAATTTATGTTCTATACTCATGTAATCCTTCGCTGATAGATCTCCTTGCTTTGCAGGGAACAGTTAGTGTTTGTTGGCTAAGTTGGTTTCTGGGCTGTTTTAGTTTTCATGCGGCCACTGTTTTACATTGCTTCTCTAGGAAAGGATTATAATCACTGTCGATGTATTGTGATCATTGGTTTACATCTCTTCTCTAGAAAAGAGCTACAATGAATGTCAATGTATTTTCCGTTTCCCACTTTTCAGTATCTATACAGCTTGTTTACGTTGTATTGGAAATACAATTTTATGATTCTCTTCTTATCTTTTAACCACTTTGTTTGATGTTAATTTTGACCTTTGATCAAACTGCAAAGACAGGTGGTCTGTCTTCACATAACTGATTAAGAAATGACTTCCATGTTGGTAACCAGTTGTTTCCTGTCTCTTGAGTTACAGTCCATTTCATTTCTTGTCTGGTGTTTGATGCTTGCCACGTCCAGTGAACTCTGAATCTCTTCATGAAGAAAATATTTGTAAAATACAGGCATGAGGGTTCTGAATAGTATATAAGTCTTTGGTCCTTTCCATTCCTTATTTCCAAAGAGTATTTGCCCCCCCCCAATTTTTTTTTTTGCTCTTCTCCCATTTATGCTAGACTCAACTTCACCTGTTCTTTAATTGCAGTTTCACTGGCCTGCCTAATACTGGCCCACTGTCTTTTCACCTCCAGGATCATTCATGGGGATGAGAGATGCTCTCTCTTTTTTTTTTATTAAGACTTTTTATTTTTGGTTTACAACACTCAGTTCCACATGATTTTAAGCTCCAGATTTTCTTCCCTACCCTTCCTCCGCTCCCCGCCCCCTCGCCCCATCTCAAGAGAGCATGGAATCTGATATGTTGTCTACGTATAACTTCGCATTGAACTTATTTACACAATAGTCAAGTTGTAAAGAAGAATTATGACCAATGGAATGAATCATGAGAAAGAAGAAACAAAACCAAAAAAAAAAAAAAAAGCAACCCAAAGACAAAAGAGAGAAAAAACAAAACAAAGGGAGAAAAAAAAAAGGAGAGCTAACAATGTGCCTCAATCTCCATTTAGACTCCATAGTTCTTTCTCTGAATGTAGATAGCATTCTCCATCGTGAGTCCTTTGGAGTTGTCTTTGAACCTTGTATTGCCAAGAAGAGCAAAATCTATCAGGGTTAGTCATCATAGAATCCGTATATCTGTCATTGTGTATAATGTTCTCCTGGCACCACTCTGCTCACTCAGCATTGTATCGTGTAGGTCTTTCCAGGTTGTTATGAAGTCCGTATCATCCCCATTTCTTATAGCACAATAGCATTCCATTACCTTCATATACCACAACTTGTTCAACCATTTCCCAATTGATGGGCATCCCCTTGATTTCTAATTCTTTGCTACTACAAAAAGAGCTGCTATAAATATTTTTGTACATATGGGTCCTTTTCCCACTTGTGTGATCTCTTTGGGATCCAACCTTAGAAGTGGTATTGCTGGGTCAAAGGGTATGAACATTTTTATAGCCCTTTGGGCATATTGCCCTTTGGGTATAGTTCCAAATTGCTCTCCACAGTTCACAGATCAGTTCACAACTCCACCAGCAATGTAACAATGTTCCTGTTTTCCCATATCCTCTCCAGCATTTATCATTTTCCTGTTTTGTCATTTTAGCCAATCTGACAGGAGAGATGTGGTACCTAAGAGTTGTTTTGATTTGCATTTCTCTATAATCAGTAGCGATTTCGAGCATTTTTTTACATGCCTGTAGATATCTTTAATTTCTTCCTCTGAAAACTGCCTGTTCATATCCTTTGACCATTTCTCAATTGGGGAATGACTTGTATTCCTATATATTTGGCTCAGTTCCCTGTATATTTTAGAGATGAGGCCTTTATCAGAGACACTAGTTGTAAAGATTTTCTCCCAATTTTCTGCTTCCCTCCTAATCTTTGTTGCATTGGCTTTTTTTATACAAAAACATTTCAATTTACCATAATCAAAATTATCCGTTTTGCATTTGTAATGTTCTCTATCTCTTGTTGTGTCATGAATTCTTTTCTTTTCCATAAATCTGATTGGTAAACTATTCCTTGCTCTCCCAAATTGCTTATAGTATCAGCCTTTATTCCTAAATCATGAACCCATTTTGACTTTATTTTGTATGTGGTATATGATGTTGTTCTATGCCCAGTTTCTGCCCTACCATTTTCCAATTTTTCCTAGCAGTTTTTGTGAAATAGTGACTTCTTAGCCCAGAAGCTAGATTCTTTGGGTTTATCAAAGAGTAGATTGCTGTAGTCGTTGACTTCTCCATCTTGTGTGCCTAACCAATTCACTGATCCACCTCTCTGTTTCTTAGCCAGTACCAGGTAGTTTTGATGACTGCTGGAGAGATGCTCTCTTGATAACTTGTTTCATGCTGCAGGAAAGAGACCCCCTTTTTTCTGGAGTTTTGATCTTATGAGATAATGAAGGGTCCAGGCTTCTTTTCTAGCCCCTCAAACGTAGAGATGGCAGCAGCTGAGCCTACGCCCAGTTCAGCATGCTGAGGGTATAAGTGGGAATCTACCATAAAAAGTCTCCTCTAAAACTTCTAATGACCTCCCACTAAAGGACTTCCACCTGCTATCCTTCAGCTGCTACTGGCCATGGAGCCCCAGTGGCTTCCAATTTGTTGTTGGTATCTAGAAGCATCAGGCAGAAAGATGCCACAGGCATGAAGACTTCAAGTTGTACAAGTGACTGTGCTTGGTGCAGACGATGTAGTATGTCCAAAACTGAGCTCAGTATCTTCCCCCTCAAGGTCTCCCCTCTTCCTAGTTTTAAAAACCAAAGAGAGGATTTTGTATTTGATTCTGGAGGGAGTTGCAAGTGTATTCAATACATTGGGGTATATTGAACAGTGAGGTGACATAGACCTGTGCTTTACAATGATCAACTGGACAGCTTCCCACCTTCGCCCTAAAACAGCAAGAAACACACAAATAAAGTAAAAATATAGCCAAATAAAGTTGGGGCGGGGAAAGAAATCTTGTTGCCTCTAGGGCAAAACCCAAACTCCTTAAATTGGCACTTAGGATGATCCTTCAATAGCTCCTGCCTACCTTTCTTCCTATTTTCCTGTATTCTTCTTATGCATTCCTTTCTTCCAGCCAAACTGATTGTCCTGGAACTCACTGCCTCTGTGCATTCACCCAGGCATCTGCTTTCCTAATTGCTACCCACAAAAATCCCTATTCTTTAAGGCTCAACTTGGGTACTACCATACGAATGAAGCCTTCAGTGAAGGCTGAAAGTGTGTTCTCAGACTTCCTCAAGGTACTTTGCCTGGGTCTTTCCTTTGTCCCTGCCCCTCCCAGCCTGGCGTCAGACTTAGTTGTGTACATGTCACGTTCTCCTAGTTTAATGCAGGCTTCTCCATGGTCCTTTAAACATTGTTGTATCCTTTGTTCTTTGATAAATATTTATGGCATTGGATTACAGAAAGTATATACCTTAGGAAGCAATTTCTGCTTTTAAAATTTTAGGCTCAGTTTGGTAATGTGGAACTCAGTGAGGACTTCTAATGAAAATTGGTCTGCAGAAAAGAGGTTATGAGCTTAACGAAGATGGGTTGTATGTGATCATCGCTTCTTTCTTAGTAGGAACAAAGTTGAAAGTCCTCAACTCAAAAAGCACTAGTTTAGCACTGACGTTGTGCATCAGGCGTCTTCTCATGGGCTGGAGAGAGTGGTGCTAGCCCAGATAAAGGTGGACCCTGCCCTCAAGGGGCTTAAATTCTAATTGGGAAAGAGGCCACATGAAAGAAAGCCAAAAAGAGGTGAGAAAGTCTGAAAAGTCTGGAGCAGAGCCTGGAAAGCCATAAAGGTTGGAAGTTCCCTAGAGCTGTAGCTATAGGAAAAAATCTCAGAAATTTCCTAGCCCTGGAATTTCATTCTGTGTTCGTAGATGTAGCTTTACATTCATTCATGCCTACATTTTAAAAAGATCCAGTCCCGGTGTAGGGAAAGCAAATTAAGTCTGTGCAAATATCAGAACTGTGGCCTTTCATAACTGTAGAAGTGTCTATAATTTCAGGTCTTCATAACTTTTCTAAAATAGACTATAGAACAGATTCAATATTTTCATCTCTTTTTTTTCATCTAATCAGGCTTAGTCTGGCACATCTGAGATTGAATCACATTTGACCTTTTAAAATAGAAAATTACGAGTCTAGATGAAGCTAGAAAAAACATGATTTTATCCTGGGGAACCTCATAGGAAATGAATTTTGATTTGAAAGAAGCAGATCCCATTCAGCTTGGGGAGTTCCAGTACTACTATCTTAAATAATTAATTGTATTACTTTATAAACCAATACATTTCAAGAGTAAAAATGTCATAGATGGCTTCTCCTTGTGGATATACAAGTATGGTTCCCTCTTATTTGTTGAAGCTGTATGTCTGCTGGCTGCTTTACAAATGATATTTTAGGAACATTAAAAATACTTGATTTCCTTTAATTCGATTTTATAAAAACTCCATTCTTGAATATTTCTTTTTCTTACATTCAGGTTGTCTCAATACGAGAAGAGATTTTTGCTTTTACGTGGAGATGCCCCCGAGAACAGCAGATAGACATCATAATGATATATATGATTTAAAGTCTTTAAAACATTGGATTTTTTCCTTTTCTTCTTCCATTTAGTGTTGGCATTTTCAAATGCTATTTTATCTTGGACAGTACAAGGCTTTTCCCCCTTAGTATATGTTATTTATGTGTTATGTTTGCCCTCTCCTTTTTCTAGCTTTCCTTTTTAATATTACCATGTATTTTATGTACTTATTAAAAAGTAACAAATGCATAATCTATACAGATGTCATTACTTGAGAAAGACTGATCTGTTTAGTGCTAAAAATATGTGCAGTTTGCTGTTGCAGCCAAGTGAGAATACTTTATTTAAAGAAATGTACAGTTGTTTTGGCATCACCAACACCCATGACATGATATGTGGCTACTTATAAGACTGAGCTATAAAGCAATTTCTGTTGTGCTGGAGGCACAGACAGTTTTTATCTCTACTAAGGGTCTGCAACATTAAAAATGTGGTTTAATTCCCAGTAATCCTGACAGCTAATGTTAGTGGATTAAAAAATGAGAAATATCATAAATCTGCCACGAACCTCATTGGTTTTCTTCTGAACAGAAGATGACAGTGACTTCAGAAATGCAGAAATTGCAGAAACTTTTCTGATGCATTCTGAGATGTGATTATTTTAACACTATTCAGATACTTGGCTCAGTCTGTATGTTTTTATCAGTGTGAATACTACCTCCAGTGGGGTATAGATTGCACCCCATCTGTGCCACCTTATGACTGCTCTTGTCTATGTTTCCTGTAAGTCTTCCCCCAGAGGTCCACCCCACTGTTAGGCTTGGGTTTTGCTGATGTTTTCCAGTCATCTCTCTTTCCGCTATTTTTTATGCCTCCACTTATGCCCGATTCCATGTTGATAATATACTGCCACCTCTGTATACCCCTCATTCATTTCCATTGCCTTTTGGGTGAGCCACAGGCTGAGTTTTTAGAGAGAGAATTATGGTTCCAGTCCCATATCTGGCATTGTTTCATTGTGTGTGATATGTGTTTCCTTGGAATCCACTTAGAGCCTTGGTTTCCTCATCTGTAAAATGGGAATAGTCATTTCTGTAGTACCCTCCCAGCCTTGTTGTGAGGCTCAGATGAGATAATCTGTGCAAAGTGCTCCATAAATGTTAAATCACCATATAAATGCCAACTGTAGTTATTCCATGATATACAGTGACATAACATCCCTGGGAGAACATTGGATGTCAGAATGATAGGTTTCAGGGAGAGGCTTTGGGTTCATAAAAGTCTTATGCATTTTTTTACATGTATTCCAACCTTCTCTCTTATTCATGTTCAGTTATAGGATCAGTTCATTATCTGTCAGCAGTATCTGTCCAAGATAGATGTTCTTGTCAACCAGCTCTCCGGTCTGTCCCTCAAACTGCATAGCAAAGTCTTGGGAAAGAGACTTTCTCTTCCCACTTCCATTTTTCCTGTTTGGCTATTTGGGTCAGATTCTTGTGAGTGATTGTGGATCTCCTCTGGGAGGTTCTGAAATGCCTTAGGACTTGCTGCTACCAGCATGTGCCATCCACAAACAGAAGGGCCATCTAGTCTAGAGGAAAGCTCTCTTTAATGTAAACTCTGCGTTGGGCATCCCTCATGACAGCGGCCAATATTTTTGGTAAGACTATTCTTACTGGTTTTATGTTGATCTTGGCATCAATTATTGGGGACCATGGGACAAAATTATCTCACGTATTTCTCAGTATCTTTTCATGTAAAAGTGCATTGCCACTAAAGTGCTTCTGTGATGTCTCATTGTGGTGTGAGATGCCCCTGCGTTTTTCTGTTAGACTTCTGGTAGATACTATCATGCTGGAAAAATCTCGAAATCAGGCCCCAGGGACGGCTTCTGTCTGCCTTGTGTGCATCAGTCATCACCTGTGGGAGGGACACTTAGGGATAACTTCTTTGGCCATTGTGACCCATGTTGCCCTGGGGAGAGTGAGCTCAAACTTGAAAATACAAAAGTAATGAGACACATGTGTAGAGAACACATGGCCAGAGGGCTGACTTACAATCCTGGTTTTTGGGAATCGTTTCTCTCCTTTGTGGAGGGCTCATGAAATTCCCTTAGGTGTGTCTCTTGGTGAGTCTCTAAGGATTGGTACCATGGCACATCCATCTCAAGGCTGCTGTTTCATCACCTTTCAACCCTTATGACTTCTGCTACCTGCTCTGCTCTCTTACCAGCTCTGGTCTCTGTTCAATCCTCTGACAGGACTTTAGGTTTTCCCAAATTAATGGGGTTGTAGGGGGATGAGAAGGAGAGACAGAGACAGAGAGACAGACTCTTTTCTTTTCCCGAGGAGTTCCTTCTCAGTGTCTTGCCTGGAGTTGTAATACCAGTAGATTGGCCAACTGCTGTATGGGTCAAATTCACAGATTGGCTTGCTGTTTTATCCATAACCTCCTGGAATTTGATTGATTTTCTTCAACCAGTCATAGGATATTTCACCTTCTTTCATCCAGTGACCCAAAGTCCCTACGATCCTTACAAATTTATTAAGGACTTAATCATACCTAATTTAATTTTGATGTATCCAGATGTCTGGGCCTTCTATGATTACTTAGGATGGGAATGGATTCCCACACTTATACCAATAAATAACACTAAAAATTACTAAAATTTACTAAAACTTTCTGTCTTCAACCTTGGTTTCCTCACCTGTAAAACAGGAATAATAACATTTATTCTGGTGATACTCCTCTTGTCTTGGGCTGGGTTCTGGGGTCATTTTCGTTCTTTTCTTCCAACTCTCTTGTAGAGTTACTTCCTCTTTTTTCCATTTCCACCAGCTATTGTGCTTCAGCCCAGGTAGTTCTCCTTCTTTGGCCCACTGTAGAATAAAAACACCCTTCCCACCCCTTTTGTTCCAGAAACAAGCACATTAGTCTTTTTGAAGTTTTCTACAGCTGATGAATTCTTTTTAAAAAATGTTCTGTTAGTAGCGATAGAAACAATAGGCAGTAAGGACCACAAACTGGGAGACTGGACTTTCAAGAAGTGTCATAATGAAAATGGCCACTGTTATTCATTGGTATATAGATAGAGCTAGGCTCAGATCTTTTTCCAGGCCCACTCTTATTGTCCTGCACAAACCTTTAATTTACTAAGCTTACCTCTGTCTTAACAGCAACGATACTAACAACCACCACCCTTTCCCAACCCCTAGCCTGTTTTGTTCTAGGTTTTTCTGATTCAGTTCAGTTTTGCACTTTTCTCTTATTCTTCTTGGTGAGTCTCCAAAGGGCTTCTCTCATGATAGTTACATCAAGGTGGGAGGGAATGGAGGGGGCTTGAGGTCTGGGACAGAACCCTGCTCTTCCCCCTTCCCCAATATGTATGGATTCCCCTGCCTCATCCAGTCATTTACCCATTCAATTAAAATCAAGTAGATTAAGCCGTCTTCTCTGTCTAGAGAAGATCCTGAGGGAGACACAGGCTTTAGGCCTCTTCCCTCCTAGGGAGGGCAGACAGCAACTGCGGGAAGTCCAGCCTCACCCCTTCCCAACCCACCCTCCAGCAAGCCACCAAACTGGTCATCTCAAAGCATTCGCCTGACCGTATTGCTTCCCTGTGCAAGAAGCTTCAGTGAGTCCTGTCTGCCTGCGTCATAGAAAGCAAACTCCTCTGCCGTTTACATCACTTACAGTCTGCTCCAGCCCATCTTTCCATGCTTGTTGACACATTACCCTTCAACACGTCCTTGAGGCTCTGACCCAGCTAGCCGATTTGGCCTTCTCTACACGTGACATTCCCTTTCCCTTCTCAGTCTCCTTGCACAGACCACGCTATCCTTCATGCCTGGAATCTTCCCCTTCTCCACGCTGTCCTCTTGTAACTCTTACCTCTCCTTTGATGGTCTTGCCCAGTGAGGCCTTTCCAGGTTCTTCCATCATTAATGCTCCCTCCCAATTACTTCACATTTATGTTGTTTGCATCTCTATCTGTTAACTCAATAACGTGACAGTTATTTAAAAGCAATTTTATAAAAACAGCTGGCTGTCTTCAGGCTATCTGTTGGTTCCCTGATGGTTTTTCAAACCAGCGAGCATTTATTAGGCCTCTCTCTTATCTGAGGCACTGAGCTTGGTGCTGGAGACACAGAGACAAAAAAAGAGCCATTGCTATGGCCACATCACCCATCCACTGAAGCAAGTTGAACAATGTACATAAATATGCACAATCAATGTTCTTCCTCCCTGTAGTAGGAAGGCCGAATTTATGATCTCAAATATAATCATGTATATGTTTGAATGGTCCGAAATCGCAAGGTATGAGAGATTCTCTAAGGAGAAAACAACAAGAAATTTATTTAGGCCCCACCGCAGCAAAAACTTGAACCAGCCTCCCCATT
>CM053623.1:34209994-34232177 GCA_028646595.1 Phalanger gymnotis | reverse complement strand
AGTCGCATGTGTGACTCACCCTCGACCCTGAAAAAGACATAAAACCAGGAGTTGGCTTTCTCTTTCTTAGAGCTCTTACCCACAGCAGTGGTGGTGCGTGTGACTCTGGGCCAGCCCTTGTTTTGAGCTCCCGGGCTGAACCTAGATGTTGGTAACTATGAGTTGTATTTGGTCTGTCTGTCGATGTTTGTAATTTGTTTGTAATTATTCCGAAGTTCAGGATGCTGGCTTTTTCCCCCAAACTAAGTGAATGGTATTTGTATGCTGAATTAAAGTAAGCTTGTTAACCCCTTAATGTTGCTTTCCTTAGTAAAGCAGTTCAAAAGAACCTGGGCTTTTGCAGCGTGCTGGTAGCATGCTTGTTGTTCGGCTTGTGTTGGTTTTTCACCTCCACAGCAGCTGCTACCCAGAGTGTTGAAACAGGAATTCATAACTGGGATATGGCTCTGGAAATTTAAGCCTTTTTCAAAGGGAATAGGATAGGTAAAAACAGTAAGGGGTAGGGAGTTTGGAGAAACACGTAACATTAGTAAGAAGACATACTCATCTGAAGAAATCCAGGAACTGGAAGGGGCATGGTGGAGAACGTTTGGTGGAGATCAACAGAAACAGAAACAGAAGTTATATTGTCATCAGAGAACACTACAAGTCAGTTAGAGAGAAGGAAAGAGATGAGTTCAGGACATAGATCATTAGCCTGGACCAGAAGCATAATATACAGGGGGTGGTGGTGGTAGAAGTGGCACTTCAGTTATAGTTTCTCTTTATCAGCAGTAGAGGACCTAACAATTTATCGTCTTGCTGTATGATAATTTTATCATTTAAAAGGTGGAAGAAGTTAGGAAGATAACTGTTCTTATAAACTTGATTTTGACCAGTGAGAATAAACTAATTGTCAAGGTAGAAATGATGGAAACTTTGAGGGAAATAATCACTCCATCCTAGAATGTATGGTAGAGAAGAGGAAAGGCAGGCCTAGTCTGACATGTATCTTAGGTTTTTGGAGAGTACATTACAGTGTTTAGAAAAAGTATATGTAGGGTCCTAGGGCATTAGTAGAGTCTCTTTTATTGTATGCCCAGAAGCAATAACAAAATAAATTTCTTAGGCTATATGGTTACCACTTATAACAATACTATGGATAAATACGTGTGTATGTATATTTTGAAATATCACGTACAGTTGGAACAACTTAACCCTGAACTATTTGAGCAATTAACTGCAAATAAAAAAAATAGGAAATGGACAACAGAAATGACGCTGACACCAAGTGTAATAATTTATCTTGGAAATTATACTTAAAATTAAATGTTAAGACGGGATCACTAATTAAGTGACTGGGGTTAGAGGGAGGGTTTGAGAAACAAACTAGTACTGGAATAATACTTATTAAAATCTGGTTCTTTATGTTACAAAGTTTCCATAAGCTGAAGTAAAGTGACTGCCTTTTGATATATCTCTGAATCACTTTTTCTCAAGATCCTTCAGCTAGTATTTTAAAGACTCCTAATTTATGTTGTTATACATGAAATATTTTGGGAAATACTTAAAAGGAAAGGCATTTCCACTTGTGTAAAGTGGATTACTTTTATGAAATTTCTCTTTTTAAAGTGGACTTATCTTGTGGAGTATCATAAAACTACTTTTTTTTAAGAAGCGGCAGTAAAATGTATTATGTATACCTTCTTTATACATTAATAAATCCTAACATTTATGAAATAGATTAAAATGTTTATTATATTTTTTGTTTTATTATCTGTAATTTCCCACTAATAGATGAAAACATTTGTATAGGAAATATTTAAGATTAGTTGGGTACCCAGAAAGACTGTCCTTTACTTAGAATAGTCAACATTTTTTTTTTCATTTATCTAGCATTATCAGAGAATTGAGTTGTTTTTTATAATTGAATTTTCCAGATAACTGAAAGTCTGTACCTTTTGAATCCTTAGCTGTCCTTTAAAACCTAAATCATGAAGCCTTTCCTGATCCCCACCTCTCCCTTCTCTTTTTGTCTTCTCTGTGTTTCTTTCTCTCTGTGTGCTATCCTCTGCTGTACTTTCTTGTTTTGTTTGACTATGGGATTATCTCATTTATCCAAGTATGTCCTTTAAAAAAAAGAAATCTCTACTATGTGAAACAGCTACAGTTTAAGAATGTCTGTGATCTATCAATCAAAAAAATTGGTGTCAGGAAGTCCATGAACTAAAATTCATCTACTTTAATCATATAGATTCACAAAGTCTCAGATTAGTAGTACTAGCCTTAATTTATCAAGAATCACCCCACCCCCACAACATCCCAAGACATCCAGGTTTTGCTTGAATATTTCTAATGAGGGGAAGCTACTACCAAGTAAGCCTGCCTATCCCTCTTTGACAAGATTGTTAGGAAGTCTTTCCTTACATTGAATATAAATCTGCTTCTCTGAAACTTTTGTCATTAATGTAGATAAAAAATATTGGACTGCAGAAAGCTAAACATGGGTCCCTGCTCTCGTGCCCTAGAAACTTCTGTCCATGGGAACAGTTAGTCATTAGTGGGCAACCTTCCAGGCATTCAGCCATTTCCAAATCCATCTATCTGTATTGTCCACATCTCCCTGTCATGGCTGAAAGCATTACATGCATGAGAAAATTCATCAAATACTTGTTGAATTCAGGCATGCTATGTCTATTTCAGTTCCCTGATCAACAAGTATGATGATCCTATCAAAAAAAGAAATGAGGTTACTTTGGTAAGACCTATTTTAATAGAAAAATTTTCTTTCAAGATTCTTTCAATTCTTCAAGAATCTCTTGGAATGGCATTCATAGAACCCATTTGCTCTTGTTACAGCCATTATTGAAATGAGTCTGGTCATTTTTGAGGTTCTTGTAACTTTGAGGTATTATGATCATTTTATCTAGTTTTTGTATGTAGTTAATTAAAAGAGATTTGAATTTTTGTGAGTAGTTAATTAGAAGAAATTTGTTAGCGGCAGGTATGCTAACAGCAGTAAAATGTGACAGAAAAAGAAGAGACAGAAAATTTATGAAAAATCTGATAAAGGGATTCAAGAGCACGTCCATCTAGTGTAGGAGAGTAAGCAATCCCATACACCTCAGGTACCACTGAGGAACATGGCATGAGTCTTGATATGTGTAATGATAATTGTGATATTGAGAAAATGTCAGGGTACAGTGATAACTCTAACTCTTCTTGTGACAATAAAAATTCCTTAAACATGCTTTCTTGATGACTGTTGTCATCCCATAAAGACATTTTTGGAAATAACCTCCTTCCTTCCTTCTAACCCAAAGGCTCCTTTGTAACAAAGAAAGATAAATTAGCCAAAACAACTGAAAGGTGATTGTGTTTGACAGTGTAAACCACATTCCATCCCATGAGTCCCATTTTCTCTCTATGAGGAGAAACTGGATACTGTGTAATTATAATGACCAGGCTTGTTCCCAGGAGAGAATTGAGAAAATTGCTCCCTTCTTTGAAGAGGTAGGGGATTATGGGTATGGAATGTTGCATATTGTCAGACATTATTGCTGTGTTGGTTGGTTTTGCTGAACTGCCATGTTTAATCTTTCATCTTCTTTATTATTACAAGAGATGACTTAATGGAGAGGGGGAGAGGAGTGATATATTTTGAAATATGTAAAAATGAAGGATATCCATAAAAATAAAATAAAACCTCATATTCTTGGACAATTTATTGTAGAATTGTTCTTTTTCTTATGTATTCTTGTCAATTATAGAGATGTATCTTAGGTATCAGGCTTATCAATGGTATTTGATGCAGATATTTTCCCTCTTGACAGTTTTGCTTTTTATTCTATTTGATTTTTTTCATGTAAAAACTTTATGTAATTGAAATATATTTTATCTTTTATTATCATTTTTATTTTTTATTTGGTTAAAAATTCTTCTCCCCATAGTTAAAAAATCACCTCCTCTTATTATCCTATAAATTATCCTATAATCTTATTTTATAAATTTTTTATAGTCCAACCAAATATTTCCTTCTGCATATTGTGATAAATGGCATAGGATGCTCATCTAAGTCTAATTTCTGCCAAATTGCTTTCTAATTTTCTCAGCAGTTGTTGTCAGATAGGGCGTCCTTCCCCCAGAATTTACGATTTTGAGTTTATTACACATTGAGTTATTGTTTTTAAGGGTTTCAAGTTCTTGCTCCTTTCCCTCCCTTTCCCCTTCCCCTTCCCTTTCTTCCTTTTTTCTTCTTTCCTTTCTTTTCTCATTTTGTCCCGTGTCAAATAGTTTAGTTGACTACAGCTTTAAAGTAGTTTGATGTCTGTTAATGCCATTTGCCCTTCATCCCTATTTTTTTGCTCTTCTCTTTAAGATTCTATGTTGGCTATTCCTCAAAATGAATTGTTATTATTTCATCTAGTTCTATAAAGTATTCCCTTCATAATTTGATTGATGTAACACTAAATCTATAGATTAATAATCAAGCGAGCATTTTTAAGCACTAACTATGGAAGGATTCAAAGAAAAAGGAGCTTACATTCTAATGTGAAGACAACATGCATATAAATAGGTATGAATAAGATGCACGTACAGTAGATAGAAGGTAACCTTAGAAGGGAGAGCCTCCCAGAAGAGGTGGCCTTTGAGCTGAGTCTCAAAGGAACCCAAGAATTCAGGATGGCCCGGGTGAGGAGGCAGAGTATTCTGGCCATGGGGAACAGCCAGTGCAAAGACAGAGGGAGGAGATGAAGTTCATTCAGCCCATAGGCCAGTGTAGCTGGGTTATGGAGTGCCTAGAGGAGAATAATGTTATTCCAGTTCTCGCCTAAACTTGACCAGCACAATGATTCCGTTATAAGGATTAAAATATAATGAAGTGCTCCTATAACATTAAAAAAATTGTAAAACCACTCTGCCCGTTAGGAGTTAAATGCATACTTCAAAGTTAAAAGGAGATAAATGACTACTCCTTGCTTAATTAGGTCACCAAGACAGCAACTCAGGAGGGAGACCTGCAGGGAGCTGGGGCTCAGAAATAACTGGGGATAACTGTTCTCTTTGTGCCGGGCGTTTTATATCTCAAGGGCCATGAAGCCAGAGCCTCCATCACTCCCCTAAAGAAATAGTTCATCCTGGTGTAACAAGCTTAGTGTAGGGCTGTCATCAGAAAAGGAGAATGGAAAGAGGCAAAAGGGGCTCTGGCTGTGACCCAGGGGGGTGCCAACAGAACCATGCTCACAGCAACACTACCTAGACTCAGCAGCTTGTTGGCTCATGCACCATGTGCTGATCACATAAAGCCATGTGAGCCACAGCCCCTACTAGAAACATTTAAGAAGACTGGAAGAGTAGCAAGGGTCCAGGTTGTCAGAGCTTTGAATGCTGAACACAGAAGTATCACCTGATCCTAGAGGTAAGAGGGAGTCGCTGGAGATGACTGGCTATGAGAAGGATGTGATCAGATCTATGCTTCAGGACAATTATGCTGGCATCTGTGTGGAGGGTGGATTAGAGTGGGGAGAGCTGAGGAATCATGAGGGTCCAAACCAAAAGAAGGCCCCTGGACCTCAGTTCTGGTCCAATGTAGAGTTTGGGCTAGATGCCCTCTGCCAAGGTTCCAGCCAACTGAGATTTTGTGGTTTGTGACCAGGTGACTATGTGACCTTGCTCAGATAACCTCCGGGGCTCATTTTTTTTTGATCTGCAAAACGCAGGGGAAAGTGAGACCAGATGATGTGTAGATCTGGCATTCCGTGCTTACTCCTCACTTCTGCTCACAGTATCCCCCTCTGTTTTCAAGATGCTGCTCAAGCCCTGCTTGCTACAAAGGCTTTTCTGACTTCCTGTCTCGCTACCTTGTACTTAACTAACTTGTATTTATACTCTGTGTATTTATTCCATATATCCTCATAGGAGTACATGTGGTCTCCCCATGGAATGTACACTATTTGCTAGTAGAATTTTTTTTGATTTGAAAATCCAGCACCTAGCACAGAGCCTAGAAAGAGTGGGTAGCTCATAAATAGTGGTTGATGAATTGATTGGTGGTAAATAGGAGCATCATTTTAAGGCCTGCCTTCCTATTTTCAGCTAAGATATAAAGTACACACCTGAAAAAAGTAAAGGATTTAGTTTATTAGTCTGAGTGTCTAAAAAGAACATTTTTCTTAGGAACAAAATTTAGCTCAAGAAGAGACAAGTATGTTTGTGATTAAATTTGGAAAATCTTTCCCCTTAAACCACAGCATGACCCAGTTTCTCACCGTGAAGATTTGGGGGTTTTTCTGACTTCTATTCAGCAGTTCAGTAAGCTTACAGGGTATTGTGCTAGATCCAGGAATATAAAGACAAAACCAAAAAAGTTCCTGTCCTCAGGGAGCTTACATTCTGTTGGAGGGATATAACATTTATACACAAAACAAATAGGCTGATCAGGAAAAGCTTGAGTTGAGCCTTGAAGGAAAGTTGGGCTTCTAGAGGGGTCAGTGAGAAGATAGTGCATTCTGGGTATGTGGGAAAGCCTATAGAAAGGCACCATGGTGGTGGGAGATGAAATATGAATTTGCGAAGTAATAGGCCTGTTTAGTTGGAATATAGCTTCATGAAAGGGAGTAATATATAATCACACTTGAAAGATAGGCTGAATCTTTTGACCCGGCAATATCACTATTAGGTCTGTTTCCCAAGATGATCAGAGAAAAAGGAAATGAATTCTAAAATAATTTTAGCTTCTCTTTTTGTGGTGGCAAAGAACTGGAAATTGAGGGGATGCCCATCAATTGGGAGATGGCAAAACGAGTTGTGATACATGATCACGATGGAATACTACTGTGCTTTAAGAAATGAGTTCAATGATTTTGAAAAGACTTGCATGAAATAGTGAAAAGTGAAATGAGCAGAACCAAGAGAACATTGTATACAGTGACTGCAGTGTTGTTGGAAGAAAAATTGTGAGCAACCAAGTTGTTCTGGGTTCTATAAATACTCAAGGCATCTGTAAAGGACCTATGAAGGAAGATATTATCCACCTCCAGAGAAAGAACTGATAAACAGAAGTATACGTAATATGGTTTTACATATATTTATAGATATGCATTGAATAGTGGCTTTCTACAGTGCCAGGTTGGGAGGAGGGAAAGAGATAATTCAGAGCTTAAAAGCTCCAAATTAAAAAAAATAAATTAAAAGGAAAGAAGGAAAGAAAAGCTGGGGTCAAATTGTGAGTCTAGATACCAAGCTGAGAAGTATGTATTTTGTCTTAGTAGTATCAGGGAGCCACTAAAGATTCTTTTTTTTTTATACGAAGCTTTCTTCTTTTTAAATTTTGTTGATTCATTTAGTATGTTATTTTTCCCCAGTTACATGTAAAAGCAATTTTTTAACATTTGTTTTTAAAACTTTGAGTTCCAAATTCTCTCCCTCCCTCCCCAACCACCCTCGTTGAGAAAGCAAGTAATTCGATATAGGTTATATATGTCATTAAATATTCTTAAACTAGGGAATGGCATGGTCAGATCTGTGATTTAGGGGATTATTTGAGCAGCTTTGTGGAGGATGCATTGGAGAGAGGAAAGCCTACAAGGAGGGGGACCAATTAGGAAGCTGTTAAGGTGGTCTAGAAAAGAAGTGATGAAGGCCTGAACTAGAGTAGTGACCATGTGAGCAGAGAGAAGGGAATAGAGAAGAGACATTGTGGGGGTGGAATTGACAAGATTTGGCAACTGACTATGGATATAGAGAAGGAAGGAGAAAATAGAGTCAAGGAGGATGCTTGGGTTATGAACCTTGGTGATGGAAAGAATGATGGTGCCCCCAGCAGAAATAGGGGAGGTATACTCATGTGCCTCTAAAATGAGAAGGATGCCCTACCTTACCTCTTAGGTTGTTTCCAGTTCTAGATCTAAGTTTGGAAGAGATTTGAGTAGGGGGGAGATCATTAATTTTGTTATGGGCGTGATGATTTTGAGATGTCCACAATAAATTTAGATCTTTGATGGGGCTAAAACCAATACAGTACACTCACTTTGGCACCAATATAGTGAGTGACTCTGGAAAAAGAGAGTGAGGCTGATGACTTTGTGCAGTTCTGCCTCACTTAAATCCAATTCGTACTCAAGTCAAGGCATCACCCCATGATATTGTTGGTTCTCTTTGAAAAAATGAAGGATGAGCAAGAACAGCAACTGTGGTAGAGAGAGGAGGCCACCAGGCTACCTAGAGAAGGGTGAGCTAGTCCTACCTAATCAGAAACCAAGCAGGTCAGAGGTACCATCCTGATCAGGAGTGGCTTTGGCCAGTAAGTAGCCACTGTAGTTCTACCCTGGTTAAGTTAGGGAGACCCATTATCAAGCAAACAAGAAGGGACTAAGTGTGGAGGACTGGGAAAGACCTCTTAAATGTTTCTTCTTGAAAACCAGATTTATTGTGTTTTCCATGAATTTTTGAAAATATATTCTTAATTAGAGCTAGCCATGGTACCATTTATTGACATAATAGTTGTTGAAAAAGATGGCGCCTCAATCTCTTTATATGATAATTATGCTAGCAAAAATGAATTTAATTAACATAGGCTTCTGAGAAATAAAACCTATTTTCTGAGATAGCCTTATATCAGTATAATGCATGTGATATTGTAAGAAGAACAGGTTTTCTTTAGTACTTGGTGTTAAAATTGCTGTGATTAAAAAATAAAAACTGGTTCCAGGTTTCAGGCAGATGGATAGTGGTATTTTGGAATTTTTTTTTTTAATGTTTTGAATGGTTTAGGAGTTTGATATTAGGAATTTTGCTTGAAAGGGTTAATTATCAGTTGTGTTGTTAGCTTCATTGCCTTTCCTTCCACTTCATTTCAGGAAGAAAAAAAAGAGCACCCCAGAGAATCCTGGGTCGTTCCCTTGGCTGCTTACACTGTGCTAATGAGATGCCTTCGGGAAGGGGTAAGGCTCTTTTCTTGTCCTCCCTAGAAATTCTCCGTTGTAATAAGCCTTCAGGCACTGAATGCGGATTGTAGCCTGCAGCATTGCAGTATCTTGTCAACCCAGGATTGCTCCTGAATTTAAATAATCATGACAAGACCCTGACCTACACAGGAGCAGAAAGCAGGATGAACTCACGTTGACTGTCACTCAGTGTGTATAAATGACTTGATTTTCAGAATTCAATACTAAATAAAAATTAGCTTGATTAATCAGCTTTTAATATCCTAGCCTTATCAATTTCTTCTGATGATTCCTGAGACAGCTAGTCGAATAACTTGTGTTTATTTTGTGCATAACTCTGACAAAGGTACAAGTAGCTTCCAACATCTCATGATTACCTTGTCAGGCTGTGGAGACCCTTTGGAGTTACAGAAGAGATAAAACCGAAATATTCTGTTCAAGGAAATCCATCACTTTTAATATTAAGTTAGTTTATTATGCAATTTGGTTTTTCCATTCACTTTCCTTCCCCTTTTCTTACCACATTGTTGGCAGGTTGAAAATAGCCCAGCCAGCTGACACAAACCTGTGGTTCCCTCTCCGAAATATAAAAAGGCCGTGAGCAGAACAAGCTAAAAGGTTGGCATTCACTGTTTGCCTGAGACCACTTGACATTATTTCACCCAAGGCAATGCCAAAGGCAAAAAACATTCCTTACAGAATGAAAGAGAAATATCAAGATAAACATCTTTCTTTTGAGTTCATTACTTCTTGCTGTGCCAAGTAATGGAATAATTTTCCAGATGCACAGGCCCCCCCTCCCCAAACCACTTTCCTCTTCTTTTCCCCCAGTGATCATGTAAATACATATATATAGTTTATGTGCGGCTTGGGCTCTTTTCTACCAGTTGTAATGAATGGTAGTAAGATGTCATAGATGTGAGTGAGCATGGTAAATAACACTTTAAAAATCAATGGGGAAGTTCTGATAGTATGTTAAAACTGAATAAGAAAAGTCTCCTGGGATTCCCTGCTATTAGCTAAGGCACATATACCCAAAAAAGCTGCTTCAAAATTAACTTCATGTTAGCCAAAGACTCTCTACCAATGACTTATGCTGGAGCTGCTGCCCTTTATAGTATTTTCCTGTGGAAATAGGAGAAAGATCACAATAGCTCGGTGTCACTATCCATATATACTAGTTTATTGAAGCTATATTTATTTTATTTTGTTGTGAAAACTGATTGAATAAGCTGATTATAACTGTGTGTAACTGATTGTGAAATAGCTTCTGTTATATCACAGCTGAAAGTTTTATTTTTTTGCCGGCTTAAGTAGTCATAGGTTATAGGATTTAGAGCTGGAAGAGGCCTTAGAGGTTATCTTCCCTGATCCCTTGAGGAGATGACTTATCCAAAGTCACATAGATAGTAAATTAGTTCCACTGTATTCAAGCCCAGTTTCTCTGACTCCAAATTCAGGGCTCTTTCCAATGAACTAGCCCTCTTCCTAATGACTGGGAAGGTCCCCAAGCTGACCTCATTTGTAAGTTTTATATTACTCTTTAAGTTATTATTAGCGCTAAAATAAAATTAAGTAAACCATTTTGCAATGACCCAGGAATGGCTTTATTTGAAGGAGAAAGACCTATGAAAATGTAGATTTGGAGTGTTCTAGGACTGTGAAGAAAGCCATAGATTGAAATTTGGGGAGGGGAAAAATGAGAGAGCTGGAGAGAGGGGTATTAAAAGAAAATGGAATTTACCAAAGAGGACTGGAGAAGAGGGGTGTCAGGGGAAGGACTTGGTCTATAAGATGAGAACATTTAAGAGGGTCAAGAGAAAGAACAAGAAGGGATTTGGAAAGACAAGGAAAAGGAAGTTGGATGTGTGCATCAAGGTGCTCAGGAGGTGAGGTGTTAATCAGGTTTAGAAATAAAAGAGAAAACTGTGAAGTTGAAGACAAGCAACAGTATTTTCCCATGGGGGTTTGCCAGGAGAGTCTACAAGGTCTACTGTTACTAGTTGCAAGGGGTCCTCGAAGTACCTCTGTATGTGCCAGGTTATCAGGGAGAATGAAGTATTCTTTAAAAAGTCAAAGAAGGCCCTCAGAGGAGAAACGAAGAAGAAAAAGAGATTTGTTGAGGCACAGGGGAGTACTGATCTAGCCTATCAGAAGATCAAAGATCAGGCCACAGAGGAGAAAGGACAAAAGTAAGATGGCTGCCCACTCAGGCGAGTGACAGATTGGAGGCCTTTCCCAAAGAGGAATCCAGTCAGGTCAACAGGCATTGTGCCTGCAAAGTGCCAGGCACCCCGCTAGGCACTGGGCATAGCAAACGCTATCCCTGCCCTCGATAACTCACAATTTAATGGAGGAGTCATCATGCAAACAACTATGTGGAAATGAGATGTTCAGATAGATTGGGTATGCTTTCAGAAGGAAGGCAGTTTCATTAGGAGGATGGGAAGGACAGTCGGAAAATGAAAGCATATTAAAATTATTACTTGTCTTGAGTAATTTTTAAATCACTCTCTATGGCACAAGCTTATACTTACTGAATCAAATAGTGATGTTACGCAGGAGATTCGTATACAGGTAAAAAGACTAGGTGGGCTTTGATGTTCTGTCTCCATTTTTTGTGTAGAGGCAAAAAGTCCCCCCTCCTCCTATAAGCAAGTCATTTTTCTTAAGAACTTTTATTTATCAAAATCTACATTTAAAAGCAGGTAACGTGTGCCGATTATTTATGTTACAGAAGGATTTTGTGCTTTACAGGAAATTTCACTTCAGGATTCCTTGAAATAAGGTGTTTTCCTGGTGCATATAAAATGTAATTGAGTTTGCAAAAATTAGGTTTACCCAAAACTCAAATTAATTTTCATTATAGAGTAGTAACTTTACTACGTAGTGAAAAGCTATATTATTTATGTTCTTCTTCAGTCATTTTGTTGTGTCTGACTCTTTGTGACTCCATTTGAGGTTTTCTTGGCAGAGATACTGGAGTGGTTTGCCATTTCCTTCTCCAGCTTATTTGACAGATGAGAAAACTGAGGCAAACAGGGTTAAGTGACTTGCCTGTGTGACACAGGTCCTAAATATCTGAGGTTGAATTTGAACTCTTGAAGATCAGTCTTCCTGATTCCATGCCCAGTACTCTGTCTACTGTGCTACCTAGCTGCCCTCTGACCCCATTATTTAACATGTTGCCAAATATCTCTAGAAATCGATATTTCTGCTGCCCCATTAGAAGGTTAAAATCTGAGAAGTGGCACTAATGATGAGACCTACTAGATTAGTGCAGTTGAATGAACTGAGCTATTACTCGGTTATTATTAATTATTCCTGCTTTTTACAAAGTTGGGAAAAATTAGACTTCAGTTATTGGTTTTAGGAGGGAGACCAAAGAAAGAAATAGCATTGTGCATTTCTTAGTTTACTTGATTTTTTTTTGACAACTAGCATCCCGCAACTTGTTGGATAGTAGACTTTACAACTTTTTTGTGTAAAATTTCTTTTTTTCTTTGAAATATATTAGGAGGGGTTAGTAGGGGTGAGGAACCTGCAGCCTGGAGGCCACATGTGGCCCTCTAAGGCCTAAAGTTTAGCCCTTTGACTGAACAAATCTTTGCTCTGTGAAGTTTGGATTCAGTCAAAGGGCTGCACTTGAGGACCTAGAGGGACACATGTGGCCTCCAGGCTTCAGGTTCCCCACTCCTGGCACGAGACCATTGTCATGGTTAGTATTTACTCATGTAAATGCTCATGCCCCTTGGACAGATGTTCCCATTTCTTTGTTGCCCAGAGTAGGTGCTTAATAAACATTGATTGATTAATTGGTTCTCCTCTGTGTCACACTTTATTCCTCACATCACCTTCCTTCTTCTCCTTCACTCGTTTTAGAGGGATCTGGGTTTTTATTTGTAGCCACTTGGTATTCTTAGGATATCCTATTATAACTTTAAAAATTTTTGTAGCACAGGCAACTTAGCAATTAGTAATTACTTCTCTTTGGCAGATTTAAACTGCATTATGAGGACACATTTAATCTGAGGTACGGCGCTCTCTGTTTTCAATCTGCAGGGCTTTTTTTTTTTTTCCATTCTAAGAAATTAGCTGTGTGAAATACTGTGCATAGTTCCTCTAAGTACTATTTCTTTGAGTGACAATCATATTCTGATTGTTGAATATATAAGTATAGATTCTTTAAAAAAAACACACACTTATTTCCTTTATGAAGCCTCTCCATGCTAACCTCACCAGTGACACCTTGGCTTTTTCTAGCATTTGATCGATTTTTTCCACCACCTGAAGTTAGATCATTAGCTCTTTAGGACAGGGACCTAGCCTTTCCGTGACTTGCTTTGCACCATCTGTTCCTGTGGTGTTCTATAAATAAGAATTAATAGTGCAGAGAATGTGACTCTTTATTTGCTCTCAGGTAGGTGCCATGGGAGAACCAAACGACTCCAGAGTATTGGGCTGCCGCTGCTTCTCCCAAAGAGACACCTGATCACGTTAATGTTCCCCATTATCTCATGGCTCTGTTCAGGTGGGGCTTCAATGAGGCTGATGTTTACTATCCCTTACTTTTTGTTCTTAAAAAATGAACCCAGAAAACATGTTTGCAATACTAACATTGAGATGGGCCAGGAAAGGCTTCATGTTGAAGGTGGCATTTAAGCTGAGACTTAAAGGAAGCCAGGGAAGCAAGGAAGCAGAGATGAGGAAGAAGAGTATTCCAGACATGGGAGACAGCCGCTGAAATGCTCAGTGGGGAGAGGGAGGAGTAGCCAGGAGGCCAGTATCACCAGCCTGAAGAGCACTTGGAAGGGCATGAGGTAGAAGAAAACCGCGCAACTAGGAAGAGGTAACTTTTTGAAAGGCTTGAAAAGTCAAACAGATGTCTGGAATATAATGTCTGTATCAATAACTTGGATAAAGACTTAGATGGTACAGCTATCAAATTTGTAGATGAAACAAAACTGGGAGGGATAGCAAGCCCATTGGATGCTCAAGGCAGGCTTCAAAAACATCTCCAAAGGCTAAAATGTTGGGCTGAATTTAATGAGATGATATTTAACAGATCCCAATGTAAAGACCTATGCTTGAGTTGGAAAGAAAACCAAAAAAAGCAAACAACTTCACAAATACAAGATAGGAGAGGGGTAGCAGCTCATCAGAAAAAAAAAGATTTAGGAGTTGTAATGAAATGCAAGATTAGTGTGAAGTAGTGCAACATGGCAAGCAAAAAAAAAACCCTTTGTGATCTTAAATTGCATTAAGAGAGTCAGAGTGTTGGGATCATGGGAGGAGATAGTTCTTTGGTAGTCAGGTAGCATCTGGAGTATTGGGTGCACTTCATAGGATCACATGTCAAAGGCTCAGAGTTCCTTTGAGGAGACAAATTTTTGGGGAACTTCAGTAGAGACAAGCTCACCATTGTTTTCTAGCTCATTAATAAAGAAGAGAAAGGTGAAGAAGGCTCATCTGCATTTGAACTTTCTTGTTCTGGCTGAAATTATTTTTAATTTAAAATAAATTTAAGAACAAAATTAATAAAAACACAATAAAATTGTGAAACGTGCTGTATCTTCTCATATCAGTATTCTTTGTTCTTGTTTCTATTTCTTTACATCCTCCCATTCAGGATCTATCTGTTCCTTTCTCTGTTCCTACCTAACTTATTAAAAACCTCCTCATAGCTTACCAATCACAAGACTCATGGTCTTTCTTTTTTTCTGGATCATAGTTTTGTTTGACTCTTTGGAATATTTCAGGTTCTCCACTTTTGTTGCCTACCTGAGCAGGTTAGCACTTTGCTCAAAGGCTTATTACGAAAATATCCTCTTATCTTTCGTCGAGGAGAAAGGTGGGAGGCTGCCAGATGGACTCGTGCTGCTGAAGCCTGAAAATAACTTCTTGTTCTTGGGCCCATTCCCTTTAGACCTCCTTCGAATCTGGCTAAAATTTGTCTAGCTCTTATAACATGGCTTTATCTTCTTAGAGCCCACCTCCTTATAATGTAGATATAATCTTTCTGGTTTTCTTTTTACATTAAATCTGTCTACCCTTATTTAGAGCCATCATTTATTTCCAATTTTCCAAAACATTTCAAGGCTCTTCAGGGAAAATCCATAAACATCCCAGCCTCTTTAGAGGGTTCCTAGTGATAACATTAAGTTTAAAGGTTAATGAAGCCTATATGAGGTAGTTCCCTAAATCTTATAACATTTGGATTATAAAATTATTTTTTTTTGTAATAGAAACTGGCAATTATCTTATTTAATATTTTATTTTTCCCAATTACATGTGAAAACAATTTTAAAATTTTTAAAATTCTTTTTTTCAAATTTTGAGTTCCAAATTTTTTCCCTCCCTCTTCTATCCTACCTCCCCATATTGAGAAGACAAGCAATTTGACACGTTATACATGTGTAGTCATCAAACCACATTTCTACCTAAGTCATTCTGTGAAAGAAAACACAATAAAAAAAACCCCAAGAAAAATAAATAAAGAAAAAGTATCTTTGATCAGCATTCAGGCTCTGCCAGTTCTTTCTCTGGAGACGGACAGCACCTTTCATCATTAGTCCTACAGAATTGTCTTGGATAATGGTATTGCTGAGAATAGCTAAGGTAGTCACAGTAGATCATCATACAACATTACTGTTACTGTGCATAATGTTCTCCTGGTTCTGCTTATTTGACTTTGCATAAGTTCATATCTTTCCATGTTTTTCTGAGAATCCCCTTCATCATTTCCTAAAGTACAACAGTATTCCATCACAATCATATAATGTACCACAACTTGTTCAACCATTCCTCAATTGATGGATATCTCTCCCATTTCCAATTCTTTGCCACCTCTAAAAGAGCCGCTATAACTATTTTTGTACATGTAGGTCCTTTTCCTTTTTGGTTTTTTATCCCTTTTGGGATACAGACTTAGTAGTGGTATTGCTTGGTCAAAGGTTTTATAGACCATATTATTTATATTGGTATATTTTGAAGAACAATGTTTTTAAGTTGAAATTTGTTTATTTTATAATTTATATAATGCTTGGCAGGTGTACCATGGTTTTGTAGACCTTTGGGCATAGTTCCAAATCTCTCTCCAGAATGATTGAATAAGTATACAACTTCACTAATAGGGCGTTAGTGCTTTAATTTTTCCACATCCTCTCCAACATTTGTCATTTTCCTTTTTTGTCATATTAGCCAATCAGGTGTGAGGTAGTAGCTCAGAGTTGTTTTAATTTTCATTTCTCTCATCAGTAGTGATTTAGAGCATTTTTAAAATATGACTAGAGATAGCTTTGATTGCTTTGTCTGAAAACTGCCTGTTCATATCCTTTGACCTCATCCTTTGACGAAAGGCTCTTATTTCTATGAATTTGACTCATAGTTTTCTTTGAGAAATGAAATCTTTATCAGAGAAACTCACTGTAAAATTTTTTTTTTATAGTAATGATTACCAACAACGTATTTCCCTCCATCCTATTTTCCACCTGTTTATCCTACTCTCCCTCTGTCTCTCTGTCTCTCTCTACTTTTACCTTGTCCTTTCTCAAAAGTCTTTTGCCTCTGACTTTTACCTCACTCAAACTGCCCTCTCTTCTATCAGCTCCACCCCCACCCTTTTCTCTTATCCCCTTCCCTTCCTAATTTCCTGTATGAGAAGATAGGTTTCTACACCGAAGTGAGTATGTACTTTATTCCCTCTTTGAGCCATTTCCCATGAGAGTAAGGTTCATGTGTTGTCCTCTCTGCTTGCTCCATTTCCCTTTCCACTGTAAAATCTCTTTCAAGCCTCTTTTATGTCAGATAATTTATCCCATTCTACCTCTCCCTTTCCCCTTCTCCCAGCACACTCTTCTTTCTTATCCCTTAATTTTATTTTAGGCAATCGACTCACAGCTCTGCTTTCTATGTATACTCCTTTTAACTGCCCTAATAATGAGAAAATTTTTAGGACTTATAAGTATCTCCTTCCCATGTAGGAATATAAACAGTTTAACCTTTTCAAATCCCTTATGATTTCTCTTTCCTGTTTACCTTTTTATGCTGCTTTTGCATCTTGTATTTGACAGTCAAATTTTTTTAACATATTTTTATTTGAACAATTCTTTTTATGATAACTAGGTATACAGTGTTTTATGATGCACACATTGACTAAGTACACCATCAGACAAATGCAATAGGTTAGGGCATATATGTCATTTTGATATTCTTTTGGTTTTCATCTAAGTACTATGGTGATATCCAGTGAAAACTCATTTTTCAAAGGCCCTTGGTTGAGATGAGGTGAATTATCAACTTTCCTTTTTTTTTTAAAAAAAAAATCAATTCTTATGTATTATACTTGAAATGTCTTCAGTTTTAAATTGGAATTAAATGATAACGACCATCAGCTTCTTGGCACTACTATTTTCTCTTTAATGGAATGAATGTTTCAAAGATGAATTCTATCACATCTCACATATAACACAAATTAGGACACTGTCTTTAAATTCAATAGGGTAGAATCTTCGATGAACCAGAACAATGTCTATAAAACAGGTGTTAAAAGATGCATAATTCTAAGCATCTCAGTAAAATAGCCATTTGAAATTCAATCAACTAATTTTTGTGCAACACATTTTGAGCCATTATAAATTTTAAGGGGGAAACCTACAATTAAATATTTTCTCAGTATTCTAACAAAAGCAGCTTTACCAGTAGCCACATATTATGACATCTGATGCATGTCTACGACATGTGAGAACATTTATCTTTCAAGATAATAAGTAAATATTTTGAAAGTTCACGTTAAACAGAGCTGAAATTTAGTGCTAATGTTACACAGGTGTGGTAATTTCTAATTCATTTTTAGAAAATCTTGCCTCTGAAAAATGCATGTAAAAATACTGACCTGCCAAGCATTATATAAATTATAAAATACACAAATTTCAAGCTAAAAACATTGTTCTTTAAAATATACCAAGCAACACAGTGTGATATAAAAGAAATGACAGTTAATCTTGGAGTCCAACAATGACTACCTCCACATTTTCATATGTGTGAAAATTACAAAACAAACATTTAAAAATCACAAAAATATATTTTGACCCATATTTTCAGTCAGCATTTCTCAGTTCTTGACCTACAGGGAATAGATACTGTAATTTTAAGTTAAAAAATTTTGATATCATAATAATGGATGAAAAACATCCTTTCCAGCACTATTATGTGCTTTTAACCAATCAATAGACCAGGGTTTTAAAAATATAAAATAACTACACATCGAAGATTTAAAATCATTGTATACTTGACCTCCATGATATGATGCTTATTGGTAGATGAAAAATTTAACTACAATCAAGTAACTTTGTCCTATCTCTGTAATTCTATAATGTGCTCATCAACTGGTTCAGGTGCCATCTTGGAGCTGCTGCTCCATTGGCTCAGATCGCTTCTCTACCACGATGATGCTCTTGGTCATAGTCTACAGAAGATGTCAGTAAGGATGAAGGCAGGGGGAAAGGAGAAAAGGAGAAAGAAAGGAAAGGAAAACTGGCAAGATATGAGGGAATCACATTAGCTTCCTCAAATAAAGAAAACATACACACATATACACACATACCCACACAAATGAGCAAAAGGCCTCAATAACTTCCCTTGACAGGGCCATCCTCCTAGAGAAACAGTAGTAGCAAATTTAAGGAAGCTCTGTAAGGGAAAATAGCAGAAGTGGGCTCCGTAACCCAGCCTGATAAATTATGCATATCCACAACCTTATCCTACATAACTATGTAGCCAGATAGATATATGGAGTTCTCTTATGTACATTGATGCTTGGACTACTTTCACCCCCATAAGAAGCCACTGCCCAAAGAAATGCAGCATTAACTGCACTTGCCCAATTCTAACTAATAAAAGAATTATTTTCTTCAGTGAGCTTTTGTACCTCCTTTTCCATTTGGCCAAATCTACTTTTCAAGGCGTTCTCCTCCTCAGTGAATTTTTGTGCCTCTTTTTCCATTTGGTCAATTTTGCTTTTCAAAGCATTCTTCTCTTCATTGGATTTTTTGGCCTATTTCATTTTTAAGGTGTTATTTTTTTCAGTGTTTTTCTGTGTCTCCTTTACTAAGCTGTTGACTTTTTTTTCCATGATTTTCTTGTATTGTTCTCATTCTCTTCCCATTTTTTTCTCTACCTCTCTTACTTGATTTTTAAAATCCTTTTTGAGCCTTCCATGGCCTGAGACCAAATCATATTTTTCTTTGAGGCTTTGGAAGCAGGAATTTTGACTTTGTTGTTTTCTGAGCGTGTGTTTTGATCTTCCTTGTCACTATAGTAACTTTCTATGGTCAGATATTTTTTCTGTTGTTTACTTATTTTCCAACCTATTTTTCTTGACTTTTAACTCTATGGTAAAGTGGGGCTCTGCTTCCCAAGTGGAAGAGGGCACTTTCCCAAGCTTCAGGTTTTTTTGAGCAGCTTTTTTTTAGAAGTAATTCAGGGCACATATAAGTTTTCGGCTCTTCCAAGGTGATATGATCTAGGGAGAGGTGTGTTTACTACTCTGCTGTAATGTGCACTGGTTTGTGAATGACCATACCCTGGACCAGGGTTCCTCCTCCCCTGCGGTTGACTGCAGTACTGTACTAATGCTCCTCCTCACACTGAGACAGAGACCCAGGACTGCGGCCCAAATCCAAGTATAAGCAATGCAATAGAGTCCTGCCCCTGGTGCTAGTAAAGGGATTCCTATGAATCTCCTTCTGACCTGTTGTGTGATCCCTTGTCTGTGGGCTGAGAGGTCTGGAAATTGCCACTGCTGCCACTGATTCAGTCACCCCAAGGCCTCCTCCCGGTTTGCTGGGGCCCAGTCTGTGCTGGCTCCAGTACCACTGAACTGCACTTCTCTCTCACCCTGGTGCAACAGACCTTTCCTGCTGACTTTCTGAGTTGCCTTGTGCTGGAAAATTGTTTCACTCCATCTTTTTCTGGGTTCTGCCAGTCCAGAATTTGTTTAAAGTCATAATTTAAAGGTATTTGGAAGAGTTTGGGGGAGAGCTCAGATGAGTCCCTGCCTTTACTCTGCGATCTTGGCTCTACCTCCTATAAAATTCTTTAAAATATTTTTGTTAATGTAAGTTAGGAAACTTTGCTCTAGTTGGAATACAAGCAAAAAAATGGACTTATAATTAAGCCTTTGGATTCCATTAAAATTTTGAATAGTTGTAATTTGGAAGAAGTAGACTGTGTCTGTTTCTGAAGACCAGCCTAGTTTAACTGGTCTTGACTATAATAGTAGCTAATAGTAGCTATCATTTCTATTTTGCTGTATGATTTTCAAAGTACTTTACATTTATTATAGCATTTTGTTTTCATGAAAACCCTCTGAGGTAGGTGCTGTTATTGATTCTATTTTTTTGATGAGTAACCTGATACTAAGAGAAGTTAAGTAACTTGCCAAGGTCAAACAACTAATATGAGTTCCATCCCTTTTAACAAAGAATAAAAGATCCTAGGAAAACAGTTAAGCAGATATAACCAATGCATCAACCAAATTTGATGTGTTGTACTCAGTGTTTGATAACCATATATGCAAAGAAAGGAGGGAGGTACATTCTCATCTTTCTTCTTTGGGGCATGGCATGATAAATATAATTCATACTATTAGTTTTACTTATTTTTGTCCTTGTTCTTTCAGTTTACAGTATATTGTTTCCCCTCTTCTGGTTTCTCCATTTGCAGCAGTTCTATACACTTTTGTCTTTATCATATTCATTTCTTATAGTACAATAATATTCTACGCCACCCACATAATTAAGTTTGCTTTGCCATTCCCTGGTTGGTGGTGATTTAATTTGTTTCCACTTCTTTGGAATACCTTGTACTTTGGTGTATATGGGATCTTTGTTTTTATCAGTCAGTTCCTTAGTGTAGATTCCAATTGGTGAGATCTCTGGAGAAAATGGTACTTATATTTTAGTCACTTTCTTAGCATAATTCCAAATTACGTTCCAGAGCCATTTGTCAGCTCTCCACTTGTTAGAGCAAAGATCATAAACCATCTTTAACTAGAGGAAAAAATAGAAATCAGAAGATACGGCTTGTAGTTAAGGCCGTTCTACCCTATTCTATTCAAATAAACTGTTGTCATTTGAAAAATAGGAAATAGATAAAAGAAAAGACACCAACATAGACTATTGCTATTTTCTGAGGAATGCAATTGTCACAACAAAGGTACTGAGATGGTCTAGAAACATTCTTTGCAAACACTTGCTTTCTTTGTCTGGTAGAGAGGCTTGATAATCAAGGGCCAACAAATGTACAGAAAATAATCCCACATGTAAAATCTTCTGGAAAATGATGGAAAGAAAAGTAAGAACAGCAGTGTCTTATACAACAGGAAGAAGCAATGAAGGCATGAGCGGATTTGCTGAGAGCTAGGTGAGAGAACTCAGCAGAGCTGCCCTCATTGCCCTCATTGAGGTCTTTTGTTTTTATATCACCTATAACCAAGTAGTTTTGATAATTATTGGCTCTTTGTATAAGTTGAAGTCTGGAAATGTGATTCACCTTCAATTCTTGCTTTTCATCAGTGATTTTCCCTTCTAGATCTATTGTACCTTCAAATTAATTTTTGTTCTATAAGGTATCTGCTGTGTAATTTGATTGGCATAGCACTAAATCTAAATTAATTTATATAGTATCATTTATATTTGTATTGGCTCAGCCCAGGCATAAAGATTGAATATTCCTACAGTTATTTAAGTTATTCAGTTATCTAAGTGGGCAGTGAAGTGCTGCCGTAGATAGAGAGCTGAGCCTAAAGTCAGGAAGCCCTGAGTTCAAATCCAGCCTCATTCACTTACTAGCTGCGTGACCCTGGGCAGGTCATTTACCCTATGCTTGCCTCAGTTTCCTCATCTGTAAAATGAGGATAATAAGAGTATTTACCTCACAGGGTTGTTGTGATGATGAAATGAAATAATATTTATAAAACGCTTAGCATAATGATTGGCACATAGTAGATACTATATAAATGTTAGCTATTACCAATTTTTATTATTATCCGCAAAGAGGGCTAGATTTGTCTCTTCTTTGCCTGACTCTCATCTCCAGGACTTTTAAAGATGAAAGTGGGAGGAGGACAAGAACCAAAAAAGAAGAAAGCTCTGTAAGGATTATTCTTTTTTTTTTTAAATTTATTTTTAATATGTTTAGCTTTCAGCATTGATTTTCACATGCGTTTGAATTACAGATTTTCTCCCCATTTCCACCCC
>CM053623.1:34138604-34209494 GCA_028646595.1 Phalanger gymnotis | reverse complement strand
CTCACCAGCACTCCTCCTTCCTCAAGAACCCCCAACCCAGACTGGACTTAGATCTTCAGCAGGCTCTTCCCTTCTGCTCTGATCCACCACTTAATTCCTCCCACCAGGTGGGCCTGGGGCCAGAAGCAAATGCAGCTGTAGTTCTGTAGCTGCCCCACCACGGCTGCCTCTGGGGTGGTGGCCCAACTGCAAACTCCCTGTCATTGATTCAGGGGGTTAGGGCATGCTCCGCCCAGCTCCTGGTCTCTTTGGTCCGTGCCGCCTATGCTGGGCTCTGCTCTGCTCAGCTCCGCTCCCCTCTGCTCCCAGCTTCGTGAGAGATAGACCTTACCCAGAGACTATCCAGGCTGTCCTGGGCTAGATCTCTGCTTCCCTCTGCTACCCTGTGGGTTCTGCAGTTCTAGAATTGGTTCAAAGCCATTTTTTATAGGTTTTTGGAGGGACTTGGCGGGGAGTTCATGCTAGTCCCTGCTTTCCAACCGCCATCTTGGCTCCGCCCCACCTTAATCTGCGTTTGAAAACAACTTAGTCACATCTTTTAAATCCATTCTTCCTGCCTCCCCAACTATCATGGCCTTGGTTCCTATAACATGACAATATGACACCTTCCCTTAAAGGGCTAAATATAGTTTAGCTCAGTCTCTCTTTCCACAGAGTTAATTAACCAGAAAATGGTACAAGTCTTGATGTTTATATACTTAGATCCCAGAGGGACTAAGATAGCTGATCTCAGATGGCAGTAAATTGAATTAGTGTGGCAGCCTCATTGAGTTTATAGAGACTGTGACAATAAATGCCGCTCTTCTCCCCCCCCCCATAGCTAAGACATTGAAATTATTGGTTATCTGGCATTAGAAATGACTTGTTTCATCTAAATGTTCCAGGCCAAAAAAAAAATGCTTTGATTATTACTTATTTATTCAATAAAAGGCTATTTGTTAAATACATTATTGGATCTGCATTATACTGGTATCAGAATGGGTGAATACACATATATGTATACCTACACACACCAATGCCCCAAAAGTCTTTGTGCGGTTTAAAGCTTTAATAACTTAAATAGATTTAATAGTTTAAGAGGCAGATACAGCCCAAATGCACTCAGACTTTTGGGACATTTTGAATACGGCAGAGGTGATTTCATTAAATAAATGATTTGTATAAGAACATTATGTAAAGCAAACATTTATGTCCTCTGAAAACTTGATTAGCTTACTTAGATAGATTGTGGTGGTAATAGTCATAGTCATAGTAATAGTCATAGTAATAGTAATAGTCATAGTAATAGTAAAGTCACTATTGGGGTAAACAGCTTAAGGAGCAATTGGGTTTACAGCTATTCCAACGCTGTCTGTTAAGTAATTTTTTGACCATTTAGGGCTGCCTGGGTCAGGGACTTCTGTATGTACAAAGCAGTCACCACAACTGGGAAAATCAATTCAAATTTCATGTTATCTCCCCAGTGGGTTAGCAACTTCATCATCTTTGTGCATCTGAGAACAGTCTACATCAGCAAATTCTGTGATTGCACCTTCAGGGTGCAGGCTGCTGCCCAGAAGAAAAGCTGGTTTGGCTTTGCTTTGATGGGAAGAGATTTGATTTCTTTTCCTTAGCAATATGCACTAAAGGGACACATTTTGTTAATCGTGAAGGGGATTCTCCATGGCTGGTCTTCAGCAGAGTTGGTGGTAGTGACATCAGTCGCCCATGAGCCTGCCTCCAGGAGAGCACCTGTAAGAAACCACCAGTTTTATTCTAAGGAAAATAGAAGATTTTACAGTTGAGTCTTCCTATGTGATCCTACCGCCTTTCCTTGGATTTATGCCATTTTATGTGTTCAGGTCCTTCAGCATTGAATATCTCCTCCCCTTTTCATGTAGAGGTGAGAGAGAAGGCATAGAAGATTATGCGAATTCTCGATTATAAGTAGATTGTCCTTTATGTGACCACTTTTCCGTTTATGTCAGCTCATTGAGCATTTAGCTTCCGTGTTGTGCATGATGGTTTGTGAACATATGCGTTGTTATTTATTTCAGTAGTAGATACCATGACACTGAATATTAATTCCAGCAATCAGAGAGATGATTTTTTTTTGGGTGGGGGAGGAACCTAAGGAAAAAATCAATTAAATTTGACCGTTATAAGACATTATTAGTATAAAGTTATAAGCGTGTTACAGAGCTGACAGACCAAGTCCCTGGAGTGCATGTGTTCCTTTTTCCCTTATTAAATCACCATCCAAGTTATGAGTGGCATGGGAATCAATAGAGGAGGACATTGTACATCTGCCATTGTGGCCTCAAAGACAGCATCCCATTGCTGGTGGTTTTAGGAGTGGATATTGGAGAGATATTCCATCTCAGATTTCCATCTCACAAGTTTTCAAACTGCTTATCAACAATTCCATCACATAATTATAATTACTTTAGCATTAGCTTTCAATTAGTAGAGGGGAATAATTTTTTTCCCTAGAGATGTCGTTCTCAAAGACAGTCACATTATATTTAACAGTCATATCAAGTCATAGGAATTTTTTTAAATGAAAACTGTCTTAGACATAACATAGAGCATAATCCTTGTCAAGATATTTTGCAACTCCTAATTCTAGCCCTTTTGTTTTGTGAAGGTAATAGAATGTAAGGAATGAGAAAATAAAAATGTTGGTTCAACAGTACCAGATCAAATATGCTTTTGGGTAGCATATTAGCAGTCATCTCTCAACAACCAAATATTTGCTTTTCTATTTACAGTGCCATGTATTTAGAGTTAACATTATCTATTCCTGGCTTTTTGTACAAGCACATTAAGGTCTTGGTATCCAGAGAGATTAAGACATTTTTATAAGACCAAACATTGTTCATCATAAGCAGTCTTGTAGCATCATTTGATCATTATGGGTTTGCTTTTAGGTGGGGAATATTATGCATACCCATGACTTTATAATAGAATGAATTCTTTGTAGTATCCTGATATATTGGTCTTAAAGTTACTTATTTTTTGTACGTGTAATGGGGGCCTGGCCAATTTGCTACAAGTAGACTTTGTGTGTATTTTTTTTTAAAAAAAGTTCTAAATTTATTTGATTCGAAAGTGATTCTTGGACTTATGATAGACATACTTGAGCACTTTTGAGGGCCAGGATTTCTTTGGTGTGCTTATTCGCTCTACTGATGTGTTGTAATGTCTCCATGCCTTATCAGAGGGTGTTACAGTTGCTGGGACTGAAAAAATTCTTTAACCGCTGGTGAAAACCTCTTTAAATTGATCTTGGACTTGAGATGTGCAGTTCATCTTTGGGCACAGGCATAAAGCCTTCAGAGCTCAGAGGGACTTCCCAAACCCTTTCCATTTTTGGCGCGGATTTCAAGAACCCAAGGAAGTCAAAAACAATCCTGGTCCTGGGGGAGGTGACATGGAAAAAATAGGAACATACAGGTACAGGCTGAATAGAGGTGAATCCTGGCTGAAGCCCAAGATGCCAAAGGCAGGAGGTGAGGATGGACAGCTTTTCTCTTGGTTAATCACAGATGTATACAGTCCCTCTCCTTTTCAGCATTTTTCAAGGTCCTATGGCTAGATGTGATTGGGTGACCATGATTTGCGTGACCACGAATGTCTGCTTTGCCCTGTTGGACATTTTTGAGCCAAACATTTTTATTTGTTGTTCACATTTCTTTGTCCCCATGATTTCTTTTAGCTTCTCAGGAGTCTCAGTGCAGGTTTAACTTAACAAAAGATGAGGCATCTTAAGGCTGCCTCTGAGGCAGTACATTTCTTTGCATCCCAGTTGTTATGTAGGACCTACTGGCCAACTGTGGGAGGGCTGCTGCTGCATCTGGAGGCCTTCCTCTGCTTTGGGAATCCACACCAAAATGTTACTTTCATTACTTTACAGTTATCTTGTAAATCTCATCTTGCTTGCTTCATTTTCCCGTGATTTTTTCCTTAGGCTTGGTTTTTGTATTTTGGGAAGGTGAATGAGATTTATTACAGTCATTTCTTGGGATAAAACCAGTGGCCAAATGAATTACTTATAGGGTATTATAGTTCCCTAGTAACCCCCCAAATTAACATTCCTCTCAAAATAGCAAACTCACACTTAGGAATGAGCTTACTCACCTGTATTTTCTAGGATTTTTCTTGAATTATGAATCTCTGTGAATTATGAAATCATGAATATATTTCTGACATAAAATCATATTTTGCTTGTTTTCTTATTCCCTCTCTAGGAAGAACGTGTTGTGAATCATATGGCAGCAAAGATTATTGAGAACGTCTGTACTACCTTTTCTGTGCAAGCCCAAGGCTTTATCACAGGGGAAATTGGACCAGTTTTATGGTACCTGTTCAAACATTCTACTATAGACTCTCTAAGGATCACAGCTATATCGGTGAGACTGCACCTGCATTACCATTTTTTACCATTTTCTCAGGTTCATTAATATGAATTCACACTAAGCGAATCCTTTGGCGACAGAAGGGTGGGGGATATGAATGGAGGTGCTTGGGCATGCATAATAATACCACAGAGATCATATTTTCCTTCTATGAGAATGATTCTTAAACTGAGACTGAAAATCCACCAAGGGATTGGTGGGAAATTTTTTTCCTCTATTTTGATTAATTAAATATTTTATTTCCCCTGAATTACATGTAAAAATAATTTTTAACATTTGTTTTTTAAAACTTTGAGTTCCAAATTCCCTCCCTTTTCCTCCCTCCCTCTTCATTGAGAAGGCAAGCAATTTGACATAGATTATATATGTGCAGTCATGCAAAACACATTTTCATATTAGTCATGTTGTGAAAGAAAACACACGAGAAAAATTTAAAAAGTAAAAATAAAAGTCTGCTTCAATCCGCATTCAGACTCCGTAAGTACTTTCTCTGGAGATGCAGAATTTTCCATCATAAGTCCTTAGAAAATGTTTTGGATCATTGTATTGCTGAGCACAGCTAAGTCTTTCATACAATATTGCTATTACTATGTACATTTTTCTGGTTCTGCTCATTTCACTTCGCATAAGTTCATGTAAGTCTTTCCAGGTTTTTCCAAGAGCATCCTGCTTTTCATTTCTTATAGCGCAATAGTATTCCATTACATTCATATTTAGCCATTCCCTAATTGATTGACATCCCTTCAATTTCCAATTCTTTGTCACCACTTAAAGAGCTACTGTAAATATTTTTGTACATATAGATCCTTTTCTTTTTTGTTTTTTATCTCTTTGGCATACAGACCTACAGACTAGATATTGCTGGGGCAAAGGGTAGGCATGGTTTTATAGCCCTTTGCGCATAGTTCCAAATTGCTCTCCAGAATGGTTGGATCAGTTCCCAACTCTACCAGCAGTGCATTAGTGTCTCAATTTCCCCGCATCCAGGATTGGTGGGAAATATTAAGAGGATTACAGAGATTACAACACAATTACCAAGAGCTGGTGCTGGGGGGCAGGATGTCTGTGGGAATAGGAAAATACAAAAACTAGCTTCTTGTGTTCTTTGGGCCCTTCCCTGCTCTTAACTCCAAGCCCTGAAAGCCCATGTTGAATTCATCTGCTCACGATGGTTGAATTCTCTCTTGTAGGAGGATATCAGTATGGTGGATGTAGATAGGATTTAATGATAATAGCTTACATTTATTTCATGCTTTAAGCTTTGCAAAGCACTTTACAAATATTATTTCACTTTATCTTGGTATAATCCTGAGAGCCAAGTGCTGTTAGCTCCATTTTACAGATGAGGACAGTGAGGCAAAGAGGGTTTAAGTGCACAACTAGGGGGTGACTGAGGTGAGATTTGAACTCAGGTCTTCCTGACTCCAGGCCTGGCACTATCCATTGTGATGCCACTTCTCTGATGTATTGAGGACAACACTCAGGGTCTATGCAGGTAGTGCCAGTTCATGGTCCCTTTGAAGTCTTTCAGGGTTCTCACTGAGCCTTCTCTGACTTCAGAATGTTGGACACTTGGCTGCCTAGTCCTTTGTTCTCTGGAAACATAGCTCCCTGGCCTGTCTTCCCTATCTTGACTATTGGCTCATTCCTTTGCCATTTATGATCTTAGTTTGGTCCAGGCAAGGAGGATGCAGTTCCATCCTAGGCACTTGACTCTCAAAAGGAGCTTGGAGTCCCAAGGCCAAGGTTCTGACTCAGCAGCCACTTCTTACAAGCTGTGATGCCTTAGTCAAATCTCTGAACTTCTCTCAAGCTTATTCTCAACAAGATGAGCACTGAATGACCACTTGAGATCCTTATGACCCTGCATGTTTTGACCACTAGTGAGGGGAGGACAAGAACCTCTGGTGTCCAATGTGAGGGCCAAGCATTCCCTTAGCAAGGGACACGTAGATAAACTCCAGACCGGAGTAGGATGGCCCTTCAGTCATTGACATTGATGAATACTGGCAGGACTGGAAAGGTATGTGGGGAGAGGACCGAGTCTCCAATTGCCCCTCCTGGTGTCACCTAGGGGCCTCCTGAGACCCAACTCCTGGTCAGTTCTAGACTGGCAGCAGTAACCCAGCTTCCCACATCATTATCACGTTCCCTCCGTAGTAACGATGTTCTTCTTAAACTTGTGGTTTTGGGTTAAGCATATGATCTTATTGGCAGACATAGCCAATGGTGGCTGTGATTCTTTCACTAGAAGTTCCTGAAGGAGGGTCATGTATGTGCCCTTTGGACCTGGGGGTGCCTGGGCCTTAGGTAAAATCGTACCCAATAGCCTTGGAAGTTACCACTCCTTCTATAGTTCTGCTGGAAAGTTGGAAGATGTTGTGCCAGGGACAAACCCAGCATTATTATCGATACTGTTATTGATGTCATCACCATCTCGTGTAGCTCAGACCTTCCAAGGGCCTTCCTTCCAATGGACCTCCAAAGCACCATCAGTAGCTGTGCTGAATCAAGGAAGGTGGTTCGTAGATTCAGCTATCCTGCAGGGAACCCTTCTATGTATAGTGGGGCTTTGGAAACCATGCTAGGCTGGAGGAAACTCCTTAGTTAGATAGCCATTACTGAGAATTAACTGTAGCTAGAAAAGATGCTTAGAACATGGTGAATAAAGCCATTTTTGTAATCACCACTATTTTAGTAGTGGTGAAAAACTACTGAAGTCTAAAAATTATGTCACCCTTATATCTAATACATGAAATCATTCAAAAGAGCAAATAAAAATAATTGTTTAGCTCTTTCTTCCTTAAGTGCATCCATTTATGTTTCTCAGAGATGAATAGTCTTCAATTTTGAACTTAACTCTTTCTTGGAACATTGCACAAATAAAATAAATTCCAAGAGAATGGATATTTTTAGGAAGAACAAAAAGGTACTTTTCTTTCTGCATTGTCTTTAGATTGTTCATTCCTTTTAGTGTCCAAATTCAGTCCTGAAAAATCTACCTTAATTACTTTACACTGAATCAGTAAGCCTTGAGAATTGATACTTTTTTTAAATTAAGAAAGTAGAAACACTTAACATGCTCTTAAGACTCCACATTCTCTCAAATGCTTCAAAGCCTTCCATAAATACTGAAACCAAGACTTAAAATTCTTTTGAGAAGTTATTTTCTATTAAATCTTAATCTTCTATATGTTTTTCAAAACCAGAAGTCTGTTGGGCTTTCAAACAGCATTCTAAAGAGGAGGCATTTTAGTTGACCCTAATATGGCTTTGAATATTCTTCATAACTAGTCTAGAGAAACATTTTTACCAAGAAGTTCCTCCATTTTAATTGGATAGGGATTTTGTATCAATAGAAAGTCAAGTTTTGCTGTGCCAGCTGCTCCAAGAATCTTTACAATGCTAATGAGACTGATTGTTTCTCTGTGTCGAAATCACTGTTGGGAGAACTCTTAATTTATTTGAAAACATTCTGATTGTGGTAGGATCCGGAGGGAATCCATTTAAAATGTTCCTTCATTCTTTTTTGTCCTTGGGTTAAAAAATAATTAAACAATTCTCTTTTGGTTTCACAGAGGATAGTTTTCTTAGATTCATTACAAACTCCAGTTTTGAAACTTTTCAAATGCCCTAATTAAAGACAGCTTTCTGTAATCAGATCTTATTTAGCAGTTTTCTTTTCCTCTCTCTTCATATTAGAGTTGCAGCTTCCCTACCAGAAGTAATACTAATTTTAATTTTAGTTTCTAGGTCCTCATTTCTGTCTCTTTCTAACCTGTTTTGTGGAAGTTGCCCTCTTTTCTACCTTCTGAGATGAAATTATGCCAAAAGTGACTTACTGCCATTTCTTCTTTAAAGATTGCAACTTGGAACTTGGGCCTTTCCATTGTATTGTATTGTATTGTGTTATGCTGTTTAGTATTTGTGTTGTGTTTTGTGTTGTGTTGTGCCGTCTTTTTCATTAATGGGCACTTTATGCAACCAATGCTTGCACAGCTTTTGTGAATGTACAGCATTTTTGTAGTGTGAGGAAATTTTTTTGGGGGGAAACTATTGTGTAGTACAGTTGGAACAAAATTTGACTTAGAACCAGTAGACCTAAGTGTGAACCCTGCTTCTGACACTGTGTGATCTGTGACCACACACACCTCAGATTCCTCATATGTAAAATGAGCATAGTAATGATACAATGATCCAAGACAATTCCAAAAGATTCCTGATGGAGAATGCTAACCACATCCAGAGAAAGAACCATGGAGCCTGAATGCAGAGTGAAGCAGACTATTTTCACTTTTTTTTTTCAGTTTTTTTCTTTCTTGTGGTTTTCCCCTTTGGTTCTGATTTTTCTTTCACAACATGACTAATGTGGAAATATGTTTAACATGATTGTATGCGTATAACCTATATCAGATTGCTTGCTGTCTTGGGGAGGGGGGTGGGAAGGAAGGGAGAGAAAAAAATTTGGAACTCAAAATTTTACAAAAATGAATGTTGAAAACTATCTTTGCATGTAATTGGAAAAAAATATACTATTAAGGAAAAAAAAGAAACAATAGTGAAACAGAAAAGAAATGAGCATGATAGTACACTGTTCACCTCTGTGAGGAAAGTAGTTTGTCAGCATCGAGCTTTTTTTCAATATGAACTGTTTGTCTTATGCAGGTGCACAGATGACTTCCTCAACAAACCCAAGCTGTCATGGTTGCTCACCTCTATACACTTCTCATTCTGGCCGTACCTCTCAGCTTACATTCTCTTTCCTATTTCCAGGTCTCCCAGGCTGGAAGGCCTTCCCTTGTCACCTCCCCTTCTTAGAATCCCTACCATCCTTCCAAGTACAGCTCCAGCCTGTCCTCCTATGGGAGGCCACTAGGTCTGAGCCTCCTCTCTTCTTAGCCCCCTCTAACTCCAGAAGTTACCTTGCACGTATTTTGTATTTGCTTCTATGTGTGTACGTGTTGTTTCTCCAAAGAAGTTGAGGGTAGGGGCTGCTTCATTCTCTGTGCATCTCTGGGCTCTAGAACAGTGCCAAGCTCATGGTGGCTCTTTGATGGCTAATTGATTTCAGGCCACGGTCAGGGTTTTGTAGGTGCTTCTATCAGTCCTTCCTTTCAAATAAGAATGAAAGAGCATTTATGTGTGCAATTGGGGTATACAGAAACACCTCAGAGACATTGTGGGTTTTGTTCTAGACCACCGCAATAAAATGATATCCTAATAAAGCAAGTCACAAAGTTTTGGGTTTCCTAGTACATATATAAATTTTGTTTTGCTATAGGGTAGTCTATTAAATGTTCAATAGTGTTATGTCTAAATCTCCCCCCCCCATGTACATACCTTAATTAAAAAGTGCTTTATTGTTAAATATTGCTGACTATCAATTGAGCCATCAGTGAAAGTCATAAATTTTTTTACTGGCGGAGGATCTTGCCTCGGTGCTAATGGCTGCTCACTGATTGGAGTGATGGTTGCTGAAGGGTGGGGTGGGTGTGGCAATTTCTTAAAAGCAGACAATGAAGTTTGCTGCATGGATCCACACTTCCTTTCACTTGAGCACTTAGAGGCCTTTGTAGGGTTATTAATTGGCCTAATTTCAATATCGTTGTGTCTCAGGGAATAGGGAGGCCAGAGGAGAGGGAGGGGGCTGGATATGACTGGGGAGTAGTCAGAACACAATTACCTGTTAAGTTCAGTGTCTTACATGGGTGCAGTTTGTGGTGCCCTAAAATAATTACACAATAACATCAGCGATCACTGATCACAGATTACTATAAAAGATAGAATAATAATGATGATGAAAGAGTTTGAAGTATTGCAAGAATTACCAAAATGTGACACAAAGACACTGTGTGAGCACACACTGTTGGGAAAAAGCGGCCCTGATAGACTAGCTCAGCACACCAGGGTTGCCATCAACCTTCAGTTTGTTCAAAAAAACCCAACAGTATCTGCAAAGCGCAATGAAGTGAAGTGTAATAAAATACGGTGTACCTCTACATAGAAAAGCAAGACAGTCTGTTCTCAAGGAGCTTCTGTTCTGATGGGGGAGACAAAAATACACAGAGGAAGTCTCATATGCAAATCAGATAGAAAGGTGTCGTGGTTCTTAGGGTGAGCGGGTGTCAGTAGATGTCAATGCCTCTTCTTTAGTGTTATTTCCACTGATAGAACCATTGTTCATTTCTAATGCCGAGTGATTTGACAATGCGTGGGTCTTTGGGGGCTAAGGTCCTCTTCTCTGAGTCTTCAGTAGTTACAGCTACTGAGGAGATGGGGGTCTGTCTCCACCCGGGTCAGAGAGGAGGTGATGGCTGAGGTGGTGGTAGTGGTCTGATTTGCCTGCCACATGCTTCCTCCCGTGTTCCCCTCCAGGAGCCTTGAGGGCTTCACCTAAGTTGGCTTGCCTGTCTTGTGGGTGGCACTTGGTTGGCAGGTTTTGCTCAAAATTGTTCCACCTGAACTGCAGTCTGGCAGGTCTAGTCTCTGAATTCTTCCCAGCCCTTCCCTTAGTAAATCTCCCTTTGTAGATTGTATTCTCTTTATTTGGAGAAATTTCCTTCAGCGGCCGCCCCTGCTTTCAAACTCTATCTAACTGCCTCCTTGCTGGTAGCTAACGTGCACCTTTTTGAGGGAAGACTGTCTATGACAGTTACCACAATCTGAAACACATCATCATTTGGAGACTTGTTTCTCCAGAAAAGCCTCCTATTTCCCCATCTTATTGTCGGCTTTATTTCAATCAGAATATTAGCATTTCTAACATCCACTTTTACATTTAAATAACTTTTGATTATAAATTGGGATTGCAGTTTAAACTGCAGGAGGAATATTCCACATGTTTATTATAATGAATGCTTTAATAAAACTATAAATAATTCACTCAAAGTTTAGATTTCTCCCAGTACAGAAGGTTTGTGAATTAGCTATTTGTCTTAATACAAGGTTGAAATTGTATCTAACATATTTAGTTAATAAATCAAAAAAAATTGAATGCAAAGTCTATATTTCCTAATTTGAGAGTCAAGTTATTGCTCCATATAAAATTCATTAATTTTGTCCATCTTCCTTTTGTAATAAAGGGAAGAGAAGAGGAACAAAATATGGCAATACTTGCTGCTTACCCAAGATAAATTTCACTTGGGGAACATGGTAATACAAATAGATTATCTAATAAAGCTGCTTTTCTGTCTGCCCAGGCTCTGTGCAGAATCACGCGCCATTCCCCTAATGCTTTCCAGAATGTGATTGAAAAGGTGGGCCTGACTTCAGTCATCAACTCCTTGGCATCTGCCATCTGCAAAGTGCAGCAGTACATGCTGACCTTGTTCACTGCTATGTTGTCCTGTGGAATTCACCTTCAGAGACTCATTCAAGAAAAGGTTGGATTTTTCACTTGATTTATCTTGCAAATTGGGTTCAAGTTTTGGCTTTTGGTTTTTTGTTTTTTGTTTTTCTTCCCCTTCTTTCTCCTTTTGAAATTTACTTTTACCGGATCATAAGAGATCAATATTTTCTGAGCGTTCAGCCTATATTTTAGCATCTTTGCAACTCCCACCAATTATTGCTGGTGTTACCTCTGAGGACCAACAGAATAAGCCTAATTCTACTCTCCTTCATGATAACCTTTAAGATAACTGCAGACAGCTATCATGTTTCTCCTCCACTTTCTCTTCTCTCAATTAAACATCCCCAGTTCATTCAACAAATCTTATGGAATGAACTCAAGGCCCTTCAACATCCTCACTGGCCTCCTTTAGAACATTCTCCAGCCAATCAGTGACCAGCCCAAACCATGGTACCAAAAATTGAAAACAATATTAGATTTCTAGCCACCTTCCCTTTTAAGATCATGCCATTTCACATTTCTAGAAAAGGCAAGGCAAATTAATTTCAGAAAAATAATTTAAATTTAAATCCTTTGAATTATAGAAGTAAAATATTTTAAAAATATAATGTATAAAATAAATAAAATGATAGAAATTTTAAAGACAGAAGAGCTCTGAGCCCTGCTGATCACCTAGTTTGAAATATGTTTATTAAATGAAGCTCTTTTTCTTCTGTGCACCTATTTTGGGAAGGAAATGTTTAGACAGTACCAATATTGTCCCCAGTGCTCCTATTGTCTGTTCTCTGCTTTCCTGCTGGTATCTATCTTCCCTATGACTAGTAGTCCCTGGCCACTCAGATAGTTTTTGTTGGTGTTGTTTTTTAATCAAATGGGGTTAAATGACTTGCCCAGGTTCACACAGCTAGTAAGTGTCTGAGGTTGGATTTGAACTCAGGTCCTCCTGACTCCAGGGCCAGTGCTCTATTCATGGTGTCATCCAGCTGCCCCTCAGATAGGTCTTTATGCCCCTTTCTCACCTCTCCTTGAAAAGCCTTGGTGATGCCCCAACCCTATCTGATATGCTCACAATAACCTTAGCTTAAAAAGGCCAAGGTCTCCCACTGCATCCTGGCCATGGCCAGTCATCCTGACCTGAGCTGCCACTGGACTCTCATGGCTCTGGAGGAGAGAGTGAGGCTGGTGACTTTGCATGGCTCTGCCTCACTCAAATCCAATTCACTAGCAAGCCCTGATGTTGTTTGTCCTCTCTGAAGGACCGACGACAACAGTGACAGTGAACGTTCAAATGGCACCTGGGTGTGTGTAAGTACTTCCTCTACTGGAGCCCATTGGGTCTTTGCAGTAACCCTGCAAAGTAGGTGTTGTCACCCCTGTCTTACAGACAGGGAAATGGAGGCTCAGAGCTGCTAAGAGACTTTTCCCAGGTAGGATGCGAACCTGGGTTTTCCCGGTCCAGCCTGCTCTAGCCTTCTTTATCCATCACTCTGCTGCCTTTCCTACTCCACTTGCCGTAACATTTGTCACCACTCCAGCATGGATTTGGTATTTTGTGGGAGTGGCTGAGCACCAAAGAGACAGGGAGGAAACTTGGGTTCCTTCCTCTGCTCTGAGCCAGCTGGCCATGGAAGGCCGAGCCTGTCAAGCCATGGTGTTTCAAAAGGAGGGTCCAAGAGTAAGTGATTCTAACTTCCTCTGATTCTGTTATATGGATACAAATACAACACTAGCATTTACAACCTAACCTTTTCTTCTATTCTACATTTGAATTAAACTGTTGAGTAATTTTTGTTTCTGAGCTCAAGTATAGTCACATACCTTATCATTGCATTCCTGACCTGATGTGTTCATTATCATAAATAATTCCCAGCTTTCTCTGTTGTAATGTATTATTTGTAGAGTCTATGGAAAAGCCACAGAATGGGATTAATCTTCTGTGAATTTGCTTTTATTTGCCTGTTAAATAGACTTAATTTTATGAAGGGTAGGGAAGAGTTATTTCTTCAATCATCTTTTTGTTACCAAAATTCTTCCAAGTCCTTTATTATCATTCTTACAACACTAGAAAAAAAATAGTTCTTTTGTGCTCATCCACCTTTTTGCCCACTTTCAGCACAGACCAGGATCAAATCCATTCACAATTTTATATTTTACTGAGAGGAGAAAAAATGAAATTAACATACATTTTTATTTGTTCTTTATTATTGGTAAGTAAGCTTACATATATTTTTAGGGAAACAGGATGTACAATTGAATGTACAAAACAGTAAGCTTGTCACTTTTGTTTTTTCTTAGTGATAATATTTTCAAGTGTCCTCTGCCTTGACATTGTCAGGGTTGGTGGCTTTTCTTTGGTGACTATGATTAATACTAGGCTGGTGACAATAATCAGCTTTGCCTCTCACACTTGGCCTTTCAGTCCCACCCTCAGAGATCCCCTCTGCGATCTCGTTAATGGGAGGACACCTGTCTGTGCCTTCTCACCTGATGCCAGTTTGGTCTGCGGCCTCCCATCAGGTCTTCTTTGAGGATCTACTTAGCTGTATGGTCACTTTCTTTTAGGCTGGGCAGTCTTAACCTGATGTTCTTGAACTTATTTTTAGAAGAATATTTTGAAAAGTGTATTTCAATACTATTTGTAATCCTATTTATTTTATTTTGTGTATCTAAGGATCTTATTCTGAGAAGGAATTGCCCAAAGCTCCATGCCACAGAGGTTAGGAGCCGCTGCTTTGGGCCCTTTTACACGTTGTGAGCTCCAGCGCAGCACATGGGATCTTAGTCCTACGCGTTGGTTTACTTTTGGGGGCTTCTTGATGAGTCTGTCCTCTGACATTTCTGATTACGCATTTCCTGGCTGCTCTCTTTTATGCGAGTCACATTTGGTGCTATACTTATGCCCAACATCTATCCCATCAGTGTTCTTGGGGTTGCTGAAAATTTTGATTCTTGGCAAATTCTGGTGCGCTGTTCATTGCTGTTGTGTGATATTATTGGGATGATATTGGTGGTTTCAAGTCAAGTTTTTGACTGTTAGGAAATAGCAATCATTGACAGTTCTAGACAGTTTAGAAGTGCAATCCAGCAAACTCTTTCTCCTATGCAATCTTGGGCCCAGCCTAGTGTCTTTTCTGCCACAAATACACGTACTGAGAGAGGAAAGCCATCTCTTACAGCTGCGTAGCATAGCTGTAAAGCACTAAATGGTACGTCATGGATTAACTTTTTAACAGACCGGGTTCTATTTAATTTTCATACGTTAGCCCAGTTATTCCTCAAGCTCATTTACAGGACTGTAATTAAGAGAATGAGCTTAATAGTTGGGCTAAATGTTAGAAATAGACGGCTTTGTAGGCGAAACAACCAGTGTTTCCAGTTGGATAGTAGGAGTGGAATCCTACGGCAGCTTGCTGAGCTCCAGATTGTGCAAACCCAAATGGAGGGCAGAATGTTGCAGAACTCAGGGTGGAGGCTTTCTCAGCGTCGGACCCCTTTGGGAGCACTGCAAGCTTGCAGGGCCCCAGACTGAGCTGTTCATTCTGTTGTTCTTGTTCACTTGTTTTTAGTTGTGTCCAACTCTCTGTGACCCCATTTGGGGTTTTCTTGGCAGAGATACTAGAGTGGTCCACCGCTTCCTTCTCCAGCTCATTTTATAGATGAGGAAACTGAGGCAAACAGGGTTAAATGACTGGCCCAGGGTCATGCAACTGGAAGTGTCTGAGGGCAGATTTAAACTCAGGAAGAGGAGTCTTCCTGACTCTGGGCCCAGCGCTCTGTGCCTTGCCTTGCCTCCTAACTGCCCATAACAACACTCAGCAACCCTCAAAAGCAATCGCAGGATTAGCCCATACTTTTCCTCCAGAAGTGCGGCAGAGCCCAGCCCTAACAACGAGTTCAGGAGGTAGGCTGAGGAAAAATGGAATCTCCCCATGAAAAAAGCTCTTATGGGAACAGAGATGTTTAAGACACAAATCCAGAGGAAGAGAATGACTCCAAAACTTTTATAAGCAAAGCCTCAAAGAAAAACACAGCTTGTGCACAAGTTTAAGTAGAATTCCTGGAAGACATGAAGCAAGAGTTGGGGAGAAAATCTTAAAATTTTTCATAAATGAAGTGCCAGAGGAAAAATTTGGAAAAGAAAGATGAGCAATGGAAATAAGAACGGCAAAGGGAATGAACAACTTTATACAGAAGTTCAAAGTCTTGCCCAACCAACAAGTTCCTCAAAAATTAGAATATATCAAATAGAAGCTAATGAATTCATTAAACAAGAAGAAATATTTTAACAAAAACTTTTTAAAAACTTGAATCGTCGTAGAGTAGTGGCATCTCAAGGCTAATGAGTAACCTAGTGATGGACTAGTACCAGGAAATGTCCCCATGGGGTGCTGTAAATCTTCCACTTCCCCAAACCCACCCCCATTGATTCATTCCCACCAGGTCCCAGATACTGACCTAACCATCTCTACCTCTACCCGAGGCAGCCCAGAGCTCCTCTCTGCTCTGACCCTTGAGCTCACTACTCTCTTTCCAATGTGTCGTCTTTGGTAGAGACAGTCTGCTTGGCCATTGATCTGCAAGGTCTTTGGGGTCTTGCTATCTGCTGGGATTCTTTGCCTGCCAACTCTCAAATCATGGTTCCACAGTGCCTTCCATACACATATACATATGCCCCAAGGTGACTCTCTAAGAGGGTAAATTATAAAGAAGATGAAAACTGGCCTTGCTAGAGAAAATTTCTTCATCTCAAAGTTCCCTGTAGTATTGAAATCATAAGTTTAGTCTCTGTTCTTTATATAAGTATAAACTAAATATTAGGATATTTTCATGGGTAAGGCACTGGCAGCTGGAGTGATTAGGGAAAGACTTCGTGTAGAAGGTAGCACTTGAGCTGGGTTTTGAAAGATACCAGATATTTTTGAGCATAGTATGCAGATGCACACCTTCTAAAGTAGCAAATGTATTCATTTAAAGCAGTATATTTTATGATCTGCTATTTAAAGCAGAGCAGCCAGACTTACTATTTATTACCTATGTGACCTTGAGCAAGTCAGCGACCTCTCTGAGCCTTTATTTTCCCAGCTATAAAATGGGCACAATAATGCCTGTATCAGACACTGAAAAGGGTTTGAGTATTAAATTAGGTAAAATATACAAAGCTCATTGTACACCTTAAAATGAGATATAAATGGCAGCTATTATTATATTCGGCAGCTATTATTATATTTGGCAGCATTGTCATCAACCTTCTGGGAAGAGTCTTTAGCAAATATATGTTGGATTATGATAATATGGAGTGTTCCAAAAGACCTAGTATGATTTAAGTTTGCTTAAACTGTATTATTACCCTGTATAGGTGATCATCATAAGATAATTTATTTTGAAGTACCTTTTACTTTTAAGTGAAGAGATTTTTTTTTTTACAGTTAGTATATAATACCTTGGTTTTATCAGTGTTTTCAAATTGAAATAGACCTATTGAAAACCATGTGTACCTCAAGTACTATGGCTTAGAGTTGTATTAAATGCATGGTCACAACCCCATCATTACTTCCTGTATTAATCTAAGCTCTTTTAGCTATTCTGCTGTAACATGCAATATCTTTATAGGCAGAGAGAAAAAACCTTTGAAATCACTAGCAAATTTATATTTTTCTCTCTTTGTCTTACTCTTATCTTTTTAAGGTCACAGGACCACGATAAGTTATTTTTAGAGATTATAGCTCCTAAAGCAGAGGTTTGATCTAAGAGTTAGGCCAGAATACAGCTTTGACCATTGAAACTAAAGGTTTTCATGGGAATTAGACACATACACAGACACACAGAATTATGTAAATGAGAACAACATGATAGCTAGCATTAAGAGGGATCTTTTTTCCCCTTTTTTGGTGATCATATTATCATGTCTCTTATAATATCCTTACCTCATTTTAGGAATGCTGAGCTAAAAGTTGATTTCTGGGAAAATTTTCAGCATCCTACCGCATGATTGACATAAAATGTTTGGATGGAAAATATCTTTGTGGATACATGTGTATGCTACACATACATAGTTCTGTTAAAGAGAAAAGCATTATATCTGTGAAAAGGATCTTTTTGCGGCAGCTGGGTGGCACAGTGAGTAGAGCACTGGCCCTGAAGTCAAGAGGACCTGAGTTTAAATTTGGCCGCAGACACTTGATGCTTACTAGCTGTGTGACCTTCGGCAAGTCACTTAACCCCAATTGCCCTGCCTTCTCCTCTGCAAAAAAAAAAAAAAAAAAGCAACGGAACTTTTTTTTTTTTTACCTTTTTGGGTTCATTTCTCTTGTAAACTTTCTTTAGCTCCTTTAAAAATGTTGATCTCTGGGAAAATTTCGGCCTCACATCTTTTGTCAGGAGCACCTACTGAAGGACTGGTAGATAGAGAGAGGTCTCATTTTGCAAGATTCTCTCCACAGCTTCCAGTGTTGCTGGCAATGATTGGGGTGGTGGTAGGTGACTAAAACTCCCATGTGGAAGTAGACAAATCATTGGCTGATAGATGCGAAGCTGGCTTGGGTGTGGAAAGTGATAGAAGTCTAATAAGAGAGTCATAGAAAGCAGTGAATCCATCCTGGAAGTTTAGAGGTGCAGAACTGACTGTGAATCTTCCTTGCTTTATCATGGTTGGGGGGAGGGCGGTGGTGCTCGTCTAGATTAAGGCTTCTGGTTTGGTTCCTAGTAGCCCCACATATGCAAACATTGAATATCTGATGAGGAGAGTCATATCATCAGCGTCTGTCCAGTCCTGTACAGCTTATCTTCTGGAGAGTATCTGGGATTTGGGGTGGGGTCAGGTAATCCAACACCATTTTTGGGGTCCAGGTTCATGTTATTCAGAATGTTTAGTGAAAGAAAAAAACGATTGCCAGTCGTCTCACATTTGTCAATGAGATTTTATTTTAAGTGAATGGAATTGACATATAGCAAGTCCATAATACCCAAGGAAAAAACTAACATGAGTTGAGTTAATGGAAAGAACCAAGTGGTGGGTTTAGACAGATGGTATTTCTTAGGTATCAACAGCAGAATTGGAAGAGAATAGAGGAATAGCTAAAGTTGAACACTATCACATAAATTTTTAAAAAGGAAATATTTTGGCAATAATAACATGCTATTTTATAGCTGAGAGAGTAAGGAAGTGAAAAAAGATCTAACTGATGGGTTACACATATTCTGAGTGTGAATCAGAGCTCCATGTTGTTCATCTGGGTCAGTATTCCCTTGCTATAAGTTAACAATTTTTTTTTTTTGGAATAAACCCTGGAAGAAGATTCCCTTTAGGAAACATTTTTTGACCTTTTCCTAATGTTCACAAAATGTTTCATCCATGGGAGCCCTGTTCAAGTTAAAGTCCTATGCTTGGCCTGAGGCAAAAGAGGATTTTGAAGGAGAAAGTGTGAAGTTAATTGGACAACCTGTTATTGAGTAATAAGATTTAGAAAAAAAGTAAAAAAGTCTTAGAAAACAGCTTTTTTCCCCTTTTTTGTTAAAAGTACCCCAATCAATTTTTGTCCCCTTGCATAGGATTTAGAAGATGCTGACCTAAGAAATTCAAACAATTATGTACTAACTCTCAACAAGAACTTTGGCCTTTGTAGTTTAACGCAGTTTACTTTACAGGTGGAAAAAATGTGTTCTGACGGCAGAGGTCTATTACTTTTGTACAAACCTTGATAAAAATTGTTGATGCCATTGGCTCTTGTGGATTATTTGCAGGAATAGTAAATTATCCAAAGCTTTTAATAATATCAGTCCATTGACATCATTGTCTTGAACTGCTAGGCCATGTAGACTCTTTTTGAGCTGGTATTTTGGAAGGATCCGTTACCTTCAACAGCTGAAAATCTAGTGTAGAAATCCACAGTGAGCTTATTTATATCCATATTTCTCTCTATGATCATTGGTTTGTTTCTGAGCCATAACCCTAGACAGGGCCAATTTAGGTAATACCTAGCAGTCTTTTTTTGAATATTTTCTGAGCAATCCAAAAGCTCTTATCAAAAATGTTTAATAGTACTCATTTAATGTGCAAATGAAAGTCACTGGCATAGGTGAAACGTTGTAAAATTTAAACATTAGTATGTAACCCAGAATTTATATGAAATCATTGAATAGATAAAATACCCATTTGCTTATCATGTACCTGAAAGAAGGAAATTCAATTCTATGAAGAAAATCAGATTCTGTAGTTTTATGTCCCAATTTTTTAAAAAAGCCTGAATGAATAAAAAGACATGTTCTGCATGAAACGTTTTACTTGAAAATTGGACCAAGGTTCCTTAAGGAAAGTGTAACCCAAGTACATTTTTATATTCAATCAGCACATTCATTATTTTCCCTTTTAAATGTCTGCAGGAACTATGTCAAAGTAGTTGTCCTCATGCATTTCTCATTGTTTTTCCTTGGGGCCATTATCTGTTGATGGCCAGACTGAGCTCATTGAATTTTAGCTGTGCCAGCAAGTCAGAAGCAGATCAATTCGACCCCTTGAGATTTGCAAGGGATCAATTTGGAGTTCTTTGCCTCGTTATATTTATTTAATATTTTTCTTTTAAAACATATCGACTGGAGGGATATTTTTATCAATTGGTCCCTTTCTGAGTTTAAAATACTCTTTTTTGTTGTTGTAAAACTAGTTGGTTGGAAACTGATTATCTTTTGGATATATGTAAATCAGTAGTATCTGTAATATTTTGTAGCCATCCTTTTTACATTGGATGATAGGAACTAATAATGCAAAGAAGTGATAAAAATGCCTCCTATAATGACAGTAAAAATTCAATTGGGAAAATCTTTCAATCTTAGAACCAAATGTCAGACATAAACACTTAGGAGCATTGAGCCCTGTGGAGTATTGGATACTTCAACCAAGACTAGAAGTGTAAGGGTCTTCTGCATCATCATCTGAGTATAGGTATAGATTAGATACACTCAAAAATTGGCAGAAAAAAAGAGTTCAAATCAAAACTGAACATGCAGAGGATTGAAGATTCAAGTGGACTGAGGCTGTGTATTGGTATTCTCTAAAGCAGAGATTCTTAACCTTTTCCATGTCCTAGAACTCTTTTGACAGCATCTACCTGGGGAAGCCTCTGAACCCCATCTTCAAATAATATTTTTAAATGCAATAAATAAAACATATAGGATTACCGAAGAAGCTAATTACGTTAGAATACATTTATAAAAATATTTTTTAAAATGTTCATGGACTCCCATTTAAGAGTCCCCTTTTCTAAAAATTGTTTTGATAATATGACCTTTGTATGAAGTTTTTGCAGATAGCGTCTAAGCTCTCCAGGTGGAGAGTTCAGAGGCTCACGTGCGTAGCGTGCTGCAGATGTGTTAAGTGTACAACCCTGGAGGATAATGCTCTCAATATAGAAAGACCTTATTGGTAGAAAATGAGACACAGTCATTATTTCCTTTGCTGCTGCCATTGTCCATCAGCTAATTGGAGTGTATATGTCAAGGTAGCTGTTCTTATCATTTTCTTCCCCCAGAATCTGATCAAAATAGATTCCATTTAAGGCGGAAGAAATTAGTCTGGGACCCAGAACTGGAGCTTAGAATGTGCTGCTGCTTGCTTTATTCCCTGAAGATGCTTTTCTCGTCCTGTCGGATGTTTATGTAGTTTCCATTTTTAACATAAAACGCAGACCTGTTGGGTTATATGTTTAGGAATGATGCTCATTTGCAAAGTGAATTACAAAACTTTAATCTCTCTTTGGCGTTCAGAGAGGGGCACACACAGGGTCACCCTTATTTACTTGGCACATGTAAATATAATTTACATAGCACTTATAGGTTCAGTAGTTGGAGATGAGCTTTTTAAGTACTCTGAATCCGATATTTTACCCAGTGTTCAGCTTTAGTCAGACGTTCTATCTCAGATACCAACGTGGCATGTATTTCAGTCATCGGCTGACATAATTCTTGTTGGCAGGATCTTCAATTTAGATCATTTTTTCTCATTCGGACTGATATATCCTCAGGATCATATACATTAAACTCTTATCTTCTTCTGCCCCTGCAGGATCACGCCAAGCAGATTTGCACATATTTTCTTGCTTTTAGTCTCATAAATCTTTTTTTAGTTCCTCCTAAGTCAGTGATTCCCGAAGTGGACACCTCTTCAATCTATTTGAGCAGGTCTAAAGTTAGCAATATTTAAATTTCTAGAAAGTGGTGATGGAAGGTTCATTCATCCATACTACCTGTCATTTGCCATCACAAGCTCATCCTGATTTTTCTGAAACCAGAATCAGAAATTGGAATAAAAGTTTAGATCTCCTGCTTGACATTGCCATGATACAAGTGATAGCCCACCAGGAAATCCTTACACCTTTTAGTTGGTTTAAAGTCCTATAAAAATAAGTGAGTCAGTGCAACTTTCTGGTACTTTCTATGAATGAATTTTCCAGTCCGAGTTGTCTTTTGATGGGTTACCCTATTTGACTTTGTCATAGAAGATGATTCATCATCAGTGCAAAGGCAAACAGGAACTACTTGATCGGTTTATTAGCTCTCTCCCAGTATGAGGCAGAAAGTCTATTATGGGCATAGCTAATAATAATAATAACGCGCAAAGCTAATGTCTGTGTGTACTTCTAGCAAGTACATGGGTAGCTTTAATTTGTACAGAACATCTGTGGCTTAAAGGTTTTTATTTAGGCACGTCAAATGAAGATTTTTATTATCTCTAAAGAGAATGACTCTCATTGCCATGCTTAACACCACCGTGTACCATTTCAGTTAAAGTCTAAAGTTAAGGAATGAAACAATGGTAATGGATTTAACATAAATTGTTAACAAATTGGATTTGGGTTTTCTTTGTGAATTATCTTTTAAATACATTTCAATTCTCCACAAAACAATTTCAGAGCACAATAAGGAAATCAGCAAATGCAACCACTGTTAGGGCTTACATTGATTTTCAGTCATTGTGACAGAAAACAATAAAAAGATGACTGAGTGTTGTAGCTTCTCTTAATGCTTGTAAGCAGAGTCTAATGATTTTTGTCCTTTTTTATTACTTTGCTAGTGGGGCATAATACAGAAACATTACGTTTATCAAAACTGTAGGGAATTGGGTGTATTTATGGACATTATTTTTAAATGCTTGCTTTTTTAAACTTCAATAATTTAATGAATATAACTGCACATATGCAAATATGGAGGACAAAATTATATTAGGCTTAATAATGTCAAAACAAATGTTGGGGAAGAAAAAAGCCAGTAAAGAGCTTATAGTAGAATAAATGATTAGAGAAAGGTTTGTAATTTGAGAATATATGTTGTTATGTTTCCTGAAACAAACTAGTTTCAGAAAAGGAAATATTTTAGCAAAAACAACATAATTTAACATTATCTAAATCCACTAACCAAAAAGTTATCTCAGCGTCTAAGTAGCATAATCAAGCAGAAGCAGTTTGTTAAAAAGCTTCAGGCCTGGTGTTAGCTGATGGGTGAAAATGAGTATGAGTATCTTTCATTTTGCTTCCCCACAATAAACAAGTAGATCACCCCTTCAGAGGATAATCGTTTAATGTCTCAAAAGATAATTATGAATATGGAATGTTACATATCAATTCTATATCATTTTCATTTACTCGTTTTAGTGTCATGCCTTGTTTTAGTGATTCCTATAGATGTACTTGCCAAAAATCAACATAAAAATTGTTTTAAATGAACAATTTCTTTTTAAAAAATTTGTTTACTTATTTTTTAGTTTACAACACTCAGTTCCACAAGCTTTTGAGTTTTAAAATTTTTTCTCCCTCTCCCCCCTCCCCTCTCCCCAAGATGGTGTGCAATCTGATATGGACTCTACATATACATTCATATTAAACATATTTTCACAATAGTCATGTTGTAAAGAAGAATTATAGGCAATGGAATGAACCACGAGAAAGAAGAAACAAAACAAAACAAGAAAGAGAGAGAGCAAACAGTATGCTTCAATCTTCATTCAGACTCTGTAATTCTTTCTCTGGATATGAATAGCATTTTCCATCATGAGTCCCTTGGAGTTCTCTCAGAAACTTGCATTGCTAAGAAGAACCACGTCTGTCAAAGTTAGTCATCACACAGTGTGGCTGTAACTGTGTATGATGTTCTCCTTGTTCTGCTTCCCTCACTCAGCATCAGTTCATATAAGTCTTTCTAGGTTTTCCTGAAATCTGTTTGGTCATCATTTCTTATAGCACAGTAGTATTCCATTACATTCACATACCGCAACCTGTTCAGCCATTCCCCAATTGATGGGCATCCCCTTAATTTCCAATTCTTTGCCACCTCAGAAAGAGCTGCTATAAATATTTTTGTACATATGGGTCCTTTTCTCATTTGTATAATCTCTTTGGGATGCAGCCCTAGAAGTGGTATTGCTGGGTTAAAAGGTATGCACATTTTTATAGCCCTTTGGGCATAGTTCCAAATTGCTCTCCAGAATGGTTGGATCAGTAAAACAAACAATTTCTAAAACAACTATAGAATCCATAAAATAGTAGGGAGTCTACCTGCTAAGACATATGCAGGGATTATACAAATACAACTGTAAAACACTCTTTATGAAAATAAAGACAGATCTAAATAATTGTAGAAATATTCATTACTCATGGATAGGCTGAACCAATGTAATAAGAATGCAATACTATTCAAATTCATTTAGTTATTTAGAGCTGTGCCAATGTAGAGTTAGAATATATAATAAAAAAATCATATGTAGGAATAGAAGCTTAAGAATCTCAAGTGAAATGATGGACAAAAGTGAGAAGGGAAGAAGTACCAGATCTCAAGTAGTCCCAGATTTCGTGCTGCAAAGCAGTAATCATCAAAATAATTTGGTATTGCTTAAGAAATCAATGGAAAAGATTAGGTACACAACATATAGAAGCAAAGGATCACTAGTAGCCTAGTCAGTTAGTCAATAAACATTCATTAAGCATTTCTTGTGTACCAGGCACTGTGCTACATGCTAGAGATACAAAAAAATTGACAGTTTCTGCCATCAAGGAGCTTACAATCTAATGGGGAAGCCCACACGCAAAAGAAAGCTGAAAAGCAGGAGTTTGGGGAACATGGTAGGGAGTTTAAAGAAGTTCAAAATGAGTGCAGCTGGGTTGGAAATGAGGTAGATATCTGAGAACATGCGTGAGCTGTCCCTTTTTCAGCAGCGAGGAGTTCCTTGATCCACCCTCAAATCAGAGGGACAGAGGTTACTGATAAGGTGTGAATAAGAAGTCAAGTCAGATCTTGCAGGCTGGATTTTCCTAATGATGAATTTACTGAGGACATTTACTGAGAAGTCAGAGAAGTTCAAAACAAATGCAAACAAGAGAGAAATGAGTTGATATCTGAGCCCGGTGTTTGATAAACCCAGGGACCCCTAATTTACTTACCATTAATCAAAACTGATATGAAAATTATAAAACATTCTGTCAGCAAGTGGGCTTAGATCAATGTCACCCACCATATACCAAGCTCAATTCCAAATGGATATGACTTAGACATAAAGGGTGACAGCATAAACAAATTAGTGGAGTAAGTAAGAAATTACCTTCCAGAGCTATTGGTAGGATAAGAATTCTTGACCAAATAAAGGTTAGAGAGGATCACAGAAAATAAAAAGCACAGTTCTGATAATATTTTATTATAAAGGTTTTGTACAAACAAAACAAATGCAGCAAAAAATTAGAAGGGGGAAAAACTGCATCAAATTTCTCTAATAAAGGTCTAATTTCTTTCCCCCTACTTATAGTATTTTATTTTTTCTAATTACATGTAAAGATAGTTTTCAGCATTTATGTTTATAAGATTTTGAAATCCAGATTTTTTTTCTCTCTCCCTCCCTCCCCTCTCCCCTCTCTAAGACAGCAAGCAATTCAATATAGGTTATACATATACAACCATATTAATCATATTTCCACATTAGTCATGTTGTGAAAGAAGAATCAGAACAAAAGAAAAAGGCACAAGAAAGAAAAAACAACAAAAAAGAAAAGTGAAAATAGTATGCTTTGATCTGCATTCAGATAGTTCTTTCTCTGGATGTGGATAGCATTTTCCATCATGAGTCTTTTGGAATTATCTTAGATTGCTGAGAAGAGCCAAGTCTATCAAAGTTGATCATCACACAGTGTTGCTGTTACTGTGTACAAGGTTCTCCTGGTTCTGCTCACTTCACTTAGTATCAGTTCATGGAAGTCTTTCCAGGTTTTTCTGAAATTGGGCTGCTCATCATTTCTTATAGTACAATAGTATTCCATCACAATCATATAGCACAGCTTGTTCAACCATTCCCCAGTCGATGGACATCTCCTCAATTTCCAGTTCTTTGCCACCAGAAAAAGAGCTGCTATAAATGTTTTTGTACTGGTGGGTTTAAAGGTCTAATTTCCAAGATATTTAGGGAACTGATTCAAATTTTTAATGATGAGAGTGATTCCTGTATTGATAAATGTTCGAAGGATAGGAACAGGGAGTTTTCAGAGGAGGAAATCCAAAATGAAAAGATACTCCAGATCGCTAATAATTAAAGAAATTCAAATTGAAACAACTCTGAGGTTCTACCTCACACCCATTGGATTGACAGAATTAATGAAAAAGGAAAATGACAAATGTTGGTTGGGCTGTGGGAGAATGAATATATTCCTGTACTGTTGCCATTGCAGTTGGTCTAGCCATTCTGGAAAGCAATTCTCTAAAAGTTATTAATTGTGGACACACTTTGACTTAGTCATTTCACTAGTAGCCCTAGACTCCACAATGAGATCAGAGGAAAAAGGAAAAGATCCATGCTTCTAAAATTATCTGTGTCAGCTGAGTTTTTTTTTTTATTGTTGGCGAAGAACTGGAGACTGAGAGGATAACCATCATTTGGGGAACATATTGAGAAATTATGGTATACGAATGTAATGGAATTGTTGTGCTATATGAAATGAAGAAGGTCTTGGTTTCAGACAGGAACACTTGAATTACAGAATTAAGTGAACAGAGCCCGGAGGACAATTTATACTATAGCATCAGCATTGAAAATACAAACAACTTTGAAGGTCTTCAGAACTCTGGTCAGTAGAATGATCCATCTTGGTGGCAGAGCAGTCATGATGAAGAATGCTTCCCACCTCCTAACAGAGGAAGGGGATGGGCTAATATGAAGATCGAGACATGGCCAATATGAGAATTCGTTTTGCTTCATTACATATATTTATCAAAATAATTTTGTTTTTCTTTTTTAGGAGGATGAGGACATGGGGAAGTAGTGAGATAATAGATTTTTGTTAATTTTAAAAAGTGGAATTGAATTAAAAAATAAAAAATTTATTTTAGAAAATAGTAATGTTCATAGGCTAGTTGGATAGCAGCACACATTCCTGATTTTATATTTTATATAAAATATATATTTGTATATATTTTATATATGTTCCTTCCTTCCTTCCTTTCTTCTTCTGAAAGTTCTAGTTATCGGGATGAGCTGCACTCATTCTTTATAGAAGTCCAGGCTAGGTGGCACAGCACATAAAGTGCTGAACTTGGATCAGGAAGGCATGAGTTCAGATCCCATCTCAAGATACTCACTCAACTGTATGACCCTGGGCAAGTCATTGAACTAGTCTTGTCTTTACTTTTCTCATTGAAAATTGGTAATAGTAACAATAACTCCTACTTTACAGGGTTATTTAGAAGATCAAATGAGATAATAACACCTAAAACACTGTATAAATGTGAACTATTGTTAAATTATTTACTACTACTACTATCAATTAATTCAGTTTATTTTAGCAAATAAATATTAAACCTGGCCATGTGAAATATATAGGAAATAAAGACAAAAACAAAATGGTACCTGTTCTCCTATGGACTATGGTGTGAACCAAGGAGGAGACCTTACCACTGATAACAAGAGCCTGTTTTTTTATAAAGGGGGAATCTGGTTTCCTTTATGACTCTGAGGCATCCTTATTAGTGTTTTGTGTGTGTGTGTGTGTGTGTGTGTGTGTGTGACTGGATCCTTTCTTTACTTAGACTGAAAGCACACGATCACAATATAGGTCAAGGTAGAAGCTTTGACCTGTTCCTTCCTTCTCCCCTCCTTAGGCAGCCAGGTGGCTCTCTGGTCCCTCCCCAAGCCCCCACCCAGGCTTTACCATGCCGGAAAGTATGCTGAAATTAGTGCAGATGCCCTATTGCTTCTTGGAACCTGTAGACTCACGAGATCTACCAATCTCTCCCTTTCCAATAGCAGGGTTACAGGCATGTACTATCACTCCCAGTAATTTTTTTTTTTTAAAGAAGGCACACAAAAAATTTTAAGCAACAAAAAACTCTCCTCTTTTTTCCTTAGCTCAATTTCCTTGATAATGTGAGTCTCCCATTTTCTTTGGCATCCTAAAATAATGTTATTTTTAGGTTAGACCAAATAACATACTAAGAGAATATAGGCCATAAAAAGCCGAAAGAAATTTGAGTTCGTTTTTACTATAAATATTCTTGCCAAATCTGTCCTTCCAAAAAGCTTTGCTTAATATAGCACATTTCAGTAGAATTATCACCTCTTTCCCTAAACCCCTCATTCATAGAGCTTTTAAACAGGCTATAAATATGAACATTGGAGAGAAAAATAAAAGCTTCCTAACTTCATTGAAGTTGATAGGAGTGCTGCAGGCCGAGTGGCTGCCGCATCAGGCCTTATTTATAAGTCTTCTAATACATAAAGATGAAGCAAATTAAGTAAAGACTATCCGGATTTCTGCCCTGTAGTGTCCCAGTAGAAAGCTCTTGAGACTGTGGAGTAAACAGCACGTATTTGATAGGATTTCCTTCTTCCTTTTGGACCCAATCTAAGCTTGCAGAACAGTAGAAATGACTTTTATTCTCCCTATGCAAGCAAAAAAAAAAAAATCAGCATCATAGCCCATCTATTTCATGTAGAGTTTAGAAAACACTTTGGACGCTCTCAGGTAAAATGTGTATTATTTTGTTTGTTCATGGAATCTACAGTCTCCTGGATATACACATTCCCTCTTATAATACAAATGGCAATCCATGAATACCTTTTCATTCTGTGTTTCTGTCCGAACTCTTCAATCAGTTCTCCAGAATGTCAATTAAAGGACTTCTTTTAAAAAATGTTCCATAGATGTCAGTTCAACTTTCAGGCTATCCATTTGTCGTTCCTTGCCCATGGAATATGACTGCGCTGCCTCATTTTCCAGGCTTATGCATCCTCCTTTATGTTTTATATAGTGCTTCCTGCATGCATTTCATCGTTGGGAATATACCGAGTCTCCCTGAAATGACTACAAGTCTTTCCTTTGTCCTTTGAGTTACTTACAGTGGATTCTTCGGAGATTATGCTGTAGTAGAATGGAAACTCCTTGAGGACAGGGGTCTTGCTTTTGTATTTGTATCCCCAGCCTAGCAGAATGCCTGGCAGATGGGAGGCACTTAATAAATGAATATTGATTGGTTGGTCACTCCAAGATCAGAAGCTATGTGGCATTTATATTATCTTAAAAAGATAGACTTTTTGCAGGAGGAAGCAGCTTGGGATCCTTGAAAACATCGTATGTAATCCAGTCTGACTTCAGCCAATTTAATTCTAGGCCTGGTTCTTTGCCATAGAAGACCCATCAAAGATAGGTGTTTTGATGTGTTCACTCATTACTGTTTATCCAATTACTTGTCTTAATATGGCACCATGCATTTTCTGTTCACTTGAGTTCTCCTTTTCGAGGGTTTGTGGGCTTTATTGAGGAGGACTTGTGTTATTGTAGGACTCTAAAGTCATCTGCACATGTCATCCAGAAACAGGAACATTTAGAAAACTCAGTTGTTAGAGAGTATCTCTCTTCCACTTGGACTTTTCAGAAGTCATCCTCCATGACAGATACAGATGCCGTTGGTGAGCATACATCTCCCGGTTTTATGCCTTATGCAGTAACGATAATAGGAGGAATGTTGGACAAAGTTATCTGTAGTTCTGTCTATCCAGAAATTTTGCTTGATCTTAACTTATACGTGAGAGACCATGTTAGAAGAGTACTTTAATAGCTGCATTTTGCTTTTTCAGGTGAAATTATTCCAACACTTGAAAATTAAATACTTGAAAAAAATTTATTGTTAATTTCAGGACTGTAAAGACTCCCTTTTGCTGCATTGGTGGGTGCTGCCATGTTAAAAAGAGTCTAATGCACTATAGAGTCTGGTATAGTCCCAGTAAGTTGCTTGTTTACTCTGTAGTATCCATCAGGAGATACAATATGAATTAATGTAGGGAGAACTAAATATAATCAAATACTTATTCTAGATTAAATGACAGTATTTTTAGTTCAGGAAATTTTTTGGGGGGGGAGTCTAGCCTTAGTTACAATGCCTTTTGTTTCTTTAGAAAAAAAACAAATAAACTCATGCTGCCTCAATATTTCTCCTTGCTGTGATGATTTTGAGATTTCTAGAAACTTATGTATTTCTGTGATATGTTTGTTGTAGTTGTCAATTCTGATCATTTTCCCATAATGTTACTTTACATTTTAATAGTTTACCATATAAGATTCTTCTACAATGTGAAGGTCATGTCCCTGTGAGGAAATTTCAGACGGACTTTGACACCCTGGGCTATATTTAAAAAAAAAAACCTCTTTTAAAATACTGTCTGTCATTCAGCAACTTTTTTTTTTTGAAGATACCCAGTTGGGTCCCCATGTCTACCCTGGTCTTATCTTTACCACTTTTATTTCGCAGATGAGTGTAATACCAGCATAGTCTATGTCAGTTGGTTTTTAATGCCCAATACCATAGTTGTAGGTACAATTTGGAGAGGTGTTTTGCAAAATCTCTCTAGTTCGTATGTGTCACCATGCAGAGAAATCCTGGGAGCATCAGTATTTGGCTTGTCACTTCCCCCTTACTCCGTAAATTCCAGGAACTCCCTATTCCCTATAGTATCAAATATAAAGCCTTTTTTTGGCATATATTGAAGCTCTTCTCAATCTGGTCCCTTCCTACTTTTGTAGTTTTCTTACATTTTACTTCCTTCCACTTGTATCGTGATCTGGACACAGTGGCCTTTTTGCTGTTCCTCTCATGTGATCCTCCATCTCCCATTCTGTATCTTGTGTTCCCCCATGCCTGAAATGCCCTCTCCTCATCTCTGCCTCTGGGCATCCCTGGATTCCTTCAAGACTCAGCTCAAAAACGACCTTCTGTAGGAAGTCTTTCCTCGCTCCCACAGCCACCTTCTACTAGTCCCTTGAAGGCAGGGACTGTTTTTGCCTTTCTTTGTTTCCCAGATATTTTTCACTGTCCCTGGCACATCGTAAATGCAGAGTAAATTCTGGTTGGCTGATCTCACAAAATCTTTCTGTGTTTTGCCTCCATCCAGGGGGAAACCCTGGTTTGTTTGGTTATTGTTTGGCTCCGTCTTTACTTGTGTATGTATATTGCATTTCAGATCCGAGGAATGCAGTAGATGGTGTTTGGAGCTCTGAGAAAGGTTAGGAATCCAGTTTGGCCAGAATATAAAGCATGTAGATATGATTAGATGATTAATTATTATTATGATACACCATAAATCTCTTAAAGTTTTAGGGACTAGATTATTGAGGGCCTCCAAGATCAAGGTAATAAGTTTGTATTTTATCCTGTAGGCAACCAGGAGCTGCTAAAGGGTTTTTGAGTTAGAAGTTGTTTTGAATTAGGAACTGTTAGTCATAATGGGCAGACCTGGACCAGGCCTGAAGAAGCCAAAAAATGAGAGAGCAAATAAGGGGAGGGAGCCGGAGAAAGAATATTGGGGTGAACCAATGAGAAGAGTTCAACTTGAACCAGAGATAAAGCTGGAGCCAATTTACCAAGCTAATAAATAGACCAGTGTGTTAGAGATGCCAGAAGACTAGAATAGCTGATTGATAAATATTTAGTAGTTTCGGCCTTTGTCTCAGTCTTATGTGGATATCTTTTAAGCTAAGGTTCTTCTTGATACTAATAGGATACTCATTTCTAGTATTCATACATCAGATGCTGCTGGTCTCCAATTGATTTCTACTGGTCTGGCCCAGCAAATGAATGAATGGATTAATGAATGAAAAGCATTTATGAAGTCCTTACTTTGTGCCATGCACAGTACTAAGCAAACTAGTCTCTTCCCTCAGGGAATCCTAGGCTCCCTTAAGTTATGGTTTATGTCAGTCTAGATGGCTTATGGGCATTTGGAAACATAGAGACTAGACAAGTCAGGTCCAGAGATGTCAGTATGGCAGTTATTAGCTTAGAGATTAAGGCCATAAGAGTGGAACAACTCTCAATGAATGATATCAGAGAAAGAGCAAAGAACTGAGAATAGAGTGTGCTTTGAGTGTTAGTTAGAGTTAGTGGGTAGAAGGAGGAAAAAGAAAAGGAAGTTTGAGAAGTTGGAAGAGAAATGGGAAAACTTGGTGTCATGAAAGCTATGGAGAGAATATTCCAAGAATGGAGTATTTGAGCAGGGACGAGGCTTCGGAAAGGCATTGGCAATCAGAATGATGGAAGTGGTGATGGAAGAATAGAACTGCTCAGTTTTCTTTTTAAAGGAAACTATTTCCAAGTCCAGGTAGTCTTTTGACAAAGGCACTTTTTAATTTTCTTAAAGCCTAGTATATCCCCCATGTGAGTTTTCAATATACTGCATCTGAGATCTGTTTGTCAGAGAGTACCCAGTGAACTGGGCTCGTGAGAATGGTGAAAATAACTTTTCTAGATCTAGGCATAGATTTCGATTTCAGATGGGCTAGAAGCTTCCTAATAATCTCTCTGTTTGTCTTCATTGTGTTCCTTCACAAATAAATAAATAAATAAAAGTTTGCATACGAACTTCATAAAAACAATAAGGAAGACAGATTTTTGAGGGATGATATTTAGAAGTCCAAAAATTCATTTGTTTGAAGGGAGAGTAACACTGTTATCCCCAGCATTAGGCAGTCATTCCAGTTGAACAAGTGACGTGCCCTTCAGTGTAGATGTCTCTGTAAGGGATTTTGCACATCGCTGTTTTCACTCCATTTCTCCAGCTCCAAAGGCCTTGCTAGAATGGGAGCATCATTTATTTTGTCCAAAAATTTCATTCAGTGACTGTAGTAATAAATTTGGACCCAGCTTTCATTCCTCTGTAATCTTTTTCTTGATAATCAACACTATTCCTACTGAAAGAATATTGGTTTCTTGTTTTCTTCATAATTTTCATCTTTCTTCTTTAGGACTTTGTTACCACCATTATTCGTCTGTTTGACAGTCCTTCAACTTCCATTCGAGCAAAAGCTTTTCTGGTCCTTTTATATGTTTTGCTCCATAACCGAGAGATGTTGCTTCTCAGTTGCCAAGCAAGGTAAGACCATTTTCTCCCCAGGAATTGCTTCAATAAGTTTTAGTTGGTAGTTGTGACAATCGTTGTAGCAGTCATGACATTTGACATTGATGATTTGATATCTGTTTTTTAGGGTGGGACTTGGGATTGAGTTTTTCTACAGAATTTAGAGCCTCCAGATAATGCATATAATGCTAGAAAACCAATTTTTTTCCTAGACATTCACTATTAATAGAATGTGTTGAGATCATAAGTTAGTTCCTTTGGCATTAGGGAAAGTCCTGGGAAATGGCAGATATGGTGAAGAACTCCCTGAGTAAGTGTTGGGGCCAGCAGTAAGAGCCCGGACGATGTTGTCATTAGTGAGATTCGAGGAGTCTTATTGTACTGGCCTCTTTTACCTGTACTCAGTTTATTATGATGACTGCCAACTATAAGTCTAGATTGTTCATCTTATGGCCTAGAACATAAAACTCCAGTGGATGCATCCTGGGAGTCTTGGCCTTGGCCCAGTGTCTTGGATTGTGTCTGAGTACTTGCTTTAGATATATTGCAAGGTCTGTGTTAGAAATCCCCCTCCACCAACACCCTGAAATTCCCTTAGATTTGGAGAATATAGGCCAAGAACACCAAGGTGCTCATTGTATATTGAAGTGTATAAACATAGGGACTTATACAAAGAACTTGAGAGTTGGACCTCAGCAGCCCTCTAGTCCAACCCTACCACCAGAGGAATCACCACTGCGCCATACTAGATGAGTGCTCATCCAGAACTCCAAGGCGGGGAAGCCTGCCACCTCTCACTGCCTCCTACTCCACTTTTTGCAAACTCTAGTTATTAGGAAAGCCACACTTTTTATACCCATTGCTACTCTTTCTTTTATCTGAGGCCAAATGAACAAATTCAGTTTGTCTTCTAATGGCATCCCTTCAGAAACTTGAAGATGGCTGTAATGGCCCCCCGCATGCTTTTCCTCTCCATGCTCTCCATGACCAGGTCCTTGAACCAGTCCTTATATGCCGTGGGCCCAACCTGTTGCCATCTTGATTGCTTTTCTCTAGGTACTCTCTAGTATATCAACACTCTTCTTAAACCATGCTACCCAGAAATAGGCACAATTCTCCAAATGGGATATTGTGAACATAGAGCACTGCAGGCCTATCACCTTCCTATTCTGCATTGGTAAACAAAATGGGCTTTTAGCACTCAGTTCAACCAAGTGCCCTTGAAGAGTTTGGCCTTTGTTTCCTTGATTAGATTTGGGAGTCCTCGGCAACTTCCTTGCCTCAGGGGAGGGCCTAGTTTGTACATGAGTTCGAGTGACATGTTTGGGACATCACAGGCTTTTAGACCGTGTGGGTTTAAGTCGCCTCTTTGTGATGATTCTAGGTCACGTGTGACTCACCCTTGACCCTGAAAAAGATATAAAACCAGGGGCTGGAGTTCTCTTTTTCGGAGCTCTTACCCACAGTAGTGGTGGTGCGTGTGACTCTGGGACAGCCCTTGTTATGAGCTCCCGGGCTGAACTTAGATGTTGGTAACTATGAATTGTATTTGGTCTGTCTGTCGATGTTTGTAATTTGTTTGTATTTTGCTCTGAAGTTCAGGGTGCTGGCTTTTCCCTCTGAACTAAGTGAATAGTATTTGTATGCTGGATTAAAGTAAACTTGTCAACCCCTTAACGTTGCTTTCCTTAGTAAAGCAGATGAAAAGAACCTGGGCTTTTGCAGCGTGCTGGTAGCGTTCTTGTTGTTGGGCTTGTGTTGGTCTTTCACGCCCGCAACAGCTGCTAGCCAGATTGTTGAAACATCTGGGAGCAATATAGTCCACAATCACGTTAGCTTTTTTGGCTGTCACAGCATACTGCTAAGTCATATTGACCTAATCCATCCCCCCTCCAATTCTTTTCAAAGCAACTTCTACCTATCTGTGCCTCTCCCATATTATATTGATGAAGATAATTTTTTTTTGTACCCCAGTTCAAGACTTTACATTTATCCCTTTTGAATTTTATCTCATTAGGTTGAGTCCCGTGCTTTATCCTATCAAAATTCTTTTGGATCCTGACTCTCTTATTCAGTATGTTAGCTATCCCTCATAGCTTTGTGTCATCAGCTAATTTGTTGCAAGTACCATCTCATCTGTTAATACCATACCATCTGTTAAACCTCTCAGGGCTAAGCGCAGATCCCCAAGGCAATCCACTAGAGACCTCTTGCCACATTCTCATTGAAACATTAACAACTACTCTTTGAATCTGTTTATCTACATTGTTCTGAATCCATCCAGTATTATTATTGGCTAATCCATATGTCTTCATCATCTCTATAAGAACAGTATGAGTTATTTTATCAAAAGCTTTGCTAAAAACTAGGTAATCTATAGACACAGCATTCCCCTCATCTGCTAATTTAGTAATCCCATCTGAAAAGGAAATTAATTTCATTTGGCATGACTTGTTCTTGATAAAGCCATGTTGGTGCTTTCTGTGATCTTCCATTATAACCACTTATTGGCATTTTTCACTTGTTTTTTATGTGGTTGATTGTTAGTGACTGTCATAAAGCTATCTTTTCCCTTTCTTTTCACAATGGGATAGCTCTTTTCCCTCCCCTTCCCCTCAGTTTTTGGTATTTTAAATCCACAACTAGGAAATGTCAAATGCGTGTGCTATAGGATGATATAGGGCTGGGAGAGAAGAGGATGTTAAGTAGGGCACATGGAGTAGTCAGGGAGAATAAGTGGGACTATGAGTAGGTTGAGGGTCTGTGGGGATCTGGGTGGAGTCTGGGATCAAGGAGAGTTAGTGAAACTCTGGTAAGAGTTTGGGGAATGGATTATGTGGAAAAACAGGGAGGCACTGATAGATTACATTCAAGGTGCTATTCTTAACATCTAATGAGATATAATAGTATTATATTCTGAACCAAATCACTTGTCATTGAGGGTTATATTTAAGAATAGACAGAGAATTTTGAGTTATTCTTTGCTGCTGTGGAGATTAAATCATTTGCATTTCTAGAAGTAATGTCTTATTTTTTATACTTATACCTTGAGGCTGTTTTAAATATCACATTAGCTGGAGCATGACTGAAGATTTTGCAGCCCTGATGATTAAGACTTAAGAAGAAAGCTGCATAACACTATTCCCATCGCCTTGCTTTAGTGAGGTACAGCAGCTCAGCCAGAAAGATCTTCCACCATCACATAAAATAACCAAAATCTAGACCTTCGGAGTATTCGAGTGTCAGAGATTTGGTTCTCTGTAGAAAGTACTTTTTCTTTACCTCCATAAATTTAAAACTTGAGGAGTACAATAGTTATTATTAAGAAAACACACACACACATGAGAGAAACGAGCATGGATCCGTGGCTTTGTTATTATTTTATTAGCCTTTATAAATTCAAATTCGCACTTGGAGTTATATTCAAAAGCAAATGTTACATAGCACACTGCAAACAGTGGAAAACAAGTACATCATGTTGCCTGTGAAGTTGGATTTTTCATCATAGCCCCCCTGGTCATGGGCCTGCTGCATCTCAAGTGCTTTGTGGAAATTCCACCTGGAGGCTAGAAACTAGAAAGGCATTTAGGAAAGTAGCGACATTCCTATTAGAAAAAGGTGCCACAGTCTGTGATAAATATATATAGAAAAATGCTCCTCTTTTCCTACCCATGAAAACTCCAGAAGCAGCTGGAAATCTCAGAGAACTATATGGCTGCATGAGAGATGATGCCTCCATTGTAGGACATGAATGACTTTTGCCCTTTATGAATTTAATCTCAACCAATTTTGTGTGATCTCAGGCCCCCAAATCTGTCAGGCATTGGACAGGTGGTGAGATTGAGCTGTCAGAGTCAGATAAAAAAGACATGATAGCCCCCAAATGCCTGCCTATTTCTCTAAATGACTACATACATACATTGACCATGACAGGTGATAAAATAGGGACTTCTGGCTCACGATACACGATTGTCCTTTCAGTGGATGAACTGTCAGAGTTCACTGTGTGAGTTTTCTTAGAAACTGAAATGGAATGCCTGATAATCACCCCAGTACTCTCTCGAGATATTCAGTATTACCACCCTTGTGGGCTTCAGTGATTGAAGTTTGGCTTCGATCAAAGAAGGGTGTTTGCTCAAGAAATGTTTGTGGGAAATGGTTGGAGAAAAAACATCTGTCATTTTGAAAAAGGATATCGCTGGAGTCAGTACAGTTGAAGTTAAATAGTCAGGCTTGAAAATTTGAGGAGGTCAGAAGAAAAAAATGATTGCTATACCTGAAAATTGCTTCCCAATAATCTTTTCTAGCTCTTGAAAATATACCTTTTAGATATATTTCTTATGTTCTTTCAGCTCATCAAAATTATTTCCATTTTGTACTTAAAGGGATTTCCTTGAGTACATCATAATAATCACAGTTAGTTTAATCTATGGAAGGACAATTTTAATCTTTCAAAGAAAGACATATAAGGCTCTCCCACCCTGCTTTAAACAATGGTGATAGTGCTGCAGGTAAAAACTGTTTGTGTCCTTGGAAGGTTTTTGCCAGATAGACTCAGATAGCAATTATTTATTGGGAACATGCTGTGTGCCAAACACTATGATAACCATATGAGAAATGACAAAAGCATCTTATATATTCCTTTTTCTCAGAGAGCTTATAGTTTTGTTCATGTGACAGAATTAGTACCGTGAAACAGTTGTGAGAGGCTGTAAGATGTAATTGACGAAGAGTGCCTTTGGAACCAGCACAACCTGGGTTCCACTTCTACCCTAGGCCTAGTCTAGCTTTGTGATCCTGGGAATATGACCTAGCTTCTCAGTGCTCTCACTAAGTCTCTAAGAAGATGCAACTCACATTGATGGATGGACTTTTCTTTTCCAAGAGTTCATTAGATCAGGGAAATCAGAAACCTAGATTCTTATTCCTAAGCACAGTAGGAGTATAGAAGTAAATGGTGGACTGGAGTAGTTGTGGTTGTAACAGAAGGTCTCTCTCATGGAGAAAATGAGACTTGGGCCCAAGGGCTTGAAAGATGGAGCAGGATTTAGTTAAGGAATAAATTGGAGACAAAAAGAGCATTGTGGATTGGGGATGGTATAGAGCAGAGCTATCCAAAATATGACCCGTGGGCCGCATGCGGTCTGCAGTGTGATTTTATGTGGCCCTCCTGTGGGTTTTAATTTTCATGAGTGAAAAAATAAAGTAATAATTAACATGGAATGCATATTAGATTTTTAAATTCCATCACAAATAATCTTGTTGATGTTAATTTTCTTTGGTGTTTTTAAGCAGTATTATAGACGGAACAGAATTTTCAGTCTATCTGTGTGATGCATTCTGTCTGTACGATGCAGACTAGTCAGTATGCACCTACTTTATACTGTTGTGTTGTTGCATTGTTGTTTTGTGTTTGCTTCTGCACTTCGTGCCTTTGCCTGTTGTATTGATGATGCGCGTTCCCTCACTTCCTAGTAGTGTACTGTATTTTTTATTCTGGGCGCAGCCCTCGAATAATTATTTTAATGCGCCTCTAAGATAACCTAAAGTTGGACAGCCGTGGTATAGAGAAACAACACAACAAGAGACACAGAAGAAAGAATCCACTGATGTGGAGGACAGTGGGATGACTGACCTGAGTCAGAGAATATACTCCCAAAAAGGGCAGGCTCTCAAGCCATACAAAAGAACTTGGATTTAATGCAATCAGTATGTGACCATTGTACATTCTTGAGTAAAGGAGCAGCAGAATTAGTCTGATAGGCTTATGAAACTGGGGAAGAGGACAACGGAGGCCAGAATACCAATGAGGAAGTTGTTGTCTTCCGGGAGTGAGGTCATGGGGGAGCTGTGACTGGGGCAATCAAAAAGAATGGACAGATCGAAAACTTTCCAAATGAAGAAACGATCGGACTTGGTGATGGATTCTCAATGAATTCAGGTGAAAGATACGGAATGAGTGATGGTCATGTTACTCGTGGACATGGGATAGATGGCAAGTGAACGTATTTGACATGATGGGGGGCATTCCTACATAATGTTCTGTAGGCGATTGGAAATGCAGGATTGAAAAATGAGTGAGAGGCCGAGGCAGGAGACAGAGATTTTCTAGTCAGCCACATTGAAGTGGTAGCCGAAGCCATGAAAATGGGAGAACCATTAGAGGGAGGGAGTGTAGAGAGGGAATTGAAGAAGCTCATGTTGGGTTATTGCATGTAATATATGTATGTAATTTGTATTTATGTAATTTTTAATCAATCTCTCCAACTAGATTATATGTTTCTTGTACAGTAGATAGAGCACTGGGCTTGGAATCAGGAAGACTCATCTTCATGAGTTCAAATCTGCCCTCAGGCACTTACTAGCAGTGTGACCCTGGGCAAGTCACTTAACCCTCTTTTCCTCAGTTTCCTCATCTGTAAAATGATCTTGAGAAGGAATGAGAGACCACTCCAGTGTCTCTGACAAGACCTCACATGAGATCACAGAAGAGTCTGACAGAAATGACTGAGCAACAAAAACACGTCTTCTATTTATTCGTGTCATTTACAAGTGGTTTGTGGCTGTAGGCACTCAGGATGTGTTGACTAATGGAGTTGAATTGAAGAGTTGAGAAATAGGTTCAGGATTATCACCTTCGGTAAAAATGTATTAAGTTCCTACTGTGCGCTAGGTCCTAGAGAGGTAAAGATCAAGACTAGGGCCTCTGTAAGACACAGCTGAATGAAGGAACGTGTAGTAGATGAAGAAGAAAACAGGTCCGAAGCAATCCAGATGGGCAAGAAGGAAGCATAAGGGAATAGGGAATAGTGTTAGAGTTCAGGAAGATGCCCGAGGAGGACCAGGACTGGTGGGGTGGAAAGAGCCACGGGAGAGAGGCCACGGTCTCTGAGGTTTCCTGAGATTATGGTGTCGTTTTAGTTACGACATCTGTAATTGGACACAGTCCCCGTAGTACACAAGGATTGCCATTTTCATTTTTCTCTTAGAGCAGTTTTAAATTCTTTATGGAAGCTACAACCAAAATGTTTCTCTCCAAATATTATTATGATTTTCTTGCTCAGCATGTGAATTCTTTTAGTAACTAATGTTTCCATTGTCAATAAAGTTGATTTCTACTAACATAGCTCACTGGAGCTCGTTATCTAAACTGGAGACAGTGGGAGAGAGAGCATGAAGAAATGGGACATCATATGGGGATCTAGCTACTTTTATAATATCATGTACCCCAGGGGCCTTTTATTTATCCCAGCAGAAAAAAATGCTTATTTTCTCATGTGTTAACAGGTCTGTGTTGGTATCTTCAGCTATTCAAGAGTATTTCTTGCCTCGAGGAAAAAACTACCAAAATTGTTTGGGAGTATTGATATTAAGCAATACCCTGAATAGCTTTAAGATGGATAACTTAGATTTCTAGATACAAATTTGCCTTGATGTTGGAATAAACTTATAAAAATCTTAGTGAAAATTGCTGTTTTATACACTATAAAGTTTCTCTTTAGTAATATTTTGTTGAAGCCAGAAAAAATGGACAGTCAATATGTACTGAAAAAATGATATTACTTTTGCCCTGTAATATCTGATGAAAGACAATCGATAGTAGGAAAGAGTTCAGCCTGAATTAATTGTATCGGATGAAGCAGTAGCCAAATAATAAGTGGCCCAAGGCAGGGCTGCATAGATGGTCATTCTCAAGATAAATGTTTTTCTGTTCGCATTTGGACAGGGTTTTTATTTTAACCAAGGTATCAAGATTAATACCGCTGTGAAGCTCTGAGTGAATTGCTATTGCAATTTTACAATTCTCTAAAAAATTACAGTACATATCTGTGAGTGTGAAGTAAACTCAGGGCTGAAGTCAGATGATATACGAGAAGCTCTGGTCTCCTTCCAAAGGAAAGAAGATAAAAGACAGAGTATGATTTTCATGCAGAGAAGGAACTGGAATTTGTGTACACTTTGCTGAACCAGGGGGATAGTGAATTTGGTACAATTTTTCTTACCATTAACACTGTGAATATTTCATGTGTTTGAAGCAGAGAAAGTAAGAGATAATAAGATATATAAAGATGCATCGTCCAGTAATAGAAAGGAAATGGGTGATTTGGAATAGGATGGGAGCAGGTAATGGGATGAAGAATATGTCATCCTGTGGTTAGGAATGGGAATGTTACCAACTCATCTTAGCCTTCTCTTTGTAACGCCGCTGAGAAATGTTATATTAAAAATAATAATAATAATAATAATGCTTATTTTATTGTAGCTGTTCTTAAAAGTATTCCAGTAAGTCTCCAGGCATCATTAAATATATATTAAGTATATATTTAATATAATATAAACATATTATATTAAAAATAATAATAATAATAAATAAATAAATGCTTATTTTATTGTAGCTGATCTTAAAAGTATTCCAGTAAATCTCCAGGTATCATTAAATATATATTAAATATATATTTAATATAATATAAACATATTAAAATACTACTACTACTACTACTACTACTAATAATAAATAAATGCTTATTTTATTGTAGCTGATCTTAAAAGTATTCCAGTAAGTCTCCAGGCATCTCAAAGTGGTACTTTTCAGAAGTACTCAATTTACTTGGCGTGTATTGTGAAATATTAATTTCAATAAACATTAAATGCCTACTTTTTACCAGTCACTGTGCTAATCAGTGGGGATACAAATAAGAAGGAAAAAAAAAAGCTCCCCAGGATTTGCCCTCAAGGAGCTTAGCATCTAACAGGAGGAGCTGGAAAGGTGGGGGTGGGGAAGGACATGAGAAGGCATCAATTGTGGGGGCATCTTATTCCAAAGAGGTGAAACCAGGCCAAGCAGCAGATGTAAAGTGGAGTGAGCCAAATCCTGTTTCTAACTTCTTCTATAAAGGAAGGCATTGAGAGGAATTTGGTACTCAGCCCTCTAGCCTAAGAGCAGAGGAGGCTGAGGGAGTGGTATCAGTCAAGGCTTGAGTTTGCAGTATGGTGGTGAATTTAGGAAGGGTTGAGCTTGTCCTAGAAGAAACACAGCAGATGCAAAGTGGGGTGAGCCAAGTCCTGGTTTTGCTCTCTAAAAAGCAAGGCTTTAGAAGGAGTTTGGTCCTCTGCCCTCTAGTCCTCCAAGCCTTAGGTTAGCTTTAGCAGGGTATGAGGTCTGAAGAGATGAATTTATCCTGGAAGGAGCATCCTTTTCTGGAGTTGAAAAGGAGCCAAATCTCAGATGGAGAGTAGAATAAAAAAAATGGAAGGGGAAAAAAGAACTAATAAAGGTGTTATAGTTTGCTTGTTACACTTTAAAACCTTTCAGAATCTATTTTACAGCCTATTTAGGAAAAAAATGATTAAATCTAAAACTATTCATTCGGCGTGGTGCTCAAGAGCTGCCTATGCATGTAACTGAGAATGAGACTTCCCTAGAATGTAATCTTCCTGACCCCAGTCTGTCACTGAGGCTGGGATCCTCTTTTTACAACTTTCAGGGTTCTTGTAATCAATTTCCATTCTCAATCCTTCTCAGAGTAGTTACACTACTGCTATTTTAAAATGACAGCAGCCTATTCTGACTGTTCCTTGGATATGATAGAATGAATTCATCTGATTCTTATAGTAACTTTCTTTTGTTCCATTGTCTTTATTTAGTCTTTCTTTTCTAATTCCATCTACTAAGGTGATTTATAAATGTGATACATAGCAAAAGAGAGAATCTTCAAGTTTTTCTAGGAACTTTTGGGCCCTGCCTCCCCATTTCCCTTAATTCTTATTTTTTAAATGAAAAAGTAGAAGATGGAATCCTGAAGGCTAGTTGTAAAATCTCTTTGTCATATTTAAATATTTTAAAGGTGGTTTTTAAACAGAAGTTGATGCTTTGGTCTGTACTAACTGTACTAACTCTTGAATGGAAACATTTTCAAGTTCTTTCCACTGATTACCTTTTTTTTTTCCTAGAATTTTGCTTGGGAACCACACTGTTATGCATTTTTATTGTTTTTCTCTTCCTAGGGATAACCTTTAGACTTAAAATTTAAGTTTTAGAATCAAAGAATCATAGACAGAGAGCTTGAAGGGATCTCATACATCATCCAGCCTCTCCCTTATTTAATAGTTAAGGAAACCAAGGCCCAGAGTGGTTGAACTCCTTGTCCAGGAACACAGAGATAGATAAGTGGCAGAGCTGGAATTTGGCCACAGGACCTCTGTATTCAGATGCAGCTTGCAGACACCTTCCTTGCTCCTGATTTGTGCTTTTAGTCCCTGTGACTAAAAGCCTTAGGCTTTCCACTTACGGGGTTAAGTAGTGTGACTGTTGATATGCTCCCCGCTTTCCTCCCCATCTGTTTGTTTTTCCCAAAGTGATATTTCATAAGCAAATGGTTATTTGATGTTTTGTTCTTCCCAAATTGTGATTTTATAGTTAAAGTTATATGTGGCAGAGAGAAATAACTACTGCTTACATTTTTCAGATACATTTGGTAAAATCAGTGTTCGCAATTGACTGGCTAGTATACTGCAACTCATAACTTGATAACCACTATAGATAATTTTGCATATAGATAGAGAGACAAGTGTTGATGTGCTGGCCTCTTGGAATACAAAGCAAATATCACTTGATTTACCTTGATTTTAGCTATGATTTAGGTATTTAGGAGAAAAGTGGTCAACTCTTTGAACAGCAGGATGAAGGGCATGACTTGTTATCATTTCTTCCTGACATCTGGCTCTTAATTTGCTTCATCAAATTGATTTGATTACCAAGAATGTTTCACTTGTGTTTTGGAAATAGATTTCAAAAGATACTGAGGACATACTCTCCTCATTATATCCATAGTATTTGATTTTGATTCTTTTCTGTGTAATTAGAGTTGTGAAAGTGTGCATTAAGTGGAAATAGGGCTAATGTTTTACAGACTATCTTCACAAAGAGTGTGAGATTTTCTGTCTCAGTCTTCTTTAGAGACTGAGAAAGAAATCTCTTTTGGTGTCACTATAGCATATTGAGAGTGCCTTATGCCTTCCCTTTGGGGAGTCGAGAAGGCCATTCCATAAAGAAGAAAGAAAAATAAAATAAAAGAGAATCTGGCGACTCCATACAGATAAGTTTTGTCTGTTTACATTTCATTCATGAAGTTGGTACTCATTTTCCTGATACTGGACTTCATGAGAGTAAAGATTTGCTAGATTTCCATGTTAGCCACTAGACTAAATTGAAGAGTAAACTTTAAAAACAATCCGTTTATTACTTGTCTCTCAAATGCACATTTGGTGTTAGTTCATGACTTTAGCTGAAGAGGATCAGAAAACTTGGCAAACTAAAATGGCTCTCATACTCTAGTTTTATTTCATTACATTCTGTACTGTCAGTGGGGCACTGCAGAGCAGGACAGTGAAGGCATTCCAGGTATTATGGGGTGGAGAACAAATGAGGATGAAGAATGATGATAAGAAAGAACATTGCGTGAAGAATGAAAAAAGCGCTAAAATCCTGAAAAAGGATGCCAGGAACTCATTTAACTATGGCTTATCATGGATTAAGAGCCGTGACGCTACAACGTATGTTGAAAAGGGTTTGTATTTTTCACTTGAAAAATCAAGGAGAGTTGGTTCTGTTGCTTTTCCCTTTTAATTTTAGTGAGCTGAGCCCTTGTTTTGACTTTGAGTGTATAGAAACAGGTCTGAAGTTCTTTCAGAGCTCCCTCAGTGGGAATCTCACTTCTAGTCGCCTTTAGAGACGGTATATGACAGTAGACTACATAAATATTTGATCTGAGATGGTCTTTTGAACTAACAGATATCTACCTGTCAGCCTCAACAAGTCAAGAGTTTTGCAATTAGCTATTTTTTCCTCCCTTGTCACTATTAAATTAGAGCCAAGGCTGGAGGGAGGGAATGGAAGAGGCCATTGGAACGAGCTCTGGCTTCCTCACATAAGCATTTGAGAGATGTGCTTGGTTAGGAGTGAGGCAGATGGCCTTTTAAAGGCTTTTGTGGGGTTGCTTGACCTCTGGCCAGCTGTTTGGGAGAGCAGCATTGTTAGTCCAGATCATTTCAAGTGTATATCCCTTTCCCTGTCACCTTGTAATTTTGTGATTATGTAGAATATTCTCTAATTCCAATTTAGTAGCTATATTTGATGACTTTCATGCTATAGACAGCATATTTCAATTTATTCTGAAATATCAATCATTTTATAATCAGATCATATCTTGAAGTATTAATACCTTCCTTCAATAATACCTTGGTGGGTTTGCGATATCATCAGTGTAGGTATTTTTCTCCATCAGTGCAGACTGAAATGCATCCATGGTCTTTTATCCTATGTGACTCTTGTGAGTGACCTACTATAAATTTTGTAGCTGGCATCCATTGAGTATTCTGGGGTCTTTCTCTAGTCTTCCTGATGTTTTACATGTACCATCAGACCATGTGCAATCTCCATTGGCTCCCTCTTACTAAATGATCCATCCATCTTTTTCTGCTGACACACAGCTCTCGAATGATATCACTGCAAGTTTTGGTTTGTAATAATTCTTTGGAGACTGTGTTATTTAGTAACTTATAGTCTTACTGCATCACTAGAAGAACATGGCTGCTAAAGAGATGAACCTTTGTTTCAAGAGGAAGCTCGGGCGAGTTCGTGATTTCCCCAAAACAATCCAGTTCATTCTTTTCTTTCCACATAATCCCAGGCCCAGCTCGTTTTCTATTTCCAGTGTCTTTCCAAAATATGCATGCTGATTGATCAGCACTGTGGGCTGTACGTCCAAATTACATCTGGACTAAATGGAAACCAGCCTTACTGATCGTTTGTCATTATTCATGCGCCTGGTTTTACTAGTTTGCAGAGTAGGCATCTCTGCAGTGTTTCAGTCAGTACGACATCGTTTTAAAAACCACGGCCACCACATGTTGCTCCTCTTCTTTCTGTCTGAACTCATAATCAATTCAGCTCTGCCTTTCTTCCTAGAAAGCGTCACCCTACTGCCCTGTGTTTCTATTTGCCATCCCTGTAACTTTGCAAATGAAAATATCTCTCCGGCCACCAGTCCACTATGTATATTGTCTCAAACGGTCTCCACTTCTTTATTGGTATTATCATGGGGCTAGGCATATAGTAAGTGCTTAATGAATGCTTTTTGTCCATTCATTCAAATAGGAGCTTCTAGAGGACCTCAACCTTTCTTGGGACTTCTTCCACTAGGACTCTGTACTGGATCTCTCGACGATGGCCAAGCCCTTTGGCAAACGTCCATGTTTTTCTTTTATGCATTATTTGATATCAGGAACCCTGAACAAAGTTATCTCTGTTGTTAAATCTTTGAGGAATCTTATATGATTTCAACAAATATATATATATATGTATATATATATATATATACACACACACACACACACACACACACACACCCACACATACACATACATATAAAATAGACACACACATATATAGACACATACATATGTAATATACATATGTGTGTGTGTGTGTGTGTGTATAAATAGATATATAGATATCTTTTTGGAGGAGAGCCTTTAATACGTCTTTAGTGGATTTGATGATGAAAGGGGACCTCGGCAGCCTCCTAGTCCAACTTTGACATGAGAGGACTCTCTCTTAAATGTAACTGACAATTGATCATGCAGCCTCTATTTAAAGGCTTTTCAGGTCAACCATTCTATTTTTGGATAGCTCAAATTATTAGGAAATTTTTCCATCGACTCTCAGTTGACTTCTTAGTAATTTCTCCCCATTGCTAATTTTTCTTCTTTCTGGGGCCAAACAGAACCAGTCTGTGCATACCATCACCATGATATACCATCCAGTGCTTTTGAGTTGGCTATCGCTCCCCTCCCCTCCCCTCCCTCAATCCCTTTCTTTTCTCCTGGATATACACGTGCCATTTTTTCACCCAATCCTCCAAAGGCATATAGATTCCGCCCCTTTCACCATTCTGGTCGCCCTCTAGGCACTCTAGAATTTTAGTGTTCTTCTTAAACTGTGGTGCCCACAACTGAGCCCAGTTCTCCAGATAAGGCCCGATGAGAGAGTACAGTGGAACAGATTGTTGTTCAGCTGTTTCAGTCATGTCTGACTCTCCATAACCCCATTTTGGGGTTTTCTTGGTAAAGATAGTGGAATGGTTTGCCATTTCCTTCTCCAGCTCATTTGACAGGTGAGGAAACTGAGGCAAACAGGGTTAAGTGACTTGCTTAGGGTCACACAAGTGTCTGAGGCCAGAGTTGAACTCATGAGGATGAATCTTCCTGACTCCAAGCTAAATGTTCTATCTACTATGCTACCTAGGTGCCCTGGAACATTTTAGGAAGCTTTGTTTCTTTTAATGCAACCCGAGATCACACCAGCTTTTGCTTTCTTTTTGTTTGTAAATTTTTATTATCATGTTTTACTTTTACATTAAAAGCATTTCTAGGTTACTCATACTTTATAGTAAAGTAAAACAATAAAACCAAACTACCATGGAGACCTCATCTGCAAGTGCGTGCCACATTCCTGTTACCGTTTTTATAAAATATTTCTTTTAATTAACAGAAATCAATTTCTCTCCCTCCCACTCCCCTCCTCACTGAAAAAAAAGAGGAAAGAAAAACAAATTCCTGGTAAACAATATGCATAGTCAAGAAAAATAAATTCTTTCATTGCTTATATATAAAAATGCATGACTCATTTTGCACTGTGCATCTATCACCTTTATGTCAGGAAGTGGACAGTATGCTGCATCATCTGTCCTCCAGAATCACGGATAGCTCTTATATTCATCATAGTTCTCACAGCTTTCAAAGTTGTTATTGCAGTGTTGTTATTGTAGGAGTTGGCTGCTTGTTTCATTCTTTATCATTTTATAAAAATCTTCAAAGTCGTTCATTTTTATAATGTTGATCTTAGAGTATAAATTGTTCTCTTGGTTGTGCTTACTACATTCTTCATTGGTTCATAAATGTCTTTCCATGTCAGTACCTCATTTATTCAGCCATTCTTTAATTGACAATTACCTTTAGATTCCTTTTTTTTTTTTGGTCGTGACAAAAAGAGCTGATATAAATGTTTTTGCACATAAAGGACCTTTTCTTATAATTCCACCTCACGCCTATCAGATTGATAAAGATGACAAAAAGAAAAATTATATATGTTGGAGGGGCTGTGAGAAAACAGGTACATAGATGCACTGTTGGTACCTGTGAATGTACAACTATTCTGACGAGCAATTTGGAATTATACACAAAAAATTACTAAAAAAAAAAAAAGTACATGCCCTTTGACTCAGCTATATACCACTGCTAGGATTGTAAACAAATGAGAACACATTAGCTACCACATCACATTGTCTGCTCACATTGAGCTTAAATTACACTAAAACCCCCAGATCTTTTTTTAAAACAACTATTATCTAACCATGTCTCTTGTACTATTGATTTTTTTGAATCAGTGTGTAAGAGTTCACATTTATCTCTACTCAATTTGATCTAGCTAGAGTTGGCCTAATGCTAATAACCTATTTGTATCCTTTTGCTTTGCCAAATCAAATGCTTTTTATAGTGAAAAAAATTAGCATCATATAATTTTGTAACATATGTATTTCAGGCTCTTGTGCTCTTGTAAAGATGTGATTTGTTATTAGTAGCATTTGCAAACACCTTCCCATTATCTTCACATGTATTTATCGGGATGACCTCTATAATGTGTAGAGATTATTCTCATAAAATTTTGTAAATATAGGAAAGTAAGCTTGTGGGTCAGTAGTTATTAATATTTTATTAGCCACATTTTTGATAATGGCCAAGTTTTTTTCAGCTCTCATTACTGTTGTTTTTCTTCTATGACTAGCCTAAAAGCACCATATAAAAATATTCCATATCTCTATTGATTAGAGAAATGCAAATTAAAACAACTCCGAGGTACCTCTCAGATTGGCTAATTTAACAGAAAATGAAAATGACAGGTGCTGGAGGGGATGTGGGAAAATTGGGACACTAATGCATTGTTGGTAGAGTTGTGAGCTGATCCAAGCATTCTGAAGGGCAATTTGGAACTGTGCCCAAAGGGCTATAAAACTATTCATTCCCTTTGACCCAGCAATATCATTACTATCTCAAAGAGACCAAAAAAAGGAAAAGGACTTATTTGTACAAAAATATTTATAGCATCTATTTTTGCGATGGCAAAGAATTGGAAATTTGAAGGGATGCCCACCTATTGGGGAATGGCTAAGTAAGTTGTGGTATATGATTGTGATGGAATACCATTGTGCTATAAGAAATGATGAGCAGGATCCTTTCAGAAAAACCTCAACTTACATGAACTGATGCAAAGTGAATTGAATAGAACCAGGAGAACATTGTACACAGTAACAGCAATATTATACAATGTTCAACTGTGAATGACTTAGCTGTTCTCAGCAATGCAATGATTTAAGACAATTCCTAAGGAGTTATGATGAAAAATGCTCTCTGTCTCCAGGAAAAGAACCTATGGAGTCTGAATTCATATCAAAGCATACTTTAAAAAACTTTTTTTGTCTGTTATTTCTTACACAGTGTGACTAATATTTAAATATGTTTTACATGACTGCACAAGTAAAACTTATATCAGATTGCCTATCTTCTCAATAAAGAAGGGTGGGGAGAGAATTTGGAACTCAAAATTTAAAAAAAAGAATGTTAAAAATTTTTTCACATGTCATTGAGAAAAAATAAAATATTAAAGATGAAACAAAAAGAGAATATGAGCTCTTTGAGGGCAGAAATAGTCTTCCTTTTGTCTCTGTATCCCTAGCACTTAACACAGAGATTGGCATATATATAGATTGGCTATGGGAAGAAGAAACCCTACTGAAAACGCCATGGCAGAAGAAGGCCATGAGAGGCAAGTCTGCAAAATGGCCTGATTTAAAGAGGGAATTGAAGATATGGATTGAAGAGTAAAGGGCAGTTGGACTTCCTGTGTCCACAAAGATGGTTCAGCCTGAGGCAAGAAGAATTGCTGATGAAAAAGAAGTTACTGATTTCCAAGGAGGACACAGTTGGTGCTTCAGGTTCATGAAATGGAATGGACTAAGCATGTGTACATGCACCAGACTTGCCCAAAAGATGCCTGAAAGCTATGAGCAGAAGGTCCTTGAATTTCATTGTATTATTGTATGAATTTTATGATGAATAAAACTTAAGTTCAATAACTTTATGTAATATATTTTTTTTTCATATTTCAGGCCCCAAATTGAGTTGTGTCTTATACATGGGGAAATATGGTAGTAGGTGTTTAAAAAATGCATACTGATTTATTGGGAATAAACATATATCTAGCCATTAGTTACTCCTCTTTGGAGTCGGTACCAGTTCCAGATCTACATAAGTGAATTTATTATCTCCATTTGTCTACAAAGGTAGCACAAGAAATTTTTGCAGATTCTTGGCTGACATCTCAGTAAACGGTAACTGTTGTATTCCTCTAAGCTACTGGTCTAGTAAACCTGCCAAAAAAAGAGAAATGAGGGTAGTTTGGCATGCTCTGTTCTTAATTAAGCGATGTTGGCTCATTCAATACTATGCCCCATCTCCAAAAAGTCCAGGATATTTTGTGCTAGACTAACAGCAGCATGGTATAGACAGCTGACCTCAGAGTCAGGAAGACCTTGGGTCCCACCAGTGTCACCACCTCTCCATGACCGCCCTCTGCCCCAGCAACTTGATAAGACTATGAATCGCGGATCTTCACTGGTAGAGGGTGTTTCCTCACTGGGAATTCAGTGTACCAATGATTGCAAAGATCTGTTCCAAAAAGAAGATCCCTTCCATCCATTAATACTATTTTGTAAAGTCAGTCATTTGGGAAATGCCATAAGAATGTGCACTGTGAAAGGAACAGCAGATGGGATTGCTGAGCCCCTGCCAGTACTCCTGGAAAGGATGCAGAGAATGGCTGGGGTTATCACTGGGCTGATTTTCAGAAAAAGAGGAGAGAATGGGGCCCACCAAACTGTAGGCCAGTTAGTTTGACTTTTGTTTGTAGGAAAAATTCTCAAATGGGCTGTTTAAGAGATGATGGGTGAACATGAATCCAAGTGGTAATTGCCAAGAACCTTTGTGGCATCACTGAGAACAGGTAATACTGAGCCTTTCTCTTTTGACAAGGTTTCTAAATTGTATCAGCAGAATGCTGTTGCTGTAGTTTGATTAGATTTTGACAAATCGTTTGATAAAAATTTCTTTTACTATTTTTGTGGAAAAGATAGAGAGCTATGGGCTAGACAATGAAAGGACTTGGAGCTGGTTGAATGACTGGACTGAAAGAGCAGATGTTAATGGCGCAATGTCAGCTTGCTAGGATTACTTTCATGTAGGGACCTAGGCATTGGTTCTGGGCCCTGCATTTTTTGGTAATGATCTATATCAATTCATAGAGGGCAATTTTATCAAAATCCAAATGATGCATTGACAATACAGAGAGCAAGAGAGAGAGAGGGTGAGGATCCAAAAAGGCCTTGAGGAGACTAGAACCCTGCTAAACGTAATAAGATGAAATTGAATAGAAATAAATGCAAAATGTCGAAGACTCAATTTCTCAAATACAAAATGAGGGAAGGCATAGCCAGATAACTATTTGTCTGAGAACTGGGAACTTCAATGGACTGCAAACTTGACATGAGTCAATAATCTGATGCAGCAGCCAACATAACCAACAAAGCTAGTATCTAGCAGGAAGGAGGTGATCGCCTGCTTGTCCTTTTTGTCAGACCCCATCTGGAGCAACATGTTTTAGGAGGAATAGTGATAGGATGGGAAGAGTCCACAGGGATGGAAACCAGAGCTGAGAAGAGCCATGAGTCTTTATCATGTGAGTATCAGCTAGTGGACCTGGGGAGGTTGATAGCCCAGAGAATCTTAGGAAGGACATTTTAGCTCTCTTTAAGGATTTCATGATCTTTAAGCAATCTTTATTATTTTGCATTAGGCCCTACCTAGTTGAAGGGAATTTCACGTGACCTGCATCTACCTTATCAGATTTTCCAGTAATGGAATTATTTTATGAGGTATTTAATCTTTCTGAGCTTTAGTCTCTATCTGCACATATCTGTCTCTATCTGAGAATAATGACCCTTCCTTTTCCTGACCTCACAGAACTGGGGTGAGCGGCCCTGGTGCTTAGTGCCTGTGTGACCTTGGGCTCGTCATTTACCTGTTTTGGAGCTTCTGTTTCCTCTCTTGTAAAGAGAGGTGATTGGACTAGATACTTGGTGGGGACGCTACAGGCTCTAGATGTCTAATGCTGTGACATTATGGAAAGTTATTTACCTCAGAAAATAAGAGGCTGAAGTCCTGCCGGGTTGTGGGAAGCACTGTTCACACAAAGTGGTAGAATCTAGAAATAGGAAACATATGTCCATGGGCAGGCTGCTTTCATTTTTGGACATACTGTCAAGGACAGATAGTACAAAAGTGTTTTGCTGTGAAAATGTCTATCTGGACCCAGGACCAGGTTCAACTCTCGCAATATTCTCCTCCAAACAACTTTAAAAATATACCTCAAAACAAATTTTGCATTGGCAGAGCCAACAAAAGTTGAGAGAGACATTTTTCCAGCCTGAGGCAACTTAGGAGGTCCACCGGAGAGGTCTGTAGCACTGGGGTGGGCACAGGCTCAGAGAATGGCCGGAGCACCATTGGTGGGCTTTGGAGGTGGCCACAAAGACAGCAGCAGCAGCGGCGGCTTTGAGAACTCTCAGCCCAGAGATGGTAAGGGAGGTCAGAAAGAGATTACAGGGGACCTTTTGCTGGCAACGCCATTCCCCGCAAACAGTTCTGGGTTACAGTTCCAGGGCAGAGAGGGGCATTTGTGATCTGTCAAGGAAGCAGGGGCCTTGGTCACACGTACAGGGCCAAGAGGAGCACTAGCACTTGGAAAGCAAGGGATGCCAAGGGGGAGGGGGTGGGGATGATAAGGGGAAGCCGTGCCAGAAGCAAGACAGACTTTTGAGGAGAGACAGAATAAAAAGACAGAGAGAGAGCTAAACAGAAAACGGGATGAAGGGAAATGCACAGTTAGTGATCATCTGTGTGAATGTGAGCGGGATGAACTAATCCATAGAACAAAGGCAGAAAGCAGAATGGATTGGAAACAAGGATCCAACAATATGTCGTATACAAGAGACACATTTGGGACAGAAAGACACACACAAACTTGAAATGAAGGGTGAGAGCAGAGCTATTATGCTTTAGCAGGGGTGGCAATCATGATCTCAGAGAAAGCAAAATCAAAATTAGACTTAATGGAAAGAGATATTCAGGGAAACTACATTTCGCCGAAAGGTATCACAGACAGTAGAGTAATATAAAAAAAATTTTACAGCAAGTTTCTCTGATAAGGGCCTCATTGCTCAAATATGTAGGGAACTGAGTCAAAAGTCTGAAAAATAGAGCCATTCCTCAGTGGATTAATGATCAAAGGATGTGAGTAGGCAGTTTTCAAAAGAAGAAATTAAAACTATCTATAGCCATATGAAAAAATGCTTTAAATCACTGTTGATTGTAAAAAGGCAAATTAAAACAACTCTGTTGTACCACCTTACACCAATCAGAAATGTCAAAAACTGGAGAGGATGAGGATAAATGGGTACATTAATGAATTGCTGGTGGGTTAGTGAAGTGGTACAACTATTCTGGATAACAATCTGGAACTGTGCCCAAAGGGCTATATATAAAACTGTGCATACTTTGTGACCCAGCAATACCACTGCTAGGTCTGTATCCCAAAGACAAAGGAAAAGGACCTATTTGTACAAAAATATTTGTAGCAGCTCTTTCTGTGGTGGCAAAGAATTGAAAATTGAAGAAATGCCCATCAATTGGGGAATGGCAGAACAAGTTGTGGCATATGATTGTGACGGAATACTGTTGTGCTGTAGGAAAAGATGAGGGGGGTGGTTTCAGAAAAAAACATGGCAAGACCTATATGAACTGATGGAAAGTGAAGTGAGAAGAACCAGGAGATCGTTGTGCATAGTAGCAGCAATGTTGCAGCAGTGATCAGCTGTGAAAGACTTGGCTACTCAGATCAATACAGTAATCCCAGACATTTCCAAAGGCCCATAATGACAAAATGTTGTCCACTTCCAGAGAGGGAACTGATAACTCTGAGTGCAAATTGAAGCATAATTTTCTCACTTTTTTGTGATATGGTAATATGAAAATATATTTTGCATAATTTCACACATATAATTGATATCACATTGTTTGCCTTCTCAGTGGGTGGGGGAGATATGGGAAGGTGAGAGAAAATTTAAAAAGAAAAGAATGCTGAAAAAATAACGAAATTAGAAAAATAAATTTTAAAAAAGAAAGAAAATGTTTAACTCTGGTGTAGGGATTTATAAATCAGAAAGGAGAAAGTAACATCTGCTCCATGATCCAGTTTAGACAGCCGCCTCTCTTGTTTCTATCTTAAATTAGAATAATGAATAATTACATTTATAATGGAAATGGATTCATATGTTAATCCGCGAAACAGTGGTGTAGGAGACTTATCACAGCATAATGTAGCCTATTTTATCAGAATTTTTTTCTTGCATCTTAATTAGCTTAATTTATTAGAACACCTGTGAAGTATAAGAACTTAGCCAACTTTTTCATTAAAATTAGATTCTTTTCATGCAAAGTTCTGAAGCTTTTAATGTGTCTTGAGCCAGTATATAGCACAAAAATTTCTCCCTATGTTCAGCATGCATTTTGTCTGCTGATATGGGCATTTTCTGAAATGCATTAATATAATTTATTATTACAGCTTGTAGTTTTGGCTGCTGTACTTCATAGTCTAATTGGTACTTTTTTCACCAGTGAAAACTGCAAATCCCAATAACATATACTAGCTAAATGGATACTTGAACCTATTCAGAATGTTACAACATTATAAAATTTTTAAATCATATTTTGGGAAGAGTCAGCCTGTAATAAGACTGAATCCTAGGCAAACCAGAGGTTAGTGTCCTAAAGGGTTCTATTAATAGTCTGTCTTCTCAGGACATCTTCCTAATGAGCAACTCATGCCAACTAACATTTTATTTTTTTTGAGCTAAGTAGATGGACCAGATTTCCTGAAAGTGCATCTCACCTTGTCCACATAATAACTGGGTCTTGTAGTTGAAAGGAAACATGTCTGGAAATGGAGATGGATCCTTCTCTGGGGAGGGTGTTAGCATCTGAAGCCTATTTCTCTCATTGAAGACTGAAATATTTCTCTTCAAGTAAAATCACTTGCATAAAAATGTCATTGCCCACACTGCATTGTATTCCCGTGAGTCCTTGTCTTGACAGGTGTCCACCGAAGGCTAAGTGGCTTCCCTCCAGCTTCCTCAAAATGATTCCAAATTCCCAGTTCTCTGATCCTGGTGGTCCAGGAGTGAAGCAGGATTTGGTTTTGTGCCTGGATAGACCCCTGCTGCCTCCCCTCCCCCACTCCCTGTCCAACACGTAGCTGCAGTAGGAGGGCCTGTGGCTTAGAAAAATCTGATGAGTAGAAATTGTGAGCCCTCCCTCTCAAAGAGACCATGGGCTCTTAAAATTTCCATTACTTTAGGTAGTCAATTTAATTTAATTTGATTTAACAGACACTTATAATGTACAAATTATATGTAAGGTACTTTATTAGCATTGGCAGAAATGCAAAGAAAGATAAGAACACCAGTCTTCAAGGTGCTTCCAGTCTGTTATGGGAAAGGCAAAGCAGGGAGAAAGATAAGAATTCAGAATAAATGATTCTGGAATTAGAGCAAAAACTTTTGGGGAGACATACAGGTAAGTGTTAGGATTACTTCCTGGTGTCCCACAGAAGAGCCCCAAGCCCCTTGGGTTTTGAGGGATCTCAGAGACGGATGCTCATTCTCAGCATGGGAGATAGCATGGACAAAGGCAAGTATATGGTGCACAGTTGGACAGTGGTGATGCAGGGTACAATATTAGACTTGGAGTTGGGAAGACCCAAGGTCAAATCCTGCCTCAGGCAATTCCTAGCTGTGTAACTTCTCTGTGCCTGAGTTACCTCATCTGTAAAATTGGGGGAAAAATTGCATTTACTCCCTAGGGTTGTTGTAAGCATCCAGCTAGATGCCATATGTGAAGTGCTTTGTGAACCTTAAAGCACTAGATAAATGTTAGCTATTATTGTTATTTATTAAAGGCCTACTGTATTACCAGGCCTGGTGCAGGGCCCTAGGTCTACAAATACAATGAATGAAACAAACTCTGCTCTCCAGGAGCTACATAAGACAACAATAATATACACAATAATTATAAAGAAAGTAATTAACAAACAGCTAAATGCAAGGTAGTTTTAGGGGGATGGTCCCTGAAGCTAGAGGGCGTGCTTGAGCTGGGCTGTGAGTGAAGAGAAGGGTTCTGTGAGGCACAGGTGAGGAGGGAGGGCATGCCAGGCATGGGGCACAGCCCCCTCAGAGGCACGGCAGTGGGAGAGGTGGAGGGTGGGGGCTTAGGAAGAGATCTGAGGCCAGTTTGGCCGGATGGGGGAGGCATGGACAGTGAGGCTGGAAAGATATATTGGTGCCAGGTGGTGAAGGGCTTTCAAAACTAAACAGAGGAATTTATCTTTGATCTTAGAGGCCATAGGGAGCAACTGGTGTTGATTGAGTAGAGGAGTGACATGGTCAGATGTGCACCTAAGGGAAATCACTTGGGCCATAAGCAGCATGGACGATAGACTGGAATGGGAGAGTCTGGATGCAGAGATATTAATTAGGGGATCCTTCCGGTAATCTAGGTCAAAGATATTGAGGGCCTGGGCTCAGGTGGCAGCTGTGTGAATTCATAGACTTCTAGAATCTCATCATTGGAAGGATCCTTTGAAGCCTTCTACTTGAACCATGCTTGAATAGGAATCCCCTCTACAACAGTTATTAAGCTAGTCTTTTTTTTTAAACTTATAATCACAGTGAGGACTCAAATATTAAAAAAAAATTTGTTGTAAAAACTTCATCAACCTTAAAAAGTGGTGTTCTGTAAGCCATGAAGTACATTGATCACAAGTGTTTGAAATGAGTCTTCTTCTCCACTTGGTCCACTTGGGAAAAAGTTAAGTCATCTCTCTAAGTATGTTCTAAGAAATTGGAGGGACTTCTACTCATGTTTATTTTATCCAGGTGTATAGATTTAGGCGTTGAGACACATAGGAACATCCAGAGAAGCCTCATTAGTTACTGCTTTTAGAATATTTTCCACTTGAGAGGTATGCTTGTCACTTATTCTCATAGAGGAATCTAACTCATTCCCTGATTCTTTCATCTGGTCCATTGAAACCTCCAGTCCATGACAGTGTTCTACAATGTGGAATCACTTAAGTTTCTTCTAAAGCATTATTTTAAAGCTATTTATTGTTTCTGTAGATTTCCCACTATTTCGTTTACTGGCAGTTAGCTCACTTGAATCTCCTAATAATAGATTCCTTTAAGTCTCATTTTGATGTAACTTCCAGGAATTTCAGTTTGGGACTTGAAAATTTAATTTTGGATTTATGTGATATTTTAACTGCATTTCACCAGGAAATATAAAAAGAAAAGCTTTAAGCCAAAAGTGTTCAGTTCCTGAGGAAAAGTAACTGGTTTTTTCCCCTCTTTTTTCTTTTGGATTTTAAGGTAACTTGATCAGATAGGTCCAAACCTTTCAATCCTTCCGCTTTTTAAAATTTCATTAAAAAGTTGTTAGTCACTCGTTTATTGCTTGGTACTTGGAATTGTTTTGGGGGAGAGATTTATTATTAGACCTGTTAGCAAATATTTGGATGACGTTCAGTCAGTAGAAGACTGGCTTGATTTCCTTGCTAGTCCTTACTGAATGTTAATATTTTTTCAGAGTTAGAATCATTGGCTCATAGAGTATAGATTTAGAAGTGGGAAGGAGCATGGGAGCCATTGAGTCCAACATCCTCATTAGATAGCGGGAGTGGCTGAGACTCTGTAGCTAGTAAGTGTTTGAGGCGAAATTCAGACTCGGGTCTTACGAATGGCACTTCCTATTTCATTCATTGCTTGACTGTGAATAACAGTGATAAAAATAATGATGATGTTTAGCATTTCTGTAACACTTTTAGGTTTGCATAGACCTTCAAATATATCATCTCGTTTGATCCTCAACACAGCCTTGTGAGGCAGGTGCCATTTTACAAATGAAAAAACTGAGGCTGGCAGGTTATATGATTTGCCCTAAGCCAAGTGTCTGATGCAGGATTTGTACTTGGGTCTTCCTGACTGCAAGTTTGTATGCAATGCATAGAAATCCCGAAGATATCCTTAAAATGTGCTTTTGTTCTATGTTATGAGGTCAGGGACTGGGTTCAGCTCACTCAGAAAGTGCTTAATATAGTATCATGCGCTGGTAGATTCTTAACAGGCATTATCTGGTCATTAAAATGGTAAGTGTCGTCCTAAACAGCGTATGATGAAGTTGGAACTCTGTGAAATATTTTTTTACTGTACTGCCTTGCAAATCTATGTTGTTTTGGAAGCTCATTCACTCTGTTAGGTTATTTGAATTCCAGCAAACTGATTACTTCAAGTGAACCAAAGAATACACGACTAATTAGAAAGTAACATCTTATCCACAAAACACAAGTCATTTAATGACTTCTCATCATCAGGAGCAATGTTTTTAAATTGAAATATTTCTGAGGCCTATCTTTCATTCATTTGGATTCAGGTAGAATTTTAAAAATAGAAAGGAGAAGTCAGTCTAGATTTCCTGTGACCCTCTAGTGATTTGTATGAAGGTATCTTATGGCAAGAATTCTGCTTTCCTAGGGACACAAAGGTCAAGAACAGTGAATGACCAAGGTTTTGTTCTGTGCCAGGCTCTGTTCTAAGTCACAGAAGACCCACAAAGTAAAAAAAGTCTGGCCAAACAGGCAAGATGAGGTAGAGGTGCAAATACAGCAAAGCAAATTTTAACTGAATCTTGTTGGGATGAAACATATTATCAGATTATGACTCTGGAGAGGTATAGCTTATTCAAAAGAAATAACCTTGGTAAAAGTGAGATGGGAGATGGATGATATTGTTCACTAAGAAATATTTATGTGAGAAAATTCTGGAGTCAGAGGGGAGAGCATGATGTCACACATTCGGGGCATAAACAGCAGCGTTATGACTACAGGACCAGACTATGGACCATCTGGGCAGAATAGAATAGATGAGCAGTTTGTGAGACAGATCGTAAGCCTGATACAGAGGCATGATATGCTAGTGAAAATGGGTTTGTATTAGCTGGACAGTGGCTAGAATTCCCCTCTCTGTCAGAAGCGTAGTGGCCAGTAATTTCATGATTTGTGTTAATGATAATTTCTTCCTTCAAAGGGTGGAGGAACAAAATAGGAAATTCTGTTTTGGAGATGAGTTGTGAAGGTAGAAATAATGGTGATCTGGTGAATTAGAAAATGGGAGTGATGTTGTGAATTAGAGAGGGGTAAATGTCCAGTTTTAAAAAAAAAATTGTGGGGGAGGGAGAAATTGGAATCTGCATAGGTCATTGGGCTTGACTTTGATTCCTGGCAAATTCTAGGACACACGGTTGGAGGGAGGCTTAGTTTGCATCTAGAAAGAAAAATAGTCTCACCAAGAGCCAACATGGGTTCATCAAGAACGGGTCATTTCAGCATATCCTTTTGTACGTTTTTTACAGGGCTATTACACTGACAAATCAGAGGCATTGTATTATTTTTCTGCCTGCCCTCTATACGTTTAAGAAGCGCTTCACACATTCTGTTAAATGTTATCCTCACAGCAAACCTGTGAGAGTGGTGTTGTGATTGTCTCCATTTCATTTGATGAATCCATTGAGTCCCAGGTTAAGACGCTTGCCCAGGGTCACACAGCTAGTCAGCATTAGAGATGGGATTTGAACCCTGGTCCTTCCAGCTCCAAATCCAGGGCTCTTTCTATTATATCATGCTCTCACGTTGTTTTCTTAAATTAGGTGTTTGAGAAAATGTCTTATTCTATTCTTATATAAAAATTGTAGGGGCAGCTAGGTGGTGCAGTGAGTAGAGCACCGGCCCTGGAATCAGGAGGACCTGAGTTCAAATCTGGCCTCAGACACTTGACACACGTATTAACTGTGTGACCTTGGACAAGTCACTTAGCCCCAATTGCCCTGCCAAAAACAAAAAAAAAATTGTGAAGTGTGAGCTAGAGGTCAATGAATATTTTTAAGTACTTACCTACATACCTGGCCATGTGCAAAGTGCTGTTTGATAGTATATTTGAATGCATTTACTCCTGGTTAAATGCCTGAGGCCAAAGAGTACTCACCATTGGTTCAGTGTCAGTTAGGATGGATGTTTTTATGGGAGGGCCCCAGGGGTCTGTGCTTGACGCTGTGCTGTTTAATATTTGTTTTCAGCGACTTAGTTTTAGATGTAGACATCATAGGCATCACATTTTCAGATGACAGAAAGTTGGGATATCTGGCCTACTGGATGACAAAGTCAGGATTCCATATGGTCCTGAGAGGCTTAAAATTTAATAGAGATAAATGTGAAGGCTTACATTGGGTTTTAAAAATCAGCTTTGCAGGTACAAGGTGGAGAGAGGCATGGTCAGGTGGCAGTTTGTCTGATAAAGATCCTGGGGTTTTAGTAGACTGCAAGCTCAGTGTATCTCAGTAATATAACTGGCTTTCAAGAGGCTTAGCTTCCAGGAGAACAGAGGTCTTAAGGCAGAGGCTTAGGTGACCACTTGTTATAATGATAGAGGGGTCTTTCTTAGGAATGCATTGGGCTAGAGGGGACAGCTACATGGTGCGGTAGATAGAGCACTGGGCCTGGAGTTAGGAAGACTCATCCTCATGAGTTCAAATCCTGCCTCAGGTACTTACTAGCTGTGTGACTCTGGGTAAGTCACTTAGCCCCATTTGCCTCAGTTTCCTCATCTGTAAAATGAACTAAAGAAGAAAATGGCAAACCACTCAGTATCTTTGCCAAGAAAACCCCAAATGGGGTCGTGAAGAGTCAGACACAACCGAACAACTGAACACCAACAAAAATTGGCTATTGAGATAATTTCCAACAATGATACTGTGATCTGTTACTAAAAGACTTGTTTTCCCCTGTACCAGTCACACGGACTCTCGTCTAAAAGGCATCACACAGACTCACAAAAGAGGGGGATTTATCAAAAAATAATAATAATAATATATATATACACATATACATATATATATATACACAGCTGTGTTTCTTTGCTTTTGTGTATTGTATATCTGATCTATTCTACTGATATCTCTGTCTCTCTTTCTGTCTCTGTCTCTCTGTCTCTCTGTCTCTCTCTCTCTCTTTACCAACACTAAACTGTTTTGATGGTGACCACTTAGGAATATAGTTTGAGATCTGGTACTGATAGACCCAGATTCCTTTCCTTATAACTTTTTTTATTATTATTATTGTGACCCTAGAGATTCTTGATCTTTTTTTACCTCTATGTGATTTTTTTTTTCATTTTTTTTTCTACCTCTATAAAGTATTCTTTTGGGAGTTTGGTTGACATAGCAGTGAATAAGTAAATTAATTTAAGTAGTATCATCATTTTTGTTGTGTTGGCTCAACCTCCTCATAAGCAATTAATGTTTTTCTACTTGGTACCTTTATTAAGCATCGATATATTTATACAAATGAAGTTCTTCTCTAATAGTTCTCCATTTTCCAAATTTCTAATTATACCAGATGTATAAAGTATAGAGATATATAAAACTGGTGGATGAGAGCACTTTGAGAAATTGAATTGAGGAATTGAAACATCTAATGACTGAGATCAGATAATCTGATGCCAAACTAATGTTTTTTTCCTTGACCAGATTTTATTGAAAAGTGTAGTAAAATGAAACAACTAGAATTAGAGTCTAGTGATATATAGGTATGTGCACATGGATTGAGGTCCCAGCCAGACGAACAGCAGAAGGTATGGATCAGGAACACTTTGGACATGAGGTTGAGCTCTGAAACACCAAATCACATTCTGTCTTTTATTTGTCACCTTGTGAACGTATGACTTGTTTGTTTGTTTTTTTAATCAACTGAGCACACTTAAGCTTTATAAGATTTTAGTGTAAACTGCTGTTCTGTAATTAATTGATTGAGACATTAAAAGCTTATTTTTTTTTAAAATAATTTTTTGTTTTCTAATGCAAAAATGGAAAGCTTGCTGTCACTACATCTAAATATCAACTTGATTTTGACTGTGCTCCTGGAATCGCATGCCTTGGCGGTATTTTTGGAGAGATGCTCTCCATTGTTTTTTCCATGAGAGGTAATCTTTTTCACTTGCTTGTGTGTAGACTGGTGATGTACATTGAAAGAGACAGCAGAAAGGCCACACCAGGGAAGGAGCAGCAAAGCAGCCATGAGTATCTGTCAAAATGCCTGGATCTTCTCATCTATCACATTGTGCAGGAACTGCCAGGAATTCTGGGTAAATGGAGCCAAGCAGCTGTGACTTGGAGGCTCTTCCTCAATTTCTGCTTTTTCTTACTTTGCCCTTACCTTATGTAGCTTGTAGAAAATGTGGACTTGCTCCTTATACTGTCTTCATTCCCAGTGTGTAGTGACAGAAAAATCTATCTTCCCTTGGACTTGAGAATAAGCTAGCTAAAAATAGTGTTGACCTCCAAATCTATCTTACCAGTTTTAATTTTTCACAAAGAAAATTATTTTTGAGAACTAGACCAAAGTATTGATTGATTTTTATCCCAATGCTTAGGCCTAGAATGTAGTCAGTGCTTAGTAAAGGGTTTGTTGACTGACTGAAGGGAAGAGATTCCCAGATGCTCATGGTAGTCATTATAAAATGACTACTTTGGAAGATGTTTAAAGGGAGAAGGTTGATTTTGGAGCCCGAGAATATGTACAATCTTCTTTTTTTTCCATGATATTTTTGCATGATCTTTCTTCCTAACTAATTCTGGGAGGCATTTTTCATCTTCTTGAAATGTTCTACCAGCATGGCATGATGCACTAGAAAGAGCACTGGGCCTTGAGTCAGAAGACCAGGATGTGAAAACACTTTTGACCCTTGACCTCTCTGAGCCTACTTCCTCATCTGTAAAATGGGGATAACTATTCTTATATTATCAGTCTCAGTGTGTGTTTGTGACAAAAGAGCCTGATAAACTTTAACATGCCACATCATTGTGAAATATTATTATATTCAAGGATAAGGCAAAAAATAGGGGAAAATAATAGACATATTTTTTTAAAAAAGAGTTAAGCAAAGAAACTTGTAATTATCAAGTCCAATTCAATTTAACAAAAATTTAATAAGTGCTTATTATGAAGTCAGACAATTGGAAGTCTATTATTTTAATTATTCCAAAGCACTTAATTTTAAAAAATAAGATGCTATTAATTCATCAGAATTGTGCTTTGTCATTGTTCTGTGCTAGTTATTAGAAACTACATTAACAATTTTGCACATGTACGTATTTTTGACAATTTACTTTTTTATTAGCTAAATCTGTTCTACTCCCATGCTTTTCCAGCAGATGTAGCTATAAACCAGAAATACTAAACATTTAAAATTAGTTATAGTAGTTTATATTAAAATATTCCTACACTGGGAAACTCAGGCTATTGAGTCATGTTGATGAAAATGTCTTCCCCGTACTTCTTTCCTTCTTCCTCTACCTTCTTAGAACATTTGGAGATTTCTTACCTTCTTATTGAGAAAATTCATATTGACAATAATGATGAAAACGTTGACATAGTCTTTATTTTACTGCATAACTTTTCCTTGAATGTAAATTAAAGGACAAAATTTTGTTTGTTGGATGCTAATTTTAATTTCTACAGAAAACCCGAAGGGTTAACTCCTTATTACATATCTAACCCAACCTCAGTGTCTGAGAAAGGACTCCTTTTCCATGTAAAGAATTATTTCAGGACTCACTGAGATATTTCCCATGTAAAGAATTATTTTAGGATTCATTGTTTTATTCCAGCCGAGGGGTTGGCTAGTATGCCATCATCATAGAATGATTTTTCCATGTTCTGACTCTTTATCATCATCATGGGTCACATCCTACATACTCCTCTCTCCACCCCTGGATATTTTCATGAATATGCTCTATTCTTCCCACTCTCCCTGCCCCAGTCCCTCAATGACACTAAATTAATGGTCCATTAGAGCTGTATGTGGGTAGAACCTTGAGTTTGTGGTGTTCCTGTCATGATTTGCAGGTGACGTTCTCAGTGCATTGGCTAATGTTTCTGGACGTAAACATCCATCGACGGTACAGGTTAAGCAGCTGAAGATCTGTCTTCCCATGATGCCCGTAGTCCTTCACCTTGTGACCTCACAGGTAGTATTCACTTTTACAAACAAAAACGTGGAACCCAAACTTTGACTCACTTATCTTTCAGTTGACTACATGCATTACTTTTCTGATAGAACTAGAAAAGTCAACTCAAACAAAATTTTCAATTTTTATACATTACTTGAAATGTAATTTTCCATATGCTTAAGTGTTCAGTCTCCCCATCCTCTCCTTCTCCAGGTATTCCGCCCTCAAGTTGTAACTGAGGAGTTTCTTTTCAGTTGTGGGACTTTGCTTGTAAGTAATGCTTTTGAGTTTTTCAAGTTTGTGTATGGCGTCTCTGCTGTCTCTGGGATTGTGTGTCAATGGGGTAATTTAAAAATCCAAGTGGTATTCAATTTTCTCCAGGGAAGTGACCTTTTTTTTTAATCCCTTGGCTGTAATAAAATTTGACATTTGGAAGAAAATGAATTCCTTTCCAATAATGTATTTGTTCAGTCGACAGCCACAAATAGGGTGAACTTCTCCATAGAAACATGGTTACAGATTGTAATATTAAATATCATGAAGAATCCTAAAATGACAAAATGGCTGAAAACAGAATTTAGAGAATACTTTATAATTAGAATCTATGCTTTCTTGCATTGTCTAACAATGCATTTTTAACTGTTTAAGTGATCAAGTCTTTAGATTATATGTGCTGATTTTTAAATTTGATCTTGAAATTATGAACAGCGATGCATTGTTTCTCACTTTAGTCCTCAATTCAGTGGAATATTCTTTTCTGGTATAAGAGTACACATCTCAGCAATTATGTTATCTTTTTCTCCTTGCCAGTTACAGTTCCTTTCTTTTGAATTGATGAAATGCTGAGCCATATAACAGAGAAAGCTAAGACATTTGTCACCTTCAGCATCTGCAATCTTACTTTGATATTAACAATACAGACTTTCAAAAATGCCGTGAATCTCTGTATTTAAAATAAGGTAGTAATTTGCCTTTGTATTGTTAGTTCAGGTTGTAAAAAGAATTGTCACTCACAAAGGAGAAGGACTGTTTTGAGAAGTTATACTTCAGGGAGAGGGAGGATGTTTTGAAGTATAAATGTTCCTTTTAGGTCATTAACTATAAAAAAATCGATGTATTCAAGGAATGTAGTTTAAATTATTCTGTATTTTCCAGTTTCTTATAATTGCATTTCTCTAGAGTGCCAAATTAAACTTCTTTGCATATGCATAAAGCTGCAACCTTTTAGAAGCTTTCTTATTCCAAATCTCAAGGAGTGTCTTTTATTTGTAACTTAGAGATGATTTTGGTGTGGCTATCGCATAGAAGTCTATCGAATAGTATGAAGACCACTTGTCTACAGATCAGGAAACCTGGATTCTAGTTCTTTACCATCTACCTTTGTCAAATCACTTCACCCTGAAATGCAACTTTTCTGTTAAATGAGAAATTGGGATTATATCATCTCCAACGGCCTTCCTAGTTCCAACATTCTTGGAATCTATGATGGCTTTTGCTGCTATGATCTAATCTGGGGACTCGACTGCTGGTGACTTACAGGTGATTCATGTGATTCTTGTCACCCATTTCAGAGGACATTTGGCCTCTTCACCTCATCTTTGAAAAATCTGGAAGGAAAATGTTGGAATGAACCAAAATTTGGGGATGACAATAAGTGAATTTGGGGAACCAAAATAATGGGATGACGATAAATGAATGATATATTTGAAATATTTTCACCAAACCTTTGTGTGTTCCCATGTTTTCAAGTTGGGAAAAAGAACTAGGACATTTTTTCCCTATGTCTTTATCTGCTGTTGGGATACTGTAATAAGCCCTTCATGGTTGTAACCGTAAAGTATGATATTTTTCATTTTTATAACAATTTGGAACAGGGAATACATATGTGTAATAAGTGAATGCTTGATATTTCTTGTTCCTGCCATTTGTTTGAAGGGGAAGGATTAACTTTACCTTTGGCAAACATGATTTATTTGTTTTTTCTAGTAGTTGGCTTTTTTTTTAAATGGTTTATTATAACAATAATGCTTTTGAATTGGTTTTTCTGGTTTTCTTGTCCACTCCATTCCCATTCCTCTTAAGCCTAGGGGACAGTTGGAGTATGCTATTTTGTTGTTTTTACCCCTGGAAGAAATTTATTTCTTTTTCTCTTTTCTAGAAGACTCAAAAGCAAATTCTTAAAATTCTATCAATTGTAGTAGAAATATCCAGACTAAATATAAAAGAAGTAAATAATTTTAATACCTGGTCAGATATTAGGGTACATTACACCCACTCTGATAAATTGAAAGCATCCTAGCTCATGAGATCATAGAACAGTTATCTTTCTAGTTCCTCAACTGCCATTCCTTGTAATATTTTGATATAATGATATGTGATGTAAGATAATATGCTTTATATTAATCTGTATATGTATATACATATATACATACATACCTGCATACATACACATATGGGTATGTATGTATATACAAGGCTAGCATATAAACTCCTCAAAGGCAGGAGTTGTTTTTCTTTTTGCCTTGGTATCCCCTGCTCCTACCATAGTGTTTAGCACTAGTAGGTGCTAAACTTGTACTTGTTTATTGATTGAGTGAGTCCCTAAAAAGTAGATAATTTTTTTTAGTGTAGCAAGCTTGTACCTACTGTGGATACTATATAGAGAAGTATAACAGTAATTTATCACAATAATTAGAATGTAACCATGGATTTCAAGGGGCAGAGCCAAGATGGCAGAACTCAGCTGAGCTCTCCCAACATTCCCTTCCAAATAACTTTAAAATAATACCTCAAAGTAAATTTTGGAGTGGTAGAACCAACAGAAGGTTAGAGTGAGACATTCTTCTAACCCAAGACCACATGGGAGGTCAGAAAGAGAGATCTGTGACGTGAGGGAGAAGGCTGGTCCAGAGCCAGTGGTGGGACTAGGTGGTGGTAACAGAAGCAGAAGAAGCTTTAGGGGCTCTCCAGCCAGAGACAATAAGTGGACCTGGCAAATGGGAGGAAAGAGATTACTGAGGCTCCCTGTGTTAGCACTGGATGCAGGACCAGACTGTTTGGCAGCTCCTTTGCATATATTCACTTCTGGGTCATAGTTCAAGGGCAGAGAGGAACACTTTTGGTCAAGAGGGAGTGGAAGCCCGGAGGGGCAATATCACTTACAGATCAGGGACCATGGGGAACAATATTATTTCTTCTCCCAAAGGAGGAGGGGCCCCGAAGATTAGTATTGGTTACAGTCATAAGAGACAGGGGCCCTTCCTGGGTAAAGATCAGAGTGAAGATCAAGAGAGCAGTGACTACCCTTATCCCTGGATCACATCACTCTGGAAACACTGAAAACTTCTAAACCCCCAAAACTAGTTTGAAAACAGCAGTGCGAAAAAGCCTAAAATATGAGACACTGCCCCTTGCCTTCCCTTCTCCCCCCAGGAACAGAGCCCAACATTAATGTGAAGTTCCAAATCATGAAAAAGGGTGGGAAAATGAGCAAGCAACAACAAAAGAACCTGACCATGAAAATCTACCATGGTGGCAGGAAAGATCAAGACACAAACCCAAAAGAAGATAATGAATTCAAAACAGCCACAAGCAAAGCATCCAAAAAAAAAAAAAATAAGTGAATTGGACACAAGCCCAATAAGAATTCTTGGAAGAGATTAAGAAAGACTTTCAAAATCAAAGTGGTAGAGGGAAACTTAAAGAAATGGAAGCAACAAAAAAAAAACAAACTATGAAATATGGAAGAAAATAACACCTTAAGAACTAGAATTGACCAAGTGGAAAAAATAGGTACAAAATTTACTGATGAAAATAAGTCCTTAAAAAGCAGAATTGGCCAAATAGAGACAGAGGTACAAAAGCTCATTGAAGAAAATGATTCCTTAAAAATTAGAATTGCCCAAATGGAAACTAATGACTCCATGAGACATCAAGAAACAATAAAACAGAGTCAAAAAAAGAAAAAAAAATAGAGGAATATGTGAACTATCGCATTGGAAAAACAACTGACCTAGAAAGTAGATCTAGGAGAGATAATTTAAAAATTATTGGGTTACCTGAAAACTATGATCAAAGAAAGAGCCTAGACATTCTCTTTAGAGAAATTATCAAGGAAAACTGCATTGACAACTTAGAACAAGAGGGCAAAATAGAAATTGAAGGAATCCACTGATCACCACCTGAAGGATATCCTAAAATGGAAACGCCAAGTAATATTATAGTCAAATTCCAGAGCTCCCAAGTCAAAGAGAAAATACTTCAAGTAGCCAGAAAGAAATCATTCAAATACCGTGGAGCCACATTCAAGATCACACAAGATTTAGCAGTTAACATGTTAAAGGAACAGAGGGCTTTAAATATGTTATTCTAGAAAACAAAAGAACTGAGATAACAACCAAGAATTACCCCCAAAACAGTATAATACCCACAAAACAGTATAATCCTTCAAGGGAAAAATCCCCAAATATTTAATGAAATAGAGGACTTTCAAGCATTCCTGATGAAAAGACCAGAGCTGAATAAAAAAATCTGTCAGATAAAAGACTCAAGAGAAACATAAACATGACAAAGAAATCATAATGGGTTCAATAAGGGCAAACTGTTAACCTTTCTGTATGGGAAAATAATATATGTGTCTTTTAAGAACTTCGTCATTATTAGGGGAGTTAGAAGGCTTCTACATAGAAGGAGGGTGTGGGAGTGAGTCATTTATGTTGGGATAATGTAAAAAAATGGATAAGTGAAAAAGAGGGATGCCCTAGGAGAAGGGATAAAGGAGAGGTAGAATGGGAAAAATTTCACACAAAATAGGTGCGCAAAGAAGAACTTTACAGTGGAGAGAGAAATGTGATGGGAGGGGGGATAGGCAATGTTTGAACCTTGCTCACTTCTAAAATGATTTAGAGGGAATATGTGTATATGTATGTATATATGCATATATATTTATACACACATATACACACCCCTATATATACTCAATTGATAATAGAAATCAAGTAGGAGAGGAAAGGGAAAAGAACAAGGAGAAGATGATGAAAGGGAAGGCAGATAAAAGAAGTCAGTGGTCAGAAGTAAGACAGACTTTTAAGGAGGGACAGGATAAAAAGAGAGAGAGAAGGATAAACAGAAGCCAATGTGATAGAGGGAAATACATAGTAATCCTAACTGTGAATGTAAATAGGGTGAATTCCATAAAACCATAAACCATAAAACAAAATTGACCCATAAAACAAAAACAGAAACCAAATGGATTAGAAACCAGAACCCAACAGTATGGTTTTTGTTTGTTTTTGTTTTTTTACAAAAAACACACTTGAAGTGAGGTACACACAGAGTTAAAATAAGAAGCTGGAGCAGAATCTATTATGATTCAGCTGAAGTAAAAAAAAAGGCAGGGCTAGCAATCATGATCTCAGACAAAGCAAAAGCAAAAATAGACCTAATTAAAAGGATAAGCAGGGAAACTACATCTTGCTAAAAGGAACCATAGACAGTGAAGTAACATCAGTACTTGACATATACATATATGTGTGTGTGTGTGTGTGTGTGTGTGTGTGTGTGTGTGTGTGTGTGTGTGTGTATACACCAAATGGCATAGCATCCATATTCTTAAAGGAAAAGTTAAATGAGTTACAATAGGAAATAGAATGTAAAACTATACTAGTGGAAGACTTTTAACTTTCCCCTCTCAGAGCTAAATAAATTTAACCTTAAATAAGAAAGAAGTTAAATGAGGAGTGGAGCCAAGATGGTGGCTAGAAAGCAGGGACTTGCGTGAGCTCCCCGCCAGGTCCCTTCAAAAACCTATAAAAAATGGCTCTGGACAAATTCTAGAACTGCAGAACCCACAAAATAGCAGAGGGAAGCAGGACTCCAGCCCAGGACAGCCTGGATGGTTGCTGGGTGAGGTCTATCATGCACGGAGCTGGGAGCAGAGGGGAGCTGCGCCCAGACCAACCAGACCAGGAGCCAAGCAGAACAGGCCTTAGCACCCTGAATCAGTGAGCTGTGGCAGTTACCAGACTTGTCAACCCACAAACACCAAAGACAACAGAGGGCACAGGGTGAGTTGAATATCAAGGGATGATATCTAAAAAATTAAAATCAAATTAAGGGATGAGAGAGGAATATATTCAGAGAGGGAGAAGGGGAGAGATAGAATGGGGTAAATTATCTTGCATAAAAGTGGCAAGAAAAAGCAGTTCTGTAGGAAGGAAGAGGGGGCAGGTGAGGGGGAATGAGTGAATACACACTCAATTGGGTATCTTATCCCACAGGAAAGAAGGAGGAAGGAGATAAAGAAGAGGGGATGATAGAAGAGAAGGCAGATAGGGGGAGGAGGTAATCAAAAACAAACACTTTTGAAAAGGGACAGGGTCAAGGGAGAAAACTGGATAAAGAGGGATAGGTTAGGAAGGAACAAAATACAGCTA
>CM053623.1:34114418-34138104 GCA_028646595.1 Phalanger gymnotis | reverse complement strand
GCCAGTCACTGCTTCCCAGCCGCCATCTTGGCTCTGCCCCCCAATGGAAGAAATTGTTAAGGAAGACAGCCTACCAGTACCAGATCTCAAAGTGTATTACAAAGAAGGGAATCATCAAAATAATCTGAAACTGGCTAAGAAATAGAATGGTGGTCTGGTAGAATAGGTTAGTTACACAGTACACAGTAGTAAATGACCATAATAATCTAGCTTTTGATAAACCCAAACATCTAAGCTTTTGGACTAAGAACTCAACATTTGACAAAAATTCCTGGGAAAACTAGAAAACAGTTTGGCAAAAACTGGGCATAGACCAACATCTCATACTGTTTACCAAGATAAAGTCAAAAAAGACATAAAAGGTGATATTACAAGTAAATTAGGAGAACTTGGAAAAATGTATCTATCAGATCTATGGATAAAGAAAGAGTTTATCACCAAGCAAGAAATAGAGACGATTATAAGAAGTAAAATAGATAATTTTGAATTCACAAAATTAAAAAGCTTTTTCACAAAACTAATGCAGCCAAAATTAGAAGGAAAACAGGAAACTGGGGAAAACTTTTATAGCAAATTTCTCTGATAAAGTCTTCATTTCTCAAGTATGTGGGAAACCAAGACAAATTTGTAAAAAATAATAGCCATTTCCCAGTTGATAGTCAAATGATATAAGCAGGCAGTTTTCAGAAGAAATAAATACTATCAACAGTCACATGAAAAGTGCTCTAAATCATTGTTGATTAGAAAAATGCAAATTCAAACAGTTCAGAGATACCACCACATACCTATCAGATTGGCTAATCTGACTGTAAAATAAAACAACAAATGCTGGAGGGGATGTGGAAAAATAAGGACAGTAATGCATTGTTGCTGTAGTCATGAACTACATTCTGGAAAACATTCTCATTCTGGAAAACAATTTGGAACTATATCAAAAGGGTTATAAAACTGGGCATACCCTTTGACTCAGCAATACACCACTTTTGGGTCTGCATCCCAATGAGATCAAAGCAATGAGAAAAGGACCTGTTTGTACAAAAATATTTATAACAGCTCTTTTTGTGATGGCAAAGAATTGGAAATTGAGTGGATGCTTATCAATTGGAGAATGGCTGAACAAGTTGTATATGGTTGTGATAGAATACTATCGTAGCATAAGAAATAATGAGCAGGATATTTTCAGAAAAATTTTGGAAGACTTATATGAACTGATACAAAGTGAAGCGAGCAGAACTAGGAGAACATTGTACACAGTAACAGCTGCAGCACGCTATCACTGACTTTGATAGACTTAGCTCTTCTCAGCAATGCAAGGACCTAAAACAATATTGCCAGGATGATGTGAAAGACTTGACTACTCTCATCAAGACAGTGATCCAAGATGATTCCAAAAGGGCTATGATAAAAAATACTATCCATCTAGAGAGAGAGGAATGATGAACACTGAATGCAGATTGAAGCATTTTTTAAACTTATTTGCAACATTTCCAATATGGAAATATATTTTACATGACTTCACGTGTTTTTGTTGTTTGGTCATTTCAGTAATGTCTGATTCTTTGTTACCTCCTGTAGGGTTTTCTTGGTAAAGATATTGGAGTTGTTTGCCATTTCCTTCTCGAGCTCATTTTACAGATGAGGAAACTGAGGCAAGCAAAATTAAGTGAATTACCGGAGGTTACACAATGAATAGGTGTCTGAGGCTGGATTTGAACTCAGGAGGAAGAGTTTGACTCCAGGCCTGGTACCCTGCGCCCTTGCCTTTTCAAGGAAGGGGACAAGGTCAGAGGGAGAGAGAGAATTTGGAACTCAAAATTTAAAAAAAATTGTTATAAATTTTAAAAATGTAATTGGCTAATATTTAACAAAATAAATAAAAATGATTTTAAATGAGTAAAAAATAGTAACCATGAAATATCTCTCTTCAGCTGCTCTTACCAAGCCTTGTGGTCAGATAAGGAAGAGCAAGAATTATCCTTCCAATGTGGCTGCCTTTTTTTGGCGGGGGCGCTATAAACCTTACTTGAGTGTTCCCCTCTAACCAAAGGCTCTCAGCCCAGATGCCTGGCTCTCCAAAGATGAATCTCTCATACTCCAGGATCTAACATCTATTGCCTTTAGGATGAAACACACACTCCTCTGCTTTTCATTTAAAGTATCCCATTACTCCTCTTCACACTCTCCACATTCCAGCTGGACTGGCCCAATGATGGCTGTTCCCTCACCTCAGTGCCCTGTCTTCTGCCTCTTTGCCCTCCAAAAGGCTTCTCCCATACCTGCCATGCACCAGCTAGGGTCCTATTATCTGTGCAGAGCTGTTATAGATCCCTTATGCATAATTAAAGATCCCCTACGCACGCACAGTTTCTTCTTCAAATTACATTTATTTCAATTATGTCTTATAGAATGTAAGCTCCTTGAGCTTATATTTTTATTTTTAGTCCTTGTATTCTTAGTACCAGCACTGCCTGGCATGTAGTAGGTACTTAATAAATGTTTGTTTAGTTGCATATAATTGACAACTGTATGATAAAACATTAGAAGGCATGTCATGTAAGTATAGTTCTCAGGGTTCTGAATTAGGCCGTGTTGAATAATAAGTGATTTAGACTTTGGGGACATAATACTGTACTACATCATCTTCATTGTGACCGACCTTTTCACAGTTTTGCTTGATTAATCGTCTGGAGAAGACCACTTTGGAGTTTTGGGACTTCATCTCCTATTTTGATTACTTCACAAGTAGGTGATGGCTGATGGAAAATTAGCTTGTGGTTTTTATTTAGACCCACCAGAAAAATACAGCATTAATTATGTTTTGAGGAAAAATGGAATTCCTACCTCTAATCAGAAAGACTAATTTTTAAATCAAAAAAGAAAAAGCATTCTTATAATTTCATATAACTTTCATAGATACAAGTCACATGATAGATCCTTATAAATAATGATTATAAATATAATTGTAATGTAAGTAATTATTATTGAAATGCCATTCTCAAGTGCTATTGTTGCTATAAATTTTGATTACTGGTTACTGATTATTTATTGGAGCAGATAGTGTCAACTTTTCTCTTTTTCTCTAATCCTTAATGAATCTCTTTCTTCTCTCAGCAGATGTCTGTTAAGCATCTTCTGTGTGCAGTCCCCTATGTTAGGACCTTGGGAGGATACAGAGATAGATACATTATTATACGTGATTACGAGGAGCCTACATTGTAATGGGGGAGAGCAAATGTGTATACAGATGATAAATAGATGAGGAGTGAAATATTAGGTTATCAAGAGGCTGGATGTGTGAAAAGTCTGCTGCTGGACTTGAAATCAGGGGATACCTCACTTTTTTTTTCCCAGCTCTGACATTTCCTGGTTATAGGAAGCTGATCAAGTCACTTAACTCTGCAAGTCTCAGTTTCCCCATCTGTAAAATAGATAGATGATGCTTAGAGTGCCCACCTCATGAGTTTGTTGGGAAGGGAGCACTTGTCAAACTTGAACCTATATGAACATTAGCTATCGTTAACGTGTCTGTTTCCTTCACGGCTGGAACATGAGAGGGCACCATTGGTTCCGTGCACAGTCAGCTCGGTGCATAGGCTGAGTCATAGCCGCTGGCCTGCCTGCCTGCGTTGTGTGATGGGCTGTCAAGTGTTGCTCCTAGCAGCCTGCCAGTGAGGCTGGAAGTTTTACCTGCAGTCAATTTTCTAAAGTCCTGGTCTTGAAGTCAGTTAGAAACTCTGTATCTGAGTCCTGGCTTCCATGCTTGCCAGCTCAAGGATGCTGTGTAAGCCACCTGACTTCCTCTTTGTAGGATGGAAAGACAAACTGCTTTTATCACCAACTTCCCACAGATATGAAGAAAGCATCCTGTGTACCTTCAACAAGCTACACGAATATGGATTATCATATTTTTTTATTATCGATACAGTAGTGCTATATTAGGAATTGATTCGTCAGTGTGAATTAATTTGTGAGATGCTTCCTTGTATGAAGGCCAGTGGGGAATATGTTTTGATGAGGAGACATTTGGGTCTGGGGCAAATTGTGCAGCTGGAGAGTACAGGGAGAGCTGCGCTTTTACAGCGAGGTCTCAAGAGTGTCATGAGGTCATTAGATACTAGGGAGGAAGTGGAGGTGAAGGACTGCCTACGGGAAGTTTCACTGGCTTCACAATTTAGCTGTGGCCTGGCCCTGACTGTGTGTGACAAAATGGTTTTTCTTGAAATATTTGGCTCCAAAGGGGAGGCAGATGAAATAAAGCCCCACCATTTTGGAACTCATGAGCTATGTTAGACACGGCACCAGCAGCTAGCAGGAGGGATTAAAGGTGTAATTGAAACCTAAAAGTGTGGTTGAAGCTCTAGGTTCTGGAAGGTTCCAGAGCTTTCTGCCTTCTCTTGGCTGATATAGTGGGGCAGGAAAAGTAGGGCAAGTGGCAAAAGTAGCAGATACATAACCAGGCACCAGCTTTAGCATGAGAACCTATAAGTGTAGCGTAATAGTGTTTCAATATAAATTTGGAGTTTTGTTGTTACAGTAAAACTGTTTGAAAAATCTTGACCACTCCTAACGTAAACATGCCATCTGTAACCGCTGGCTTCCCAGAATTTATTAAGCACCTACTTTGTCCAGGACGCTGTGCTAGATGCTAGGAATATGAGGGAAAACTTGTAAATCAACCTCTGCCCTATATTTCAGCAGTATATACTCTGGCAATGTCCAAAATTCCAGTGGCTGTCCGATCTTATTCCCTCTGACAGCTATCTGTGCCTCACTATCCTTATGACCTGTCCAGGTGCTCACAGATGTATGTGTCACAGATGGGAGATAAACCCAGGCCTTCCTGATTCCAACATATGCTCTTTATTGTATCTGCTATGCTGGTATGGTATGCATAGGAATAAATAAACTGATTTGAAAGAATAAATAAAACGAACTACAAAATAACTCCCAGCATCACCATATGATCATGACAAAATCTTATTTCTCTGTTGGATCAGTGATTGCATTAGTCCATAACATTTAATGACTGCTTTATCAGTTATTAGTTTGCCAAATAAGAAAAAGACAAGGCCTGAAAATATCATGTGTAAACTCTCAGCATTATTTACAGCATACTCTTCTTTTAGCTCCTATACTTTAACTTAGTGAAATATAATGGATGGTAAAAACAAATTGTGGAGAGGATTGCTCCCTTATTGGCAACTAGAAATCAGTAGTGTGTCCTTTGTATCACTTATGAAAGTCACATCCTGGCATAAAAGTGAAATCAGAAGGGTGGAAATAAATTAAAGGAAAGAGGAACATTAGGAAGAACAGTTTAGCATTTACTTATCCCAAATCATTAATATTTCATTCTCCAGCTTCTCAGTGGGGCCATTGAAGGATGTTTTGGTACCTGGGGCATAACACTATGTCACTTTGGAAGCTCCTCTTAAGCTGGTGGGAATAGTCACTGTATTTCCTTCCTTTTGGCAACTTCCTTGTAGGAATGCCATAGATCGTCCTTTGTTTTTCCTTTATTTTTTGATGACACTGTTTAAAGTGAAGAGTGAGAGCATCACATGGATACTTCCATACTTGCTTCTCAGGCTCTTTACTGTCAGTGGCACAGTTAGAACAGTATTCCTGGTTCTCTACGCCTTCCGTCCTGTAATTGGCCCTACCTCCCTTCATTTGGTGTGCAGCCTGAGTCAAATCCCGCTGATCCTTTCTTCCTATTAAAGATAATCCCAACTTCCATGTAACTATTCTCATTTGTTAGCCCTTTGTTTTAGGGGCTCCTTCAATTCAAGCAAACCTCTATTTGTAATTCCCCCCTCTGATTCCCACACCCATGGAGACTTCTACGGTTTTCTGCCATGACATTTCCCTTCCTCCTTTAAAACTTAAAACTCACCTCCTTCTTGAGTAGTACAGCCTGCCTGTACTCAGCCTCTTGTGCATTGGTTCCAGAGACTTTGGGGGCACATGTTCGTCCTTCTCTCTAGCCTCATTAGTTTCAAAGTTTATGATTTCTTTTTATGTATCATGTTTTTATCTTACATGCTCCTGCCACTGTGATTGGTTTTTTTAAGAACTGTCCTTATAGCATTTGGTACGCAAGTCTGCATATGGTGGACATTCAGTAAACATTGACTGAATGGGCTGTTTTAGAGAATTGGAGTCTCAAATGTATTCTTGCTTCTGCCTGATGTTCTTTTTGAGTAGATTGGCTTTAATCTTCATTTATGACTTCTAATATGCCTGTTCCCTTAATTTAGAGATTCATAGCTCTCTGTATATGCTAGGGAGTTCAGCTGGCCAGAAGTCTGTCTTTTGTATAAGTGGAGTCATATACTACATAGTTTAGTGGCCAATCAGTAAGTTAGATTTTTATGTTATGTAAATATTCTTCCATTTATTACTTTTGAAGTTTTTTTTAGCTTTACACTTAGCTTTTACTCAGACTTTCTACTTTAATATTTTATATATGCATGTATGTATATGTGTGTACAGTGGTCCTAGATAGTATGTGTGTGCATATATGTATATAATGTATGCATACACACATATATGTATGTATATACTGACACACGCATGCATATGTATGTGTGTATACATATACACATATATGGATAGTACAGCAGTATTGATATCAACATTTAGCTATATGGATAGTACTTAATGTTGTCAGTGAATTGTCTGATAAGGAAGAACAGTGGTTCGTTATGCATTGCAATAATCATTTGTATTTTGGAAGCCATGTTTATTTCAACTTTTTTTTTTTTTTTTACAGAATCATATTAAATCCATAGATTCAGGAGAGACCAATATAGATGGAGCCATAGGTCAGTATTTCATGAGGGCATTTTTACCTCTTCACTTAAAGTATTTTGACATCGTGTTTTATGTCATAATAACAAAGCCATGTAATGATCATTTTATTTCCAGGTCCAACAGCATCAGAAGAACTGATCAAGATTACTTTATTAGCTTTTGAAGCAGTAACGCAACATCCAGCCTTGCTGACACATTTTCGCTCTACGGTCAGTTCCATAGTCTATTCATTGAGTAAGTTCCTCATAGAGCAGGACTTGAAGTAATGCAATTATAAGTTAGTATTGTTCATAAGCAATAAATGTCTTAGTGCATTCAGGGTCACACTGGAGCTCATGGTAGAACTTTTGGATTTACTTCCACAAGCATTTGTTGAGTCCCTACTAAGACACTGTCCTAGGTTCTAGGTGAGATAAACATGAGTAGGATGCTTGCTTGCCTCAGGCAGCTTATGGAATCCTTTTTCCTAGGCCATCTCTTAGAGCAGGGCTGTCCAACCTTAGGTTATCTTAGGGTTGCATTAAAATAAAATAATTATTCGAGGGCCACACCCAGAATAAAAAATACAGTACACTAATAGAAAGTGGGGGAACAGGTGTCATCAATACAACAGGCGAAGGTGCGAAGTGTGAAAGCAAACATAAAACGACAAAGTGACAACACAACAGTATAAAGGTAGGTGCATACTGACTAGTCTGCATACAGATGGAATGCATGCCATAGATGGATTGAAAATTCTGTGCGATGTGTTCCATCCATAATAACTGCTTAAAAACACCAAAGAAAATTAACATCAATGAGATTATTTATTAGTGATGGAATTAAAAAATTAGTATGTGTTCCATGCAAATTTTTATTTTTTATTTTTGCTTCTGAAGATTAAAACCCACAGGCGGGCCTCATAAAATCTCACTGCGGGGCTGCATGTGGCCCAAGGGCCATATTTTGGACAGTCTTATCTTAGAGCTTCTTTCCTTCCATAGAGCCTGTGAAGAGAAGCTCTTCTGCTGGAATGGCTGTTGCCAGGCACCAGGAGAATGCCTTGGGCTTCTTTAGCTTTTCCGTTTCTCTGTCTAGCTCCAGCTGAGATCTACAGAACCAGGGAAAATGGAAGATATCAAATCAAATGATTTTTGACTCAGAACCTTGTGCATCCAAATTAGATATAAGTTGGATCCATGACTCAGGTCAATTCTTATTTTAAGGGTCCCCCTCCCCCTTTCCTTTATCTGGTACCTCCTTAAGTACTTACTTCTCTTTACTTTTCTTTGAACAGTTGCCCTTTCAGGGTAGGATTTGGGACAAGGATTGGGCAGGAGTAAAGGGGAAATTATGATGACATCCCTTCCCTGCCCTTACCTGGGCCTCCGCTTTTACTTCTTCAAAATGGAAGTTGTAACATTTTCATTGCCATTCATGTGAGGTTTTAAAATGAGGAAGGCTTATAGTAATCCTTAAAGTATTTTATACATTTATACATTGAGAGTATTATCAAGTAGGCTTTTCTTCCAAAGTTTATTTAATTAATATATTTTCATGAGAGGTGTGGTAGGTAGGGAGTAGGCCTCCCTTACAGAAAGTCCTGGGGTCAGGGTGCTTTTCTGATACATGCTGGCTCTTTGACCCAGGGAATGTCATGTAAGGGTTTGAGGCCCCAAGGAATATCTCCAAGACTGATTTTGGAAAGAAGGGATACACTGGTACCTGTACACTGGTACAAGGAGTTTCTTCACCTGGCATTTCCTTCTGCTAGTGAAAGCAGAGTCCAATGCCTGACTCTATTTTTGTAATTAGGAAGAGTTATTTTTGGAAAATGGAAAATTATCACCAACGTTCCTTGATCATTTCCATAGCAATCCTTTTTTCTTTGTTCCACTGATTCTTTAGTTGCCCAGTTATCATCTTAAATCTGCTTCCATAATGAAAAATGTCCTGAATTTAATGAGTTAAGTTGGAAGAACTTTCAGTAACTGTCTTCCATTTAACTTGAAGCTTAATTAGTTTATTACCAGATGAAGAGACTCTGGCATACTAATTATTTGATATACAGCCTGCATTATTGTGGAGAAAACTGTTGCTTCATCTTACATGATGCATACAAAATATTTTTAGAATGCTGTAACTCATGGGATATCGTCTGATTACCTCTTTGGGAGCATGACTGGAATCCATGAATATAAATATACTCTAGTGGATATAAGAATGTAGTAAGTGCCATTTGAAAAGTTAAAGTTAATCATATTAAAGGATCCAAAGAAATACTTCATTATACAGAAAGATATCCTTCATATTGACCAGAAGCACTTCTCTCAGATTGGCCCCAGATTTCAGGATAGTTTAATTATCTAAAGCTGGTAACAATTAGTGTGTTTTATAGAGCAGTGGAAAGTATCAGACTGGTTTTTTTTTTTAGTGAAAAATTTTCCTAGGATCGTTATTAGTTTAAAAAAAAAAGAAAAAAAAGTGATTTCTATATTAGAAGAGTTGGACCAGTTAATCCATCTAAAATGTATTTCTATGATAGCTGAAAAATTAACTAAGTCCAAAAACTGATATATTTATTACCTACTCCTGAATAATTTGGTTTTTGATAATCAGTCTACCATTGGATATTTCCTTATGCCATATTTTCAGTTTCATAGTCTGCAAAGGGATAAGATTTTTATTATATGTGGTTGAAATGTTTATTAATTTGTAGGCAATCCCCAATTTCATGTATGCTTGACTTGAGAAATGACTAAAACTTGTCATCATACTTTCTTCTTTACTTCTGCCCAGTCCTTATCCCAAATCCTATCTAGGTCAGTGCAGCAGTTGAATATGTGACGATTGAACCCTTCCTGGTTTTTTTGAGGGAGTGGGAGGAAGGAGACGACTGAATTCTTATACAGATGGAAAATAGAAACACAATTGGACTAGGATGTTGCATATAAGTAATAGGGCTACTGGAAAAACTTACATGCACTGATGCAAAGTACAGTGTGCAGAACCAGGAGAACATTGTACACAGTAACAGCAATACTGTACCATGATCAATACTGTACTATACCTCTTACATACAAATGTCTACCCTTCCTCTATCAGTCAGTCCTGGCCTCCAGTCTTCAGCCTCAGTTTCATCTTCCAGTCTGCCCTTTCAAGGCCCGTTTCTTCCCTCTGTTTTACTCTTTGCCTTACACAATTACTTGGGCACCGGTGGTGTAGAGAAACCAGGTTTGAACCTGAATTTTCTCTTATACACAGCTTCATTTTCTCTGTAAAGGTCTACCATTAACACACACACACACATATACCCCCAGATTTGAATTTTATTATCGAATTGAATGATCTTTAAATTTAAGGTCCTTTCTTGATGAGGACAAGCAGAACAACAGGAAGAATTTGAGGGGCATCTGTTTTACCTTTTGATATCACCTAGAACCCCATGATTTAGTCTGTAGGCTTGGGTTGGGCAGTGATGGTGGGTGAAGCAGTAGGCAAGAGGAAGGGACACAATTCAATCCTTGTGGCTCGTGGGGGAAAAAAAGATTGTAACTAGCAAGCCAGATTGGACTGAAAAGTGACTTTAGGTGTCCCCAGCCCACTGCAGCTCTTTGCCTCTGTACTACCAACAGCCCTCCACATCTTCACTTGTACTCCCTTACCACCACCCTATTCCATAGTTCCTTGCCATGAGATCTGTTGTCATGAGAGAGGCCCAACTCCCAATGCAGTGGGAGGAGATGTGTTCCTGGCTTTCTAAGTTGGAATTTTAAACTCATTTTCATATAGTAACTCGATGCCTGTGTTTTATAGTGTTTTTGATAGAGTCGATTATGGATTATAGGTCACAGGATTTTAGACCTGGATCTCACTTTAGTGATAATCAGGATTTTAAATTCCACAAGGGCAGTAATCCTGTGCTCTGCAAATAGAAGGTGCTTAATAATTATTTCTTTAATTGAATTTATTCTAGCCTAACCACCTGTCCACCCCCTCCTTTATAAATCAAGATACTGAGGCCCACACAATTAAGTCATTTTCACAAAGTCATGTACCTTATTAGGGGTAAAGCCAATACCACACTTCAGGTCCATATGTACAATTATATTGGCTTTTGTTGAAAAACACCCTGTATTAATGTTGTTTCCATGGGAAAATTCAGTCTAATTTTGAATAACAAACTTAGAAAGAAACTTTTTGAATATAACCCCTGCTTATATTAGGGACATAATCAAAATCTCATCCTCTTATAGGTTTTGAAACTGGGCCCCTGGTACTAAGAAACAATGAGGAGGTTGATTATCAAAACTAAATTGGTTAGAACCAGCTACTTCGTGGACATTTACTTTTGTCAAATTCAAGTCATAGCAGTTGGAGGAGACTTTTCTAAAATGATTCCATCAGTATTATTAATAGTCTCAAAAGAAACTCAAAAGAACTCTATCATTGTTTAAAAGCAGGCATTAGAAAGACAGGACTGTGGTAGGTGATCTATTTGAGTCTTGTCATGTGTAGTCTGTAAACATTTTCTTTGTGACATTAAAATTTTATATTTTAAGACATGATTAATAGCTATTTCAGAAGTCAAACTCATTTATTTAAGCTATATTTTATGATTTTATAAGTCTTCCTATTTGACATTTGGTAATTTTAATTGTGCCAATCTAAACATTGCCTTTTAACATTACTTATAAATGAGGGTGCTTCTACTTAAGAAACCATGAATCAGGAACCCTACTCTTCTGATTTCCAAACCAGTATTTTTTGGTCATTCTTCTTCATATGTTGTTTTTAAATGGACTATTTTTTTCTTTGCCATGTACTTAAGCTTTCTTAGTTCATGGCTAATGTAAGAGCCTTCTCTTTGTGAATTTTCATAAGGACACAAGCATCTGGAAGATACATTGCCCAGCTCTCTTGGATCTTTCCCATAGTTCTACAAGTTGACAAACTAAAAACAAAGAAATTTGAGAAATGATTAAAACTTGTCATCATACTTTCCTCCTTACTCCTGCCCAATTCTTATCTCAAATCCTGTCTAGGTAAGGGCAGCAGTCGAGCAGGTGATGATTGAACCCTTCCTGATTTTTTTGAGGGAGTGGGAGAAGGGAGACACCTGACTTCTTATGCATATGGAAAATAGAAACACAATTGGACTAGAATTCTGCGTACAAGCAATAGGGCTGTTGGAAAGACTTAGGTGAACTGATGCAACATGAAGTGAGCAGAACTAGGAGAACATTTTACACAGTAACAGCAATACTGTACTATGAGTAACTTAACTATTCTTAGCAATACAATGGTCCAAGACAATTCTGAAAGATTTATGGTGAAACAGGCTGTCTACCTCCAGAGAAGGAGCCAATGGAGTCTGAATGCAGATTGAAGCATGGTTTTTTAAACTGTTTTTTCTTTTTTTTTTTGTTCTGTCTTTTCTTTTGCAACATGACCAATGTAGTAATATGTTTTGCATGAGTGCATATGTATAATCTATATCTAATTGCTTATTGTCTCAGTGAGGGGGAAGGAGAGGCTTGAGAGTGAAAATTTGGAATTTAAAATTTTAAAAAATAAAAGTTAAAGGAGTTTTTACTTGTAATTCGAAAAAGATAAAAAAATTTTCATATAAAAAAGTAATGGAGGGGAAGGGCAGTGTCAGAAGTGTGAGGTGACATCAGAATTGGATCAGGACAGAAGTGAGGAATGTGACCACAAGGCTTTGTGCTTTGTGAGAGATGAACTCCGGGGCTCGCACTGCAGGGTTTTGGAACTTTCCAAGTCACACGAGTCTGCACTAAGCAGAGTCAGCAGCCTCACAGTCCCAAATGAGCTGTAAGCCTAGCCCTCCATGCCCAGGCCTCCTGCTTCAGCCTCACCCAATACTCCTTCAACTGGAGAATGCTTGCTTTTGTTGTCGTCACTAATGTTCTGTCTATAGCTACCTAGGAAGTTATGTGATAGATGAGCAAAGTCTTAATCATGAATATAAGACCTAGACAGTAGGTGATATCTTGCGTCAGACTTTGCCAGTATATAATTTGGTACCGATGTATCTGTTTTGTGTATTCAGTATATTGGTCCTTTTGTAAGTACTCCTCATTATCTTTACTTCCTCACAATAATGGATCCCACCAAGATAATAAAAAAATTCAAGTTGACCATTCGGTGTAAAATTTTTTAAATGTCATTTTGACAAGATTAGTTAAAATTGTACTGTTCTACATACATGGTAGACTCAGCTTAGGTTTAGGGCTCAAAAATCAATTAAAAGTTTGTTGGTCATTAACAAACTGTTTTCTAAAATATTTTCCTTTCAGACAGTTATGGGTTAACTCCTTCATGGTATAATTCTGTGCATATGATTCCTCTTCCTCCCCTGTCTATCCTTATCTCTACATGTAAAAAAAAACCATGAGGTATTGACATTGTCATAGAAGACTAAATTCTACATCTGTTTTCCATGTTCTTATTGACATTTGTATAATTTTGCATCATCGAGACATAGAATTTTAAGTCAAAATGGAACCATATAGAGGCTCAGTCCAACTTTATCATTTGATACCTAGGGAAAGTTAGGCCCAGAATGTTTAAGTGGCATGCTCAAAATTACCTAGGTAGTTAGTGGAAGAACCTAACCCTTTAGATTCCCAACCCTGTATTCTTTTGCTCATTGCTTTTCTTGTTACTTGTGGTTCACTTGTGTCTGACTCTTTGTGACTGTGGCACATCAGGCCCTTCTATCCTCCGCTATCTTTTGAAGTCTGTTCAGGTTCATGTTTGTTGGTTCCATGATGCTATCTATCCATCTCATTCACTGCTATCCCCTTTTCCTTTTGCTTTAACTTTTTCCCAACATCGCCGTCTTTTCTAATGAATCCCTTCTTCTCATTATGTGGCCACAGTGTTAAACTTCAGCTTCAGTATTTGGCCTTCCAGTGAATAGCCTTGAATTAATTTCTTTAAGTACTGACTAATTGGACCTCCTTGCTGTCCAAGGGACTCTCCAAAGTCTTCTCCAGCTACACTTAGAAAGTATCAATCCATCTTTCCTTATAGTCCAATTTACAGCCATATATTACTAATGGAAAAACCATAACTTTGACTCTATGGACCTTTGTTGGCAAGGTGATAGCTCAGCTTTTTAGCATGCTGTTCAGATTTGCTACAGTTTGCCCTCCAAGGAGCAAGCATCTTTTAATTTCATGGCTGTAGTCACCATCCTCTGATCTTTGAGCCCAAGAATACAAAATCTGACACTGCTTCCATTTCTTCTCCCTCTGTTTGCCAGGAAGTGATGGGATCAGTTGCCCAGATTTTAGTTTTTTTGATGTTAAGCTTCCAGTTAGCTTTTATATGCTCCTTTTTAACCCTTATCAAGAGGCTTCTTAATTCTTCTTCACTTTTTCCCATCAGAATGGTATCATCTTCATTTCTGAGATTGTTGATATTTCTTCTGGCAACATTAATTCCAGCTTTTAATTCATCCAGCCTGGCATTTCACATGATGTACTTTGCATATAAGTTTAATAAATAAGTACAGTCTTGCACTCTTTTTCCAATTTTTTTTAAATAATTTTTTTTCTACTCTTAAACCTATTAGTTGTTCCATGTTTGTCTCTAACTGTTCCTTTGCAGCTCACATATGGATTCCTCAGGAGACAAGTAAGATGATCTGGTACTCCCATCTCTTTGAGGACTTGCCCCATTTTATTGTGATCCACACAGTCAAAGGCTTTGGCATAGTAAATGAAGCAGAAGTAGATTTTCTTGGAACTCTCTTGCTTTCTGTGTAATCCAGCAAATGTTGGCAATTGGTTCTCTATTTCCTCTGTCTCTTTGAAAACCAGCCTGCCCTTCTGGTAATTCTTAGGTCACATAGTGCTGAAGCCTAAGTTGCAGAATCTAAGGTATAACCTTGCTGGCATGTGAAATGGGTGCAGTTCTTTAGTAATTGGAACATCGCCTTTCTTTAGGATTGGGACATAAAATGATCTTTTCCAATACAGTGGCCACTGTTGAGTTTTCCAGATTGCTAACATATTGGATGCAGCACTTTAACAACATAGCTCAGTTGGAATTCTGTCACCTCCACTAGCCTTATTGTTACCAATGCTTCCTAAGGCTCACTTGACGTCATTCTCCAGGATGTCTGGCTTTAGATCAGAAACTGTGCCATCATGGTTATTAGTGATGTTAAAATCTTTCTTGTATAGTTTTGTGTATTCTTGCTACTTCTCAATCTCTTCTGCTTCTGTTAAATCCTCCCATTTATGTCTTTTATCTTGCCCATTTTTACATGAAAATTTCCCTTGATATCTCTAATTTTCTTGAAGAGATCTCTTGTCTTTCCCATTCTATTGTTTTCTTCTATTTCTTTGCATTTCTTATTTAAGAAAACCTTCTTATCTCTCTTTGCTTTTTTCTGGAATTCTGCTTTCATTTGGGTACATCTTTCTCTTTCCCTCTTTCCTTTTCCTTTCCCTTTCCGTCTTTCTTCAGCTATTTGTAAAGTCTCATCAGACAGCCATTTTGCTTTCTTACTCTTGTTTTTTGTTGCTGCCTCCTGTACTCTGTCTGCTAGAGCTAATCCCTTAAATCTATTCATCACCTGCTATTTAGATCATACCTATCTGGTCTGATGGTTTCCCCTACTTTTCTTCACTTTAAGTCTGAATTTTGCAATAAGAAGCTCTTGCTCTGATCCACAGTTAGTTCTAAGTTTTTTTAACTGACTGTTTAGAGCTTCTCTACCTTTGTCTGGGAAGTATATAATCAATCTGATTTTTATATTGACTCTCTGGTGATGTCTGTGTGTAGAGTCACCTTTTGGGTCATTTGGGTTGTTGAAAAAAAGTGTTATGACTAGTGAGTTATCTTGACAACTATTAGTCTGCTTCATTTTGTATTCCAAGGCCAAACTTTCCTGTTATTCCAATTGTCTTTTGATTTCCTACTTTAGCATTCTAATGCCTTATGACCTTTTGTCAAAGCTCTCCACTATGACCTTGGGGATGCATGGCATAGCTCATAGTTTCATTGAGCTGTATAAGCCTCTTTGTCACAACGAAGCAGTGACTCAAGAGACGTGGGGAGGGGTTTGGAATTTTCTTGTACTGATTTTAAAATGAGTTATTTTTATGTCCTTCAAAGATTTGTCTTTTTCTTTCTACTCATGTTGAATTCCATTATACATGCTAGCACTTCATTTATCTCATTATCTTCATTCCTTAGAATTTGGTTCTTTTATTTTCTTGATCCATGATCCATTATCTGTTAATAGCATTAGTGATATATTTTGGCAGGGGCCAGGAGTTAGGTAGAATATAGAATATGAAGTCTTGTTCAGGTAAGCTAGGTTTTTATGGATATGTGTATATTTTCTACTTTTCAAATTCAGGATGGCTCTCATCTCTCTAGTCCTGTATTGTGAACACAAAGTATAATGAGACTACTCTTGGATACCATTAAATCCATTTCAGTAATCATTTATCAGGTGCCTACTCTGTGGACTCTGCTAGGCTGATGTTCTTAATCTGGTATGCATGGATACGCTAGGGGTTCTAGGATAGCTTTTTGGGGTCCATGAATTTGTATGAGAAGAAAAAAATAACATCTACCTGGAATTTGATATTTCCCTCAGTTACCTTAAAACACGATTCTGGTGAGAAATCCATAGGCTTCACCAGACGTCCAGAGGGATTCTTGGTTCACAAAAAGGCATGTTTCCTCTTCATTCCTCTGATCTTGTGGTTTATGATTATATTACTCAAAGTTCTACAGTCTTTCAAAGTTGGGTTTTTTTTTCCTATAATGCTCTTTAGACCCTGTCATCTTATATTTTAGGTTATAAAAAGATTTTGCACAAGAACAAATTCATTAAGGTTTGGAGACATTTCATTTATGTATTTAATTCATATCTGATAGATTAAATGAATGCAAATGAGTTTCAAAGGCATTCTCTAATATCTGTCCTATATTATATGACCAAAGCTGCTATTAGCATCCCTCAGCCACTCACTCTTACTATGTTAGTTGCAATTAATGTACAATAGCAGCAGGCCGAGTCCAACATTTGTTGCACCTTAACTATAAGATTTACATTTATTTCCAGAGGCCAAGGTTTGAATGAAAAAACACATAAAATTACTCTATTTCAGACTCTTTAAATACAAGATTCAAGATGAATAATTTTTAGGGCATGTCCTTGAATGAACTTCGAAGCTGCTGAACTTTTCATTTTGTTTGACCCTTTTATTTGGGAAATCATGGCCACTTTTGTATTTGAGATTAAAATCCCTTGGGATTGATTTATGTCTGTATATTACTAAACCAACCGAGATATGGCCAATGAACGAGGGTGTTTTATGGAACAAAGAACTCATCAGTGCATGTGCATAGAAGATTCATAAGGGTCACAGTGGAATTCTGTCTTAATAGAATGAATATTAATCATAAATTCTGTGAAAGATTTGTAAGGGCAAAGCACTGAAGAGTGAATCGTGCAACTCCATATTCCCAAAATATATCCTTGGAACACTTTCTCAATGAGTTGCATGCACCTCCTATTCTTCACAGAGTAAACTGAGTTGGTGGGTAGAGACGTGTTGATTGGATGCTATCGAAAGCCTTCCCTCTTTCTTCATGAGGTACAGTATTAGGCTCTTTCAAGTTAGTGGCTCCTTAATATATTGATGGACTAAAAATAGTTGAATCTAGAGGACTTTTCTGCCTTCTCCCTACTCATTCTTTTCTCACTGTCAGAGGTTTGGAGGTAGAAATGTGTTTATGACAACACATTATGGCAGAGTCAAATATACCATAAGTCAGATTGTGTCCTGTAAAATATTACAACTGACTACATAAAAGCCTCATCAAAAACGGTTCACTTTTAAGGTGATAATTAGTCGTTTTCCTCTTGTCAGCATTGTAAAGGAATTACATTGTATATCCTTAAACTCCAGAAGAGGTAGATTACTAACTTGCCCTTATCCCTTTCAGTGAAGATTTATAATTACCGAAAGAGATATAACATATAGCATAAATATTTATAATGATTAAGAAGGAAACTTCCATCTTATCAAACCTCTTGTTAGGCTGCAGACTTTTCTCAGCTCTCTTCACGCTCACATTGTCAGTGTAATGGTCTATCTCATGGCAATAAGCTTAAGTAGACTGAGGAAACTAGGTACTTGTGCATAGGTGAGTAGAATGTTCAATTATTGTCAAATTACTTTCAATTCGATAAATGTTACCAAATTCTTACTATAGGCCAGGCACCGTTTTAGATCCTGGGGATACAAAATTACAACGAAACCATCTCTGCCCTCAGGGAATTTATTCTGCGCTGGGGAGATGTAACACGCAGGTTAATAAATACAGGATATATTCAAAATAGTGGAGGGAAGGAAGGAGAGAGAGACAGAGACAAAGAGAGAGCCAGAGACAGAGAGACAGATGGAGCACACTAAGAACAGGGGCAGAATTGGGAAAGACCTGGTGTGAGAAGTGTCACGTGAGTTGTGCTTTGAAGGAAGCTAGGGATTCTGAGAAGTAGAGGTGAGGAGGAGGATGTATTCCAAATAGGGAGGGACCACAGTGGGTAAAGGCAAGGGAATAGAAAATGTGACATGATATACAAGAAATATCTAGCAGTTTTGGTAGATGAGAACCTGCAGAATGTGAAAGGGACAAATAGGAAATGACTGGAGGCAGTTTGTATAGGCATACCTCGTTCTGTCGCACTTTACTTTATCGTGCTTTGCAGATATTGTGGGTGTCTTTTCTTTTTTTCAAATTGAATCTTTGAGGCAATCAATCCTACATTGAACAGATCTATTGGTGCCATTTTTCTAATAGCATGTGCTCACACTTGTCTCTGTCACATTTTAGTAATTCTTGTAATACTTCAGACTTCTTCACTATTATTATATCTGTTGTGGTGATCTGTGATCAGTGATCTTTGGTGTTATAATTATAATTGTTCTGGAGCTCCATGAACCATGTCCAGCAAAAATAGTTGATAAATGTTGTGTGTGTTCTGACTGCCCCATTGACTACCCTTCCACATCTCTCTCTCTCTTTCCTTGGACATCTCTATTCTGTGAGACCCAGCAGTATTGAAATTAGGTCAGTTAATAACTCTACAACAGTCTCTCAGTGTTCAAGTGAAAGGAAGAGTTAATCTTTTCTTTATATTTTAAGAAATTGCCACAACCACCCCAAGTTTCAGCAATTTCTACCCTGATCAGTCAGCAGCCATCAACACAGAAGCAAGACCAGCAAAAAGATTAGTTTCACTTCAGGCTCAGCTGGTGGTTAGCAGTTTTATTTTTTTAGCAATAAAGGTTTTTAAAGTTTATTTTTTTGTTTCATTTTAAGTTCTGAATTGTCTTCCTCCCCACCCCGTACTAGAAAAGACCACAATTTAACATGGATTTATAAATATAAGTAAAACCATATCATGCATACTTCTATTCATCAGTTCTTTCTATGGAGGTGGATAGCATCTTCCTTCCTAAGTCCTTTGTGGTTGATTTGAGTATTTATAGTACTCAGAATAACTTGGTTGTTCACAATTATTCTCCAGACAATATTGCTGTTGCTGTATACAACATTCTTTTGGTTCTTCTCACTTCACTTTTCTTTATTTCATGCAAGTCTTTCCATGTTTTTCTAAAATTAACCAGCTTATCATTTCTTATAGCACAATAATATTCTATCAATTATATGCCACAACTTATTTACCCATTCCCCAATTAATGGGTATCCCCTCAATTTCTAGTTCCTTGCTACCACAAAGAGAGCTGCTATAAATGTTGTAAAACATATAGGCTCTTTACCTTTTTCGCTGATCACTTTGGTAAACAGACCTAATAATGGTATTGCTGGGTCAAAGGGTATACACAGTTTTATGACTCTTTGAGCATAATTCCAGATAGCTCTTCAAAATGGTCTGATCAATTCAGAGTTCCACCAACACTGTATTAATGTCCTGATTTCTCAGTGTCCCCTCCAACATTTGTCATTTTCCTCTTCTATCATTTTAGCCAATTTGATAGGCATGAGATGATATCTCACTTGTTTTAATTTGTATTTCCTTAATCAGTAAGGATTTAGAGCATTTTTATATGTTTACATGTAGTTTTAATTTCTTTATCAAAAATCTGCATGTTCATATTCTTTGAGCATTTATCAATCGGGGGATGACTCCTAATCTTATAAATCTGACAAAGTTCTTTATATATTTGAGATATGAGATGTTTATTTGAAAAATTGCCTGTAAATTTCCTCCTGCAATTTACTGCTTTCCTTTTAATCTTGGTTACATTAGTTTTACTTATATAAAACCCTTTTAATTTAATGTAATCAGAATTGGCTATTTTATATCTTGCAATGCCCTCTATCTCTTATTCATAAATTCTTTTCCAATCCATAAGTCAGATAGGTAGTATGTTCCACTTTCTTCTAGTTTTCTTATGATATCTCCTTTTATGTCTAGGTCATATATGCATTTTGACCTTTTCTTGGTAAATGGTGTAAGATATTGATCTGTACCCAGTATCTGCCAGACTGCTTTCCAATTTTCCCAGTAATTTTTTTTTGCCAAATAGGGTATTCTTATCCCAAAAGCTTGAATCTTTACATTTGTCAAACACAAGGTTACTATAATTGTTTACTACTATATATTGTATGTCAACTCTCTTCCATTGATCCACCTTTCTATTCCTTAGTACCAGATAGTTTTGATAATTACTGCCTTATAATATAGTTAAGATCTGGTACTGCTAAACATAATTCCTTTACATTCCTAAACATACATTCCTTTACATACAATTCCTTCCTTTACATTTTTTCATTAATTCCTTTGATATTCTCAACCTTTTTTTCTTCCAAATGAATTAATGTTATTTTTTTTTTTGTCTTAGCAAAATAGTTTTTGATAGTTTAATTGAGATGACCTAGATTAGTTTAGGTAGAATTGTCATTATTATTATATTGGCTCTGCCTGTCCATGAACAATGAACATTTCTCCAGTTATTTAAATCTGACTTTATTTGTGTTTGTTGTGTAAAAGTGTTAATTATGTTCATGTAGTTCCTAGTTTTGTCTTGGCAGGCATACTCCCAGGTAGTTTTTATAGTCTACAGTTATTTTAAATGGAGTATCTCTTACTATCTCTTCTTGCAGAGCTTTGCCAGTAACATATAGAAATGCTGATGATTTATGTGGGTTTATTTTATAACCTGCTACTTTGTTAAAATGATTAATTTTTTCAACTAACTTTTTAGTTGAGTCTTTAGGATTTTCCTAGTATATCATCATATCCTCTCCAGAGAGATGGTTTTATTACTTCATTGCTCATTCTCACTGATTCCTTCAATTTATTTTCCTTCTCTTATTGTTATTGCTAGCATTTCTAATATAATATTGAATAATATTGGTGATAATGGGCATCCTTGTTTCACTCCTGATCTTATTGGAAAGGCTTCTATCTCATCCCCATTACAAATAATGCTTGCTGATGGTTTTAGATAGATGCTTCTTATCATTTTAAGGAAAAATCCATTTGTGCCTATATTTGAATATTTTTAATAGGAATGAGTGTTCTATTTTGTCAAAAGCTTTTTCTGCATCTCTTGATATAATCATATGATTTTCATTACTTTTGTTATTGATATAATCAATTAAGTTAATAGTTTTTCTTATGGCAAACCATCTCTGCATTCTTGGTATGAATCCCACTTAGTCATCATGTATAATCTTTGTGATATATTGTTGTAATCTCTTGGCTAGTATTTTATTTAGAATTTTTGCTTCCATATTCATTAATGAAATTGGTCTATAATTTTCTTTCTCTTCCTGGTTTAGGTATCAGCATCATATTTGTTTCATAATAGGAGTTTGGTAGGAGCCTTTCTTTGCCTATTATTCTAAATAATTATTTAATATTGGAATTAGTTGATCTTTAAATGTGTGGTAGAATTCACTTGTAAATCCATCTAGTCCTGGTGCTTTTTTTTAGGAAGCTCGTTTATGGTCTGTTAAATTTATTTTTCTAAAATAGGTTTATTTAGATGTTTTGTTTCCTTTTCTGTTAATCTAGGAAGTTTAAATTTTTGTAAATATTCTTCTATTTCACTTAAATTGTTAAATTTATTGGCATATGATTGGGCAAATTAACTCCTAATAATTACTTTGATTTCATCTTCATTAGTTATACATACATACATACATATATATATACACACACACACACACACACATATATGTATATATCCTTTACATTTTTGATACTAATATTTTGGTTTTCTGCTCTCTTTTGATCATTTAAAACAATGGTTTAATCTATTTCATTGATTTTTTTATAAAGACAATTTGTAGTTTTATTTATTAGTTTAATGGTTTCCTTACATTCGATTTTATTAACTAAATTTTAATTTATTTGATTTAATTTTTAAAATTACTTAAATTTTTAAAATAATGAAAAAGTAATTTAATTTTTAGCATTTCCAATTTACTGTTTAATTGAGGATTTTTAACTTATTCTTTTTTCTAGCTTTTTTTTTAAGTTGCATAGCCAATTCGTTGGTCTGCTCTTTCTCTATTTTATTGATCTAAGCATTTAGAGGTATAAATTTTCCTCTGATTACTTGCTTTTGCTGTGTCCCATTAGCTTTGATACATTGTTTCATCATCATTCTCTTTAATAAGATTATTTATTGTTTCTGTGGCTTGTTCTTTAACTCACTCGTTCTTTAAGATTAGGTTATTTAGTTTCCAATTAATTTTTATTCTGTGTTTCCATGGTCCCTTTTAAAATGTAATCTTTATTGCATTATGATCTCAAAAGAAGGCACTTAATATTTCTACTTTTCTGCATTTAAGTATAATGTTTTTAATGCCCTAATATATGTCAGTTTTTGTAAGGGTACCATGTACTCATGAGAAAACTTAACTGTGATGTTCCTATGAGTTTTCATCTTGGGATCTCTTTCAGGAGGTGATCAGTGGTGTTTTTCTTTTTCTTTTTTTTTAATTATTATTTATTTAGTTAATATTTTTAGTTTTCAGCATTGACTTCCACAGGAGTTTGAATTACAAAATTTCTCCCTATTTCTACCCTTCCCCCCACTCCAAGGTGGCATATATTCTGATTGCCCTGTTCCCCAGTCAGCCCTCCCTTCTGTCACCCCACTGCCTTCCCATCCCCTTTTCCCTTCCTTTCTTGTAGGGCAAGATAAATTTCTGCACCCCATTGCCTGTGTATCTTATTTCCTAGTTGCATGCAAAAATTTTTTTTGAACATCTGCTTTTAAAACTTTGAGTTCCAAATTCTCTCCCCTCTTCCATCCCCACCCACCCTCCCTAAGAAGGGAAGCAATTCAACAGAGGCCACATGTGTATCATTATGCAAAACCCTTCCACAATACTCATGTTGTGAAAGAGTAACTATATTTTGCTCCTTCCTATCATATCCCCCTTTATTCAGTTTTCTCCCTTAACCCTGTTCATTTTCAAAAGTATTTGCTTTTGATTACCTCCTCCCCCTGTCTGCCCTCCCTTCTGCCTCCTTCGTCCTTTTTTCCTGTCAGGCAAGATAGCCAATTGAGTGTGTATTTTATTCCCTCCTCAGGTCAAATCCGATGAGAACAAGATTCACTCATTCCCCCTTACCTGCCCCCTCTTCCCTTCCAATAGAACTGCTTTTTTCTTGCCACTTTTATGTGAGATAGTTTACCCCATTCTATCTCTCCCTTTCTCCCTCTCTCAATATATTCCTCTCTCATCCCTTAATTTGATTTTATTTTTTAGATATCATCCCTTCATATTCAACTCATCCTGTGCCGTCAGTGTGTATGTGTGTATATATATGTGCATATATATATAT
>CM053623.1:34096840-34113918 GCA_028646595.1 Phalanger gymnotis | reverse complement strand
AGGCTCTTCATTCCTGCTCTGATCAGCCACTTAATTCCTCCCACCAGGTGGGCCTGGGGCCAGAAGCAACTCTTTTGTTCTAAGGCTGCCCCACCTCCGCTGCCCCAGGCGCAAGTGGCCGAACCGCAAACTCAGTCCCGCAGCTTTTCCCACTAACCTTCTCTGATGTCTTTGCTCTTTGTGGGTTGAGAGGTCTGGTGGATGCCACAGCTCAGTAAATCAGGATGCCGGGGGCACTCTCTGCTCGTCTTCTGGTCTGTTAGGTCCGCGTCTGGTCTGTTCGCGCCCTGCGCGCTGGGCTCAGCTCTGCTCCCGTTAGCTGCAGGCTGGAAGCTCCGTGTGGGACAGACCTTACCCAGAGACCATCCAGGCTGTTCTGGGCTGGAGCCCTGCTTCCCTCTGCCACTTTGTGGGTTTTGCAGCTCTAGAATTGGTTCAGAGCCATTTTTTTATAGGTTTTTGAAGGGACTTGGTGGGGAGCTCATGCCAGTCACTGCTTCCCAGCCGCCATCTTGGCTCTGCCCCCTGCCTCAGTTCTTCTAATTAGGTTGATCTGAATTGATGTTGCCTGGCAAAGTCACTCCTGTTTCTGTTACTTTACAGTTTACAAAGTTCTTCAAACCAGTCAAGCATTTATTGATCACCTTTTGTGTACACAATGCTATATTAGGCACTGTTGGGGGGGTTGCCAACTCATCAAACTCTGTTTACTATGTGCAGAATGTACCAGCTGGTGAGAAGGATGCAAAGAAATATGTCCTTTAGAGATATGTTATGACTTGATTAGAGCCTTAGAGGATGGGCAAGATTTGGACTGGTGGAGAAGGGGAGTATAGATATTCCAGGTAGGGAACAAAGTGCAAGCAAAGGTGAAAGGGTGAAAAAACAGAGGGATGAGCAAGGGGCTTTGTGCTTATAGGTCATCAAAGATCAGGTTAGAGAATCGTGGGGGGTATTGAATTGTAGAAGGCCTGCAATAACACTTCGTGGAGTTGTACCATATGCCCTAGGCAGTGGGGAGCATGGCCTGTACAAACAAGGGAGCGACTTGATCAAAATGATTCATTTGGAAAAATTAATTTTCTGGTTTGTGGAATGTTTTGGATCAGGAAGACACTGGAAACAGGAAAACCAAATTTGAATCTGTTGCAATAGTTTATAGCTAAAAACTTCAATTAGGGAATAGAAATAAGACATTGTTATAAAAATTAGAAAGAATCAACAGGACATGTTGGGAATACAAGATGGAGCCAAAGATAGCCACCAATTTTGGAACTAGGAACATCAAATAATGACACCAACAACAACAATAGCTTCTACCTCATAGCTCTTTAATGTTTACAGAGTGCTTCACCTATATTGTCAACAACCCTGTGATACAGGTGCTATTAATCATCTCTATTTTACAGAAGAGGAAACTGTCACAAAGATGGTAAGTGGCTTGACTAGAATCACATAGGTAGTAAGTGTCTGTGACCAGATTTGCACTCAGGTCTCAATGACTCCAGAGTTCATACTCTGTCCACTCACCACCTACCTAACCATTTGTGCAAAGAGCTAAATTAGGAGGTGGAGCATATTTGGAGTGAGGATGAATTCATTTGGGACGTGTTGATGAGGAGGTAACAGGAGATCATTTGGGTGGAAATATTCCGTGAAGAGCTGGAGTTTTGTGACTAGAGTTCAGGAATGACATAGAGATGGGAATCATCAGTGTGGGAGGCAGAGTCAAAGCGATATTTGGACTATTGTAGTGACTTTTCATTGGTCTCCATGCCTCAAGTCTCTTCCCACTCCAATCCATCTTCCATATGGCTGCCAAACTGATTTTCCTAAAGCACAAGTTTGACCACATAACCCCCCTACCCTTATTTAGTAAACTCCAGTGCTCCCCATGACCTCCTGGATCAAATGGAAAAGCCTCCATTTGGCATTTACAGCTCTTGACATCAACCCCCTTTCTCTCTTTCCAGTCTTGCTACACATATTGCCCTCCACTCCCAGCCCAACACTAGTTCCATTATGCCACAGGGTCTTCATGTTGTTAGAGACCAATTTCTGAGGTTTTAGCTTTTAATATTTTTTCTTTAACTTTGAGTGGTATTTTTTACTGGAAAGATTTTACTGTTATAAATATTCTCATGGCCATTTGTTGTCTGTCAGCAAAGCATTCGGCATATTTTCCCTAGGAAAAATAATTACTGCTTTTCTCTTTATGCCTTCAGTATGACCTGTAAAGCCACCAGGGTCTTAATGACTCAGTAAATTATTAAGGCTTTTTGGTTTGTGAGAGAGAAATACATTCATTACAAATGAGAAAGTATTTTCTTTTAGAAATTGGAATTTATAGTTCTCATTACTTCTAGGAGGTCGCAGACACCATAGGAATAATAGGAGACAAAAGCTGTACATTTGGGGCTTTAGTTCTTTGTTGGAAGTACTAGCAAACACCCTGATGATTTGGGGGAGCATCTTTCACTGAGCCCTAGCCAGGAGGTGTGAATGGAGGAGTGACTTTAGCCTGCCCTGATGGGTGCTGCAGAGACACCAAACTGGTCATTACCTCAGAATGAAAAGACAAGTTGATTTTATTTGGGGCCCTTTCTCTACCGTTGTTAAAGATGAGTGGCTATCATAAACATTGGGATGTACAGAGGAAATCAGCTTAATGCATTATCTTGCTCCCTTGTCTTTTGTTTATCATGATTGAAACATACTGATCAGAATCAAGTGATTATTAACCTTCCAGGGAAAAGTGGGGGTGTCTTTGGATATGCTGTTTCCCTGATAGAATGGAAGTTCCTTGAGGGAAGGTACTGTTTCATTTTTCTCTTTGCAGTCACAGGAGCCCACGCAGTGCTTGGCACACAGTAGCCTCTCATCACACGTTAGATTTAATTGAAGGAGTCAAGATGCTTGCTGCCACAAAAACTTACTGCTTAACCACCAGTATTCTTCTAGTTGTGCTACATGGCTGTCAATAATGCATATCCAAATTGAAAGAAATAGACATCACTGGAATAAGAGGGGTAGCAGTGTGGTATGATGAAGGAATGCTGGATTTGGGGTCACATAACTGGGTCCAAATCCTGGCTTACTGCATCTGTAGCTTTGGGGAAGTAACTTAGCCTCTCTAGCCCCATTTCCTCATCTTGCCTAGCACAAAGTAAGTGCCTCATCAGTGTTTTCCATTCATTCATTCATTCATTCACTCATTCATTCATTGGACCAGATGATTTCTATGGTCACTTCTGCTGGAGTTAAATGGATTGCAATAACTTATGTAAGAGAAGCGTTTTAAAAGGCATCATGAAGGAGGTGATGGTCCCAGTGTCCTCTGCCTTGGGCAGCCCGCATCTGTAATATTTTGTTTAGTTCTTGGTGACACATTTTTGGGAAGGTTCACATTAATAAGCTGGAGAGCATCCAGAAGAGAACAACTACGCTGGTGAAGGACCTCTGGAGAAGAGAAGACTAGTCGTTGTTGTCATTTGGTCATGTCTGACTCTTTGTGACTCCATTTGGGGTTTTCTTGGCAGTTACTGGAGTGGTTTGCCATTTCCTTCTCTAGTTCATTTTACGGATGAGGAAACTGAGGCAAACAGGGTGAAGTGACTTGCCCAGGATAACCCAGCTAGTAAGTGTCTAAGAACATATTTGAACTTGGGAAGATGAGTTCCTGACTGCAGGCCAGGCACTCTATGCACTACGTGCCACCGAGGGACTCAGAGAAGACTCAGGAGGGACATAATGGCAGTCTTAAAATGTCTGAATGACTGTCATGTGAAAAAGCATTGAGATCTGTTTTACTTGTTCCCAGAGAACATAGTGAGTAAAAATTGCAGAGGGGGCAGATTTAGGCTTAATGAAAGGAAAAACCTTATAACTATTCCCAAAGTGGACTGGATGGCCTCAGAATGGAGTAGTGCTCACTAATTAGAAGTTTTTTAATCAAAAGCTGTTATAGAAAGGATACCTTTTTGGGGTGTTTGTAGAATTAGAAGCCTGCTGAGATCTCTTCCAAAGAAGGTGTGTGAAGGATCCCACACCAACAGTCCAAGTGCTGCCCGATCACCTCAGAAACAGGAATAGAAACAGAGGGAGGATTCTCAGCTGGTGGGGGGGTGGGGCGGAGTCTCTGTGGACAGTCGATGGAAAGGAATGGACAAGAGTCGCAAGAGATGAAACATTGAAGAGAAATCATTCACTTAGCATTAGTCACTTATCATCCAGTTATGGAGTTCAGCAATTTTATTTTTAAAAAGAGCATCCTAATGAACATTAAATCTTATTTGTGTCATTCCATGCACATTTCTGAAAGCTATTGATGCCCGTAGTGCTAATTGACATAGTTGTAATTTGTGCCTATAATCATTTTATACATATATGTGTGTATATATGTGTATGCATATATTTTTCTTTATATTGGCATATTCCACATACTTGTTATTTTTAACAGAAATATAGTTCCGTTACATTATTATGCTGCAATTTCCTTAGTCATTCCCAAGTTGTTGAGCATTTGGGCTATTTCCAGATTTTTGCTATTATGGATAGAGTTTCTGTGAACATCTTTCTGCAAATTACTTTCTTTTTTTCTTTTGAATTATTTCCTTGGGGTAAAATCCCCAAAGTGGAATCACTGAGCCAAAGGGTAGGAACAGTTCCTATAGCTCTTGTTACATGTGGTTAAATTGCTTTCCAGAAATGTTGAACCAATTTTTATTGCCACCGGCAAAGTATAAATGTACTTGTTGACCCAGAACCGTGCCAACACTGAATGTTAGAATTTTAATTTATTTTCACTGGTTTAATAAGTATATAATGGTACTAGTATACATAGATCATTCCACAATGCATTGCCTTAAATTGGTTCTAGTTTGCATGTTTTTAATTGCTGATGAGACTGAATTTTTACCTATAAAGATCTTATTGAATTTATTTCTTCTAATGTAAGTTCTCTTTAAAATTTCGTTGATCATTTAGTAAGTGGAATTTGAGCATTGACCACATATTTTTGCATCAGTTCTTTGTATATTTGGAAAGGAAGGTTTTATCAATTATATTTGTCCTGTGTTTTTGACAGGCTTTCAATTTTACTTTTTATATATTTTAATATCTTAATATAGAGATTTAAATTTTTTATGCATATTTATACATACCCACCTTATTTTAGATTATATCCTTCATTCCTTTAGTGCTCAGAAATTTATCTCTTGTTCATAGATGGAGTAAATATTCTATTGTGTTTGCAAATCTTTTGCCCATCTGGAATTTTTGCAAGCTGTTATAATAATAGCTAGAATTTACACAGTACACTTGTATCTCAGTTAATTCTTCTCCATTTTGATATATAGTTGTAACCATAAAATTTTACTCAACAGTATTTTCCTCCATTTTTAAGCTCCTTATGGTCCATCAGGCAACCAGATGGCAGTGAATAAAGTGCTGGACTTGGATTCTGGAAAACCTAATCTCAGACACGTACTAGCCAAGCCACCCTGGGCAAATCACCTAACGTCTCTCAGCCTCAGTTTCCTCTTCTGAAAAATGATGGGGTTGGAATTGATGACCTTTAACATCTGTCTAGCCACAAATCTCTGATCCTCTGATAACATATTAAGTTTTTATAGTAGTTTCAGTCTGTTTTGAGAATCTCTGTTCTATTCTTTCGATTATTTTTTCATGGTTCTTAAACCAATATTTTAACATTGACAGTTGTCACTTTTAAATATGTTTTACATTTAATAGGGGAAGTCCAGGACCATTTCTTTTGTTGTTTTAATACTTGTTTGAATTCTGGCCCACTTATGCTTGCATGTAATTTCACTATCTGCTTGTAAGGGTCTTTTAAATATCCCCAGGGACATTAGTTGGTATTGCAGTAAATGTGTCTCCTAACTTCGAGAGCACTGTTGTCTTTACTGTATTCAGTCTTCTTTGCCAAGGGCAAGGTGTCTCCATTTATTCATGTCCTCTTTTATTTGTCCTATTATGACTTTCTCATTTCCTTTGAATAAACCTTGTTTCTCCCAGATTAAATCGATAGCCCACATTTAATTATTTTTCTTGCTATTAGAAACAGAATCTCTTCGTTACTTTGTATTTTCGAGCTATGTGTCCTGAATGTTTACAATGTAACCGATTCTGTTTGCTCTGACATATCGATGTAGGATAATGTGCCATTTTACCCAGTGGCTTCTGGATGCGGTTCATAGTCTTCCTCTTCGTTTCATTCTCTTCTAGCATAGCCAGGGACTCTAGTTTTCATGGAATCACAGAATGTTTGATTGGGAGAGAATCTCAGCAGTCATCCATACTAATCTGTCCCTGAAAAGGAATTTCTATTACATCCAGACTTTGCCTAAAGACTCACTTTAGTCTGAACTCAGCATCTTCCAAGGCAGCACATTCCACTTACGATAAGTTGTAATTTCTAAGGACTTCTCCCCCTTGACATCAAGCATGAAGTTCATATTTTTTCCTCCTCATCAAAATTGTTTCTCTTTAGGTCTTTAGCATTTTATTTTTGAACATTTCCCTCTTCCCGCTCCCTCCCTGCCACCCCTGCTTACTTCCCTTGTAGAATCTTGGTCAATTGCACCCTCTCTATGTAGCCTTCCTTTTGATGCCTGTTCTTTATGAACCTTGGGGGCGTGTCAGACAAAGCCTGGCTTTTCTGTCCTTTTCTATCACAAACTCTAGGACGGTTGGGGTCACTTCCCTCCAAGGTTCCTATTGTTTTTATCCCAACAACTAGTTCTTCCTCATTAGTGAGAATCAGATCCATAACAGAATTGTCCCTTGTTGGTTCTTTTACTTTTTAAAGTAGGAAATTACCTTTAAAGCACATAAAGAAATTATTAGCTATTCTGCTTCTGCCGTAGAGAAAACTAATGCAAATACTTGGATTATTGAGGTTACTCATTACATATTATACCCTAGTGGCAGGTGTGTGACTTGATCCCTAAATTCTTAATTTTGTTTGGGTGGTTTGTAGTATGCCCAGGTGACAAAATTACTTCAGTTTCTACCTCTATTGACCATCACCCAAATACTGCACCCCCAATTTTCTCACATCAAACTGCCCTCTTAATAAGCAGTGCTTCCCCATTTTAGCCTACTCTTTTTCTCTCAAGGTTCTAGTCAAGGTTCTAGATAGCCATCTAGAACCATATTTGAGTTTTATCCCAAGTCTTAGTAATGCCTGTGAAAGTTATTTTGCTTTTTTTTTTTTTTTTTGGCATTTACACTCATATTGCCTTGCTTACTGTCCATCCTTTGAGCATTTGTGTTTAGATGTGTGAGGTTGTGGATTTTACCGCTACCCTCTCTTGGATTTTATTTCCAGTGAACTTCTGCGTGTCTCAGCTACTATTCTTTCTTCATTGTAGCTGTCTCTATGTTCCCTAGCTTGGTAGGTATGTAAAGGCAGTTTATTCCCTGCTCCAGTCTTTTCAGCATGGATTATATTTGCAAGACACCAGGTGAATAGACTCTTCCCAGCCTTTCTTAGCTTCACCCGGTCCATGGCAGTGGGCCAGGCATTTCTATATTTTAGTGCATCGCTCCATAAATCCTGATGTCTTTCCCAGACTCCAGCTTCTTAGCTAGTTATTGATGTCCAGAATCACTTGTTCCCCTTTGCATTTCGTGCCTTTAGTTGAACATCCCTGAAGAAAATGCAAACTGTGCCCTAACGAGTTGTAGTTTCTCACCCAAAGCTTTGTAATATTTGGCAATTCTTTTCATTTATGTTGATTGTCACAGCCCCTCGTTTTTCTCATCTCTAAGCCTACAATGACTGTGGGTGCTCCTGGTCCTGGGTTGACCTAATGTTTGGCCAGTACTGTGCCACCTCCAAAATCCTGCTCTCTGACCACAGCCTTAAATCTTTCTTTCCTCCTGCCTCCATCATTGCTTACTCTTCACCCTTATTTTGCCTTCCGCGTAATAAACTGCTCCTTTTCCCAACCTGTTCTTCCCCCTCCTGCCTCTTTATCATCATTTTAGTTATGCTGTTGCTATACCTCCCCTTGTGAGACCCCATCTCTCATCTTGTTAATTCTCAGATCTGAGCAACCTCTACTTTCCATTTTTCTCTCCTCCTGCACCTGCTCGGCTGTCCTAGAGGAGGTATTGCAGCTACTGCTTTATGCTTTAACTTCATCTGCATCTTTACTCTGGCATGGTAGTTCATTTATCATATTTTAAATTACAGTATTAATACAGTGTTTATCAAAATCTCTTTGATTTATATTGCATTCCTAATTGTGATGGCCAGACTTTTCTTCCTCCTCCAGTCCCTGACATTTTCCTCACTTTTGCCTCTGAACTCATAGTAAATGACCTTCACTACCTCTGTGTTTTAAAGGTGAAGCTTGCTCACTTCTCACTTCTATCCCTCAAAACTTTTCACTTTCTTCTAACATTCTTTCCTCCTAATCTTTAGTATTAGAAGAAGATATAACTTCACTTCTTGCTAACCCATCCAAAAATTCACCCAAAGCTAATTGTGTCCTTTGTCCCCTTGCCTTAAGTCTCTGGCCTCCCTCATCTTTTTCTCAGTAGTCGTGCCTCACCTCTTGTGCATTCACAATTACTCCCTTCCCACTGGCTTCTTCTCATCTACCTAGAAATTTATCCAAGTTTCCCCAATCCTGTAAAGACATCATTACTATATCCTTATGTCCCATTAAGCTACCTACCATCACACTCTTCTGTCCTTCATCACCAGACTTCTCAAATCTGGTCTGCAATCTCAGCATCCTACTTCCATTGCTACTGCTCTCCTAGAACTGCTCCCCTAAAGGCCACCAACAATCCCATTATTGTAAACCCCATGGCTTTTTGGGGCCTTCTTGACTTCTGCAGCATTGGATACTCTTGTTCTCTCCTTGGGTACTGACAGTTGGCTCCAATGACACCTCTTCCTTCTCCCTCTGAGATTGTTCCCTCTCTGTCTCTTTCTCTAGCCTATACCCTTCATGACCCTCTGAGGTAAGTGTTTTAAAATGTTTTGTATTGGCTCTCTTCTCTTCTTCTCTTTATACTTTCCCTTGACATTTTTATTCATTCCCATAACTTCAAATGTATCATTTATTTAGGTAATTCCCTAATAGATATTTCTGGTCCATGCCCTTGAGATTCAGATCCAAATTTCCATCTTTATACTGTACATAGTTTATAGAATAACCAAATAGTTGAAACAGACCTCAGGGAGTACCTCTTCTAATCCATAATGAAAAGTAATCCCTTGTATAACATGCCCAACAATTGGTCAGTGTCTGCTTGAAGACTTCCAGTAAAGGGGAACTCCTCAGCTCCTGAAATGGCCAGGTAAAGTTTTGAACAGCTCTTATTGTAATGAAAGTTTTCCTGAGATCAAACCTAAACTTGTGCTTTTTTCAACTTTTATCCACTGTACCTGGTTCTGTGCTGCCAGGACAAACAGAACCTATCTAATATTTCTTACAAAGGATAGTCAAATATTCGAAGGCAATTATCACAACTGTTATATTCCCCTGAGTCTTCTCTTCCCTAGTCCCTAGATGGACCTAGAGCTCAGTACCATAATGGCTGGTCTGAATAAAGCGATTCTGTTGCGTTTCATATAATGTCCCAAACAGAACCCAACACTCCCTGTTCTCCCAAGTCTCCCTTCCTTTGTCCCTATTTTTGTGAATGCTGCAAGCATTCATCCTACTGATTTCTGCCTCTCCTCTTCCTCTCCCCCATTGGTACTACTATGATACAAGCTCTCCATTACTACCCACCTGAATGGAGTACTACCACAGCATCCTAACCAATTTCTCCTACTTCAGTCTCTTCTTCCCTCTAGTCAATTCTTCACCCTGTTTTTAGTCAGTGGGTTCCTATTACCTATCAAGAAAGTCCAAACTTGTTACTCTATCATTGAACAGATTCTGTTAAGTAAACATTGATTATCAAAACTATAGTCATCAGACATGTGAAGACATGAAAAACACATTTCTATATTAGCCATGTTTCAAAAAAAGCAAGAAAAATAAAGAAAGTGAAAAACCCTATGTTTCAGTCTACACTCAATTCATTAGTTCTTTCTCTGGAGGTGGATAGTACTTTTCACCTTCAGTCTTTTGGAATTACCTTGCATCATTTTGTTGATGAGAGCACTTAATTTTTTCACAGGTGATCATTGTTACAATATTGTTGTTACTGTGTACAGTATTTCCTTGGTTCTGCTAATTTCACATTGCATCAGTTCATATATGTCTTCCCAGGTTTCTCTGAAATAATTTCATCATTTCTTATAGTAAATTAGTATTCCACTACAATCATATGCCATAACTTATTCAGCTGTTCTCCAATTGTTAGGTAACTCCATGGTTTCCATTCTTTACTACCAGAAAAAGAGCTGCTATAAATATTTTTGGACATATAGGTCCTTTTCCTTTTCTGTTGATCTCTTTGGGATTGGGCCTAGTAGTGGCATTGCTGGGTCAAAGGGTATGTACAGTTTTATAGCCTTTTGGGCATATTCTACATTACTCTCCAGAATAAATCATGTAAGTTTGAAAAAAAAGATTAATTTTTGTAAAGAAAATGTTGTTCTCCTGTCAGCCTCTTTACAGATGGCAGTTACTTGTACCTCAATTATTCAATTGTTCAGCCTTTCTTTTAATTTTTAAAATTAATTATTTAATTTGTCATATTCTGAAAGAGGAATGTTAGGGATAGCAGTTTTAATTAGGCATCTGTTGCATTTCTCGTTTCATTTTTAAAATATTACTATGTTGTTTGTGAACATAGATTCAGTATTGTTAGGCTTTCATTATTTAATATGCCTCTTTCAATTATATACTGATCATGTTTATTATTTCTTAATTACTTTTCCTTTTTAAGTCTATTTCACCTAATACTATGATAGTCACACTTTCTTCTTTTTATATTTACATTGGCCTGATAGACCAGCCTCTAACTATGAGGTTCTTGTTCCTTTTTCTTGATGATAGGTGGTGGAAGGTTTTTTAAATTGTCAGTGACCCTTTTATAGGAAACTACAACCCATTTTTATTTAATGCGACATAGGATTCAATATCATTCTCTATTTTAACACAACTGCTTTTATTTTATATTTTCTTCTATTATTCTGTTAATTAAGTGAACCTTAAGTGTCCTCCTGTGCTTGAGAATATAAGTTTTGGGATAACCCTCTCCCACCCCCAAACATAGTTCTGTCCTATATCTCAGCAGTGGACACCTTTTGTGAAATTCTAATTTATACTTTTGTGTTCTTACCATATGTGAAGTACTTTATTGTTTATTCTTAATCTTGGACTTTGGTGACTCAAATCTACTTTTGTTTTATATGTCTTTCACCTGCTTTCAAATTCCTCTTACATTACATAATGATCTTTATAGTTGTGGGGCTTTGTTGAGAAATTCATATTGGATCCACTATGTCTTTAAATACTCTCCTTTTACCTCCAAATGAAAAAAAAGTCAAGTTTATCCTTGTAGTCTACCTATAGTGATAGGTCACTTTATTTTAGCTTTGTGTAGATTTTTTCCTAAGCCCATCTCTTCTGCAGACTCTGAGGAACACTTCCAAAGTCATTCTGAACTTTCTCATTTTTATTTTTGAAGTTTATAAACTCTGATTTTTATTTTGAAAGTTTAAGAGCCTGTCACAGATGCATCTGCGGTCTTTCTTTGAGGATTGATTTGACATGATAAGTAAGCTACTATGTTCCAGCCTTCTATCCATGCTGACATTGTTTATGATTTAAAAAAATTCTTTAATTTGCTTGACTAGGTTTCCAACATTATTGGCCTTTTCTTTTTTTTATGTTACCCTTGCTGAAGGTTGGATTTCCTTGATCTATTTTCTAGGTCTGTTAGTTTCTCTTGTTTCATCTGTGTCTGTAATTTAGCTGTGATGTGGATTTGTGATGCTAATATATTTCTGTTTGAATTTTTAAAAAGTTTCTGTAAGGTTACTTCTATTATTTTTTAAGTGCTGATGGTGTTTTTAGTTCTTTTATAACATTTACAAATTTAGCTCTGTTGTTTTTTAGCACTTCTGACTCTTTTTTGAGGTCATTATTTCTTCTTTTACCTATTTTCAGTTAGTTTCATTTCTTTTGTATTTGTTTGACCACCTCATGATGATCATAATAGGGTAGTATATTTAGTGCCGAAAGGGGCCTTAGACAACATCTAATCCAAGCTTTTCGTTTTGCAAATGAGGAAATGGAGTCTCAGAGAGTTAAAGTGATCTTCCTCAGATTGCCCGGGTAAGAAGTGGCAGACCCCAGACTTGAACCAAGATCCTGCGATTCCAAAGCCAGTCCTTTTTTTATCATTATTATTGTAAAACGTATTGTACCTTCTGCTTCTGTGAGTGCCCTTTCACCATTCTCGTTGACTTTCCTGCCCTTTGGTGTTGTAATACTTGTTAATTAATCTGGCTTCTTTTTAATGATCTGGTCCAAGTTGTGGTATTGTTTTCATGCTTACGATGCTGAGACTCTGTTTTAGGATAAGGCTTCGCTTCATTCTCTGGGCCTCAGTTTCCTCACCTGTAATATAAAGAGATTGACTAGATGACCTCAAAGTGTTGCTTAACGTTCTTAAATCATGAGATTCCTTGGAACATCTTGAATTGGCAATCAGCCATCTCTGTTTGAGGCCTCCTCGAATGTTGTCTTCATTTTTGGCCATTTTTTTAGCACAAAGCTAAACTCAGTACTCTCATAGGGGTCTGAGACAGCGAGGCCTAAAATAGCTGACCTAAAATCAGTTATTATCTCCTGAGACCTTTCTATGTGCTGAGCACTGTACTGGGCACTCCAAGAGAACCCACAGGCATTGCAGGAAGGAATTTCTTTGCTTCCTGGAACCCTTAGGAAAGGATCCATGCTACTAAGTAGTTTTCCAAGTAGCTGGGGGCTCTGGGAAGCAGAGGCTCGTCCTCACTCACTACGTTTCTTTTGGATTCTGTTGAAGCCATCCTTTTTCCTTTCCATTCTTGTCCTCTTGCACTCTCTGCAGTATTTGACGCTCACTAATGACCGAGACATTCCCATCTCTTTGAGCTTTTATGACACCATGCTTTCTTGATTTCCTTCTGGCCTTTTTTGAACAGTCGTCTTCAGTCTCCTGTGTGTCCATGTCTTGCACCCTATATGTATCACATGGCTCTCCATCATCATCATCATCATCGTCACCATCATCATCATCATCTCCTCCCCTCTTCCTCTCTCTTCCTCCCTCCCTCCCCCTCCCCGTCTCCTTCCACCTTCCCTCTCTTTCTTTCTCTCTCCCTGTCTCCTCTATCCTCTCCCTCCTTCCCTCTGTGATCTCATTAGTTGTAATGTGTTTAACTATCATTTCTGTTCACATCACACTCAAATCTATATGTCTACTCATCTATCTCTTGAGCTCCAATCTTGCATTTCCAGTTGTTCGATGGACATATCCAATCTCAAATTCAACAAATCATATCCACAACTAATTATTATCTTCCCTCCCTAAATCCACTCCTTCTCTGGAGCCCACTATTTCTTTAGAGAGCAATTATATTCTTCTAGTTGCTGGGTTTGCAGCCTTGGAATCCTCTCTCTTGACCATCCACCTTCCACATCCAGGTTGTTTTCCAGCCTTGTTTAGGTTCTCCTTTTTACTTCAAGTGCTCCCTCTCTTCATCTGTACCTCTTGGAACCCCTAGCTCCTTTTGAGACAGCCTAAGAGCCACTTCATTCAAGAAACCTGTCCTGATTTCCTCAGTTTCTAGCCCTCACCCCAATAATTTTATATTTATTTTGTATTCACTTATCTGTGTACACGTTTTGCCCAGTTTATCTATAATCTTGACTTTGAGGACTATTTAACCTTTCTCTTTGTATCCTTAGCACCATAACACACTCCTAGCACACAGTAGGCATTGAATAAATGCTTGTTGAATTGAATTGAAACTGTGTGATAATGGATTAGCTACCTAACTTGTCCGAGCTTCAATTTCCTTACCTATAAAGTGGAGATAATAGTATTTGCATTATCTACTACATGACATTGTTGTCAGGTATGACATTTTTAAAACTCTAAAATGCTACGTGATTGTTTTTGTTGTTCGCTCATTGTCATCCTTTTTTGGACAGAGTTCAGATAAGACAGGTTGTATCCTGCCATTATTCTTTATACTGAATGTTCTGTGAGCTATTGTGCAGGTGAATAAAGTGACTGTATTTTGTGATTGAATAAGAATATTGGAATGTAAGCTCATCTTTCATGAATTCACTGAAATTTCACCAGGACAGTGGCTGTAGCAGACCACGTGACAGATATTACATATACCTTGTCCTTTTCCCACATGGTTTTAATTCCTTCTGCTAGGGGCTCTATTTTTTTGAAAGCTTTTCATTTAATATAGTTTGGAGATTGAATATTGAATATAGTGACATGAATTTAAAAACTTTGTTCTTACTTTTTATGTTTTGTTGTTATTTCCAAACTATTATGGGTAACATTTCTGTATATGAAAATAATCCAGTTCCAGTATAGCCTATTTGCAGGATTCTCAAAGATATTTGAGATATATTGTAATTTTTGGTATAGGTCTTTTTTTGTCTCTTAGCTTATGTAAGATAGCAAATGTCTGATATATAATTCTCATTATCTAACCTCGTCTTTTTAGGTATCTAATAAATGCTAAAGTTTTACAAGACAGATAAGTGGTACCAGTAGATAGAGTTCTGGGCCTGGAGTCAGGAGGATTTCTCTTCCTGAGTTCAAATTTGGCCTCAGACACTACCTGAGTGACTCTGGGCAAAACACTTAATCCTGTTTGCTTCAGTTTCCCAATCTGTAAGATGAGCTAGAGAAGGAAATGGTAAACCATTCCAGTATCTTTGCCAAGAAAACCCCAAATGGGGCCATGAAGAGTTGGACATGATTGAAAAACAACACAACGGTTTTAAAACATGCAGTAATAGGTTATACAGTTTCCACCATTGCATAAGCTACATCAATCAATCAATGAGTCTCAGATTTTAAAAATAGCCTTTCTCTAATTTTTGGTAGAAATCACCTAATCTTTGATTATTGTTACACATGCTTCCATCTCTGTGAACAAATTTGTCCAATTTAGCCATTTAGTTGATGTGTCCTTTTTTTCAGCATGTTGTTGGTTAAGTTGATGTCATCCATGGATACCAAGTGGTTCTACTTCCTCATTGACTTGAAAGCCATAAACATTTCCATTCAAGAGTGATAATAATGGGGTCAGCAGGAGCCAGAGCCAGAGCGGGCTTAAATGGTCTCTCCAGAAGATGCCATGTTTTGTATTAATGATTGTTGATGATGTTGTATTGGTGGTATGCTTTAAAAAGAGAGCAGTTTTTCATGTGGACGTCAGATTCTCTAACATTCCCTTGCACTTGCATTTCTTTTACATATTGGAAAGTACACACACAAGCCAGGAGTGTGGACAGAGGCAAGGCCTTTGCCATCATAAAGGTCTTCTAAATATGGTAGCACTTGCGGATAGCCATGTCAAGAATCAATCAGTCAATGCCCTTAATTCCTCTGAGACTTTCTAGCATACTCTTTTTACTCCTCAGCCAATATGTTGTTTTCTTGCTTATATATTTGTTTTGAATAGTACAAAATACTTAGTCTCACAATTGGCCTTTGTTTAGAGGGATCACTGCTTTCTCATTGTTTGGTAATGGGGAAGTGATGCCTTCTCTTAGGAAAGACGGGGCCAAGCCTGCGTGTGAGGGAGTTCGAAAAGTGTTTTGTAGTACCTCATGGATCACCAGAAAGCATTTGAGTCAATAATTAAGGATATTCTTTGGACCTGACACTTCCTGATTTTGCTGGGATGCTAGAGTTTCAGCTGCCTTCCTTGACATAACTTTTTCTTTGTTCTTTACATTAATGCAAACTTTTTCTTTTGGGTTTGATTCGGATTGCATTTTTATTAAGTTAGACTTCTTAAAACAATGTAGATTATCAGAAATTTGCCACATCCTCTTAATCAAATGGTTCTTTTTCCTCTAATTACTTTACTTCTCAAAACTCTATAGCAGTTATGTTGAAATTTCAATTTTATTAGTATTGTTTTGACTCCCTATATTGCTTTAACTTTTCAGATTTCACTTTTAATTGTTTATTAAGGGGATCAAGCATTTCTAATAGACTTTAATTTTTCACATTCCATTCCACAAGTTTATTTCTCCCTCGTTTTTCTTTTAATCAGTGCAGTTTTCATGGTTTTCATTGTGTTGCACCTATTACATACTGATGCAATCTTCCAATACCTTTCCACAGTTCTTTATAGCTTTCTCAAATTACTTACGCTTTGCTGGTTTTTAATGCCTCCTCTTAAGACTACTTCTAAATAGTTCCACCTTTCCTTCTTTGGCCTTACATCATCAATAACTACAGGTCATGTTCAAGGCCTTAAAATTATTTTATAGTCTGTTTTGTGAGAGTGTATTCATTTAGTATGGTTAAAGCAGAGACCATCTTTTGTGTGTGTGTGTGCATGTGGTCTGTAAGTTGGATTTGTCCATCAAACTCAAAAAGGACTTTTCAAAATTCCATTCTAGAAGATGGCAGCTGGAAAGCAGGGACTAGCGTGACCTCCCCAAGTCCCTTCAAAAACGTATAAAAAATGGCTCTGAACCAATTCTAGAATTGCAGAACCCACAAAACAGCAGAGGGAAGCAGGGCTCCAGCCCAGGACAGCCTGGATGGTCTCTGGGTAAGGTCTATCCTGCCCGGAGCTGGGAGCGGAGGGGAGCAGAGCTGAGTGGAACAGAGCCCACCGTGGGCGGTGCGGACCTACCAGACCGGGAGCCGGGCGGAGCATGCCCTAGCGCCCTGAATCAGTGAGCTGTGGCAGTTACCAGACTTCTCAACCCACAAACACCAAAGATAATAGAGAAGGTTAGTGGGAAAAACTGCTGGGGACAGGGAGTTTGCAGTTGGGCCACCACCCCCGGGGACAGTAGAGGTGGGGCAGCTACAGAACTACAGCTGCAGTTGCTTCTGGCCCCAGGCCCACCTGGTGGGAGGAATTAAGTGGCAGA
>CM053623.1:34055217-34096340 GCA_028646595.1 Phalanger gymnotis | reverse complement strand
CAGGGGCAAGTGGCCGGAACCGCAAACTCAGTCCCGCAGCTTTTCCCACTAACCTTCTCTGATGTCTTTGCTCTTTGTGGGTTAAGAGGTCTGGTGGGGGCTGGGAGGTCCGTGTGGGACAGACTTTACCCAGAGACCATCCAGGCTGTCCTGGGCTGGGGCCCTGCTTCCCTCTGCCACTTTGTGGGTTCTGCAGCTCTAGAATTGGTTCAGAGCCATTGTTTTATATGTTTTTGGAGGGACTTGGTGGGGAGCTCACGCCAGTCACTGCTTCCCAGCCGCCATCTTGGCTCCGCCCCCAAATTGTTTCAGGATACAACATTTAGCTGACATACATAGTAGAAAATTTGAATTCAATATTGCTCAACTAAAATAGAATCTAAGAGTGGAATCTAAGGGTTCCCTGCATGTTAACTACGTCAACAACATGTTCACAAAGAACCGACAAAATAAGTTTCCATCATACGAATTTATTTGTGGAAATGGAAGAATTTAGGATGGCAATTCAGGATCAGAACATCACCTCAGGAAATCACAGAACGGTCGTCTTGAAGGAGCTGGCTTAGCGCTCAGCACAGTGCCTGGTGCGTATTGAGTACTTAATAAATATTTATCGAGTAGGGAACCCTGGATTTGGAAATCCATAATGGTTACTACATGAAACGACAGAAACTGTGCATATAGAAAGGAATTAAAAAAACAAGCACACATTAGAAATACTAGATGCCTTTAATCAACTAATGGAAGGAAAATAAGGTTTATTATATAAGGAGTCAAAGCAACACAAAGAACAAAGTCAACAATCCACAATCCGCTATCGATCAAAAAGCTTAGAGGTTTGAGAAACAAAGAAATCAGAGGAGAGAGAATCCCTAAACAAGGGGAATGTGAAAATTTCCCAGTCTTCTGTGTAGTCACAAAGAATTTTAATACAATAAAAACAAAAATATAATAAAAAATTCAAAACAAAAAAGAGAAAGCTTAGACACTATAAATATGATGAATAACAAAGTAACTTCCGTGCAAAATTCTAACACGGTAGGGTAAGAGCCATGATTTTCAGCACAAATGCTTTACAGTTTTTATTTTCAATTGCACATGAACCTGTTAGTAACACATCACCATTTTCCTCCATAGAGCAAGTTTCATCTTTAGTAACAAAAAGCACCACATATTTGTTGCTAAAAGACAGAAACACTACTGACCTCTCCAACTAGACCAATTATGTGTTTATGGACTTTAATTCAAAGTACAGCTTGTATCTGTCAAAAAATTCTATAGACAGTTTGTGTGCAGAGGAAGGGGGGGAAAGAGTATGCTGGACAGTGTAGAGATGCAAAAACCAACTTATTTCACTTTGATTATTTAATGTACAATCTTTGACTCAGTTCTGAATTCATGGCTTATCTATCTTCTACAAATAAATAAAAGTTTTTTATGACTACATGAAAAGCTGTTCAATAATTCAAGTATACCAACATAATACTATTAAGACAATTTATATAAATTATGCTGTCTTTCAGGGAGACAATTTAGGCCCCTTGTGGTTCTGCCTACTTTAAATACATTATCATTTCTCCAAATAGAACTAAGTATGATATCCAAATTTGAGGGAATCATATCAAAAACATCTTTTTAATCACTACAATGATGATATCAAAGATAATAACAGCATCTACCTCTCAGGGTTGTTGTGAGGCTCAGATGAGGTAACGATTGTAAAGCATTTAGCACAGTGTGTGACACGTAGTAAGTGCTATATAAGTATGTATCATTATTATTATATAAATATACCAAACATATTAAATAGATCCCCTATTTCTTGGAATCTTTCTCAGTTGATATTAAAACATCATGGACTTGGTCAATGTAGAATATTTAAGTGCACGTTCAGGGAAGAACCTCAAGCTCAACTTGACCGCAGAGGCCACATTGACCCAGTGGATAAGACTATGCTGAGAAATTGTTTGCAACACACATTAAACATAAAGTCATAAAGGAAGTGTCTGTGGTTGAATGTGTTGAGATTTATGAGCATCCTGAAATCACCCGTCAATAAGAACTCATTGAGCAGCCACTGGTGTCTAAGAAATACCACTTTGAGGGCGTCTTTTTGGAGCTTTAAAAAGGACCATGACAGATTTGGAAAGTACCTTAGCCAAATCATGACAGATTTGGAAAGTACCTTAGCCAAATCCTGTGTAATACTAACTAAGCCTAAGGCCCATCACTTCAAGTCAGCTATGGAAAGATTAATCTGAATAAGATAGTGAGTAACTGTTGTATAACAAAAGAGATTGGATGACCAAGCAAGTTGGAGGTGAAACTGTGGCCTTTTCAGACCACTCAGAGGCAAGTTAAGTCAGAGGGGACCTTAGAGATCATCCGATCTAACAACTTCTGTTTGGCTGCAGATTGCCTGAGCTCTGGATCCTGTGAAGATCCAGCCAACACAACATAGGGGGACATGTAATATGCTTTCCTGAGGCAATGGTGAAGTGATTGTATCACTTCTATAAGCTTTAAACTGTGTCACAAATTAAATAGCAGGATACAGTGGCTTGCTAAAGCAGTTTATAATAAGTTTATGGTAGGGCAAGTCTTGGTCATAAACATGTTGAATGTTAATTAAAATAATTTGCTCTGTACTATATTGAGATTGGTGATTAAAGTGGAATATAACAAGAAAAGAAATCTTGAGCTAATGAAATTAATCTCTGGACAATTGAAAAATTGTATTTGGATTGAATGTTCTCCCTTTTTAATTATTTTTGAGAGATTGTACTTGTTTAAGAAATTGCTAGAGGAAATGAACTCCTGAACTCACACTAGAAATAAAGAGTGGAGTAGCAAAAAGTGGATCTGATTTTACCTGTCGGGTCTATTTTGCCGCAAGAACAACATAATTAGATATTTTATGTTTTGTCTGATAATTAATTAAATTTAATATAGGAGTTGTATTTGTTCAGGCAGAATAGTCTCAAAATGTAATATATGAATAGATATTTTTCTTTGTCCTTTCACTCATTTCCTATGATGCCTACAATGAATTGTAGTGAATAACCTAGAGATGATGTATGAGTTTGCTGAGTTCTTTAACCGTTATTTAAAAGAAATGTGTTCTATGTCCTTTATTTGCTTTTAATTATTCAGAATTTGGTTATTATAATAATTATTATTACAAATAATGTCCTATGATTTTAAGCATGCCACATATTGAGCTTGCCTCTGTTTTTCTAGAGCAGAGGTTTTCAACCGGCAGACTGTAAACCTTTTTTCTTTATGTTTTGCTAATTATATTTCAATATAATTTGTTTCCTTTGTAATCCCATGTATTATATTTTATGCATCTAAAAACATTATTCTGAAGAGTCCATACACTTGTCCAGATTGTTAAAGGGAAACATGAAATATAAAAGGTTAATAATGCCTTTTCTATGGTATTTTGAAGTCATCCTAGTCTGTGTGTGCCTTTGATTGTAATGAGTAGAATTCTGTTACTGATGGATATCCAAAGGCTGGTTTCTTACGTGGTTTACTCTGATAAAGAGCCCTTACTCCTCTCAGACTTGTGTCATACTTTAATCCCTCCTGTATACAGAGAACAGATACTTCAGAATACATTTACTGGCTGTACATAGATTATTCTGTAATGAGAAGTAGTCACTGGCATTGCGAAGACTCCAAAATATCTCCATTGTGTTTCTTCATCTTTATAGGATGTGGGAAATTTCCATATATGGTGAAATTATTTAGAGAACAATTACATCCTCTCTCCCCATCTCCCTGCCTTTGCTCTGACTATTCCCTACCCTTGAATCAACTCCTTTCTCCCCTCCAGCTCTTAGAACCTTTAGTATTCTTAGAGACCCAGCTCAAGCATCATGTTTTGCGTGAGTACTTTCCTGGTCCCTCCACCTGTTCATTGCCTCTCTGTTCCAGTTACAGTTTATGTGTCTTGCATATACCCATTTTTGTACATGTTACCTCTCAGAATAGAATGTAAGCTTCTCAAGGGCAAGTGCTATTTAACTTTTTGCCTAGCACAGCGTTTGGTACAGTGTAGATGCTTACAAAATGCTTGTTGATTGGCAGAGCCAATCTCTCCCAATTTGGAAAGATCAGAAGCCTTTAAGATTATCCAAGAGGAGTTTGTGCTACAAGTAATCAAGGATTTTTTTTTGTCATAGGTCCTGAAAAGGAAGCTTTGACCTTTTTAGAAAAATCTAATTTGGGGCAAAACTGAATAGCCAGAGCTATTCAGACCTACCAATCTCTCTGGTGGTTGAGAGCTACCCCTGATCATCTTGGGAAGGTACATGTCTGGCTGTCTGTCTCTGGTTCTCATTCCATATTCTCACCAGGAAATTTCTTCTGATCTTAGTCTGGTTTTCCAAGTAGACTTTTTTTTTTATTTTTTTAAATTAGGAAAAAAACATGGAGATCAGTCAGTGTAATGTTGGTTTGCATTGATTGCTTGTTTTGTTTCTTAGTAGAAACTGTTAAATTGACTTTCTTATATAAACGAGTCTCCTTCTAGTTTAGATGGTGATCCTGGAATATGATTAGCACCGCCTGTGTTAACCTTCCAGACTTCACATCTGCAGAGATAAAAGGATAAATCCTGGAAAACAAAGAACAGAAAATATTAGACCTTCCTGATCTATCATTGCTTCTTGGTGCTCACCCTCCTCCCTGACACAAAAACATCTCTCTCTAGCTTTCTCCTCTGTTCTTGTCAGCGGGGAAAGTCTAGAAAATCTGGATTGAATTCTGTTTTGTGCCACATACTGGTTATGTGACCCCGAGCTAATCATTTAGCCTTTTAGCACCTCAGGCAGTTCTCTAAGATTATGCATTGCAGAACAGTTTCCCATCTATTGGTAGAGTTTTTTTCACTGGGAGTTCCCTGCTACCTGTGAAATCACTAGGCTTGACCACACACACACACAGAATAACATGGTAGATTCTAAGGGACTTGAATTCAGGAGAGCCCTGGTCTTGGATCTCAGTTCTAACACAGACTTGTGACTCTTAGTTTCTCTCTGAGCTTCAGTTTCCTCCTCTTTTAAATGAAGATAACAATATTTGCATTTTCTATTTATGTTGTAAGAAAAAAAAGTGGGCAGAGGAAAGAGAAAATTGAGAAGAGATGGGAGAACCTGTTAAAACATATAATTGGTTGTGTAATTAGAACTAGCTGCACATATGGAGGGAGCAAAGGGAGCAGATATTACCTGAACTTCACTTCATTCAAACTGGTCAAAAGGGAGCTGAACATAAACACACATTCGACTCAGCAGGGATACAGATAGGAACAGGTTAACTGCTTCTTTTCTATTTTTAGTTGCATTGGTTTTGTTTTCGAAAAACTTTTTTCTGTAATGAGAATTGTTTTCTTTGCCTCCTGGATCTACTCTCTCTCCTTTATCTGTAAACCTTATTCCTCTCATTTGTTTATATCACCTTTGATGTGTAAGTTGTGTCCTTGTTTGAAGCTTATCTTGGTATATGGTATGAGATATTTGTCCATACATAGTTTCTGCCAGACTACCTTCTAATTTTCCCAGAAGCTGTTTTTTTAAATAGTGAGTTCTTACCTCAGTATCTGAAATCTTTGGATTTATCAGATACTTAACTAGTACAATGCTCATTTGCTTCTGTTTATTGTATACCTAATCTATTCCACTGATCAACGTCTTCCTTTCTTACTCAGAACCAAATTGTTTTCATGATTACTGCTTTGTAATATAGTTTGAAATATGGTAATGCTTCTCTTTTTATTCTTTCCCTTGGTATTCCAGTTTGTTCTTTCAGATGAATTTTGTTATTTTTACTAACCTTATAAAGTGACCATTTGGTAGTTTGATTAGTATAGCACTGAATAAGTAAATTAATTTCAGTAGTATTGTCATTTTTATTGTATTGGTTCAGCCTTCCCATGAACAACTAATATTTTTTCAGTTATTTACACCTGTTTTCATTTCTTTAAAGAGTGAGTGAAGTTGTATTTATATAGTTCCTGTATGTGTTTTGGCAAGTAGCTTCCTAGTTATTGTATGCTTTATATAATTTTTTAAAATGGAAAGTTTTGGGGAAGCATGCTTGGGGACAGTACTATCCTCTGCAGAGTGGGTACTCTAAATGTTTGTTGATAGTGAGTCACTTGCTCTCCAATCATCACTGGAGGTCTTTAAGAGGATGACCATTTGTCATGCATGATATACAGAAAATTCTAGTTCAGGTTTGGGTTGGACTGGATGATCTCCAAACTTATTCCCACCTCTGAGATAATGTGATTTTACATTTAACCAAAATCTAAACAGCCCCATTGGTGCCTGAATCCTTTCTTCTTTGAGTGAATAATGTCAGTGTTTTTGTATATTCTTTGCAATTTGTAAGTTTTTTTTTTTTACTGGAATAAAGTTTTTCAAAAGGCATGCACATACTCTGGAAATAAGGTTTATTAGTTGGTATATATTATGTATGGACAATGGTATGTTATCATTTTCATTATCTTTTTAAGTGACTTATAAAAACACTACCATATTAATAGAGCTTGGCCTAATAATTAACAAATGTTAATAGACTTGAAAAACATGTAATAGCTCTAGTGGACAATGAATTGTTTTTCCTTTCGGGATACAAAAAGAGGCGAAGACAATCCCTGCCCTCAAGGAGCTCATAGTCCAGGGGAGGACACAACAAGCAAATGATTATGAACAAACAAACTATATACAAGATAAGTAGAAAATTAGTTAAAAGAGGGGAGGTACTAGAATTAAGAGAGGTATTGGGAAAAGCTTCCCAGAGAAATTGGAATTTTAGTTGGGTTTGAAGGAAGCCAGGGAAGGCAGGAGGCAGAGATGAGGAAGGAGGGCATGGTGGACATACAGAGAAATTGTCCAGAACCAAGAGATAAGAGCATCTTCTTTGTGGAACTACAGGGAGGCTAGTGCCACTGGATTGAAGAGTACATGGTGCAGAGCAAGGTATAAGAAGATTGAAAAGGTGAGGGTGGAGGAGTTGGTTATGGTGGGCTTTAAATGACACAGGATTGTTCTTGATCCTGGCAGTGTTAGCAGACCACTGGAGTTTGTTGGGTACAGGTAGGGGTGACATGGTCAGACCTGTGCCTTAGCATTGGAGCAGGGAGAGACATGAAGCAGGAAGGACCACCAGCAGGCTGTAGCAGTAGTCCAAGCATGAGGTAATGAAGGTTTGCCCCTGGGGGTTGGCAGTATCAGGAGAGAAGGTGTATTCGAGAAATGTTGCAAAGGTGAAATCAACGGGCCTTGGCAATAGATTGGATATGGTGGATGAAAGATAGTGAGGGGCCAAGGAAGGTTGTGAACCTCAGGGGCAGGGAGAATGATATTGCCCTTGGCGGTAGTAGGAAAGTTGGGGGAGGAGGGTTTAAGGGGAAAGATCTGATCAATTCTGTTTTAGATGTGTTTAGTTTAACATATCTACTGTACATCCATTTTGAGATGTCTGAAAGGCCATTGGACATGTGAGATTAGAAGTCAATAAAGATGTGAGTTCAGGACGGTAGATCTGAAAACCATGAGCATAGAGGTGGTAATTAAAGGCTTGGGAGCTGATGAGATCACCTTGTGAAGCAGTAGAGAGGGAAAGAAGGAGGGGCCCAGGACAGAGCCCCGTGAGATGCTTAAAGTTAGAGACATGACCTGGCAGAGGATCCTGCAAAGGAGATTGAGAAGGAGCAGTTGATGAGCAAGAGCCAGATGAGGAGGAGAACTAGGAGGGAATGTGACTGAAAACCTAGAGAGAAGAGAGTAGCAAGGAGAATAATTAATTGTGTCAAAGGCCACAGAGAGATAGAGAAGAATGAAGGTCATTGGATTTGGCAATTAAGATATCATTGATAACATTACAGAGAACAGTGTCAGAGGACTTTTCAGAGTTATCCACAAAGATCAGGATAGATAGAGGATGACAGTTAGCAAGGGTGGTGGGTTCAAATGAGGGTTTTTTGAGACACAGTGATATTTGTAGGCAGTAAGGAAGGAGGCAGTAGACAATGAGGCCTGTCCAGCCAGAGAAATATTTTATTCTTTTAAAGTTCTCTTAAGACTTGTTACTAACATTAAAGCAGGAGATTCCATTATGCAGAAGCTTCCAAAATAGGAAAACCACATCATTTTGAAGGATTTGTATTTCACTAACTCTTTAATATGTCAACTGTGCTATATTGAATTAGCTTAGAGAAAAAGTAAGCTAAGTGATATGAAGGGCTGAGCTTTACTCAACAAAATCAGTTGAAAGGGAGCATATACCTATAGATACACACACATGCACATACACATGCACATGTGTATGCATATGTGTGTGTGAGATTATTCCTGGAAGGCAAAAGATATGTTAAAAGGTTGTGTATTGGGCCTGTGTGGAGGGAAAGATAAATGTCAAATACCTGCTGGTCATATACCGTTTTAGCATTTAAAGACATGTCAACTCTACTCAATGTGTATAAGGGATCTGGGGAGCGGAGAACAGATAGGGAAAACTTGGGAGGAGAACAGTGTCCCTGAAAGTATGCATGCAGCTATTTCACACATAATCTACATTCAATTCAGTTCAACTTAGTAAGGCCATGCAAAGCTCTGGTGATTCAGAGACAAAAACAAACAGAAATTTACATTCTCCTCAATCTGAAGCAATTCTACATTGTACTTCCTTGATATACAAACATTCTACCTCTTTCTCTCCTTCATAATTGTGAAATAGTGAAAGTCAGTAATAAATGTGGCTTAGTGTAAAGAGCAATTTACTTGAGTTGCACTCTAGCTCCATTGTCCATTACCCTCTTGACTTTGAGGAAGTCGCTCAACCTTGCTGATTCTCATTTTCCTCACCTATAAAATGGAGCCAACACCTGATCCATCTATTTCACAGGGTCGTGAGTCTCAACTATATATGTTCGTATATGTGAATAATAATATACATATTTATGTGTGAAACTGCTTTGTGAATTATAATACCCTATATGAATAGAATGTATTTCCATAACTGATATTTGTAAGGATGACTGAATCATCAAGAAGCATCAGCCAGTCAACAAATATTTATTAATCACTTACTACTTGCCAGGCACTGTGCTAAGTAAGTCTTGAAAGGGGCAAATTGTTCAGTAAACTGGTGTAAATAGGACAAGTAAGTAGATGGTATATTTTAGAAAGAATTGACTTTTTAAAAAGTTAAAATAAAAACAATCCAGAATGCAAACGTGTTTAACTCACCCCATCAGGAATGCTCAACAATGCTCCTTTGCAGGATTTCTAGGCAGAAGAGATTTTTAGTGCATTTTTGCTGTGTCTTTTTTTTTTCTCCCATTGATCTCAAAAAGGATTAACCTCACTTATACATAAGGAAAAGATATCACAGGATAGGGTTAAATAGTTTTACCTAACATTTCATAGCAATTTAGGAAAAAAGCTCAGATTCCTGACTTCTGAGACAAATAAATTTCTCTAGACTAAATACAAACCAGAAACTCAGGATCTGTACATTCTAATCCAGGTTCTTCTATGAACTTAATGTGTGGTCTTTGAAACCAGAGTTAAATAACTCTAGTCTCTCTTAACATTTCTTCATCTGCAGAGGGGGCAGTGAAGATAACACTTTATAGGGATATTATGAGAAGAGACTCATAAAAATTTTAATGTATTTTGCTTAAGCATAGGATTGCATACCTTATATGCATAATGGTAATTGTAGACCTGGAAACACTTGATATAATATGAGCTAAAATTGAATCTAGGGGAGGTATCTTGAACAAGACAGTTATTTTCTGTGAACCTGTGTTTCTTCATGTTTAAAATGAGGGGGTTGGGCTAGATATTTATGGAGCCTTTCAGTTCTAAAATTATATGATTCTATGATTATATATCTTGTTTCCTTTGAGGAGAAAGATGTAACTCTGGGAAACTTTGAAATCTGGGATGGCCCAACATTTCTTTGCCTATAAAATATTAATTTCTCATTGCTCACACAGTACCATAAAACAATCTAACCTTTCTTAGAGTAAAATGACTTTCAAGTTGATAGTGGTCTTTGAATAGCTACTCTCGATTTTGCTGAAACATTGTTAATGTGCCATACACATTAGATCCTGGTGTTGAAAAAATATACAGGCTCATTCTGGCCCAAACATCAAAGAGTCAAGTTTGTCCTTAAGCTCCAAAAATGAAATTGCCTTTAGGAAATGTTTTGGAATCCTCAGGGGGACACAGTTTGCCAGACTTTGATCTGCATCATTTGGGACAACTCTTAAACTGTAGGCTTTCTAGACATAAATTCAGCAGTGTTATGGAACTGAGACGGAAAAGGAAAGATTTAGAAGTTGGGTGAAGTCGAAACTTTGCTTTGGGGAGTTGTTTCTCCGTGTTGGTGAGATGTGGAGATAAAGTTTGTCAACAATTAACCTCTGTGCTTGATGAGTGTTTTCTAAACAAAATGATTTATGTCGTGAGGTCACTAGTGACTCCAAGTGAGTCACAGACAGAGTTCATGTTGGTAATTGCTAAGTACATCTCTTCGTATAAATGGATTATTTCCCCTAGTTTTTCGATCCCAGATTTAGTTGCAAAATTTCCTAGATGTCAACAGTACTGCTAGGAGATAGTTACATGCTTATTTTAACTTTGATTGACACATTTTAGATGATTATGGCTTTGTATCTGCAGATACCACTGAGAGTTTTATTAAAAGGTACAAAGTAATGACTGTTTGCATTATATACCATCAGAAATAAATCTGTCCTTTGCATTAAATGCAACAATTATAGCTTCTTTAGACATTATAAGAGAAAACAGATGTTTCCTCTTTAAGAGACTGTCACCTTCAGAAACCAGATAAAACATGCATGTCCCCTTGGGCCCATTTTCTAAGGGTAAAGCCAAGAATGCGTTGAACCCTCTGGTCTGCACCTCTTCCTGGTGGTTCCACTGGGAGTACTATGCCAGATCACCTGGGCCAAGTTGCATCCAACAATGTCGTGCTGTCCTTAACCTTTATTATCACTGATGAGGAGAGAGACAGGGAGAGGAGGGCAAGCCCTGGAGCACTAGAAAGATATGATCAACTTTAGTTGTGAGATTCAACCTTTAAAAGCTGTGTGTGGGACACCTTTCCCTTCTAACCTTCCCTTGGAGCCTTCTGTCCTCAGCCTTCCTGGCTAACTCTGGGCACTGTGTCATCCCATCAACCCATTCAGGAACTTCCTCTCTGCTCCTTCACTTTTCTTCCACAGCAGCTCCTGATTAACCCCTCAGGGAGCCAGCAATCAGGAAGCAATTTCCCCTCTTCCCTGAAATTGTTCTGACCCCACCTGTGAGCATCCTTCCTGCCACTCTGCTCATAGATTGTTTGTAGAGATGTAGTTCCATTATCAGGTCTGCCAGAACAGCTGGAAGTAGATAAAAGGTGACCTTGTGTATATCAATAGAAGGGGCTCAGTTCTGGTGTTTCTCTTCAAAATTGGGTGTGTGTGTGGGAAATTCCCCCAAAGGGGCTTGGCACTTCCACTTTTTGCACAGTACTGCCCCTCGCCTGACCTTTTTCCCATTTGGCAGCCAAGAATATTGGACACACAATGGGGACCAATAACCTCTTTTTTGATAGGAGTTTTGGCTAATCCTTTGCTTTCAGTATGGCCTAGGGGAATGGGCACTCCATGTGAGGCCAGGGGTTCAAGTTCCAATTCTGCCACTTACCACTAAATAACTTTAGGCAGGTTGCTTTACAGACTCTTTGGGCCTGAATTTTCTTCATCGGAAATTGAGTGGGTCGATGACAGGAGGAAGGTCTAAAGGCCCTTCCATTTCTAAAGTCTATGATCCTCTGCTACTATATGTGGAGTCATATTTTTATGTGCTTTTAAAAAGGATCAGTGTATATAGTACTCATTGCATGTTTCTTTGATTGAAAATTATGAATCCTAAGCCATATACTCTAGGATTTCCTTCCTTTCTTCTCTTCTCACTTGTCTTCCCTTCTTCCCCTTCTTCCTTCTCCTCCCATCACCTTCTTTTTCCTCCTCTCTTCTCCCCTTCTTTTCTCTCCTTTTCCTTCCTCTTCTCTTCCCTTCTTTCCCTTTCTTTTCACTATAAGCATCTCATCTAGTGACTGGCAGATTGAGAACCAGTGCTGGGATTTGTGAATCCAAATTACTTTCCTCTCTGTGGAACTCAGTTTCCTGATAACTAAAATGAGGTAGGTTGGTCTAAATCAGAGCTCACCAATCTTAAATATTATGTACTCCATAGCTAAAAAAAATGGGAAAAGCACCATCCCACTATGTGCATATTTGTTTCTTTATAAATTACATGCATGTACCATTGTTCTCCTGATTTTGTACATTATACACACATACACACACACACACACACACACACACACACACACACACAGAGAATTTAGAAAAGATAAGTTAAAGATGAAATATTTGATCCCTGAGTCAGTAGGAGCAGGCTCCTAGAGATTACTGCACAAGGGAGTGACAGTCAGACCTGCACTTTAGGAAAATCATTTTGTCAGCTGTGTGGAGAGTGGGTTGAAGAAGGGAGAGACGTGAGGTAGGAAATTAATTAGGTGGTTATTATAACAGTCTAATAGTCTGGGCAAGAGGCTTGGGCAGGTAGATGGCAGTGGACAGTGCTGAGCCCGCAGTCAGGAAGACTTATCTTCCTAAATTCAAATCTAGCTTTAGAAATTTACTAGCTGTGTGACCCTGGGCAAGTCACTTAACCCTGCTGGCTTCAGTTTCCTTATCTGTAAAATGAGCTGGAGAAGGAATATCCAAGGTCTCTACCAAGAAACCCCCAAATGGGGTCACAGAGTGTTGGATACAACCGAAAAATGACTCAACAACAGCAGCAACAACAAAGCAGGAGGTGGCAAAGGACTGAACAAGAATGATGACTATTTGAATAGGAAGAAGGGAACGAATGGGAGAGGTGATGGATGTGGAAGTAGAAAAGACAGGATTTGTGAACAGACTGGATGTGTGGGTTGAGGGAGCATGTGGAGTCCAAGATGACACTGAGGTTGGGAATCGTGGTGGCTGGAAGGAGGATGCTACCCATGGCAGATTTGCGGGAAGGTAGGATTGGAGCAAAGGTCATGTAATGAAATCTGCCAGAGAAGATCACAGCCATGCTTACTCATCCCATCCCACCAAAAAGCTAATACAGAAGAAGCAGGCTTGTCCGCATGGTTCCCCCTCCAGGAGCACAGAGGCCACGCTTTTAAGGGTGTGGGCTATGGCCAAGGGACCCCAAGGGGTAACTGGACATGCACAGCGGCTGGCTGTCCCATAAAAGTTATGGGCCATAACTGCCCTGCGGACTCAAGAGGCCCAAAAACGGCTTAGAGAGGGAGAAGTTGAAAGGCTTGCAAAGGGGAGGGGAGGAAGGAAAGTGAAGGAGTGTTGAGGAAGGGGGTTGGTGTGGTTGTGTTGGAGCCAAGCCCCAGAATGGGCTATGCATGCGAGGGTGGGATATGATGCCTATGATTCTCTGATCACATACCCCTTGGGGTCAGTCCCTGGGCCGGCTGACACTAGAGACAATTGATCTAGATGATTGTCCAGCCCCTTTCCAGCTATGACATTCTTTGAAATGGATTAACCTAATTGTACCTAAAGGTTTGCCCCTAAAATTTTTGTTTTACCTGTTACTTGGTATCAAAAACAATCTCATACATTTTCTCAAGATAATGAATGTTAAAGCACTTTAAAAAAACCCTTATATGTAAATGTAAATTTCAATGATTATTCATACTTGCTTATACTTGATCAAAATGCAGAATTTTATTTGGGAAAAATATATAAGTAGAAGTAAAATGAAGCTGTTAAAATTGAGATTTGAAATTTAAAAACAATGACCTTTAAGTTGTAAAAATAAACAGTTTCCTGATTGCTGCATATCTTAAGGGTAGCTAAATGTTTCCCATCCCTGAGGTGCTAATCAGAATGTGAATTGGGAGGTGGTTGACTTGCATATAAAATATTCTATAACTGAGCCCAGAGAAGCTAAGAATTTGCTTGTGTTGAGGGTGATGGTAGCAGACCTCCGAACCTAGGTCTGCATACATTTACGTTAGAAAATAGCAGAGTCTTATATTTTCTTTACCACAAAAGAAAACCTAATTCTCACTTCCCAAGCCTCATCCCTATCCATCACTGCTAGATAATATTAGCAAGAACACAGAGAAATGGATCCCTACCTCTTATTTCAGTTTGAGCCCTCCAATTCTAGAAATATCTCTTTTAAGCCATTGCTATGCCAAGCAACCACCACTACAAAAACAGGGTTCCTCTCTATTGGACGTTGTTTTAAAACAAAAGCGACAAGAGCAACTACATTTATGTTGCTTTTTTCTGGAGCCCTAGTATGACCCCGCTATAATAATGCAGTTCTGGGAGCACTGACAGCAGCAGCATAAATTATATTTACATCACCTCCAATAAAATCCCGTTTTAATACCTTGTCTTGGCATGGAAGTAACATTGGAATCTTGAAGGCAGTAACTGTGGAGCACATGGTCTCCAAGGCCCACCAAACTGAAAAGAGTTTAGTAACCACCTAGTGATGAGCTATCTCTCTGTTGCCTTGTTAAATTCTCAGAGCTTATTGCCAGGTTGATCCACAGTAATGAATATTTTAGCTACACCATCTCTTGAAGACCAAAAGAAATAGAGATCCTTGAATTGTATTAACGTAATGTTTTTCAAACATTATCTCAAACTGTACCACCCTTCTTACCCTCTTTGTGGCATTTATTCACCTTGTCTTCATAGTCCCTTTCTCTGTTAGGTTTTTATGGCACTACTCTGTCTCGATTCTCCTCCTACCTCTCTGACCCTTCCTCAGATTCATTTTCTGGATCTTTATCCAAGTCATTTATATTAACTGTAGGTGTACTCTAAGGCTCTATCCTGTTCTCAACTTTTTTTCTCAGTATTTTCTCATTTGTTGAGAAATAAGTACCCATCATCTCATCTCATCCCATCTCCTCAGTTCCCATGGGTTTAATGATTATATAGAGAATTCCAGATCTAATAGATGTATCCCTATGTGTGGGACAGAAAAATCAAATAATGGGAGAGGCATCTTTAGGCAGAAGCAAAGTGAATTTATTTTACAAACCTCATGAGATTTGGGCATTGCCTCCACAAGGACGAACTAGTGAAGGGAGGCAAGGTACAAAGGAAATGCATCTATAGATATACCCTTAACGCAAAAATTCCTACTCCTGTCCCTTCTCGCCATTGACTGGGAGGCAGGCTTACAATCTAGGCTTGAAAATACAGAGCCAACCCATACATACTTTCCTTATTTGGCTACTGATGTGGTGATAATATGTCTAAAGAGAAGGAATGAGGAAGGAGAGAAGGACCTTCCTGGAGTAGAAAACAAACAGCTCACAGGTAATCCATTATCTCCCTATTTGGTAAAATTCTTGTACTAGCACTGAGAGAGGGGAAAGGGAGGGGCACCTATAGCTTCAGGCCCTGACTTTCCAGAAGTTAGGTTAAATTCAGACATTTCCCATTCCAGAAATATGAGAAGGGAGTAGCCCCTATATTCTTACCCTGTGAAGTCTTCACAAATTATATCCTTCTCACTCACCTAGTCCCTCTCCTGAACTCTAGTCAAATACTTATTCGATGTTATGAACCCGGGTGTATCATTAGACATCTCAGACTCAGCATGCCCCAAACAGAATTCATTATCTTTCCCCTCAAATACACCTCTCTTCTGAATTTCCTCATTATTCTTTATAGAATTATCATCCTTTAAGTCAGTGAGGTTTGTAAACTCAATGGCATCTTCATCTCTTAACTTTTACTCACCCTGCATGTCCCATCATGTCCAAATCTTATTACTTTCTATATAAAATCTCTCCTTTGTCTCCTTCTCCTTCCTCACACAACCCTCACCTTGGTTCAGGCTTTCTCACCTAGGCAGTTGCAACAGTGTCCATGTCCTGGTTCTCTCCCTATTCCACTCAGCTGCCAAAATGATTTTCCTTAAGAGCAGATCTGACTGACCATATCATCTGTCTATGCAATACACTACAATGTCCTGCTGCCTCTAGAATCACATATTAACTTTGAGGCACTTAAATGTCTTTGCTACATTTTCAGTCTTCTTATGTATCATTTGATTTAATGAACTCTCAAGTCCAACCATCCTCTTGGTTGTTTCTTGCACTTGACTCCCCATCTCTGTTCTCCATACCTTTTATATTTTCTCCCCCACCCCTCATCCATGGAATACTCCCCTTCTTTACTTCTTAGAACCCTTGGCTTCCTTTAAGACTCCACTCAAATGCTACCTTCTACAAGAGGCTTTTCTCAGGAGCCAGTGTCTTCTGAATGTGACTTTTCATCTAATCTTTACTTGTCATTCTCATTACAACATTGATTCCTTGAAGATGGGAAATGCTTTTTTCATTTTCTCCCCAGGTCTTTTGACTGCATCAGGCCCATACTGATAATTTAATGCTTATTGCTTGAATGATCTCTAATCCACCAATCTGCACAGTGAGGTAGGTAGGATCCATTTAATGGATGAGGAGATGAGCCCACTGCAGAGAACTGGTCAGTGGCAAAACTGTTACCTTGGCTCTGGTCTCCTGACACCAAGCTCTTTGCATTGCACTCTGTATGGTGAGTGATGGATCCGTCTTTACCATTTCCCTCTATGCAAGGCTGGAGGGAGCGAGGCCAGTGAGGCCAGAGGACAGAGAATCAGAGAGTGAGCAGGAATAAAAAGGCAAAGCGAGCTACTCAAAGCAGTTCTTAGTTATGCAGAAAAGTGGACTTGCTGATCTTAGAAAAACATGGACAGATTTGCATGAAATAGTGAGAGCAAAATGAGCAGAACCAAGAGAACATTGTATACAGTAACAGCAATAGTGTTTTTAGAACAACTTTGAGCATTGATTAATTTATTTTGACTATTATAAATACCCAATTAACCATAAAAGAAACATGAAGAAAGACACTATCTGCATCCAGAGAATGAACTGATAGATAGAAGTATGTATAGAATAATTTTACATATATACCTATTTGTGTCTAATGGTAGAGGGAAGAGGGAGAGAGGGAAGAAAAAAGGAAAAAATATATATATAATAACTCTACTATCTATTTAAAAGGAATAGCAAGTTGGACATGGTAGACTTGCAGTTTCATGTGCAATCATCTTTTTGATTTTACTATGTTATGGAAATGCTTGTTTTATTCTATAAATTAAAAATAAACTAAATTTTTTTAAAAAGAGGTTGAAGGTGACACAAAGGCATATTTAGAGTGTCGGGTAACTTAAAGGACCATGTGAAAAAGGAACCATTAGCAGCCCCCCTTTTGTCTTCTGCTTAGGTCTCTATCAGGAGCCACAGATGCTCTCTTGTATCTAAATCCAACAAATTTAAATGCCAGGCTACATGTTCAGAAAATTCATTGTAAGGGCTAAACTATATTAAATGTAATATGAAATCTTATTAACAGTTCCATTCAGAAAAAAAGGAACAGTGTAATTCATCGAAACAAGAGAAATGGGCTCCTGCCACTTAGTACTTCAAAGAATATTAACCAAAGAATTTTTTGTGAGTTGCAGTTTAGCCAAATGTTTCATTTTAGTGTAGCCAGACTGTAAGGAATCATAACTATAAAAATGAACTAAGGACGTGGCCAGGTGTTATTTGAAAGGTGAAAGAAAATGGTCTTCAAAAGTAAATGGAAATGAAAATAAAAATGGTTCCCAGTCATTGATTTTGCTGAGGCTTGTTGTCAACTGTTACTTCAGTGACATCTTTCAATAAAACATGAGTGCATTTCATAGCCTTCCCTCCTCACCTCCCATACACTCTGAAAGCCAAACGAAAGCTTTCAATTTGTTGTTGACCTTTTAACTTTGTTCTTTGGCTGTCCAACAGCAAGTTTCTTCTACAATAGGTCAGTTCTTTCAATGAGAACATTTCTTTTATGCCCTATGCTTTGATTCTGGAGAAACTCAGACTTTATATATGTGTTTATAGAGCAGCCACATATTTTCATCTCAAAGAATAGGTGTTTGGGGGAATTCTTTGATTTGTGTCTGAGAAAACAAAATATTGTGTGATGGGTTCATTTTTTTCCTTTCCCAACAAAACACATTTATGTGTGATGGAACTTAGCCAGTCTAGTTATTTCAGCATAATAACATGCTCTCAATGTTTTCTTTTGATACAGTTGTTAGTTCAGGGTCACATTAATGCTTATTCAGCTTGTACAGTGGCAGGAGGTTTGGTAGTTTCAGGTTACCTCCTTGGGGTGAAATTTACAGGGAAGCCATTTGGAGTTTATTGAGCACATTCGCAAATATTGGTGCTTCAGTAGCACATGGTAGAGTGATTCTAAATCTGTCTTGTGAATGCATCAGGGCTTTTTATGTCTTTCAAAGAATTCTTAGTTCTTTAGTCTTCCCCGCCCTGATAAGGAAGAGACCTGATATTTTGTCTTATAAATGTGAATATTTTCATTGGTTTTTGAGATGCTTAAATGCAAACTTAAATAAAACTGCCCAGTTTAAGAGCATAGATGTATAGCTGGAAGGGATTTTTAAAGATTTTCTGACCCAACTCTCTTACTTTATAGATGAGGCAATCGAGTCCTAGAGAAGTTGAGAGAATTCCTTGAAGTCAAACAGGTAGCAAGTGACAGTTATAATGGACTTAAAATCAATACAAATATTTTAGTGAAAAGACATCTCCTAGGAAGGTAAAAGGTCCTGCTAGTCTTTGATTCAGAATTGTAAAAGGGCAGAATTAAAAACTTGAACTGTCATTAATGGTTTTATTATGTCATATTTCTTTGCAAGTCACCACAGTCACCCTTCATTTATTAATGTATGGTTTAGATGGAAATATAACAGTGGAATTCAGATTCTTCTCCTGAAACTCTGTCAAGCCCCTCTGTAAACCCTGCATTTTCATTTTAAAAAATTCCTTGGCAAAAGCTGTCTTGAGATTCCTCATCATAGCACAGAGATGACCCTGGAGTCTGAAAGGCTGTGGCAGTAAGTTGTAAGCCCTGGCAGCTTCTGCTATGCTGGGAAGGCTTCAGGTACAGGGCTCGAAAAAGATCATCTGCTGTCTAAGGATGGCACCCGCTAAGTGTGAGAGGGTCATCCTCTGCAAGCTGACCGTCAGGTGAGGAATCCTTTAGTAAACAATGGCAAAGAAGGAAGCAAAAAGACCAAGTATGTCTTTGCAGTATTTGCTTCTTCGGTGATTTCAACACAGTAATGGAAAAGGGATTATGGGGTCTACAAATATTAATTTAACTCTTAGTACTATAATGCAGGATTCTTGTTCAGTGACTGATTAATTGAAATACAAGAGGAGAAACTTAATCATATCACTATTGACATTCTTAAGACCTAAAAGAAACCTGAAGTATGTTGGGTGGCCTCCTTGTGAACAATTTATGGACAGACATGAACAACAGCCATGTGGGATTAGAAGGTCTAGTTGGGCTGCCATCTGCCCCACTGGAACAAATACCCATAATTGATGAGAACCCAGATCAGTGGAAGTATTAAAGTTATTTGTCTTACAGGTACCACCATTAAATAGCTCTTTGGAGATGCACAGTGGGCACTATAACAGATTTTTAAACATGAGCTTGTCCCTCTAAGAGCTTCTCACATTGAGCCAAGGTTGAATTGAGGCCACCTTGCTCAACATTCTGTTTTTGTTAGTGGCACCAAGGCAAATATTAATGAAAAGACTCGGTCACCCTCTTTGAAAGCACATTCAAAGGTTTGAGGACGTAACCCCCAAAATGTGGTTTTCCTTAATAATTCTCTAAATTGCTACTATTCATTCACTTAAGTATTTTTTGAACATATATTTATTTTTGGGTTATATTGCTAATACTTTTGCTAAGTTTAGTACCCACATTGTGAAATTGTAAGAAATTCCTACTCCTTTATATGATAATTTAGTCACCATATCTATAGTCATTCTATCCATACCTTTCAGAATTTAAAAAAGTACAATCATAACTGACATTTATATGATGATAGGATTTGGAGTTGGTCATTTTTTAGATTGAAGTTTTATTAATCATTTTAGGCTACCTCATTGTTTCATTCATCATTTTGGTGGTCTTTCTCTGGCCATCTAAAAGTTCTATTGTGGCTTTTCAAAAGGTGTGGCTACCAGAGCTTTACAACATCCCAGATGTTGATTGCATTATGGGAAGGAAAAATAGTTTTTGATTTGTTACTAGAACTCTTCAAGATGCTGCCTAGCATTTTTTTTTTACATTTTTGCATATAGCAACACAGTTTATTTAGGAAATGGACTCCAGTGATTTATAGAATATCATATCACTTGTTACTAGGAGCATATCCCCAACTTAAGGATAGGAATCTGACTACAAAGACCCCAGAACTTATAGAGATTTCAGCCTAGCTGACCTCTGGCCAAACCTTCTAGTACTCATAGGAAATAACACTGCCATCAAACACCATCTCAGTGGAGGGGCAGGTGAGGAAAACACAATAGCAGAAACTCTCCAAAAGCATGGATAGGGTTTCCAGGATGGAACCAGGAGTAAGGGAGAGGTTGCTTTTGTGTCTAATGGAGGGATTCTCTGGTGTCACCCAGGTTTGGTTGGATAAGGTGGTGCTGTCCTCCTGGGCTCCCTTGTGTACTTTGTACCTTCTCCAACCATATTTCTACCAGTTCTCTTCATTTCTTCTTGTGACTCTGGTTCAAGAATGTAACTAAACTGAAAAAGAAAAGAACTATGATTATATAGAGGTTTCTGGACTCTCAAAGCCATTAACTTCCAGAACTAGTACTTACTTCCACTTGTTCCTGATCTTCTTGACCAATTGTGGTCCACCATGATCTATATCAAATTGAAATTGAGAGAGGTGGTGGCCATGTAAGATGGTTCATATCAGAGAAAAGAAAAAAAATCAATGGACACATTCCAGGTAAGATGTGGCCAGTGCAGATACACATTGATGCTGTTTTACTTAGGCAATACACTCTCACCCACAAAAGTTCTAGCCATTCTGCAGAGGGATGTCCTTTGAGGCAAATAGAGGATACCCACCCCACCCCCACCCCCTTGCCATCTTCTCGCAGGACACATGCTCCATCTAACAGGAAATGGAAAGCACAAGGCGAGCAGCCAGACCTACCTCCATCACTCAGTAATCTCTCCTCTCTTAACGTTCATGCTGTTCACATCCACCACCTGGTAAAATTCCTGGTAGCTATTGTCTACAGGCCCCCAGGTCACTCTCTTTCCTTCCTCAATGAACTTGGTACATAACTCACAATTTTTCTCTCCTCCCCAGGAGACATTCACATACATATTGACTCTCTTTCAGACACCTTAACCACTTTTCCACCTACCCACTTTCCATGAGCTATTCTTCCACCCCACCTCAGCCACACACAGGTGGATAGACCCTTTTATCTTGCTATCACCCATGTATGTGCCACCTCCATGTCCAAGAATTCCGAGTTACCCTTATCTGACTATAACATTGGTTTTTTCCCACTCCCTCTGCCTTCCCTTACAAAATCCCACTCTTCTTCTATGCCATGACCTCTAATCTCTTGACCCCTCAATTCTCTCCTAGGCCATCTCTCCTGCATTAGCCACTCTCTCTTCTTCTCCACATCTTGACCCCTTAGTGAATCAATTAAACTCTACATTTTCCTCCTCTCTTGAAACTCTAATCCCCTTATCTACTCAAAAATGTTCCTTTTTATTTGAAATATTATTTTAAGCCGTAATGGTATTTTCCAGTCTCTACTCCTTTATTTCCATTTCAGCTCTGAATGGCTGCCTTAGGGAACTCTATTACAGGTAATGAGAATTCTCCCATAAGCCAAGGATTCCTATATAGTTAACAAATGATGGCCCATGTGGGAACCCCTGCAGGTTAGGGATATAGTATTACTTCTCCTTAGCACCTGTGATTTACCCAACCACCTCAAAAACTGAACAATCACTTTCCAGGGGCCCCTACTTTAAAATGATCAATCTGGTCACCTAGAAACTTGACCTTTATAGAATCAAGTTCTAGCTTCCTCTTCTACCATCAAACGGCACCCTCAACATAAATTCAGCATTCAGCTCTAAGACCCTAAATAACATGGAATTAGGTTTGTTGATACCTAGTTGGCTGGAAGATGTTTGATCTATAGTACAGGACCTGAAAGTCTACTGCCTATATCCAGCCACCCCAGCTAATTTGGGATATTCTATTGTCGACTGACCCCAAAGCCAGCCTGCTCAGTGGTGTCTGGAAAAGGGAACTGTGCAAATGTGTCAAAGCCTGGTCAAAAGTTCTGTTGCTGGGGAAAGACCCTGCACATTGAGAAGAATCCTCTTCTATTCAATTCCTGACTAAGCCACTGACTTTAGAGGAAGTAGTCAAAATGAATATGCATCTAAGCTGATGGACCACAAATGAACCTAGAACTAACAGGATTTTAGGAAAGGAAAGGTCTAAAATAGGTGTATATTTACTGATGTTTGACTTCTTAGTATCTCTGATTTCTCTGTTTCAAAGGAAATCACCCCCCAAATCATCCTCAGTAAAAATCAAGCAAGGCCTGAAGGGAGTACAGCAGTGGACACATCCAACAGGCCCCAGGGAGCTTTCCTCATTAAGTTAATGCACCTGGCTGCTCCACAGTCCTCCAAAGTATATCCAAATCAGGAATAATTTACAGCCTTTGTTCTTGTTTTACTCCAAGAAACAGTGTTAGTCCTGGCTTTCAGAACCCATTGACCTGTTATGAATTTACAGGAGAAATGAGCCTGATGGATGGGTCCCAGCGTGTTTGAGGTTTGTTCTGATTCTTGTGGAACTCTGACAATTTCATTCTTAGTTTGAATTCTCACATTGATGCCAACGAAGTGAACCCTCTAGACTGATATCATTGTGGATATTGGTAAAGTGTTTATACATTCTGTCCTTCTAAATTCAGAAACATATTAGGGAAATTGATGCTCCAACTATTCCTAGCAGGTACAAGTCTCACACAGGTAGGACATAAAGTTCAGAGTCCTGTCAAAAACCAGTGTTTATCCATTCTTCTTTTTGGCTTCTCTGAGCACCTTTATCTTTTCATGCTCAAGTTTCCCCCCACCCCACCTCCCCATTTTATTCTCTCTTTAATTTAATTTCAGATCAGTCTTTCATTTTGTTGTGGTTTGTTAGAGAAAATGTGATGATGACAGTTGTCATAAATTGTCATGGACTAGATTAGTTTATGTTGCATTTTTTAAAAAACTGGTGCTCCTTTCCTTAAATTAGATTCTTCCTTTTGGTTCCTTTATGATTTTTTTAGCATGTCTGCAACTACCCTTTGGTCATTTTCTATAGTGTGACTAAAGTGACTTTCTTTTGATGATGTTAAAATCTTCTGCATTGAAACCACTGTCAGCAGCTATGAATCTGTCACAAAGCTTTTCTTCAAAAGAAGAAAAAAATGTAGATGCCCTCGCAGTAAAGCTTTTAAAAATAGGACTTTTCGGGGTGGGGAGAATTTCTAGTCAGGTCTTTAGTTCCTCTACAAATATATTCCTTGAGTCTATCTACATAGGCTAAACTCAGTCAGAGTGATTGCTTGTCATTTGGCACATTATCATGACCCCAAGGCATGCAGTTTTAAAGCCTGACTGAAGAATCTAATAACCAAGCAAGGGCTCATGATATGAGCAACATATACCCTCTAATATGAGAGCCCTAAACCAATAAAGTAAAATAGATACAGTTGGCATATTATATCATAGTAGAATTGTTTTGGTTTTCCCACTTTTGCCTTCAGAAAGGCTAGCAAGCTGAGCACTTTTCTGCTCTAGCAAAGGTTGTGTTTACTCTATCAGCTTGTTCTTTGGATCTACCTTCCATGTGTGGATTCCGAAGTTGTCCCTAAGTACTTTGATGCACCTGTGGCTCTAAAGAACAAAAGGACAGCTCAGCCGATGATGAATGGGATGTGAGCTGATACCTAGGGCACAGACTCCAAGTCTTTCGTCAAGACCTCCATGCCAAATCTTCTTTCATATCTTGAACCCTGTGATTTTGCTTGATGACAGCTATTGTTCAGGATGTATTGTAATGTTTCTCCTGCAGATGGGGATGTTTATGTTGTGTAATAAGAGAGAACAAAGGCCACCAGACTAAACAGTAGCCTGAATTTCAAACAGTGTTCCATGACTTCCTTGGCAAAACTTTATTACAATCCCCAACATGTGTTAGCATTTAGCTTTTCTCTCAATGGCACATTATGCACAAGAAGAAAGAAAAAAAGACCAGACAGTACTGTAGACTAATCATGATTTTTATTGAGTTAAAAATGCCAACTCTTGTTAACACACTTTGGCAGTCTTAGACGGTATCATTAGATTTTTGTAGTGCATTTCTCCACTTAGCATGGAGACATGAATTTTGCCTAGTTCAGTTATTTGTATAATAAGCAGAGAATAGCTAATTTTTAAGGAAAGATTATATTGCATATCTTCAGATCCTCCAATGGGGGTGGTCCTAGACTAACTGAACAGATTTCCATCTGTTAAACATGCTTAAAGCTCTTCTTCTTTTCCCTTTGGGTGGCAGCTCAACATTTTGTCTAGTAAATCTTAGCATCATCCCTCAGCATTTTTGTCTTCCAATACTACCTCATTGAGTCTGCCTAGATCACCACTGAACTGTTGGGGACACAAAATAACTTTGGTCCAATACAAGTCGCATTTATAAAAAATGGAATGATAACAAAAAACATGAATGATGGAAGAGAATGAAAAAGCTTTTATTTTACAGCATATGAAGAATCCATCTCTGTTTAAAGATTCATTGTATCATCGTTATCATCAAGACCATTTGTTCTACCCATGTCTTCCTTCTTTACTTGTTTTGCTCCTTTATTCTTCAGCAGTTCATAAAGAGTATTTTTATCCTTGTTCGGCAGATACTTCTGATTTTTCACTAAAATCATACTTCAGTGCCTTATGACATTGTATTGGTAATTAAGGTGGGACTTTTTTTTTATGGTTTTCCCTTTTGGAGCACTGAAGTAATCAAGTGCCTTTGTTTCTTTGATTAAATCCAAGAGTCTTTGATGACCTGCTTAAGAAACAAGAAAGCCTAGGTTTGAGTCACATGGTTATGATTCCTGAAGAAGCGTCACATGGTTTTGAGTCCCATGGTTGTAAGGCCCTTTAACCTTGAACAGGGTATATATAAACTCAGAGGTTAGCGTTTTGTTTGAGGCTTTCACTCACTGGAAGAGAGTTATGATTTGACCAGATGAAACATTTTGGTAGCCTTTGTTAAAAGCTCCGCCCCGCCCTTGGCTTTGGAAAATCCAGATGTTGATGCTTCTCTGGCAGCTATGTATATTGTGATTTGGTTAGACAGAAATGTTGATCTGTTTATATTGTCTCTGTTTGTAATTTCTGTTTATATTTGCTCTGAAGTTCAGCATGCTGGCTTTTCCCCCTGAACTAAGTGAGTGATATATGTATGTTTGATTAAAGTCAGATTGTAAACTCCTTAAAGTTGCTTTACTTAGAAAAGCAGATCAAAGAACCTGTGCTAGCAGCCCTCTTGTGTGCTGGTCTTGTTGGGTCTTTCACCTCCATAGCAGCTGCTAGCAATATTGTTGTTACAGACATGGAGGTGATTGTGGCTTCCAGGACTTCACCAATAAATAGTGTTAGTATTCGTCTTCCTTCTTCCTTTTTCAAAGTCTCATTTACCTGATTTTCCATCCCAAACCATGTTATCATATTTGGGCAATGCAGTATATACATTTATACCCTTCAAACACCCTGGCATCTCAGGCTTGACATTCAAGATCCTTTACAACATGGCTCCAACCTGTCTCTTCAGTCTCATCTTGTATTAAGCTCCTTCAAGTGCCCTAGTCCTCAGTCAAATTAGATTCCTTGTCTTGGATTCTTCCAGATATGTCCCTCTCTTCTGCCTTTGTTCATGTATCATGTGGCTAGGATTCTCCACCCTCCTCACCCCCCATTCCAATTCATCTTCTGTGACTCAGCTCAAATTTCACTTCCTCCATGAGGACTTTCTGGAGCCTTCTGGTGGGAAATCAATGTTCCTTCCTTAGAATTCTCATAGCATTTTGTTCCTATTTCTTTCATACATATGTTCTATTTTGTATTCTAACTATTGCTGCTACACCTTATCTGTTATGCCAGATTGTCAGCTTCTTGAGGGCAGGGTCTCTGTTTCATTTATGTTTTCAGAAGATAGGCATTTAATAAATGCTTCATCGTATTCTTTCCCATTTGTCAGTTTCTACAGTGTTCTCTTTTGTCTTGTAGAATTATATTCATATTTATTGATGTCAAGCTTCTCTTTTAAGTCTGTGTACATGTTCACATATATAATAACGCATGCTTTATTTTCACAAGTCCTCATATACAGGGACTGCATTTTTTGCTCCATTATTCCCCATAGGGCATAGCAGGGTTCTGGGCACAAAGCAAGTACAAAATGATTTTTTTTGGCTTGTTGATATTTCCTGCCTAACTTTTACCAATAGGTTTTCATCAGACTTTTATGCCCCATTATAATAGTGAGTGTCTCTATTGTCTTAGTGGGCAAATGAAAATGACGAGCCATAATATGATAACTAAAAAATGGATGTGAGAGAACCCCATTTAGTTTCAAAACTTTAAATTATAGTTAGAATTAACTATTAAAAAGAAGTGAATCATAGGTTAATGGGTCTCTCTCAGAAACTATGAAGCTTTGCCAGAAAGGACAGATCATAATGTGAAGGAAAAAGCTTTGGCTCTGGAGTCAGAGGGCATGGATTCAAATCCTGCTTCTGATGTGTCTTGGTGATCCTGAGTGTCAACCTGGAGCTTCATTTCTTCCCCTGTAAGATGAGAGGCTTGTACTAGATGGCTTCTGAGTCCCTTCTCCCTTCTCTACATCGATTGATCCTCTCCAGCTGATTTTGGAAAGTCTGAGCTTGTAGAGTGTGCTTACTTTAGTGCTGTTCTTATTGCAAGAAGCAAAATGTCCTTGGGGGAGAAGAGACTTATGTTTTTTTGTTTATTCATTCAGTCATGCAACCAATAAAAGACTTGGGAAATCCCTGTAATATGTAAGACGTTGCACTACACAACGATAGAGAGGCCTTGGCTCCCTGTCCTCCATAAATTTATAGGTCATGAAATAGCATTAGGTTTGAAACCATCACAAATCCTAGGTCTATTAGTCCGCCAATTGTATTCCTTTCTTTTCTTGTTTGGAAATGTCTTGTTGCTTATCCCCAGCACTAGATATTAAAATCTGTATTCCAAATGCCTTCAAACAGTTTGATATTCAAGCCTCACTTTTTATGTGGAGAAGAAAAATATCCTTGTATAAACTGTTATCAGTCAGAATTTTGCAACTCTGTGTAAGTGAATTAGTACACAGTATGGGTCAACGCAAGCATTTTAAGGAGAAATGTTGCAAAAATTATTGAACACAAAAACATTACTGCTTTCACAGTGGAAATAATGTTAGACCATAACTAAATATTATAAAAGTAATATTTTTTTCAAAATTGCCTCACTAATCCAGTAACTTGAAATCTGGCTTGATTCTACAGAAACTTAATTTAAAATGACTGTCATTGGCTGACGTGGGCTGTTGAATTATGTAAGTAGTAAGAAATTGAAAAAAATCTTGTGTTCAGTTCTACATTCTAAATGGTCACTGAGTAAATAGGATAACTAAAAATCCTTCCATGCATTCCTTGCAAATTTTAAATCAATAAGTTACTGAGCACCTACTATGTACAAGGCATAAAGATAAGTCTGTTTGTATTTATCAGAGTTGACCTTGTGGGTGGTCATTTAATCAGTTACTGCACTCCAAGGAATTATCTAAATTCTTTTGTTGTATTAAAATTCAGTTATTTTGATTGTTACTTGGGGTCATCTGACTTTTGGTTTGGGTCTAGAACTCTGTTTGAGAGGGAACAGTATCTGCTATCTGCAATCTGAATAGGAACTCCAAAGTCTAGAACTTCTGATTCATCCTTTTAACTGTGAAACATCATCATGAACATGCAGCTCTTACAAACACCAGCGTCATCTCACTGGAAAATGTTAATAATTCAATCACAGATCATAGAAGCAGGATGAATCTTGAGAGGTGATCTAGTTCAAGCCCCTGCTTCTGGGCAGGCTCAATTACAAATCATATCAAGTGCATATCACTTTAATTAGATTAGATTTGCCCATTTTAATATATTTACATAATTTATAGGCATCTTATATTGATGTGAAAAATGTTCAGTGCTTAATATTTATAGATTTGGACTTTTGTTCGAGCCTAAGTCACTACTCTGTCATAATTTAAGCCTCTCTAGAGGTACACTAATTTCTTCAAGTTATCAGAATACACCAAGCAAGGTTCCAAGGAACTAACCTGTCCAAAGAGTGCCTTGACCAAGACATAGGATGCCTTGTTATATTCTATTGTTGGGTAGGGCTTCGTATTGAACACAAGCATACAACATAATCTTTGTGAACTAGAGGCTTATATTTATTGGTCACGAGGGTTGGGTTTATTTCCTTTTTTATTTCAGTTCATTAAATTCTGACAGGTACCAGAGGAACATGCAGAAATAAGCAAGACATGACCCTTGCTCTCAAGATGCTTGTGGTTTAGAAGGGTTATCAATGGCATATCACAAAGAAATGTAATAATATTTTTGCATAGTTTTGTAAGATGAGGACAAAGTGCTATGAGATTGGGTGAGGGGAGAAATATTTTCATTTTGGGGAATGGAGGAAGGTTTCATGAAAGAGATGGAATTTGGGATGGACATTGAAGGCAGGTAGAATTGAAGAGAGGAGAGCAAATCCAGGAATAGAAAACAAGGAGGATAAAGACTCTGAGACAAGAAAGTAGGGGATATAATATCCAGTTGGGCTGAAATGTAGAGAATGTGAGAACAAGAAGATAAATTATCACAAAAATTTCTTTTCAGCTGACTTATTTCCAAACTCCATCCAAAGGTGAGCTTATTTTAAGGCACATTTGATGCAACTTCTTAATTCTAAGAATTTGGACAGTTCTTGGAAGCTTATTGAAATGGACTCAACATGCATCATATCGCTCATGATTTTCAGTCAATCAGTAAGTGTGGAGGTGAATACTATCTTGCCTTTTTTTCCCTAAACACACTAATAATTGGCCTTCAAATCTAAGGTTTGCTAGTTTTAATCCACATTATGACTTATATTAGCAACTGAGTTGCAGAAATAATAAAATCCTATTGGGAACTAGAAAGGGAGTTATTCATTTTTCATGGATTATAAAAACACAGACCACCAGATTGTCATCAGTCACTAGAATAGCACCTAATGTTATGAAAGAGTTAATTCAGCTTCATAAAAGAAGCAGTTTTTTACTTTCTTATAAGCAAGTTCAAGTCTATTACTTTTTAAAGTGTCTTAATTATATTTATTGTAAATCAAAGTACTTGCATATAATGCAGTCCTTTACAACAGTAAATTGCACATATAGTTTTCTGAAGAAGTGTCTTTTAACCATAAAAGCTTTTAGAACCAAAATTCAATACTTAGAGACTCTTTAGGGAAATAGAAAAATGGATTAGATATTGATAAACTGGGTTTTCTAATAATATGGATGACACTTTAGAGAGAGGTGATATACTGAAAGTTAAATGAGGCATTCTAAAATCAGTCAATCAATAAGCATTTAGTAAGCTCTTAGTATCTACTAGGTACTTTTCTAAGTATTGGATGTTACAAAGAAAAATCCAAAACAATCCCATCAAAGAGCTTACATTTTAAAAAATAGATTTTTTTGATTACTAATTTCCCTTATTCCCTCCCCAGAATGGCTCCCAGAGAGCCAGTCCTTATTAAAAAAAAAAGAATTTTTCAAGAAATAAGAAATAATAAGAAGCTAAAAAGACCTTATCCGAACCAGTGAATACATTTTCAAAAAATCTGATTTTGCATATAGTGTTTCATACCCATGAAACCTCCACCTCGGCAGAGGAGCAGGGGAGTTGTCTTCTCATACATCTTCTTTGGGATCAAGCTTGTTCTTTATAATTTGGCCATATTTTCTGTTGTTTGTAGTTTTGTTCTGTCCATTTACATTGTTATAGATGTTATGTACATTGCTTTTCTGGCTCTACTTAATTCACGTTGTATCAGTTCATTTCAGTCCTTCCACACTTCTCTGCATTCATCATGTTGGTCCTTTCTTCCATCACAGTAATATTCTATTACATTTTTGTACCATTAACATTTGTTTAATCATTTCCCCAATTGGCAGACATGTGTTTTGTTTCTCCTTCATTGATAACTGCAGAAAAGTTCTGCCGCAAATACTTGAGTATACGTAGGGACTTTCTTTTTGTCATTGGCCTCTCTTGAGGCACAAGCCTAGCAATGGATTCACTGGGTCGAGGGTATGGACATTTTAGCCACTTTGCCTGATTCCATATTGCTTTCCAGAATAGTTGAACTATTCACAACAACATCAACAGCACATTACTGTGTGTGTGTGTGTGTGTGTGTGTGCGTGCGTGTTTCCACACCCATTCCAACATTGGCAATTGCCATTTTGCCAATTTTCTTGTATGTGAACTGAAACTTGTGGATTGTTTTGATTTGCATTTCTGTACTAGTAATAAAGATGATTTTTTTCCACATAGTTGTTAAGAAAGACAGCGCCACATAACACATATGTAGAGGTAAGCAAAAACAAATTCCTGCATTGGCCTTGTCCAAATGTTTATTTCTCCTTCTGTGCTTTGAGTGCTTTGAGAGGTGATACTCTTTGGTGGATACTATGCTTCATTATTAATCTTCTGGAATCATAGTTTTGTCATTGCATTGATCAGTCTTTTAAAGTTGTCTATACAATATTGTTATTGTATGAATTGTTCTCTTGGTTCTGCTTACTTCATCCTCTTCATTTCTTATATCACAGTAGTGTTCTATCACATTTATATACCATAACTTTTTCAGCCACCCATCAGTTTCCATTTCTTTGCCACCAAAAAAAAGCCATGATGATTTTTGGTAAAAATTCTATATTGTTTTAAGAAAAAATATTTTTTCTTTATTTACTATCATAAGTCTCTGTGCTCTAATTTCTCTTAATAATTTGTTCAATTCTTTGTTTTCCCTTTTCTTTATCTTTCTCTTAGATTTGTTTAGATCTCAAAGATGAATGTTCAAGTCCCCTATTATTCTTTTGCTGCCAATATCTTCTTGGAATTCAAGAACTTTTTTTCCTTTATTAATTTAGGTCCCATGCCATTTGGAACATTTGATATTGTTTTCAGTTTGTTGTCTCAAATTTCAATTAAGCATATGGTAATTTCCATATTTATCTCTTTCTGTATTGTGATTTTTTACTTTGCTTTGTCTGATAACATGATTACCACTTTTGCTTCTTCGTATTCATTAGAAGCCTAGTGAATTTTGTTCCAGCTCCCCATGTTTATTCTATGTGTGTCTTTGATTCATATACATAATAGATTTTTGAGGTTTTGTTTTCTTATCCATCTTGTCACTCTTTCATTTCATTGCCTTATTCAATCTATTCACATTTAAAGTTATGAAAGTTACATTTATGTTTTCCTGCATTTATGTCTTCAGCATTTTTCCGTTAGTATTTTTTGTTTCCCCTCCTCATTTAAGTTAGTACTTTGTGAAATGTGTCATTAATCCACTTTAATGCAGTCATATTCACAAAGCTTTATTCCTCCCTACCCTTGTTTGCCCCTCCTGTCTGTTAATCTTTTCTCTAATTTTGGAAATTCATTTAGGTTACTGATTTCTAAAAAAAAATTTTTTAACTCTAATTCTTCCCATCTTTTCCCCCTTTTCCTTCTTTCATCAAAATGGTCAAGTCAAAATCCTTTCTCCTTTCCTTCTCTTCAATTTCTTTTGTCCACTAACTTTTCTTTGTGTTTTTCTATGAATGATTTCTTTACCTTGTTCCCTTCATTAATTTGCATCTTTTTTATTTATTTTGAATTTTTATTCTTTTATTCGTGGTCTGTACATGAATTTATTTTGTATTTAGGAGCTTTGTGTATGTACTCATGGAATTTATGCTTCTGAAATACTAAGTTTGAGTTTCCTCTTTTATTCACTTTTATTCTTATTGCCTTGGTAAATCTTGACCCCTTATTACTTTTTTTTTCTGTTGTATTTCTCTTTTAGAAGATTCTTGAGGGAATAAATGAAGATAGAGGCATTGCGCCATGGTATAAATTTCCCTGTGTTTCAAATCATGTTGTCTAATTCTGTCCCCTGCCCTCTCCATCATCATTCTCTTTCCCATTTCCCATGCATCCATTCTCTCTCTGGCTCTATGACATCCTACCTTTTTGGAGGGCAGTGGTGCTCAGTAGATCTGATTTCCCTTCTCCTGAGGCAGAGTATTGTCCATGAAGACATAACACTCCCTATACATTCAAATCCGGCTGGTTAGACCCATTGTTAGGCCCCATGTCCCAGTACAGAGTATACTCTTCTACTATGTGAATGCCCTTGATGGGGACCCATTCCCCACATCAGGTTGAGCCTCCCCCTTTGACTTCCTTCAAATCCTCACTTTGCCTCTTTTCCTGTTCTCCTATAGCTGTACTTTTTGCTGAGAGCTTATATGAGTTTTCTTTCTGTCTTTGTTCACCAATAGATTTGATTAGGGCATATTCCATATTCCCCTTGATCCTACACCTTCCATCTCCTCTTTTTCCCGCCTCACATTCTGCAATGTAGTGCCACAAAGTATATTGAATCATCACAATTTATATTAAATAAGGAGGTGTAGGTTTCAGTTAATAGTTTTTGAGACCTGTTCTACTGCTACCTTCTCCTATTTCTTTAAATTTGATTTTCATCTTTATTCCCTCATGTACTTTTAAAAAGAAATCTGTAAATAGGATTCTTGTTATTGTTTTTTTTTTTCATTTAGTAGTGGGTTTTCTCCTGTTTTTCTTTTTCTTTTAAAAATCTTTAAAGATTTGAAAATTTGTTTCTTATCATTTTCCTTTACTTATCCTATTTTCCTTTATCTTTGGCTTTTTGCGAGTTATATAATTTGCTGGACACCTTGTTTTTGTTTTTCGTGGCATTGATCTGTTTTCATTGATGAATAGGCTCATGGTTTCAGGGCATGTCATTTTGGATTGCATCTTGAACTACTTTGCTTTTCAAATTATGTCATTCTCTGGGGAACCTGGTGGGTACAGAGTAGTGGTGTGTTATTTAAATTCCACTTCCTTTATATTTGAATGTCTTTCTCTTGGTTGCTGGTAGAATTTCGTGTTTGTCATTGGAACTGTTAAATTTAACCTCTATATGTCTTGGAGTTTGCAGTCTGGGTTTGTTTGTTTATTTGTTTGTTTGGAGAGCCTATCTGTGAATTATTTCAATTGGAACTTTATTTTACATATTCATACATTCTGTGTAATTTTCTTATATTATTTCCTACATTTTGGTATTCAAGTTGTTTTCATCTGTCATGTTCTTTTGGGAGACCTATGAGTTTAAGTTGCCCCTATGTATCGTGTCTTCAAGATGAATGGCATTTGTCATTTAGAGACCTTGTGTTAATCTTTTTACATTGATCCCCCTCTAATGAGGGAAACAACATATATGTGAATCAGTACATCTGAGATATATCCAGACTAAATGAAAGGCAGCCTTTGAGAGGAAGGCCTCCTGGAGGAGATGGTCCTTGAGATAAGTCTTAAAGCAAGTTGGAGATGAGAGAGGACATTCCAGTTTGAGGAGACAGCTAATAGGAAGACAGAAAAATGAGAGACAAAGTGTCCTTTGAGAACAACAGCAAATAGGCCAGTGTGGCTGTGCTGTAGAGGATGTGGAAAGGAGTAGTCTGTTTTCTAAAAATGGAAAAAATAGGAAGCGGCCATGTTGGCAAGAGCTTTAAATACCAAACAGAAGAGTTTATATTTTATCCCGAAGGTCATGGGGAGTCACTGGACTTATGGAGCAGGAGAGTGACTTAGTCAGAACTGTGTTTTAAGAAAATCACTTTGGCAGCTATGTGGAGGAAGGATTGGAGTGTTGTGAGTGGGGAGAGACATGAGGAAGGGAATCCAATTAAAAGGCTACTAATACTGTAGGAGTCTAGGTGAAAGCTAATGAGGTCCTTAACTAGGTTGGTTGTTGTGGGGGTGGTGTGAGGGAAGTATTGTAGAGAAAGCAGTTACAAGACTGGTAGCTGACTGGATATGTGGATGAGAGGGGTGAATGAGAGAGAGGAGTTGAGTATGGCACCAAGTTTGTAAACCAGATTTTCTTTTGAGCTTGCCAATCCAGGGTCCTCTGTTTAAGAAAGTAACCAGAGTTGTAAAAAACCTCATGCATCAGCAAAAACAAGACCTCACAAAGGAAATCCTTTCACCCACAACATTGTGCTACCACAAACCAACATCCAAGAGCTAGAATCATAATGGCTGCCCCGGACGTCATGCTTTGTGTTTCTAGAATGACACTAACAGAACACTCTTGTTTTTCTGGTTAATATATAAGTAGAGAATTGGGTTAATTGGTCAGATGCTAATCTAGTTAAATGTCTTAAGGTAACTTGGAGATGGGGGTTGCTGGGTAGCTCAAGTTTGTTTACAATTAAACATATTCTGGTGAATCTCATTACTTGTCTTTAAGGCTTTTTAAAGCTGCTATGAACCACAAAATTTCTATTTTGGAATAAAGGAAGCATGACACAAACCTTATGGAATAAAAGATATTTATGAGTATAAATTAGTTGATAACAGCTATACAATTATGTGTGTAGATTTTTTGGTTTTTGTTTGTTTGTTTTGGATATAGACCTCTGATTTCTTTAGTGTAAGGAATGCCCAGTGAGGGAACACCTATCAGAGTAAACCCACACCTGCTCTAAATTTAGTCTTTTATTATTATTATTTCTATATATCTCATTAAATATTTCTCAATTACATGTAAAAAGATTTCAACAGGCATTTTTTTTGCTTTTTTTGCAGGGCAATTGGGGTTCAGTGACTTGCTCAAGGTCACATAGCTAGTACATGTGTCAGGTGTGTGAGGGCAGATTTGAACTCAGGTCCTCCTGACTCCAGGGCTAGTGCTCTACTCACTGCGCCACCTAGCTGCCCCAACAATCATTTTTTAAAAATTCGAGTTCCAAATTCTTTCCCTTTCTCCCACTACTCTCCTCTCCTTGAGAAGGCAAGCAATTGGTATCCATTATGTATGTGAAGTCACGCAAAACATAATAGATTTAGAGTCTTAATGAATTTTCTGTGGGCACTAGGAGATTAAATGATTTACCTGGGGTTATACAACCAGGACAAGTCAGGGATGTGACTTGAACCCAGGCCTCCTTGACTTCAAGACGGGCTTTCTGTTTATTCTGCCACTCCGTCTCTTATGTTGTAGGTGTTGAAAAGGTTTGTGTTTATTATTATCAACAAAAATTAAAAATGCTTTGCACATCACCACTCCCAATTGGAGTGATTAAATGGAAAATGAAATAAATTTTTTTTAAAAAAAGGAAAAAACAACTATGCATACCTACTGTGTGCAGTGCTAGGTACTGGACAGAGGTACAGAGGGGAAAAGTGACATTTTAGTCCACATCTTCAAAGAGCGTACATTCTAATAATAGAGCTAAGACATTCACAACTTAATATAATGCAGATTTTGAATTTTATATATGCAAAATAAAGGAGCAAACCAAGTACTCTGATGTGAAGATCAAGAAACCACTTCTGTTTTTTGGGTATGGGAGAATCAGGAAGATTAATGAAGATTTCAAAACTACCAACTTTATTCTGCTGAGAAGTGAAAGATAATCTAAAGATTTTCTTTGCATTTAACAGTCAGAAAAAATTTAGTGGAAAATGTAATGGATGAATGATGCTGGGAAATAAAAACTTCCCAAAGGTAGAAGTACTGAAAATGACCTATAGCTGTTCCTTTGGATTCTCTTGGTGTAGAATTCATTTTCTAGAGTTTAAATAGTTAGAAACTTCGCATAGCAACTCTTCAAAGTGGGGGGAGAAACTTTTCTAGAGGATAAAACATTAAATGAACCCTGTACATAACGTTTTATATTATACAAGGAATAACAACATTTTGTATACTGGACTTTGTAACGCCCTGTTTATTCACGGAATTATTCATCTTCCCCTGATACACTTAAGAGTACATGAACAAAACTGTTGAAATTCATTTAAAAATGTGAGTTTACTCAAAAAATTAAGCCTCAAATTCTTCAAAAGAGGTTCACTTCTCCTCAAAAGTTTTTTTCAAATGAAATTCTAGTTTGCATTGCACCATGAAAAGAAAATATGAACTTTCTTTCATTAAAGTCTTTAAATAGAAAAATGACTCCTGACTGAACCTGGATTCATAAGAAATGTGTCTGTGAAGTTAGACTGGTTTTAAAAAAATAAAACTTACAGGCCCCAAAGACCAAGTTGTCAACTTAGGATACTCATATTTTACCAATGCCACTGTTATTCAGAAGAGTTTTTTTTTTTTAAAGAAAGTTGCCTTCAGAGCTAGGTCACACAAGAAAATACTTCATTTCTTGTACATATACATGTCTGAATACACGCATATACATGTACATATATGTATATATGTATATGGGCATCTCATTTTTGATTCAGCATAATATCATCCACCTTGATCACTGCCCATATTCACAGTCTTGGTTCCAAGACATTTGGGTTATTGATTTAAAAAAATACATCATCAAGGTACAAGTTACAGGAAACACAGAGGCGAGGAGACTGGAATGCCTAGTTCCACGTCTTGCTTTTGATCCCTGCTGCCTGTGTGACGCTAATCAGTGTCCCATTAACTCTCTAAGACAAAGCTGCAGATCAGCTGTGGATCTGCTTTGGCAAAGGAGACACGCAGTCACAGTTATGAACAAAAGGAAGGGTAGGCAGTGAGTGGTAAGAACTATTAAGGGTTATTGTAGTAGTTCAGACATGTAGTAAAGAGGTTGTATATTAGGGTGGTGATAATATGGAGAGAAAAACAGAGCTGCTTATGAGAGATACTGAGATATATACAACTAGATGGCACAGCAGTTAGAACACTAGACATGGCACTAGGAAGACCAGAATTCATCTCCAGCCTCAGATACTTTCTAGCTCTGGGACCCTGGGCAAATCTCTTCATTGCTTTTTGCCTCAGTTTCCTCATCTGTAAAATGGGGATAAATAACATTCAAACCTCACCCCCCAGAGTTGTTGCAAGGATGAAATGAGATAATATGCTTAAAATGCTATACAAACCATAAGGTTCTATGCTAGCTTTAGTGGTGACAATGATGATGACAATGATGATAAAGTAGAATTTAAAGTCCTTGGTAACCAATTAAATGTAAGAAGTGAGGAAGAGGAAAGAGTCAAAGATAACCATAAAGTTTAGAATATGGAAGAATGACAAATGGTAGTGTCACACATAGATAAAGAGATTAGTGAAGTGAGGTTAGAAAGAGAAGAAGGATATGGGGGAAAGGTAAAAGTCTCAGCTTTAGATATTTCGAATTTGTAGTGCTGGTGGGTTATTCAAGGCAAAATATCTAATGGGTAGTTGTAAATAAGGGTTTGGCACTCAAAAGGTCAAAACTCAAGATAAATACTTGGGAGTCATGTACACATACATACATACATACATACATACATACATACATACATACATAGAAAGAGAGAGACAGAGAGAAGAGAAATAATGTTATTGCCAAAGGAGAGGGTATGTAGGAAAAAGAAGACAGAAGACAGATTCTCTCTTTCTTTTTGGGAACATGTAAATTAAGAAGTCAAAAAGAGGATGGAGAGTCAGTAAAGGAAACAGTGTCTAGAGAAGTAGGTCAGGAAACAGTAGAACATAGTTGTCTCTAAAAAGCCAAGGGAGGAGAATGTGTCTAATAGGAGAGGATGGTCAGTTGCTATAGATAGGACAGAAAGAATTAGATTGAGGGGAAGGACCATTGAATATGGTGATATGGAGATCACTGATGCATTTCGAGAGATTCTGGGATACTAAAACCATACTTCAGGGGTTGAGTAGTAGTGGGCTCTGAGGAAGTAACACATAATTGAGTGAAGAAGAGGTTCAAAATGGAGGCTTGATGGAAGCAAGATAAAAAGGCCTTTTAAAAAAATTCTTGGCTTCCTTCAAAGTTTAACTCAAATGTCATCTCCTGTATAGAGTCTTAATTGTCCCCTCAAACTGTTAGTGCCTGCCCTCTGAAATACCTTGTATTTGTATTGTATATATGTGTTTTCCTCCATGGAATATAAGCTCTTTGTTAGCAGGAAGTATTTCATTTTTTTTTCTTTATAACCCCACCTAGTAGGAGTTTAATAAATACTTGATAATTGCTAGTTAATTAATAGTATAAATTAAATGGAAATCCTCTTTTTCTAGAATCCCTCAAAATTCCATACAATTTAAATTTAAAAATCAGGCAATAGCAATTAATATTTGCTGAGCATTATTGGGCACAAGATATTTTGCTAAACATAGCAGAGGATACAAAGACCCAGTCTCTCAACGACCTTATAGTCTAACTGGGGAAATAAAACGTATGCAAGAATAGATAACAAAGAATATGAGGAAGTTTATAAGAACCAGTCAGTCAACCAGCACTTATTAAGTACTCACTGTACACCAGGAACTGTGATAAGCATGGAGGATAAAGAGAAAGTCAAAACCGCAAAACTTAGCCCCGCTCTCAAGAAGCTTACAGCATAATGGAAGAGAAAATATGTAAATAAATAGATATGTAGGAGATACATACAGATTAGAGGGAAGCTAACCCTAAAGGGGGGAGGCTCAAGTGCTGAGGGGCAGGAAAGGCCTTCTGAAGGATTATAGCAATAAGAATTCAAAGTAGGAAGAGATCACTGGCATACATAGGAAAACATTACTAGAAAGTAGGATTCAAGTAGCTTCTTGAACAATAGACAGAATTTAAAGAGCAAAGATATGTGAGAATGTCCTAGTCCGGGATGCGTAGGCAAGAAAATCTGTTCAGGAGAGCCAGTTTATTTGAAAAACTTCCCTAAGGAGTGGGGGGCAGGGGAGGGTGGGTAAAGGTGGAAAGCCAAGCTGGAGACATTTACTGCAATGCCTTGAGTGCCTGCTTCATGTATTTCAACTTTATCCTGTTGGGCTCGGTGAGCCTTTAAAAGGTGTCTGAGCAGGGAAATAACATAAGGAAAGCCCTATTTGAAGAGTAATAATACATGGAATAGTTTGGAGGAAGAGGAAACTGGAAGCAGGGAGACCTAACAATACCCTTACAACAGTCCAGTTATGACAAGAAGAGGTAGCTGAAAGTGACAATGTGAAGAAATGATTGACAGGAGTTAGTCACTGTTTTTCTGCTGTGCTGGGGATGGGGAGGGAAGGCACGGCAAGTGAGAGAAAGGTTTCCAAGATCATTTCAGTTTAGGTGACAAGGAGACTAACACAAACAGGTACGTCAGAAAGGGAGCAGCTTTGAGGGAGAGGGTGATTTTGATTGGAATGTGTTGAATTTTACCTGAGATTGAGCCGTCAAAGGAGGGGGAGATGTCCAGCAGGAAACATGGGATTGCAGTCTCTGGAAGAAGCAAATGCTGGAGATATTGATTTGAGAGGCACCTGAAAAATTACAATTGAAATCGTGAGAATGGATGAGATCTCCAAGGGATAGAACAGGGGAGTAAGAAAGAGCAAAATGTATCATGCTTTGTTTTCAAAAGAATCAATATGTTAATAAAGTAATAGATAATTATTTTTCATTCTCCAAATGGCTATCTTAAGTTATATAAAATTCCACAGATTTTCTATATTTCATAGTTATATGAGATTATTATATCACTGCAAATCATTTGAGCAGTAATGGTCATTTATAATGGCCATTTATAAATGCTGGGATTCAGTCTTTGAGTTCTTGGTAGCTAAAAGTCAAGGTAGGTAGGAACTAAATCTTTTGAGTGTGAGACACAACCTGCCTGGATCTCTCTTCTATCCCAATTTGAATTTTGTGATCAGATGCAGAGCCCCTTATAATATAGCTTTCATATTACTTTTGGTGACAGTATTTCATCCTGGGTATAGGATTGTTTTCTGTAAAAACTGGTCTCTTTTAAAGTATTTCTGTAGAGCTGCTCCAGAGTAGAGCTGAGATTAGGTCTGGTTGTGTTAGCTCTACCTCAAGACCTCAACAAGTGTGTTGGGTGAGGTCTAATAGAGTAATTGGAGAAAGGAGGAGGAAGGTGTGGAAGTGGAGGAAAACAGAAATGACGCTAACTTCTCAGCACATAGCGCAATGGTGACAGAGATTTCCATTGGCATTTCTTTAAGATGGTCAAAGTTCCTAATGAGTAATTCATCTGATGTTAAAGATCTATGAAAAGCCATTAGTTTTTAGCACTGTTCATTTATCATCTTGTATAGGCACGGTATTTAGTAAAGTAAGAAGCTTTTTAAAAAAGGTTTCATAGTACGTTTCAATCAAGAGCATGATTATTAAAATAATATGTAGTAATGCCTCATTTTCTTGGCATCATTGGTGTTAAGTGAATTTTCAAGGTAACTGAAGTTTAACCAGCTTATAACAAAAAAATTTATTTTTGCCAGATTTTGATGGAAATGTTATTAAAATGTTTTATATCCTTCCTGATTTAGTAAAAAGAGTATACTTAAGGGGCTCCCTCCCAGCTCCCTCCAAACACATATAAAAATGTCTCCAAACAAATTCTAGAGTTGCAGAACCCACAAAATAGCAAAGGGAAGCAGGGCTGCAGGCCAGGACAGCCTAGATGGTCACTGGGAAGGGTCTATCGCAGGGAGCTGGGAGCAGAGCGGAGCAGAGCCCAGAGTGGGCTGTGCCAGGACCAAGCAGACCAGGAGCCAGGAGGAATAGGCTGTAGGGCCCTGAATCAGTGAGCTGTGGCAGTTACCAGACTTCTCAACCCACAAACACCAAAGACAACAGAGAAGGTTAGTGAGAAAAGCT
>CM053623.1:34036489-34054717 GCA_028646595.1 Phalanger gymnotis | reverse complement strand
TTTTGCATGCAAGTGGGAAATAGGATATACAGGCAATGGGGCATAGAAATCTATCTTGCCCTACAAGAAAGAAAGGGAAAAGGGGGTAGGGGGCAGTGGGGTGACAGAAGGGAGGGCTTATTGGGGAATGGGGCAACCAGAATATATGCCATCTTGGATTGGGGGTGAGGGTAGGAATGGGGAGAAAATTTGTAATTCAAAATCTTATGGAAGTCAATGCTGAAACCTAAAAACATTAAATAAATAATAAAAAAGAGTATACTTAGTGTGATGTAAACCCAAGATCATCGTTATTTTATATCAGTGACTGAACTGACTCCATTTTCTTGGAACCCCCAGCATTTCTTTTCATTTGTTTTGACTGGTTTTGCTGTTTTAAAGGCAGCTGTATCTTTACAAATGTTTTTGTTTTGACTTCAATGTAATCCATTTTTGGTTAGGCTGCTCCAGTGCTATTTTAGGTAATGATGGGTAGTGGGTACCTGTTTCCATGACTGAGATAATCCAGTTACAAACTATTTAGGCTATTTAGCTATCAGTTTAAAGTCTAGTGTTCTGGTCTTAGTCAAGAAACTCCACACATACACACGTATATATGTATATATCTGTATGGAGTCTACACAGAACAGGTGGAACTAAATATACACAATAAAATGTACTTGTATTTTTTTTCTCCCAGTATGAAAATTAGGTTTAATAAAGTAAGGTTTTTAAAAATTTTTCAAATATACTACTTCCCTCATCTCCCCCACCCAACAAATTAGGCACTCACCAGATTATGTTGTATTATTATTTTAAACACCATACTTTGCCTCACAGAAAAAATTATTTTGGAAGGGCAAGAGGAGTTTGAGTCTATAACACTCTTTGGAGACTGTAGCAACTTGCTCAAAAAAATCTTGTTATCTTAAAATCTCAATCGTTGTTAAAATAGTTGAGGTTCGAGGCCCTTTATGACTTACTGTTTGAAAAAACTCTCCTTTTATAGTAGATGGCGATTTATATCCAGTTTGGCCGGCGGGGGGGGGGGGGGGGCGGAGCAGTGCCTAGAGTCTAATGGCTGATTGGTGCCCAAATTTTTTAAAAACTAAAGATGATGAAAATTCATTGTACATTAATTCGTTAATGCAGAAGAGATAGCTAATGAGGCATACATAAAAAATTACAATGTGGCATGCTTATAATTTAACTGTGCAGTGTGAATTGTTAGTTCAAATTATTTCAGTCTACATTACCTATTTGATAGTCTTTCTAGTATTTCTGCATTTTAATTAATTTTCCCCATTTTAAAAATATTAATCTACTTAAGAGTTCCACTCACTTACTTCAGATCAGTAAGGCAGAGCTAGTAAGTCACTTGCAAAGAAGCCCCATATTTCTTGTGTTTAATGGATTCAGTGAGTGTATTAAAGCGAACATTTAGTCCAAGGCTATGTTTCTTGGGCCCAGATTTTTCTAATAATACAGAATTGGAGCTGCACTGTTCCATATTTAAATACAGTGGTTTAAGTATCAATCATTGTCATATGTGATTTCTTCTTTTTCTTCTTTTACAGCCTTGTTGAAGAAAGCAAACTGATCCCAGTTCTTTTTGAAGTAATTCTGGTAAGATATGCAATGAATATTTGAAAGTCAAAAGAATGGAATGAAAAAAATGATGTATGGTACACAAAAAATAAGATTTTGCTGTGAATCCAGAGACCTTGCCTCTAGCCCAGCTTCTTCCATTAACTATCTCTATAACTTTAGTCAAGTCGTTTAACCTGGCGGTGCTTTAGGGTCCTCATCTGTAAACTGAAGAGGGTGGACTAAAGCTAGGCTTCTGAGCTTGGGGTCCACCGACCCTCGAAGATATCCATAGATAGATTTCTGGGGTTCTATGAACCTGGATTGGGGAAAAATGACATCTTTATTTTCACTAACTTGTAACTGAAATTAAGCATTTCTTTCAATTACGAGCAAGGGCAACAAACTATTATTCTAAGAAGGCAAGAATCCATGGACTGGAAGATCTTTAAGAGCTGCTGTTAGACTCCTCATGTGGTGGAGTTCAGAGAGCTCTGGACTCTGAGTTGGCTCCAGTGGCCTGGAGGCCTGACTCTCCGTCCTGTTAGATGTATAACCTTGTGCATAATCTCTCTGATCTTCAGTTTCCTTGTCTCTAAAAGATAGAGAAAAATACTTGTATTACTAAGTTACTTTATTGTTTTGGGAAGGTACCTTGTAAATATAAGGTATTATTTATGAGTTAATATGATTAAAATTATACTTCTCACAATCTTACCATGGGTTAAGAGGTGACCATGGGTGCTTAAAGTCTAAAGCATTAAGCAGTTAATCAGTAAGAATTTATTAAGTGCCTACTATGTACCAGGCACTGTTCCAACGGAATGAAAGCCCTGGTACACTTTCCCATGTTGGAAAGGCACCAAGCATTGGCCCGAGCAAAAGACTGCACCTACTTTCTAAAGACTAGACAAGCTGAGTGTGGAGAGGTTCATTAGGAGTTGGCTGACCTCTCAGCGATGAATTTTCTTTGGCCACGACAGCCATAAAACAAAGAACATATTAAGTGACCCTCAATTCTATGCAGCCTCCTTCTGCTTTTGTACTGATGGTGAGAGTGTGGGGACAGAAAGTGCTTAGAATCATACGGCTTTCAGGTCACCTAGAAACATTAACTTGGGTATAGATACACAAAAAAGAGCTTCTTCTCCAGTGACCAAGCAGTGAACATAGAGCTGGAGGAACTGAATCTCATCAGTCTTGACATTCTTGCTGTACTTGAAGCCAGAAGAAATAAGAGAGTTGCAACTCAATGAAAGGATGGCTCACATATTCTCCTTGGAGAAGCAAATCAAGGAATTGGCCCAGTTGATTTTATCTTGTGTTCAAAGACAATAGGAAATTTCATTTCATGGCACATTTGGTCCTCGTGTGTTTCAGTGCTTGTGCTAAATACTTGCAAAAAAATGACCATGAAAATAATTGCAGCTTATATGCCAAAATCCGTAGCAGCGAATGAAAAGGTGGAAAATCCCTGGGAAGAGTTCAGTAAGTTGCTGAGAATTAGATTAACATATGCTTTGATATTTGATGGCTACAAAAGTGGTCAGAGGTGAGGTTGGTAGAAACGTATGTTGGCAGTTATGGTTCAGGACTAAGGAATGAGAGAGGTCAAAGAGTTGTAGACTACACAGAGGCCCCAGGATTGTACATCATAAATTTTTCCTTTGAGAAAAGAACTGGAAGGTGCTGGACAAGGTGAGCACCAAATAACATAACAAAAATGAACTTAATTATATTTTTGACAGGAAACAACTTTATTACTCCTTTGCGAGCCATTCCTGAATCTGCCATCAGCATAAGGTCGCACAAACAGCTTGTTAGAGCAAAAAAATCAAAATTAATAGAAAGTTAGAAAAAAATGGATTAAAATGAGAAAAATATATGGCATGCAATTAAGCCTTGACCTATTAAAATAATTGTTCAAGTGGGAAAATGGGAAAGGGGTATAGGAGAGAACACCTATTATATTTCATAAGAACATTTAACTAATTAATGTAAATCAGTTGCCTCTGTGAGGAGACTAAAAGAATCCCAAACCCACCATTGTCAGCAAACACCTGCCCTACTTGACAAGCAAAGAGACATAATAGTCAACAACAGTAGTTACTTAGAAAATAAACACATTTGTAAAAAAGTTCTTGGAGAAGAATGCTAAGGGCAGTTACAGTTAAAAAAAAACAGAAGGACAACTGAAGGTAAAACAAGTGTTAAAAGAACAGAATTCTCAGTAAGACACTTACCTAAGAAAATCATCCCAATGAAATCAAAAGGAGGTCCATAGAGCATTAATCCAAATAAATGACAGATTAGTTGGAAAATGAATTTTATGAGGAATAACTGAAAGAGCTAGATCTTGCTCGTTATTCTAGCTCATGAGTGACCAAAAGATGTAACTGTCAAGGAGAAATAAATATTTAAGATCATAAAGACAATGTGACAGAAAACAGAAAGAGAGAGTTTAGAAAAGTGAAAAATTGACTGCTGGGAAAAACGCCTATGATTCTTGGGTCATAGGAAGTCTTGACTTTTGGCATCTTTATACTTCGTTGCTTTTTTGTATTGTATATGTGGATACTAAAGTCCAACTCTGATGCCTCCTCATGGCTTAGAAGTGACTGAATTATCACGTTTTCCAGTGCAGTACAGGCTCTGGTGGATCCTACCATGTTGGAGACCCTTCAAGTATTTCAGGTCTGGTAATGAACTACATTTCCATTCCTGGATGACCAGGAATCAGCCTAGATAAATAAATAGAAGCAAAGCATGAGAAGGTTGGCTACCAGACAATACGTATTTCTGGCCATAAAAAATCCTGAGGCTAGTCTGCTAAGATAAAGAGGTCATGCAGTCTACATTAATGGAAGAAATACCCTCATTGATAAATCATGGATCCTTGAAGAGTTGAGTATAAGGACTTTGCTACAGCAAGTTTCTAAGTTCCTGGGAGGAAACAGTAAATCTTGTAGTTCTCTGTACTCTCTGTATCCACCAGGTTAGTTAATACTGTTCATGTACCTGATATTCTACAAACATTGGTTAGTTTTTCTACAACCCTGTGTACATAGTACACTTTAGATTGCAATCTTCTTGAGGTGCAAGACCATTCTTTTGCCTTTCTTTGTATCCCCAGTGTTTAGCATAGTGCCTGACACATAGTAGGTGCTTATTAAATGCCTCTCCAGAAAATGCTTGTACTGACCAATATAAGCAACAGGCACAATATCAGCTAACCTCACATATTTCTAGGCTGTTGCTTCCACTTCCTGTTCTACTTCATTGTTTAGGGCAATGCCTTTTCTTTTGGTTTTGTTTTGTTTTTAGAGAGGGAAGGCAGGGCAATTGGGGTTAAGTGACTTGCCCAAGCTCACACAGTTAGTAAATGTCAAATGTCTGAGGCCTGATTTGAATTCAGGTCCTCCTGACTCCAGGGCCAGCGCTCTACTCACTGTGCCACCTAGCTGCCCCAGCAATACCTTTTTTATAGGATGTGTGTTGTAAATGGTTTTTGTGTCTAATCTAATTTTTGTCTTAGTATCAGAGGAGGGGAGCATCTCCAACAACCCCAGGCAAAGTGTGATCTGTTTGTTCAGACTGATAGTAAAATTTAGCTTCTCTCCTCTGGGCCAGCATTGCTTTTGTCCTCACTCGTGGTTCCCAATCTCAAGGCAGATGTAAAAAATCACTATTGGAACTGACAGTAAAGCCAGTGATTCCTTTTACCCGTCCCTTAATCACTAGCCATAAAGTTTATTCTTAAACAAAGAATTCAGGACACTTGCTATTTATAGGACTTGGAGTGTCAGCAGAAGGCTACTGGTCTTGATGAAATTAAGCAGGAGTCTCTGAGTGTGTCATGTCTGCTGCTGTTTGCATTAGTTTTCTGGGCTAAGCATCAAAAAGCATTCTCTATGTGCTTATGCAGAGCCGTGAATGACTTCTCACATTGTGCCTGGAGACCTGACAAGCTGAAATCAGTTTACCGAATTATGGAAAAAGAATTTTAAATATTTAAATAAAACAGACCTTTTCGTATTTCTGGCAGGTAAAATTGAGGTGCAAATTTATTGGAAGTACCAGAGAGGACAGTGAAGGTCAGATGATTATCATATATTTTTTTTTAATATGCAATCTAAGGAGCAGCTTTCACTGGAAGCCTAACAAGAAAATAGTATCACAATGAAGATACTGAATCTTAATTCTATTTTAAAATATTGTTTGTTAGCCTGGCTTCTTTCATCCATCTGTACATATAGATCCGAGTCCTCATTGTGGTTCACTGACTAGAGCTGATGGTCAAGAATTTGAATAAGGGACGTACTTTTGGCAGAACAGCACTAAACTTGTGTGGGATCCTTGAACAGATTTTTATAAAATGAACACTGGGTACAGAATACGATGTGAGGGAGAAGAGTTTAGATAAGAGCCAGCCCTTGCCGTGATCCTCACTTTCAAATTCCTCCAAGTCCAGCTCAGTTACCACCTTCTGCAAGAAGCCTTTGGCAATCCCCTTAATGCTAATGCAAAACGCTTCTTGTAGAAGGTAGCACATGGCAGGTACTAAATAAATGCTTGTTCACTTGTTTCAGAGTTCAGTGAGGTTGCCAAAGTATTGGGTTGAGTAGGAGGTGCTTTCCCCATTGTATACATAGAGGGTGCCCTTTGGTTGGAAAACCCTTGATTGAGTCCCATGGCTCCTCAGAGGGTTTTAATACCAATTCTGCCCTCATCGGGATCATCTAGTTCTTTCAGAATCTGTGTAGCAAGTGAACAGGCTCTTCTCAGAGAATGCTTAGTTCATAGGCCATCACTACTTTCCACTGGCTGATCAGGAAGTCCAGCCAATTACCCACTAGAAAGTAGGTGTTTTAAATGTGTTTTCTTTTATAGGACACTAACCTTTCCCTGGAGCTGTTCTATTGGGCAAGTCACCCACTCTTTCCTCTGCTCGGTATGCAGAGTGTTCCTTGACCCTGGAGAATGGGCATATTCCTAAGCTTTAGTGATTTAGGCATGCTAGAGAAAGGCACTATGGCTCCCAACCTGCGTGTACCTCTACAGGAAGCAAAGGGAATTGAATTTTTAGGCAAAAGGAAACCACTGGAGATATGTGAACGTGAGTGATGTGACTGGATCCATGGTTGAACAGGATCATTCTGTGATGAAGGAAAAGGGGAGATTAGAGGCAAGACCTTCTAGCTATTACACTAATAGTTTTACAGTGAGTGGTAATGGGAGTCTCTTATGGTGGGATGGATGGTGACAGTGAAAATAGAGAGGAAGAGAGATACAAAGGTTGTTGTAGAGGCCAAATTACCAGGGTTTTGTAACTGATTGGATGGGAGAAGTGAAGGGAGGAAGAGTCAAAGACAACCTCAAGGTTTGGAACATGGGTTTAATAAGTAAATGGTATGTTTTTGTGTTCGATTATTTTCAGTCATGTCCAACTCTTCATGCCCCTATTTGGGGCAAAGATACTGAAGTGGTTTACCATTTTCTTCTCCAGCTCATCTTACAGATGAACAAACTGAGGCAAACAGGGTAAAGTGACTTTCCCAGGGTCACACAACTAGTGTCAGAGACCAGATTTGAACTCAGAAGGATGAGTCTTTCTGACTCCAGGCCCAGCGCTCTATCTACTGCGCCACCAAGCTGCCCTAAGCAAATGGTAGTTCTATAGGGAAAAAAATAGTATAAGGAGAAGCAAGTTTAGGGGGAAAGAGCTTGGTTTGGGACATGTTGAGTTTTCAAAACTAGTCAAGATGTCTTACAGGGAGTTGGAGATAATGGGTCTGCATTTCAGAGGTCCATGGATGAGGATTTGTATAGATTATTCATGACCATTTTAATCTGCATGACCAATGGGTATTTTATTTTATTTTACTTAACTCTGTTTCTTATATTAAAATGAATTAAAGTAACAGTATGAAATGCGATAAGAATAATAGTAAGCATTTCAGTATTTACTTGATAGTTCTCTTCTGATTAGCATAATTTTATAATTTCCTATAATGAAATCATTTGGAACGGTGAGCATTCCTTTTAGCGTCACAGAGACTTTTCAGAATTTCCCAGTGTCCTCACTCCTTCCAGCCTTCCATAGCAAACGTGCAAAAGTCATCTTTATCCCAAATACCACACTTTGCCACCACACAGCTATACCCTGTAAGTTGGCATCTTCTTCTACCTCATCTTCCCCATGAGACTGTTTGAAAGAGAAGGCAACACTTGTTACCCCCATTTCTTTGCCACCCATTTTGCTCTTTGACCCTTTACAAGGTGACTTCTCTCACCATTCCATGGGAGATACTTCTCCCAAGTTCATTAGTGACCTCCCCATAAAGGTTATTGAGCAGTGGAGTGATGCGCTTCAACAGGCTACCCCAATGACAAGCATCATTTGAATCTTGGGACCAGAGGCCATCTCATCCAAGCCCCCCCCCATTTTACAGATGAGAAAGTAGAGGCTGGGGTCGGGGGGATGCCCAGAGTCACATAGAATGTGAGAATCAGAGGCGGGATTCCAGTCTCATCCCTCCGAGATCCTTCCTATGTAGCCAAAGACTCAAAGGTGGGAGATGATCACTCAGGGACTTGCTCTAGGAATTTGAAGGCTTACAAAACAGTAAAAAGTTTTGTAAAAATGCCAGTATGACATAATTGAGTTTGCCCTTGATCTCTCCAGAGGATTTTTAGTTTCTTGTATTCTGTCTTAGCTGTTTCTCCCAATAGCCTTTGTTCCTAGGAGCCTGCCATTTTAAGAAGTTTGCAGCAAAAGTTGGTTCAAGGTGTGTGTGTGTGAAGGAAGTGATGTATTCTGTGCCGTGGTAAGGGAAGTGTTTTGGAATATGTGACTAGGTAGATAACTCAGCTCTGTAGATTACAGTCAATAGGCTGCAATAGGCATCTTCCACTAACTTTCCTACTAGAAAATATGCATATGCGTGTGTGTATGTATGTATACAGGTATACATAATTTTTTTTCTGGACAGTCCTTTTGTATGTTTACAGAGATTTTCTCCTTGACTTTGTTGCTGATAAATCTCAGAGTTTGCATTTTTTTTTTTTTGCTACTTTTATAATGAACAACAGCATACCGAGCAAGAGATCATGAATAGGCAATGCAAGACAATCTTTGCAAAAGCAGCAAATGAGATTAAACACGAAATCTGGTGTATTCTTTTTATGGCTAATGTCAGTGCAGTGAGCACTAAAAATATCCACGTGCGTGTGATGTTTGCTTAGATTAAAATTCACGTTACAGTCTTTCGCTGAAATTAGTCAAAACATGAATGTTGTTCATTCGTTTTTATTGTAATGGGGCTTCTGTGCCATTCACAAGTCAATAGTCCTTACTACTCCATCTTATGTGGTAACTTCTATGCTTAGTTGTAAAAATGATTCATTTTGTTATCTGTGGCAGGTTTTCCTTTGAAATATATTACCCGTGCACTTTAGAAGATTGCTCACATATGTTTCTCTGTCTCTTCTTTTGTGGTAGCCTATATCTGTTGGAAGAAAGTGGCCTTTTTACACCACTCCTCAGTGTTTTATAGGGTTTTTTCCCCATAGCTGCAGGTAGGTATTTTAAAAAAATATTACAGAATTGTATTAAAAAGTCAAGTTAAAAAGAGAAAGTAGTTGCATACCTGGTTAGCTAGATTAAAGGGGTTGGTGATGTGGTGGGAGTAGGTCATAAATGGTTATTCAAATAGCATCTAGGCTTTATAATAAAAAGTTGTTTTTAGCTCTTTGCATTTTAAGAGTGTACAAGACTATCTGTGTATATGTATAGGCTTTAAACCTTCTTGTAAACTTAGTCACTAGTACCTTAAACCAGTCAAAAGAAACAGTCTATTTTGAGGGATATATATAGTCTCTATACTGTCTTCCAACCCTCATCCCCTTTAAATTCTAAGGGCCTTTCCAGTATCCTTTCCTTGACTTGTTAAATGTTCCACATCAACCTTTAGCATGCTACACTTCATTCCCATAAACAATATATTGTTTGGTGAAGGACTGTATCAGGGCAGTCCAGTTTCCAGCCATAGAGGAAGAATGAGCATGGTAGGCCAGAGTAGAGCTGTGGGTGTTCATTGCCCTCTTGACAAGCGTTCTTACATAGCAGGAGCAGCTCAGAAGACCTGGGGGCGTGTGTTGGTGTAACATTTGCTAGTCCTGTGACTGAGGGAAGGCCATCTACTCTAGCTAACCCTCCATCTCCTCACGTGTAAAGTGGTGAGGGTAAGATTACCCAGATTCCCTCTCTCATCTAGTTATTGTGAAGAGTTTTGGATTTATTCTTAAATGAATTTTATTGATACCTTTGATTTCATTCTCATAGTCATGTCTTCCCCCTTTCCTCCTACAACACTCTATTCCCTAGACATACACACACAAACACACACACACACACACACACACACACACACACACACACACACACACACACTGAGCTTTCTCTTCATTGGTTTCTGCTAGAATGATTTCCAGTTTTTCCAGCAAATTTTATTTTTGTCAATGGAAAATCTAACTTCTTTTTCCTATGATTCTTCCTCCCAGTTGAGAAAGCAAGATAAATAAAACTCCAGTTAAAAACATATATTCAAGCAAAACAAATTCTGGCATTGTCCATGTCCAAAAACACATATATGTTTTTATTTGCACTCTATCACCTCTCTAACAGGAAGTTAGTAGTATGTTTCATTCTGAATCCTCTAGAATTATGGTTAGTCATTATGTAGATTGAGTCACCTATGTCCTTCAAAAAATTTTTTTACAATATTATTGTTATTATATAATTGTGTATTGTATAATTATAATGTAGCACAGTGCCTTGCATATAATAAACACTTAATAAATCTTTATTGACTATTGACTGGTTACCCTCCTAGTTCTATTCACTTTGCTCTGCATCAGTTCATACAAATCTTATCAAGTTTCTGAGAAACAATCACCTTCATCATCTTTCATCATCCAACTTTCCTGCACAGATACATTTAAAGGTATTACTTGGTTTGCCTCCTGCCAACCTACAATTCTCAATGGAAATCTTTAGGACAAATGCCAAGCTTTTGAGAGTAGAGTTCTACCTTTGCCAAGAGGTCACAGTCAGTTAACATCATCTAGTCTGTGATTATATTGCGTCACCATATTAATAGAACTGGACAGAGGAGGAGAAGGAACCAATTCCGTGTCCCTTTCACTTTTAATGATCATATGAATTTTCTGAAATTTTAGGTGCTGATTCTTGTTTATTCTGCTTTTGAGTTTAAGATAAAATTATACTTTTTTTGTTTGGGAGATGGAGAATTGTACATTAGGTCATTTCAAAATTAATGAACATTTTATAATGGTATTGATTCTGCCTATATTTTACAGAGATGCATAGAAAGATTGAAATATAAGTATCATTTTCCAGAATTTCAGAAGAAAATAATGGTAAGAACCAGGATACAAATTCTTTTTTTTTTTAAGTTTTAAAACCTGCTTTTACTCTGTTGACTCCTAAGGGATTCCAACAAGGCTTTCCTTCATTCCATGTCCATCACCCATTTTCCATAGAAATATCCCATACTCTAGGATATGGAAATGTAAGGGGGGAATGGGCAAGCTTTTACAGACATTTATCATTTTATCCATACAGATTATTGCAGATTATATTATACATATTATAGTAAATAACATTTGTCAGAGAACAGCTGACTTAAGGAGTAAACAAATCCAAGATCCCACAGTATTTAGTTTCTTTTTTTTTTTTTTTTGAGAGAAGGCAAGGCAATTGGGGCTAAGTGACTTGCCCAAGGTCACACAGCTGGTAAGTTGTGTCAAATGTCAGGTCCTCCTGACTCCAGGGCCAGTGCTGTATTGACTGTGCCACCCAACTGCCCAGTATTTAGTTTCTTAATTAACAAAAACAAAATTGACATTTGCCCTGCTAGAGTAGCACTCAGCTTTCAATTCTCTCCCCAACTAGGCCCCCTCCCTTTTGTATATTACATATAAGATTATAAAAAGTGGAATACAGTTCGAGCATCACCCTGAAATATCTTTACTTGGTTTGCCCAGGCCTCTGACCTAATGCCATTCCATTGAGGGGGAAGGAGGGAAGTCACTAGGTGAGTACTCCCTTTCAATCGGCAGACAGTAACAGGTAGAGATGAGATAGTCTTGTTCCTCTTCAGGATAGACATCCATGTTCAATTGTGTAATAGACAAGTCTCTCCCATTCATGTAGTGGAGACTTCCAGAGGTATAAATAGCATACCTCTGACCTGAGGAAATATCTGCAAACGTAAAAGTCCTCTTTCTGTCATCATCAGGTAATTTGTATGGACAGTGACATTGCAACAGTCGAGATTCTTGAAATTTCCTCAGAAATTCTCTTAAATCCATGCAGTAAGAACTGCTTAGTTTTGGTGTGAAAGGTTTTGGCCTTTGAAGTAGCAGTGACTCACTCTTGTTCAGTGTGTCTTCTGCATCCTGCAGAAGGGCTGTGTCTGGCATCTGAGACTTCTCTTCCAATGTTATGGCCATTTCCCTCATGTCATTCCTGTGCCGGGACAGCTGGAGGTGGCTCATCCTCTTTTTCTCTCTGTTGCGGATTTCCTGCTCGGCCTCCCGTTCCTTCGGCCACTCAGACATTTCATTCTCTTCCTCATCCAATTCCACAAGACTGTGGACCTCCTCTTCTTCGTTACTCAGGAAGTCACTTATTTCTTGAAATTTTTCCTTAAACATTTCTCTCGACATTTCCACTTGTTCTGCCACACAACAGCCCATGTCCGAGGTATCTTCTTCTCCTCAAGCATCAGCTTCTGAACATCTTTCAAATTTCCATTCACAACTTTGAGATTCTCCTGTAGCTATTTCCTATAGATCTTAGCAGCCTCTTCTATGTGTTGGATGGTGTGAGCCTCATGTTCCTGGGATTGTAAACAGGACGCACAGAGTAGGCTTTGATCATTCATACAGAACAACTTCTTATCCTCCTGGTGTTTGTCACACTTGCCCGGTCCTTCAGGCCTCTGTTGAGATTGTTGGGGGGCAACAGAAAGTTTCCTTTTCTTTGGGAGTTTTCCCCTTCTTCTTAAAATGGCATGAAAAGCTTACTGGGAGATTTCCATGCACCTGTGGCAGGAGAGGGGCATGGAAGCTTCGCTGAGACAAGATTGGCAAACACTGTGTCCCCAATCGGCAACCACAGGGTCTGTGAGCTTGTTCCAACAAACGCTGCAGGTGAGCACATTCTGGCCACCTTCAATGATGTCTACAGAAACCATGATCCTTTGACAGTAGAGCTGGCTGCTTCCTTCCAAGAACTCCAGCGGCAGAAGAGCAGGCTCCAAGAGTTAGCTCTGAGCAGGAAAGTTCCAGGATACAAATTCTTAAGGCCAAATTTTAAAAATTCAATTTAAAAAAAAGTTTCAGTCTGAATTTCTCTCCCTCATTGAGAAAACAAGAAAAATAAAACCCATTACAAACATATTCCTACACTAGACATGTACAAAAAAAAAATGCTAAGTCCATGTAAGTCTTTCTCTTTAGAGGTTGATGGCATGCTTCAGCATGAGAGCACTAGAATTATGTTGATCAGAGTTCATAAGTGTTTCAAAGTTGTTTCTCTTTATATAATTGTTATTATTATGCAAAGTGTCCTTTTGGTTCTGCTCACTTCACTTTGTATCTGTTCATACAAATCTTTCCAGGTTTCTCTGAAACCATCTTATTCATGATTTCATAGTATTCACAGTGTAGGATTCCATTATTTTCATATGCCACATTTTGTTCAGCAGTTCCTCAATAGTTGGATACTTCCTGTTTCTAAATATTTGCCACCACAAAAAGAGGTGCCATAAATCTCTTCCCTCTTTCTTTGATCTTTTTGATGTATAGACCCAGTAGCAGTATTTCTGGGTCAAAAAGTATGCACAGTTTAATAGCTTTTTGGGTCTAGTTAGAAATTGCTTTCCAGAATGGCTGGACCAATTCATAGCTCCACCAACAATGCATTAATGTACCTATATTCCCATAGCCCTTCTGGCATTTGTAATTTTTATTTTTTATCATCTTAGTTAATCTGATGGGTATAAAGTGATGACCCAGAGCTGTTTTAATTTGTATTTCTCTAATTTAGAGCATTTTATGTGGCTATTATTGATAAACTTGGCTTTCTTCCTTTGAAAACTGCCAGTTACATTCTCTGACCATTTATCTATTGGGGGATGGCTCTTATTCTTATAAATTTGAGTTAGTTCCCTATATATCTTAGAAATGAAAACTTTATGAAAGATGCACTACAAAGAATTTCCCCTCCAATTTAGGGCTTCTCTTCTCATTTTAACTGTATTGACTTTGTTTGTGTAAAAACTTTTTAATTTTATATAATCAAAAAAATTTAAATCTCCTGTGAATTTCTCCATGTCTTGTTGATCATGTAATCTTCCCATGTCCATAGCTCTGACAGGTAATTTCTCCCTTGTTCTTCTAATTTGTTTATGATTTCATTCTTTATGTATAAATCATGTACTCATTTGGATCTTGTTGGGGTATACAATATGAGATATTGCTCTATGCTTAGTGTGTGCCAGACTGCTTTCCAGTTTTCCCAGCAGTTTTTGTTTAGTAGTGATTTCTTTCCCCAACACCTGGAATCTTTGAGTTCATCAAACACTGGACCTCTGTGTTGATTCGCTTCTATGTGTTGTGTACCTAATCTATTCCAATGGTCAACCTCTATTTCTTACCCAGTACCAAATTGTTTTGATGATTTTGGCTTTGTGGTATAGTTTGAGATCTGGCACTGCTAGGTTCTATTTCTTCCCACATTTCTCACTAAATTCCCTTGGTATTCTTAACCGTTTTTTCTTCCAGATGAATTTAGTTATTATTTTTTCTAGCTCTGTAAAGTAATCCTTTAGCAATTTGATTGGTTTGTCACTGAATAAGTAAATTAATTTAGTTAATATTGTCTTTTTTATTATGTGTCTTGGCCTACCTATGAGCAATTAATATTTCTCCAGTGATTTAGATGTGTCTTTATTTGTATAAAGAGTTTTGTAATTGTGTTCATATAGTTCCTGTTTGTGTTGGCAAGTAGACTTCCAAGTATTTTTCATTTTATGTCTAACCAATGTGTAAAAAACTAATTAGTAGTAAGTGGCCTAATGAAGTAGATGGAAAGCCAGCCTGAAAGTCAAGACAATCTAGGTTCAAGTCTGGCCTGCATAGGCCTGAGCAAGTCACTTACCCTGTGACTATCCTAGGAAACTCTCCAAGACTAAGTTGCAGAAAATGTGCTAACCTGCGTTGGAGAGAGAGTTCCTCCCTGGTGGTACTCTTGAATAGATAGCTCTGGTCTGATCCAGAAAAAGAGAGAAAGAAGCCAATAGTTCATCATTAGGCTTGTCAGGCATGCAAAAACCTACAGAAGAATTCAAAAGCTCTCTCATTTGACCAATTTTTTGCCAAGTGTGACATGGAATTTTCTCATTCCCCTCTCCTATTAGAGATTAGAGTTATCTCAAAACTTCATTTATTTCATTTACAAGATTGTGCTTCTTATCTGTGTGTTGTTTGCATGTCAGTTGTTTGAATCACTCATCTAATAACTCATTTTGCCGGGCGATGGAGAAGAGGACAATGAAATATCCCTTTTGCTTCCATTAGGGAAAGAGGATATTGCATCTTTTCTTTTATCATAGAGATTGTAATGATACCTTGATGTTTATTCTCGATAGCAGCACAAATAATTCCATATTTCTATTTGTGTTTTGGTTAAGTCTTTGCTTTCGCTGTGAGTATACTACATATATTTCCACAATATCATACTCTCTGTTTTCTAGTGGTTTCTTTTTTTCTGTATTACATGAACAATATCTATCAAATCATTGTTGCATTATGATGTCAATTTTATGAATTATAGTTTATTTGTTTTAAGTATGTTTTACATAAATATTTGGAACACTGATTTGAACATATTAGAAAAAACGTTTTTCACTTGGCCTAGTGTTTTTAAAAATACCGAAAGCGATTAGTTTTCATTTAGAAGTTCAACACCTGCATGTTACTATTTTTTTCAAATGCTGTCCTTTTGGAAATTGAGAGAAAATAGCTAGAATAGCCATGTCTTCAGAGAAATGATTTACTATTAAAATAGCATGTAACACATGCCTCATTTCCTCACCACCTTCTTTCTGAGTCTCCTTGTAATCTTGCTTTTATCCTCCCCACTGTAGTGAAGCTATTGTCTCAGAGGTCACCAATGACCTCAAATCACCAAATTCAATTACCTTTTTTCAGTCCTCTTCATCCTCAGTTTCTCTGCATTTTTCGACATTGTTGACTGCCTTTTCCTTCTTCATAAACTCTCCTTCCTTGGTTCTTCTCCTCCTTTAACTATTCCTTTTCTTTCTTTTCTGTAACTCCTCACTATCTTTACTACATTTTGGGGTTAATGTATGCCAAAGTTCTGTTCTCAGCTAGATTCACTTTGCCCTACTACACCTTTTCCTTTGGCAATTGTTCGATCCCAATTGTTACCTCTACAAACAGGATTCCCAAATCTGTATCTCCAGCTCTAACCTCTTCCTCATCTCCATCTAGATGTCCCATGAACATCTCAAATACAGCAGATCCAAACCTGAGATCGTTATCTTTCTCCCAAAATTTGGTCTTTCTGCTGCCCTTGCTATCACTCACTTATTCTTCTCACCAAACCTGACTACTCAGTGTCCCCATACATCTGTCATGATTTCATGATTTTGTACCTTTGCTCACTCTCTTCTTTCTGCCTATAGTGTCCTTCCCTAACCCCTTACACTTTTACCCAAAAGTTCATCTTAAATTCTCCCACCCCCAGAAACCCTTTCCTGCCTTTATGAGGTTTCTGTAGAATACCTTGCTTCTTTCAAGGCTCAACTTGAGTCACACCTCCTGCACAGGCCCTGTCCCAATTCCTCCAATTGATAGTGCCCTCCTTCACAGGAATTACATTATTTATATTTTATATTTACCTCTCCATGTACATCTTCGTTCTCTTCAACTAAATATAAATTCCTTGAGAGTAGGGATCATTGGGTTTTTTTTCTTTCTATCACCAGTGCCTAGTTTGGCACTTGGCAACACAGTAGATGATTGATTAATGCTTCTTAATTCAATGAATAGCATGTTGTTTGCATGTTTCTCATATGCATTTATCAGAATTTTTTACATTATCTGTTTTGTGTAGGTATCTTCTCTCAGGATGAGTCTATGAGCTTCATAAGGGAACGATGATCATAGGCTCATAGATGAAAAGTTAGAAGGATTTTAGAAACCATCTAAGTCCAACCCCCTCTTCTCTCAATTTGAAATTTGGAGGAAATAAGGTCAGAAGGTTTAGTTTGTTATCCAGCGTCACACTGGTAGTTAGTGACACAGATGCGATTGGACTCAGTGTCTCTCCAGAGCCTCTTTATACTCTTCTCTCCGTACTATCTTATACACACATGTCTTGTCTAAATATCTTCTCCCTGGGGTGGAGCCAAGATGGCTCTGTGAAAGGAAGGAACTACCGGAGCTCTCTCACAAGTTCTGTCAGATAAATCTAAAAAAGTGAATCTGAGCAGATTTGAGAGAGTTAGAAGCCACTAGTAGACTGAGAGAGGTAAGAGCGCTGGGCACACGGATCAGCACCAGACCAAACCAACTGGCAACAGTAGAGGAATCCAGGCAGCATGCTGGTCTGGGAGAGCGCTGGGTGAGTGAAACACCAGAGCAAGAACAGGCCCAGGACAGAAGTACTGGCTACAGCCGTGATCGTGATTGAGCCCCAGGCCCCTCAACCCAGGACAAGAGTCTGGCAGTGATCCAGCCCCAGGCCTCCCAGCCCAGGACTGGAGTCTGTCAGAGCACAGAGCCTGTGGCTGCGGGAACAGCTAGCCCCAAGGCCTCCAACCCCAGGCAAAGGCAAGGGCAACACACCAAACCAACTGGGAACAGCAGAGGAATGTGGACAGCCTGCAGGCCTGGGAGAATTCTGGTTGAGTGAAATGCCTGAGCAGAAACAGGCCCAGGGTAGAAGTACCGGCTACAGCCATGATCGTGATTGAGCCCCAGGCCCTTTAGCCCAGGACAAGAGTCTGGCAGTGATCTAGCCCCAGGCCTCTCAGTCCAGGAGCACAGAGCCTGCAGCTGCGGCAGCAGCTAGCCCAGAGGCCTCCAACCCACAGTCTAAGCCAAGAGAGTCTGAAAGCCAGAGGAATGAATCTGTAGGCTGGGGGAGCACTCTGTGTGCGAAGCTGCTCCAGACAGCACCAAAGAGGAGGCAGCTGCTAAAACCAACAGCAAGACAGCAAGACAGTCTGACAGAAGGCTAGGCGACCAAGACTGGTGGAGATCCCCAGGCCTCCCGACGGGAGGCAGCAGCATAACACCACCAGCTGTGAGACATCAACTCCTGAGGCCTGCAGCCCAAAGGTAGGAAATGCATCTTCTTGAGCTTCTGGGAGACATAATGGCCAGGTAAATGGCTCTAATCCCTACCCTTGGATCCAGAGAATTACTCGGGAAAAAATGCTGGAATAGAGGAGACAGAAGTGGGGCTTCAGTGACTGAGCAGTAGGAGTTCCTGAGACCTAGAGGGGCAGAGCAAGCAGGGGTCAACACCAGGAGCCCAGACGT
>CM053623.1:34021582-34036389 GCA_028646595.1 Phalanger gymnotis | reverse complement strand
CAGGAAACTGAAGGCTATAATACACAAAGCCAGTAACTAGACCCACAATCCCCAGAACAAGAAACCTGAGAGAGAGAAAGCCCTGAGCCCCAAAAGCAGAAATTCATTGTAAAGCCAGGAAAAAGCTAACCAACATGAAGAAGTACACAAAAAATCCAAGGATCATTGATTCTTTTTATGGAGACAGGCATGATCAAAATACCAATTTGGAAGAAGATAGCTTGGGGGGATACACACAGGGTAAAGGTAAAAGGCTTGAGTAAAATATATTGCCCTTCAGCTAAATTTAAAAAAGCAGGTGTAGCAATCCTAATCTCAGACAAAGCAAGAGTAAAGATAGATTTAATTAAAAGAGATAAGGAAGGACACTATGTCTTGCTAAAAGGCACCGTAAATAATGAAGCAATATCATTGTTTAACATATATGCCAAGTAATATGGCATGCAGATTCTTAGAGGAGAGTTTAAGGGAGTTACAGGAAGAAATAGACAGGAAGAGTCAAGACAGAGAAAGAAAATTATAGACCCATTTCCCTAATGAATATCGATGCAAAAATTTTAAATAAAATACTAGCAAAAAGATTGCAGCAATTTATCACAAGAATAATACACTACAACCAGGCAGGATTTATATGCACAGTTGGTTCAATATTAGGAAAACTATCAGTGTAATTGATCATATCAACAAGAAAGCTAGCAGAAACCATATGATCATTTCAATAGATGCCGAAAATGCCTTTGACAAAATACAATACCCATTCCTATTAAAAACACTAGAAAGCATAGGAATAAATGGAGCCTTCCTTAAAAGTGTAAATAGCATCTACCTAAAACCATCAAAAAGCATTATTTGTAATGGGGATAAGCTAGATGCATTCCCAGTAAGATCAGGGGTGAAACAAGGATGTCCATTATCACCCCTACTGTTCAATTTGGTACTAGAAACGTTAGTTGTAGCAATAAGGGAAGAAAAAGAAATTGGAGGAATTAGAATAGGCAAAGAAGAAACTAAATTATCACTTTTTGCAGGTGATATAATCATTTACTTAGAGAATCCTAGAGAATCAAGTGAAAAACTGCTTGAAATAATAAACAACTTTAGCAAAGTTACAGGATATAAAATAAACCCACATAAATCCTCGGCATTCCTATACATTACTAACAAAGCCCAACAGCAAGATATAGAAAGAGAAATTCCATTCAGAGTTACTGTAGACACTATAAAATATTTGGGAGTCTATCTGCCAAGACAAACCCAGGGCATATATGAACATAATTATGAAACACTTTTCATGTGAATAAAGTCAGATCTAAATAAATGGAAAATTATCAGTTGCTCATGGTTAGGCCGAGTTAACATAATAAATCACTATTGATTAGAGAAATGCAAATCAAAGCAACTCTTAGGTAACACATCTCTCCTGTTAGACTGGCTAATATGACAAAACAGGAAAATGATAAATGCTGGAGAGGATGTGGGAAAATTGGAATATTGTTACATTGCTGGTGGAGTTGTGTACTGATCCAGCCATTCTGGAGAGCAATTTGGAACTATGCCCAAAGGGCTATAAAAATGTTCATACCCTTTGACCCAGCAATACCATTTCTAGGGTTGTATCCCAAAGAGATCACACAAGTGGGAAAAGGACCCATATGTACAAAAATATTTATAGCGGCTCTTTTTGTAGTAGCAAAGATTTGGAAATGAAGGAGATGCCCATCGATTGGGGAATGGCTGAACAAGTTGTGGTATATGAAGGTAATGGAATACTATTGTGCTCTAAGAAATGGGGGTGATATGGGCTTCATTATAACCTGGGGAAACCTACACGATGTAATGCTGAATGAGTGGAGTAGAGCCAGGAGAACATTATACACAACCACAGACATATGGATTCTGTGAGGACTAACCCTGATAGACTTTGCTCTTCTCAGCAACACAAGGTGTAAAGACGACTCCATTGGACTCATGATGGAGAACGCTGTCTACATCCAGAGAAAGAACTGTGGAGTCTGAATGCAGATTGAGGCACGCATTATGTTCACCCTTTTTTTTCCCTTTTTTTTTTCTCTCTTTTTGTTTTTGTGTCTTTTTTTGGTTCTGTTTCCTTTTTCCTATGATTCATTCCATTGGTCATAATTCTTCTTCACAACCTGACTAGTGTGTTATATGTAGAAGATATATTGTATTCCATGCCATTTTGGGGAGGTTAGGGGAGCGGGGTGGGGTGGGGGGAGAAAACCTGGAAGGAAAGAACAATACATCTTATTCCTCCTGGTGCCCAGTCTTCTGGATGTTGTAGGAGCTCAGTAAATGTTGGTGGAGCTGATTTGATTTAAAAAGGAAAAGTGATTATTGTGACATTTATTCATCTTAGTCTAGGATCCCATGATCCTACCTGGTTGTGGTTAGTGTCATCATTTTAGAGTAGTTGTACGTTTTCTAAATTCCCTAAAAAAAGTTCAGTTGTAATTTTAACAAATGATAGCTTATTAGTAAGCCACAGAATTTGAGCGTTGGAAGGGTGGCCAATCACCACTCTACCTCAGCTTAGTGGTCATCCTTCCTCTTCTTGAAGACCTCCCCACTCCACCCATCTCCAGATTGGAAAAAAGAAAAAAATGGCCACATTGGCCAATCATCTCACCTTCCTTAAGAGAAATCATCACCCATCTATTTACCAAAAGGTGAGAATACCAGTAATCCCTCCAAATAAAGGCCAATTCTTTGTGTGCTTTATACAAAGCATTCACAGCTTGTATTACTGGAGCAACTAGGTGGTTCAGTAGATAGAGCCTGGGCTTGGAATCAGGAAGATTCATCTTCCTGAGTTCAAACCTGGCCTCAGATACTTAGCGATGTGATTCTGGGTAAGTCACTTAACCTTGTTAGCCTCAGTTTTCAAACCACTCCTGTTTCTTTGCCAAGAAAACCCCAAAACAACAACAAAAAACTGGAAAAAAAATCTATGAACATATATAAGAAAACAACATCCTGTCCGAGGAGGAAAAAGAGTACAACACAAAGTCTCAGGAATGTAAATAGCAACTTATAAATTCAGTAATTATTGTACAAGGTGTCCCAAAGCACTGTGACCATTTATCCTACCATTTTTGATTATCCCTAAGCCTCTGACCCAGTTCTGCACTCATGGCTTAATCATGTACTAAAAATATGTAAAATAGATCTGAGCATAGTTAGGACTATCGAGCACTTGGTGTCCAAATGGAAAATAAAAATTGTTTTCTATTTCAAATGTGCCACCAACAAAGTAATGTCAAGTGCAATTGTTATAAACCCTGATGTTTTCCAGGGAGATAACTTAAGCTCATTATGATTCTGTGTGGCCTTCAATCTGTTATCATCTCTGCTAAGGAGAACTAAATATAGCTTCTAAGTGAAAGAGAGAGGCTGACCCAAATGTCTTATTAATTGCATGATGTACTTGGATGACATTAAACTTAATGCTTGCACTGAATAACACAGTTAACAGTTTCTTCGTCTTGTTCATTCTTTCCTCAATTATATAGAAATGTCATTTGGACTCGACTGTAAAATTCTTAACCTATGGAAAAGATAGATCCTAAAAGTTTTGAGTTTGAATCTGGAGGTCACATATTGGATGAAGGTGACACTCACAGATACCTTGGTCTCCTCTAGGCAAAACACATCCAGCATAAGTAAAGAGAACAGTGTGTCTAGATATGCTAAATCACTGGCATCCTGAAGCAAAAGCCGAATGGGAAAAACATGTTTAAAGCAATTAACGTCTAAGCAATTGAAGTCTTAACATACTTTCAAACTTAGTGTAGACTTTCAAATGGGTTATGACGTATTTTGAAAGTATCCTTAGAAAAATGCAATTAATATTAACAAAACACTTGCCCACTAGCCCAAGGTTCCTCTCAGAACAGAATAGCTGGATGAAACAGTGAAGAAAAGTGCTAGACTTGGAGTCAGGAAGGCCTGAGTTCCAGTATTCCCTCAAACTCTCTGACCCCTGGAAAGTCATTTCACCTCCCTCAGTCTCATTTTTCCCATCTGTAAAATGAGGATGACATAACAGTACCTTCCAGTACTGCAAGTATTAAATGAGACAACAAAGGTGCAGCACTTTGTAAAGCTACATGTGATCATATAAATATAAATGCTAATTAGGAGACATGATTTCAGTCTACTTGACAAAGAGGTAAAAAGACCTCACAGAAATAATTTTGTGACAAGCAAACAGAACTTTGCCAGCCAGTGATAGAGACTGCTAACAAGAATACATGTTGGATATCAATGTAACTGAAATCAATTTACCTCTGGATGAAATCTGTGAAATGTCCTTGATGCCAGAATGGAGTGAAATGGCCTCACAAACTCAGCTGACACTTTGTTGGCAAAGAAGCATCAAACCTATGGCTGAGTTTTGTAGTTTTTTTTTTTTTTGGAAATGGAGAGGTTCATGGTGGCAATTCAGAACAGGGTCATTTGCACCATAAGTTACAGAAGAGTTATCCTGAAGGAGCCTAGAATGAGAGATCAACAAAGGTTATGCAAAAAAACCACAGAAGGTGCAAAAATATTACAGGAAGGCTGAAAAAGTTACCACCTGCTGATTGCCTAGCAGGACATGAAATAGTATCTAGAATTCTACATCAGAAGATTTCATCCTTTCATGGACTAACAGACGACAAATTTCATACTTCACCTGCAGGCCTCAAAATGTCCTGAAGAACTGAATCAGCAAACTGTCCTAAAAACAGAGCATCACTGTGGATCAAACAATCCATGTGGCTGAAGATCACCAGAGTGCAATGTTCACTGATAAGATTTATGAACCATTACCAAATACTTCGGATCCCTAGGTTGCATGGAACAGAGAGATTTCCAATGCAGAGAGCTTGGAGAGGTCAAATCATGTAGAAACAGGACAAGATTCCTATCTTTCCATTTGTTACTGGAGTTGTACAGAGGGTTCCTTTCAGGATGCTCATGGAAGATAAACTTACAACCTTTAAACTTTTATTTAATTATGAAAACAGTCATCTTATCCACCCATGAAAGCATTTGCAGAATATTAACTATAGAAAGGATGAAAGCAATTTGTCCCAGGATTGTTTCTTTCTTAATTCCATCAAATAATATGAGAAATTTTTCTATAATAGTAATAAAAAAGCCCCACAGAGCTCTTCACCCCAACACAGTTCCCTCATCAGAAAGTTGGGAGAGAATTGATAGATATTCTCTGGGTACATGCTGAACAGCTTAGAAATTTGTAGAAATTCTTCTGGAATAAATAGAACTCATTTCACAGAGTAATACTAAAGGCTGATAACAGGTACATAATATGCAGTTTGTCGAATGTAACTGCAGGTGATTTATTTCTGGATGGAGCATATAGAACAGCTAAGATCTAAGTGTGGAATCTTGGGCCTGCATGGTCCACATGCACATGAAGTCAGCCAGCAACACGTCAATAAGGAAGGACTGAATAAATGAATAAGTCAAGTAGGTTTGTTTAGAAAAATGAAAGAGGATGATGATAGTAATGCAGGGTCAGGTCACTGCTGCCAAAAATTACAGAAAGACTATCTTCAAGGAACACAGGCTTACTGATGAATGCAAATTACTCCATCTATGGTATCTGCTTAAGACTTACGTACCAATGGACCAACTCAATGGGCTACATATCTGCGGCCACATCATAATTTGGGATTTGGCATTCTTTATCCATTGAGTTGTTCCCATGTAAATAGCTAAGCCAATCTGTTGTGAATGGTCATGAATCTCAAAGGCTGGGGTTTTTCTTGGCCTTGTTTCAGTCCATGCTCCATGATCTGCAGGAACCCCAGTACCTAGGAAGTACCGTGCTTGGACCTGATGTTGGATGTTTTCCTGTGACGTCAGAGACCACCTTTGGCACACATATGTCTCAGTGTTATAGTTAGCTTTTTCTTAAATTCTGCGATTTTTTGACATTCTTTTCATTGCAAATCCATTCTCTGTTAAATGGTTTTCTTCCTTTACTGTTTCTCCTCTTCAGGGCTTTTCAGAGCCACTTTCCAGGAGAGGATGTTGAAAATTGTAAGTCCCGTTAGGAAACAGAAATAGCAAATAACGTATGATCCTTTCATTTTTGCTATTTGTTATAACTTTCGCAAGAACCTGCAGTGTTTCAGAAATTTCCCTTTTTCTCATCTTTTCTTAAAGCCAGAAAATGAAGTATAAAATAAATGAATTTTGTAATAAGCAACAGAAACCTAAATACTGTACAAAATATAGCCTATATCCATGCTTTCATATGTAACATTTATAATGAAATGGCAATTCTTAATCCTATCAGAGTTTTCCAATATAGTTATCTTTTTTTTTTTTGAGGGGAGAAGGCAGGGCCGTTGGGGTTAAGTGACTTGCCCAAGGTCACACAGCTAGTAAGTGTGTCAAGTGTCTGAGGCCGGATTTGAACTCAGGGCCTCCTGACTCACTTAGCTGCCCCCCAATATAGTTATCTTATTGCCAAATTAGGCATATGCCAAATTAGGATTTGATGCAGAGGCAACAAATTAGAGCTATTTGTGTGGTAAATCCAGTTAAGCAGCAGTACTTCTGCCTTAACCCTTTTCTGAAATATCTATATATATCTATATATCCATATATAGGCACACATATATACATGTATATGTATATGTGTATATGTAGAGAGAGGGAGGACAGGAAAAGAGAGAGAAGGAGAGGCAGAGAAAAGGGAGAGGGGGGACCCATCTACTCCTTCAGAGGTCCAGAGGCTACTCTGTAGATAACCCATTTCCCTTTTTCACAGTGTTCCACATTTCTATGCCCTTTGTCAGGTTTAAGTATTATTTTTAAATTCACTACACACAGCTGTCTTTAGGACTCACATCTGGATGACACTGCAAGAGCATATTGCTGAAAGCAAACAGACTAGCAGTTTGGTCGATAACAATGGAGTCTGTGACAATACTCTAGGCCTGAATAAAATTCCATTAGAAGAGGGGGGGAGGAGGGAGAGAATGGTGACCTAGGATAGAAGAAATGGCTCATGCTGCAGTCCATTTAATGGAGGATTCCCCAGAGAATTAAGTCAGGATTATTGCTGTTAAAATCTGGTGCAGAAGATGTGGCTTAGCTGAATATTGTCTCTATAACAGATGCTCAGTTTCTAGTGAATAAGATTCTAATGATACCTTAATGATCTCTACACAGAACACAGTAATAAAGTCTACATGTCTTTGAATGGTCACCTTTGTGGCTACAGGATGGGCAGGGTTCTAGATGACTCGTGTCTTTTTGTTAATCCCAGGGGCTCCATTGTGAAAAATGAAACTTGTTTATGGTAAAGAATCAAATTGCTATAAAAGGTTATTTCACTAGATAGTAGCAAAAATCGTAATAAAATAATTTAATAAAAATGGAAGCTTGAGTATACTTAATGGAACATGATTAGATTTAATTTCCTGACTGTTTCAATCATTAAAGCTGCATTATCTTTTCTGAGACTTCATTCGGGCTCTCTGCCACAGAGCTGCTCATAACCGCTTTCCAGTAGAGCATATTGAAAGTTGTAAGTTCCATTAGGAAACAAAAATAGCTAAGAATACGCTCCCCTTTCATTTTTACTATTTGTTACAACTGATTCGTACCCAGTGTTTCAGAAATTTCCCTTCTCTCCTCACCTTCTTAGAGCTGTAAATGCTATCAAGTAAGAGCAGCCACAAAAGTTTGATTCTAAAGATGAAAATGAAATGAACCTTCATGGAAGCCTGAGGCTAGGAGGAGCTTTAACAGGCCAGCTAGTCCAGCCCCTGCCTTGAGACACAACCAAGCCTAATTCTGTCTGGTACCCAAAGAACTTCAAAACTGATTCCCACCACAGAGTTTTATCTTTATCCCAGGGAAGGGGCTCTGGCCTTTTCTCTTAAGCGGCTCTAGCCGGGTTGATTGGGGTCTAAGTTGTGGCTAAAGATGAGCCCTGCAAAGATCTCAGAGAATAAAAATGGGTTATTTCTGTGGTTTTTCCTATTGGAACTGACCAAATAATGCCAAGAAAAAACAAGTTAGTCTGTGGTGAGGAACCTGTGCCTTGAGGCCACAGGTTCCTCATCCCTGAGTTAGTTAAAGTCAAGAATAGAGTCCAAGATCCAAGGAAAGAGGAGGCAAGGAAGTGCAGTGAAGCATCAGAGGAAAGTCATCATCACAGCAGAGTCCCTGGGGCCTCCAGGCCCAGCTGGGCCAGCTGGTAAACCCTGTTCATTTAACTAACAACGTCTACTCTGAATCCTGCCAAGAAAACCAACAAACATCGATTCAAAAGGTGACCTATTTTGTTATCTTCTTAACTCCATTGAAATCAAGAGAAGGGTAGTAGTTGGACTGTAGTAGGCACTTAATTACTGTTTGTTGATTGCATTTAGGATGGGTTTTTAAATGAAGGTCTGTGAAAATTTGAAGGCAAAAGGAGAAGGGACAGTAGAGGATGGATAGTGTCATGAAAACAATGAACTTGATCTTAGAGAGACATCAGGAGACAGTGGAGGACAAAGGGGCCTGGCGTGTTGTGGTCTGTGGGATCATGAAGAGTCAGACATGAATGACTGAACAAAAGGAAATTGGATGGGAAAAATTTATTTTCACTTACCTTTAGTTTTCTCTGTTTTATTTAATGTATATAAAACCATTGTTCCAAGAAGGGATATATATACAGGCTTTGCTAGGCCAGCAAAAGGTCCATGACACAAGACCCCTTTAGAATCCTTGTTTTAAGCAATTATTTTAAAACCGAGAGTCAGTAAGGATTCCAAACCTTTTAGGGTGGCAACCAGCACCCTCTGCAATCTGGCACCAACTTCCTCCATCTTCTCCTACTGTCTCTCAACACAAACTCTCCATTCTAGTTGTCTTCTTAGGATACTTTTGCTCATGCTTTTTTCTCTTTTCCCATGCATTCCTCTCCTGGGACTGTCATGTTCAAATATTGTCCTCCTGCTCAAATCCTACTTTCCCTAATGAAGTCATTCGCTGGTTCCCAACAGTCACCAAATCTGTGATACACGGAAGTCAGTAGAGCTTTCAACAAGTGGCAAATACCCATATATAATTTCAGACCAAATGTTGGCTGGATGGACCAGAGGGGCAATTGTATGCATGCAATGGTTATGCTATCCACTCCATATAAGACAGCACAGATACATCAGTTATAGCACCAGGGAATAACCCGACAGGGGATTGGAATGATCCCAGTAGGGATTAGTGCAAACTGGAGGCCACCTGAGCTCTAGTCTTGGCTCTGGAAGATGCCACGATCCTACCAGGCTGCCTTGATTTGGGGACACTGTGGCAGTGCCACTCCATGATTCCTCATTTCTTTTTCTGTCTCTCCTGTATCCTGTAGCTTGCCTCCCTATCCATATTTAGTCCTAGAGCAGCAATCCCATCTTTTATACTTTAAATTTCAGAAAAAAGAACACTTCACCCCACATATCAAACATGTTGTCAAATCTTGTTGGTTCTACCTCTAATTTTTGCACCCCTCCATTCAGGGCCTCATTGCATCTTGCCTGGCTTCCTGTTTCTTCTCCCTGACTCAAGACTCAACTCAATCTAATCCATGCCTTAAAGATTTTCCTAAAGTGCCTTCTGATGATGTCACCCCCTTACTTAAATTCCAGTACTTCTCTATTACCTGTGATCATAACTCTGTGAGTTGTGAACCTGTGAACATAAACTCCTCCATTTAACATTTAAAGCTCTTTCATCTTACTTTTCCAACCCTTTCACAAATTACTCTTTTCCAAACACTTTATCGTCTAGCCCAACTGAACTTCCTCACATTGTCCTTATAGGTGGCCCCAACTACATTCTTTGTCTTGTTGCGCTGACTGTCCCTTGGCCCTGGTTAACTTCCTCCCCCATGCTCTTAGAACCCTCAGCTTCCTTCAAGATTCAGCTCATGTGCCTCCTTCTGCACAAAGCCTTCCTTTATTGCCCAGATTGTAGTCGTCCCACCTCCACCAGTTACCCTGCACCTGCTCTGTATTTAATTGTGTGACAGGTGCGTGCACGTTGTTTCCCTGTTAGACTATATGTCCCCTGAGGTCAAGGCTGTTTGACGTTTGTTATTGTATCCCCAGAACCCAATACAGTGCCTGGCACATAGTGGTAACTTAATAAATGAACACTCCCAACCAGTTAATGTCTTTACTTAGTGGTGCCACTGCTTTATGGTAAGGTGTACAGACTTTGTAACTGTATGACCTTGGCTAAATAACTTGGACTCTTTTTGTCTGTTCTTTCAACTAAAAAATTAGGATGAAAGCACCTCCATCACTGGGTGGTTGTGAAGACAAAATGAAAAAAATATACATAAGGCACTTTGTAAACCTTAAATGCTGGCTGTTATTATTGGGATTATGCATCACTGAAGAATGGGAAAGCTGTGAGTAGTAAAGGGAAATCTATTAGCTGACAGGGGAGGAGCTATATTGACGAGATACCTTGGCTAGTCACTTAGTAAAGGGTAGAGTTGAAATGCATGGGTCTGGCAGTATTGATGCATCAGTGAAGTGCCTGCAAGAGGAGCTTAAAAGTGGTACTGTAGCTTGCACCTGGAGAACCAGACAGAGATGGCCTTTTATTCCTCAAAAACTAGATGGGAGAAAGAAAGTGAGATAGAGACAAAGATATTGAAAAGGAGGGTCCATAGTGAAAGTGAGTACAAGCACAATACAGAGCTCCAGAGGGCAATGTTGTAGGTGGGCTCTAGTAGCAAGGTGCAATTGAGAAGAGAAACCCAACTTGGCTTGAGAACTACTTTTGTGATTACACTGAGCACGTGTAAATTACCGACTTCTGTATTGTTTGCACCCTGGAATTCTTCCCATTGTAATAAAACATCATGAACCCTAATTAGGGTTTCTATGCTGCTGCTGCTGCTCTCTTGAGGAGGGTGCTGAGTAGAAAGGAAGTCAAGATACTTTCCCAAGGAAGGCATTTACAGAGAAGACAACCCACTTCACTTTTTGAGGTGGTAACAGCAAGCAAGACCAATGCAGATGTAGGGAATCTTTTCCTTTCAATTTGACCATGCCTATTAGCAGCTTAGTAATTCAATGGAAATTTTAGTAAAGGGTTTGCATTTGAGACCTAATGTGAAGTTTCTGTCCATTATTTGGATGAATTTATAATCCATGATCCATAATTTTATTATATTGGAAATTCCACTTCCATCAGTTATAATATTTATAGGCACATAGACAATTTGATTCTGTTTCCAACACATTGTAAATGTAATATACTTGGGGATTTGGACAAATTCAATTTGATATTCACTCATTAATTATCTACTACGGGCAAAGCATTATGTTTGGCCCTGGGGAAGGAAAGGAGATTCAAAGAAAAATGATACATTGTACCTGTTCTCGAGGAGTTTCTAGTCTAGAAAGAGAGATATAACAGATGCAATACCAGTTTGTTTCTGATTGTGGGATCGGAGAAGACTTCCTGGAGAAAGTGGCATTTGAGCTGAATCTTGAAAGTTGGGTAAGATTTTAGCAGACAAAGGAGAGGCAGGCAAAGATATATTAGATCCATGGTAGGGGAAAGAAATTCTCCTAGAGCTCTAGCCATATTTCAAGTTGGACAGCTAGACTTGGGAGATAACCAGGGTCCTGGGAAAGGGAGAACGTTCTTACTAAGGATAATCTTTGTCAGCGATAGCAGAATCATGGAGGAATTTTCCTGAGCTGCCTAGATATGAAGAAGGGTTTCCAATTTGGGATGCACACTGAGAGTAACCCAGAGCAGCTGAAGGCTCAGCAGCTTTTCTCAGGACATAGAATGTCAGCAGTCATTGAGGACAGATACAGTTCTAATCTGACCACCCTCCTTTTTCTGCCCTCTCTCAAAGTCTACACTTCCTGAAATGGCTTTTTAAACATTTTCTTCAGGCAGAAAATGATATTGTTCACTAGAGTTGTTCCCAAAGGCTCTCAGGCCAAGTTCAATCCGTCATCATCAATTAATATTTATTGAGGACTCACTCTGCATGCTGATGTTACTAGCTGCTTTGCAGAATAAACAATTTGATATTTTGTGTTTCAGACAACAGGATTGACTGTCTCCTTGGCTAGGGTGAAGGTGAATAACAGCCTGGGTGGAAGATTCTTTGACTTTTTATTTTAAATGAAAGAATATTTTCCTTTGGAGACCTCATCTATTGTCTTTCATGTCTGAATTTTATTACTTTGCTAACTTAGACCTTAAACCCTTAGGGCAGAGATTCTCATTCTCTAAAACTATGGGAAGTTACTAAATGTCTTCCACATGTGCCTTAATAAATCCAGGTACTTTCGGCTCATTAAACACAATACTAAACTATAATCATACTACTGTATATGGATTTTATTTTATGTCTAACATCAAGAAAGCAATTGAGCCCATTTTGGTGCTGAAGTAAAATCTGATATTTTTAGAGCCATTATCTAAGATATGTGTGTACAGATTAAAGAGAATTGCAAAAATCACAAAATTTCAGAGTCTGAAGGGAGCCCATAGCCCATCTATTCTAAACTGTACCTGAAAAAGATCCTGTATCCGACATATTGGAGAGCATTTTCCTACTTCTCACATGCTTCTCCAGCCAAACTGGCTTCCTTGTCGATCTCAAGTTTCTGTCTTTGCAGAGTAATCTCCTGTGTATGGAAGTAGGCTCCTCCCTTACCTTGTGTCTGTGCATCCCAAGAGCTGAGCACAGTGCCTTGCATACAGTCAGTGTTTAATAAATGCTTGTTGACTGAACTGACTCACTGACTGACTTAAGAATACCAAGCTTCCTTTCAAGGCTTAGCTTTCCTATGGGAAGCTTTTATTGGTGTGAGTGTTCACCACCTCTTAATATCATGTATGCACGTCTCTGTTTACATGTTGTCTTCCCCCAAGACAATGCAGGCTTCTTAGGGGATTCCAAATTGTTGCTCCATTCACTGTGCCTTCCAGCTCCCTTAGGAAGACCTAGGTTCAAATTCTGCCTCAGGCACACACCTTGGGTCCTTGGACAAGTCTTTTAACTGTCTTATCTTCAGTTTCCTCATCTGTAAAATAAGGTAGTTGAACTCTATGGCTCTCGAGATCATTTCCAGCTCTAAACTTAAGTGCCAGAATGATTACTCTTCATTTTTGCCACTTAACATAGTCTTTTGTGCAGGGTCCAGACCAATGATTTCATCAATATCGTTTGGAAGCCCTTTCCCATGACACTCCTTGGCGTCCATGTGTTTGCCGGTCACACAGCCAGCACTTGTTCAAGACCAGGTCTTTCCGAATACATGGCCAGCCCTGTATCCACTTTATTTCAGTGTCTCTTTCCTTGCACACAGGCATTTAATAAATTAGCTCGAATCTGATTGGTCATTGAGATTTTGCTTGAAGACCTTAAGTGGGAGAAACTTTCCACCATCTGAGATATCTCATCATACCTTTGAAACAATTAGGAAGGTTTTTTGGTTTTGTTTTGTTTTTTAACATCAAACACACATTTGTCTCTTTTGTTTCCACTTGTTGCTCCTCCTTTTATCCTTTAAGGCTGAGCAGAACACAACTTATTCCTCCTTTACGTGGAAACCTTCACTATATTTGAAGACGGCTATTATGTTTTCCCTACATCTATTCTTTTCTAGCCTGACCTCCTTCAACTGATTTTTATGTTATGAATTCTAGGCCTTTCACCATCAGGATTGCTCTCCCTGCCCCCAGCCTCACCTCCAGTGTTCTCTGGCTTATCAGTTTTTTTCCTTAAAATGTAATCTTCAGTAATGTTGAACACATTGTCAAATGTGGGCACTTTATTGGATACATTTGTTTATTGATTTTTTCTTTGTTCCAAGGCAGTGTTCAGTCCAGGGGAAGGGAGAAGGTTTTCTTTTTCTCCTCTAGAAATGAAGCAATTTTAAAGCAGAAGGCATCAATTAAACTATTTTAGAAATAAAATAGAAAGTGATGCCCAGAACTGGACACAGTACTCTAGATGAGGTCTAAGTCAGAGAATTATATTTGGAAACTACATTTCTCTTAATGTAGTCTAAGATTCCATTAGCTTTTTTAGTTGCCACATCACAGCATTGGTTCATATAAAACTCTCAGTCCACCAAAACTCCTGGATCTTTTTTCAGTCAAACTAGCATATGTAATTTTTTCTTTAAAAAAAAACCTTGAATACAATTGGAAGGAACTCACCCATAAAATGGAAGAGGATAGCCAAATAGATTAGAAAGCAGAATCCAACAATATGCTGTTTGGTAGGGTAAGGGGGAGAAATAAGCACTTATATAGCACCTGCTATGTGGCAGACACTGTGCTAAGTGCTCTTCATGTATATTATTTTCTTTTTTTTGTTTGTTTTTGTTTTTTTAATTTAATTTATTTAATATATTTAGTTTTCAGCATTGATTTTCACAAGAGTTTGAATTACGAATTTTCTCCCTGTTTCTACTCTCCTGCCCACTCCAAGATGGCATATATTCTGGTTGCCCCGTTCCCCTGTCAGCCCTCCCTTCTGTCACCCCACTTCCCCTCCCATCCCTCTTTCCCTTCTTCTCTTGTAGGGCAAGATAAATTTCTATGCCCCATTACCCGTGTATCTTATTTCCTAGTTGCATGCAAAAACTTTTTCTTTTTGCTTTTTGAACGTCTGTTTTTAAAACTTTGAGTTCCAAATTCTCTCCCCTCTTCCCTCCCCACTCACCCTCCCTAAGAAGGCAAGCAAATCAACATAGGCCACATGCGTATCATTATGTAAAACTCTTCCA
>CM053623.1:33984718-34021082 GCA_028646595.1 Phalanger gymnotis | reverse complement strand
ATCTCTCCCTTTCTCCCTCTCTCAATATATTCCTCTCTTATCCCTTATCCCTTAATTTGATTTTATTTTTTTAGATATCATCCCTTCATATTCAACTCACTCTGTGCCTTCTGTATGTATATATACATATAAATACATATATATACACACCTACATATATACATACATTGACGCACACATATGTGTATATATATTCATACATATATATATATGCATATTCCTTTCAGCTGCTGTGATACTGAGGTCTCATGAATCATACACGTCATCTTTCCATATAGGAATGTAAACAAAACAGTTCAACTTTAGTAAGTCGCTTATGATTTCTCTTTCTTGTTTACCTTTTCATGCTTCTCTTGATTCTTGTTTTTGAAAGTCAAATTTTCTATTGAGCTCTGATCTTTTCACTGACATGTATATTATTTCATTGGATCTTCACAACAACCTTGTGAGGTAGGTATTATTACCCATTTTGCAGTTGAGGAAACTGAGCCAAAGAGAGGTTAAGTAAATTCACCAGAGCCACACAGGTAGTAAATGTTTGTGGCTGGATTTGAACACAGGTCTTCCTGACTTCAGGCCTAGCTCTATATTCGTTGTGCCACCAATTACCTCTGACTTTATAAGAAACTCACTTAAAACCTAAAGATTCCTAAGAGCAAAATCTATTATGGCTTAACTTCTTAATAAAATTGGAGTATTGGTCATGATCTTAGACAAGGCAACATCAAAAAGAGTTATTATTATCCTGTTATATTTAATTTTCTGTAAACTGTTGTGCAGGTGGATAAAATTACTCCTTTATATTGTTGAATAAAAGTATTGGTACATAAGCTCATTTTCTGTAGCCTCCCTGAAAGTGCATTTGATACAAGTCCAGGAGCAGAAAGGATAACAGAGATGGCGTGTACTTCATTGTGTTCCCACATAATTTTGCTTTCTTCTACTGTCTCTCTAAATTTAGAAAAAAAATTCTATATAGTTTGGACATCAAAATTATTCAATATGGTGACATCTGTTAAAACATTCCTAATTTTTATGTATCAATATTATGTCTGAGCAGTTTTGAGCAATAATTTTAGCTTCATTAGCACTCTTGTTCCAGTATAGTTTATTTGATAAATTCTAAGAATACCTTAGAGTCAATATTTTTATTTCAGGGACTTGTTGTCTGATAGTTGATGAAGGAAGGCATACATCTGCTGTATAAATCTGCCTGTTTGATCGCGTTTTTGTGATTATCGCTGTACTGGTTAGTATCGTTACTTTGCTGTTGCAGGGGTACTATACTTTAGTTTGCTCCAGAGTATCTGATGTGGTGACTTGCTCATAAGGTTTTAAGGCTTAGGAGGATTTGGAGACTATCTATTATAGACAGTGCCTTTTTTCATTGTTATGTCCATTCAGAAGCGACCCTCTTGCTAATGATCCTCAAGTTCCACATGCAAGAAGCAACAGGGCTTTTTCTAAAGAGAACTTTTTTTAGGAGGAGATTCCCGAACTTGAGAGGTGAGGTGTTAGTTCAAATAATGTAGTCCTTGATTCTAATGTATTTCATTTGTAGTTGACTGCACTTTTGACTTAAAGTGATTTCATCAGCAAACACATGGTTGAGAATTTGATTACATGGTCAAATGGAGTGTCGTAGGAATCATAAGATCAGTCCCCAGACCGCTACATTCCCCCCACTTCCCCCCCCCCAAGCAGAGTCACCTTAATGTGCCATTACGCATCTTGGACCTAGATCCCCATGCAGTCCTTTGCACATTGTCTCATGGATCTTCTTGAACTCTAAAAGCTCCAGGGAAGGCCTTCGACATGAAGTTAATGTACCTACATGGTCCTCCACTGATCAGTGGGCTGGGGGTAGAGGGCCAAGAGAGAAAGCCCAGCTGAGTTCACGCTTCCCCTTTCACTGGCGCTAACACCAATGGCAAAAACAGAACAGTGATAGAAAGGGCTGCACCTGCCCTTCGTCTTCATCTCTCTTGTGAGTAGACAGGGTCCTGCCGATCACTTAGATGAGTGGCCGCAGGCAAATCCCTTAATGTCTTTGGGCTTCAGTTTACACAGTGGTGACATGAGAATAAGAGTCTTTTCACTGGCTGTCTCATAGGGTTCTTGTGAGGAAGCGACTTGTACACTTTAAACTGCAACATAAATATAAATACAGTGATAATTGCTGTTGGTGTAAATACCACATACTGAGGGACAAGAGGTCTTGTCTTTATGTATACTTTCCCTGGCCGTGGGAGATGTAATGGCATACTGTGGAGAGGCTGGGGATTCAGTAAGTGTTGGCTGACTGATTTTTAATTTCACTAAAATTAGATTCATTTTTTTAAAGCCTGATTTGAAAACAAAACAAAACAAAACAAAACAAAAGGCAGCTAGGTGGTGCAGTGAATAGAGCGTCAGCCCTGGAATCAGTAGGACCTGAGTTAAAATCTGGCCTCACACACTTAACACTTACCAATTGCGTGACCTTGGGCAAGTCATTTAACCCCAATTGCCCTGCCTTACCCCCATTCCCCCCCAAAAAAACCCCTAACATGCATTTCAATAGCAATAGGCTCAACTAATTACTAACAATCCTCTTACCCAATGGGCTAAATTGCCACTATATTTCTCCAAGATTACCACCTTTGCTGTTGTCTAGCAAAAAAGGGAATTCGTGAATATTATATTTTTAACTGGTCAAACCAAGCTAGATTCCAAGAAAAGCAAACTAAATGATCCTCATTTATGGAAATTTGGAATTGGAGGTGCATGCAGTCTTACATAAAATACATTTTATAGTACAGTAAATTTTAGGATGAGTTATAAAGATCAAGGCTACCTTGTGCCATTGATTTTTAAATATACCACATGCATCCTTCCAGTTACACAATTGCCTAGACTGTTACATGATCAGAATCATTTATAGAGAAAAGAATGTGTGCTTTTAAAAACTTAAGCTGTGATTGACTTGTCCTTAGGAATCTGCCAGTGAGCTCAGCTGTAGCGCATAGCGTCTTCAGAAGCCTCCCCTCCCCCCAAACAGGCTGATCAGTTCCCATTAGATTCAGAAGGATTTGGATCTGAGGGCTCAGTGGGCAGTCTGCTGAGGTTTTTCCTATTTTCCCAGGAGCAGCGCTCACTTGGCCACTTGACATTCAGAGGGAAGAGCAGACCTAACTAGGAAAGACTAAGTTTAGAGGAGGCTAACTGTAACTTTAACTAGAGGAGACTTTGAGTTTAAACAGAAATATAGCTATAGGGAACAGGATGGTCCAGCATCCCAGTACTCGAGGTAAAAGGAACTCAGTATAATTTTTTAAAGGTAGTAGGCTTCAATTTCGAATTTGTTCTTTTCATTCATTTATAATGAGCTGAATCCTATCTAATTGGAAATCTTTCCATTTAATTAATTATTAAAAATAACTATTTAGTATGTGCGGTCTGTGTTCCTTTGTAAAATTCAGTAAAAGAAACATTCCTTTGCTCTCAGTGAGATTTTTAAATAAGAAACCAAGATAGTGGAGGGTGGTTGACATTTGAACCTGGTATTTGAATAGGAGGAAGAACTTGAAGGATTTCAGAGGTCATTTTGTCCACTTCCTGAATTTTGCAGATCAGGGAACTGAGGCACAGGGAAGAAAAGTTGCTAGCCTGAGGTCATGTGTGGATTGGAGGCCAGCTCCTCTGCCTTCGTTTTTTTAACTCTCTTAATAATAGGACAGGCTGATCATTTTATAGCAACAGCATTGACTCATTTGAACATCACAGACAAACATTTTACAGATAACAGACTTGAAGGACAGAGGGAATAAGTGACTTGGCCCAAGGTCTTAGGGCTAGTCAAGGTCAGATGTGACATAAGATAGTAAGATTCATTCCCAAGCAAAGTGAATCCAGTGAAGCCAATGATAAAATCCAAACACTGACAATAAATTGAAGGAAAACAGGATTCCACTCCTACTATGCCTGTTAAATCTCTGTTTTACATATGGCTACCTGGCAGGATACAGTACCAGACACTGAGGTCCTTTGTCAAACTAAACTGCCAAGCATTCAAACTCTGCTTCAGAGAACTCAACTCTGATGGGCTGGCTGTGTTGTTTGAGGTAAGAACATATGCTTGCCAAAAAGACTATTTTATGGAGAACTCACACAGGGCACGTTTTCACATGGTAGTCAGGAGAAGTGATACAAGGATACTCTCAAGGGCTGTCTTAAGAATTTTGGAATTGATTGGGAGACATGGGAGATACTGGCACAGGACCACTCAGTGTGGCATGCCCACATCAGAGAACGCGCTGTGCTCTGTAAGTAAAACACAATTGAAACAGGTCAAAGGAAATGCAGGATGCACAAATTTTGAGAATCCACCCCAAATATTCACACAGACTGTTTGTGCCTGACCTGTGGTAGAGCATTCTGAGCTCATATTGGTCTGATCAGCCACAGTCAGACTCACTGTAGCTTTAAAATAGTGATGTCATTTTGGTCCTCTTCAAGAACGAAGGACAATGACCAGTATGACTGTTTAAATGCATTGCTACCTACCAACTGTTTAATTCTTTGTGCTGCCTTTTTAACGTCTCTCAAATAAAATACTTGCTGAAAAATTGAAACCTATCAGCAGATTAAATATAAAGAGGCTCTCCATGTCAGTTTATTAACAATAATGATAGCATGTCTATCAGTTGTATAATGTTTTTACATTTCCAGAGTGACCATATGTGCAATGTCATTTGATTCTCCCAACAATTCTTTTCAAGGCAGATAGGTGCAAATTCTATTAACCACTTTTGACAAATGATAAAACTGAAGTATAGAAAGTGTGATTTGGCTAAGGTCTGATGACTAGTTGGGACAGATTTGGGATTCAAAGCCAGGTCTTCTGACTAGATAACCTCTAATATCCCTCCTAATTCTTTAAATTCTGTTAAACTAGGGATTCTGTGATTCTGCCCGATGTTCTTTTTGTTAAACTGTAATGCCCTTTATATTCGCGGAGACAATTCAGATGAAAAGTGGAGATCCATTCATATTCTTGTCAGTACAGTGGTAAATTTGGGGCTTGGTGCAGTTTTTTCCATAGCTTCCTTAGGGCCAGTGATGGGAATAAACTGATTTCGTATACTCCCATAGCAAAGAAATGGGCACATCCATGACTGCAGTTATTGGCAGTGACCCATTTTGGTTAATAATTGGGATGGTCTCTGCTTGAACCAAATGTGGAAGACAGCGAATCGTGCTTCAGTCTTTCCAGGCACTCTTCTGAGATGCAAGATGTGGGTGGCATTATCAATAGTGGCTTTGTGAGATGTGGATTCTTAGTCTTCTCTCCCCAGAAAGGAGTGTCGGGACCTACTTGCACCACTTTTAATATGTTTAAATATTGACAAGCAGTAAAAAATGTGCAGAATTCTATTCTAAATGCTTTTTGCAGAAATGAACCCCAGAGTGGAAGTTCCAAAGATAGACTTTGGGTAAATGTGAAGAAAATGTTCTTAATTAGGATTCTCCAACAGTGTAATGGGCAGCCCGTAGCTGGGGTTTTAGGGGAGGCCATTGTTCCAGAGATGATCGTTGTGCAGAAAGGACTTGGACTAGAGTCTCTGAGATCCCTGATAACTCTGGCATTCCTGTGTCATTCTATAGAAATGAGAACTTTCAGCAAATTCTGCTTTTAAGAGAAATCTGTTTTGTGGACATTCTTTAAGGGATAAGAGTTTTATTGGGGGAAATAATTGATAGGAATTTTTGAGTCCAGCTTACCTTATATATTCTACATCTCAAGTAAAGAAGTTTATAATAACTGCAAAAAATAGTAAATATGTACATATCCTCATAAATATCAGACTCTCAATTTTGATTTTTTCCTAGTGTACTTCTTTTCCAGGTGGAAGCCAAAGTGAGCTGCACTGTGAGTCATTCTGAATGATGAGGGCAGTGACTATTTCAAAGGTTATACTAGCATTAAAATGCAAATGGCACTATTGGTTTCCGCTAGCATAGATGGAACCTTAGTGACTTAATGTGTCCAAGGCCGCAAGGTGGATAGCACCTCTAACTCTGGAGCTAGTGTTTTTTCCACTACACTACACTGTTTCTATAAATGTAGGGAGTAAAGAGATAGCTTATCCTGGTGCATCAGTAGTTTGAGTGAACAGCTCAAATGGTACAATGCAATTTAAAATTAAAAATATACTTCTGTTAAGAAAATTTCCTCCCCATGGCGTCAGCTGAGCAGCAGGGCAATACTGTGCTGTTGGTCCTGGTACAAAAACTTCTGTTTTACACTATATGTCCTCAACTTTTTCCTGAGAGAGAGAGAGCTACTTTTGATGTGTTCAATCTGATGGTCACTGGCAAGGGATATTGGGAGAGGAGCTGATAGAGACGAGGCTGCTGGCTGTGGTCCCCCCACCCCGACCTCCACCTCATGGGAATCCCTAAAGGTCATGTGATAGGGAGAGCTAAAGTTTGAATTCAGCGAGCATTTATTGGCCCCCTTTTTGGTACAAGGCATTGTTCTAGTGGACTCATTATCCACTCTTGATATCCCCTTGACATCCACTCTGTTGCCATAGGCACACCTCTGCTCTCTACCTCTTGATTTGAAAATTGAAATTAAATCACTGTTGTTGCTGTTGCTGTTGTGTTGTTTCTTGAAGGACTTATTGGTTGATTTCCTGTGGCTTTACTCATCATCCTTGTGACATCTCAAACCACAGCCCCATCCTTCCTGGCCATAGCTCCCTTATATATTATTTCTTCCTGCTAGGGTGCAAGCTTCTCAAGAGCAGGGACTGTCTTACTTTTGCGCACACACACACACACACACACACGTATATATATATATATATATATATATATATATATATATATATATATATATGTATATGTATATATTTACCTAATAAATGCTTAATATAGTTATCCCTTCCACCTCATGACTTAATTTTGATATATCATGGGTTGGCAGAAATTAACTGGGAATTTTTTGGGAGTTTCGTGGAAGCCACAGATGACACACAAAGGCTAGCAAATGATGCAGAAAAAGTTTAAAAACTCAGAAATGCATAAAATATATGTACAGTATTGCATAACATCAACATATTTTATCTTTTAATAACATAACAATTCAGACTTCTTCTCTGGTACGAAGGGAGGGCCAAACAGTTTTACCCTGATTTGCCCCTGCCCTTATCCCCTGTGATGTGGAAGGAATAACTGCAGATGTTTCTTACTCATTCAGTGTGGATCCATAAACAAGACATTAAAAACTAGTTGAGAATTTGAGATTCAGTTATTGACTGTGATAGAGATTTAGAAAGAGGAGAGATCTTAGAAGTTAGCCTCTTATTTTACAGCTGAGAAAACAGAGTTCCAGAGAGGTGGGTTCTTGACTCCCTTCTACTATCCTGTTCTTTCAGTATAAGTGAGAGAAAATAATTTGAAAATCTTCAGAATCCTCCTTGTTGCTCTTCTCATTCATCAACTGTGTCATCCTCCAAAGTAAGACCTGGGGATTTGACACAGGACTTTCAATAGAATTTGTAGATAAGTGGGCAGGACAATAGTTTCCTAGTTTGGTTGTGGATATTGAGTTATTTGAATATGAATGAGTAGAGATATTTCTGTAGTTGTTGCTGTGATAGGCTTGCATGATTTTGAAATATATGTGTGAGCCTTCGTGTTTGATGAGAGCCTTCAAGGATGCCATTTCTTTGCTGAATCCAATACTTTCTCTAAATCAATTAATAAATATAGTGGGGTCTTGTATTTTTTTCATCTTTTAGTCAGTATAACTCTATAGATGTGATGTTTTATAGAAAACATCGCTGAAAAGCTGCCTGTTGCCATCTCATGGTGTCATCAAGGACACCCTCAGTACATGCATAGACTTAACCACTTTCATAAGACTTTAGAGAAATGAGAAACCATATATATAGATCAGTAGTTTCTGATTCCTGTTCAATCATTTGAGCAAAACACCATCTAAGATTTTTTTCACTATCTTAAAATTTTCACCTTTTTGAATATTTGTGCCTTTAAATTAGATTTCATCTGTATGAATTTGGTGAGGTCCCATCATGCTTAACGAGTTATTGTCATTGTCACATCTTCACATGGTCCACTGGGTGCAGAGATGGTAGAGACCAAATGTAGTGGTTCTGCTTTTTTTCTGAATAGATCACTTCGTTATGAAAAAAAATGCCACCATATATCTGTTATATTTCACATGTGTTTATTCATGTTCCATTTTCCTCTATAAATACCCATCTGATTATCTGTCTTAGTTGTGTTTGGTACTAAACTATCTTTAGGTTTATCTTCTGAATTGCTTTTTTTCAATTTCATGATAGGTTTCCTGGCATTCTTGTCTACTACTTTAGAGACAAATTAGTATATAAGAGCTGGAGCCAGAAATTACTAGAAGGAGGAGACTGGCCTGGAATGCATTTGGAAAACATCAGTGCTTTCAATGATTCCAAACTGCTCACTGATGCCAAAGCCCATCTTCTCCTGGTGAATCATGGAACGCAATGATCTCTGAAGAATTAAAATCCCAAATAGCACAAAAAGTAATAGAAAGATGTATGGGGCAGAAGCAAGCTTTAGCATGTTCCTAGAAATAGCTCACATGTGAGAAGTGAACACTCGAAGACAATCGTGAGGATGCATATGACCAGAAAGTGAGGAGGGTGGATCACACAGAAAGAATGTGTAAGAACTACCTCAATTGTACGTTTTTACCCCCAGGATACAAAAGATTAGTTTTTAGTGTGCTGGGCATATCTCCTTTGGTAGATTTATGGATGAATATGGACAAGAATTTTAGGTGAGGAGGTGTAGAGAGGCTGTGATCAGCGTCAGTGGAGAAGTGTAGCAATAAAGGGAGCATCTGTACTGTAGAAACGATGGAACTGCCAGAGTGTGACTTTCCTTCTGCATTTACTGATACGGGCTTTGCAGGGAACTCATCCTTGAGTACCCTCAGGATGTAATTCTCCTCCAACATCTCCTGGAGTGATTTTAGAATAAAGGTAGTCAGTGACTATTACTTGTCCTTCACATTGTTCAGGCCTGAACAACAGTTGTTGCTTCCTTATTCCATAGCACTCACTCATAGCACTGAGGTCTCAGCTGAGTATTTGTCCAGGGACTTGAGCAAATTCAGAGCTTTTTTTTTTTTTAAGGAAAACACTCACACACACACACATCCACCACACACACACACACACACACACACACACACACACACACACACACACTCTGTGAGCTATTCCTTCGTGCCTTAAGGCCAGGTAAAAATGTAAGTAAGGTCTCTCAACTTTCATAACAAACTGGCAACTTTTTAATTTGTACATGTGGTACCTTAAAGCATGTGGGTCTTTCTGCAATCAGCAGCACAAATTATTGGCACCTTGTCAATAAGTTCAGTCGTGAATTGATGACAATACATTTGTCAGAGGCTTATGTGAGGAATCTCATACTTCAAAGCGCTAGAGTAATGGATGTTCTAACCCTTCATCCTTATGCATTCTCTAAATTCTTTATGTACTAAATTAGATTATTAAGTAATGTTCTTAGACTACATTATCTCAGCTCCTCCACAGAAATGCATTTAATAAGTTTATGTAACATTGTGCCATCAGCACCGGATTGATGTTTCCATGTCTTTTATGAAGTCATAAACACAATCGATCCTTTCTTGAATTGCATACCAAAAGGGAAAAAAAAAATCTGGAGTTGTATGTTTGTTGTTACTGTTAAATCAGGCAATTAGAACTATTTAGCACAACATTTCCCTTTTTATCTTGGCTCCTGGGAAACTCAGAGCTAAATGCAGTGCTCAATTACTGTAACTAACCCATTCCAGGTACCTAGTTATGGATGTTTGTTTCTCTCTGCCCTTTAACTTTCTTTTGTCCTGTTTTTAATTATTTTATTTTATATTACATTGAAATCATCTCATGTTCTTTTTGGGAGTCAAACATTAGTCACCTAACATTCATTTAAGTGCCTACTATGTACCAGGCACTGTACTAAACCCAAGAAATGCAAAGAAAGCCAAAGAATATTCCCTGCTCTCTAGGAACTCGCAGTGTAGTGGGGGAGACAACATGTATACAACTTTGCACAAATAAGATAGATGCAGGATAAATCGGGGCCAGTCTTAGAGGAAACACACTAAAATTAAGGAAGAGTAATCATTCTTGCTAGCTAGATTCTGATTTTTTTCTCTTTGCTAAAAAAAAAAATACAAGTACTGTCAAGGGACCCTTTAAATATGGGAGCCCTGGAAAGAAATCCAAGTTGCCCCACCCTAGTTATTGCCCTGTTGACCCCTCTGTTATGAAGACAGTTTTCAGTCAGGCAAGTACCAAGACTTTGTTAAACACCCACTATGTGCCAGGCACTTTGCTAAGCATTTGGGGATACAAAAAGAGGCCAAAACAGGCCTTGTTCTCAAGGACCTCATAATCCAATGAGAGAGACAAGATGCAAACAGTGAAGTACAAACAAGATAGAGTAATTGGAAATAATCTTGGAGGAAAGGTACTAACATTAAGGGAAGTCAGCAAAGACTTCTTGTAAAAGATAGGATCCTAGCATGAAGGAAGCGAGGAGGCAGAGATGAGGAGAGAAAGAGGGAGACATCTGGAAATACTCAGGTTAGGAAATGGAATGCCACATGCAAGGAAGAGCAGAGGAGGCCAGTGTCGCTGGATTGCGGAGTGTGTGAAGAGTGCTAAAGTGTAAAAAAACTGAAAAAGTAGAAAGGGGCCAGGTTAGGAAAAGTTTTGAAAACCACAGAATTTTACATTTGAGCCTGGAGGTAATAGGGAGCCACTGGGGTTTAGTGATTTTGGGGAGAGGGGTGATATGGTTCCCCCCACATTGTAGGAAGATCAGTTTGACAGTTGAGTGGAGAATTGATTGGAGTGGTCAAGTATAAATACAAAATAAATAATAATGATTATAAATGAGACCTCTTGTTATTGAGTCATTGTTTATTGAGAGCCTACTGGGTACAGTGGAAATTTAGAAAGAATATTTTAGATGTAATATATTCCCTAATGAAGACTATAATCTAATAGAGAAAACATTAATAAACCTGTGAAAAACATATAACAACAAAAATAGAATAAGTTATTATAGGACTGTATGATTCTCTTCATAATTGTTGAAGGGTTTTCATAGTCTCTGCACATCTACTTCCACAAAGCCATATGTTACGTAATATTGCCCTTATCAACGACATTGCATAATAGGATCATTGACATTATAAGTAAATCCTAGATCTTTGTGAAACCTGCTGTTCTAGCATTCATTTGATGAGCTGAGGCGAAGCTTAAGCCTTAAGACCCACAATGCATGTTCAACTTTTCTGCTTTCATGGAACCATTTGATGCCCTTCACTAGGGTATGCATGAACAAAGAGAAGAAGCAGGGGGCTTGAAAGGAGATGGTGAGAAAAAAGGTGGTTAGAACAAATGGCGTTGAAGATAAATGGTTTATCCCATCTAGTTCAACTAAAACATCCGGGATTTACCTAAACCCACGCTAAGCATCATTGTTTAGACTTTCTGATCTAAGCAGCCAGAGTTGGGAAAAAAATATGAAATGACCATTACTGTTTTTCTTATTCCATTTTTGATATTGTAGAGCAGATCCAAGAATTTCATTGTGATTTTCAGCAATTTTATGTCTCCCTAAATCTTACACATAAATTGTAAAATGACGAATCGCATAAGAGGCATGAATAAAAAATGGGATGTATCAAAAGCTGAAAAGAACCGTCTTTTCTTTTTCAGCCCTTTCGTTGTCTTTAGCATTGTCTTCATTGTCTACAAGCCTCAGCTTATAAAGCCTAGCTTCAGTGTTCCTTACCCCATAAAGTATAAATAAAGGAAATGGGTCAGGAAAAGGAAGAAAGAAGTTGTATATGCTAAAGAGGGTGAAATCATGGCAACAACTAATACATAAACTTCTGATAAGATAGAAAGGTGGCTATTTTAAAGCCTAAGCAAAATAGATTAATCAGTAGTGAAAAGTCTACATACTTGTTGTATATTGATTATAGGCATGCAATAAAAATGCTTCATGTGTGATCTTTGTATTAGGTCATTCTAAATACAGAGCTATCTTCCTTTTAGGTTAATTTGTGTGTTCTTCGGCTATTATGTTATTTCCCTTAGAAGAGAAAGCAGAGAGCATCTAGGTGGCACAGTGGGTAGAACACTGTCCCTGGAGTCAATAGGACCTGAATTCAAATCTGATCTCAGACACTTGACACTAACTGTGTGACTCTGGACAAGTCACTTAACCCCAATTGCCTTGCCAAAAAGAGAAAAAGAAATAGCTACTAGGTGGGGATTTTTTGTGTGCAGGTCCTGACACATAGCAAACATTGAACAGTAGAGAAATTATATGTATTTTATCTAAAGTAAAAAGCAAGTGAATAATTTAAACATTTTAAATACAATGACTATCTGAGCATCTAAGGATAAGATGAGATTGCAAGCTCTTCAAGGGCAGGTGCTGTATGTAGCTTATGCTTTTTTATGTCAAGCAATGCAATCAGCATCCTGCTGGGTGAACAGCAAATGCTCAATAAATATTCAGTTGGTTGATTTAAGATGCTTTCAAGCTGCCAAGGAATTAGCTTGTTGAGATAGAATCACACCAAGGAAGAGCTTCTTCAGCCAATCAGATTGTAGCATTTGTCTCTTTTAAATATAATTTTTGCTTGCATATGTCAGTAATGAAAACGCCTTGCTTGTCCTCCCGTCTTTGGGTTGGTCCAGTCGTACAGCAGCACAGACAGGGTGTTTTCTGCCTAGATTAGCTTGTCTTTCAATGACCAGGACAGACGCATGAGAGAAACAACTTCAGTCTCTGTGGACAGGGGGCTGGCCCCATTACTCTCAAGCTCTGTGGCTGGCTGATTCATGGTGGAGCACTGTTAGGCTTGGGCCTGAAGAGGAGCCAAGAGAAAATGGAGCTTCTTGCTGGAGTGCCAAATAATGTGGAAGGACAGGACTGGGGAATTCAAGTGGCAATATTGTCTTACCAAAAGGACACCAGTAAACAATCTAATGTGTGTTAGGAGATAGATGGAATTCTAAAGGAGAGTTCAGCATTCTGATAAGCATACTTGGTAGAAATTGTTCTTTATATACCGACTGGCACTGTACCGCTAATAATAATTATAATGGTAATAACATGATTATAATAATGATGAAAATGGAAGTGAAAACATTTTTCAAAGAGTGACACACTTGATTAAAAGATGGGAGTTAACTTTTCAGTTCAAATCCAGCAAGACATCCAGCTAGTAATGTAACCTTGTGGTTACAGAGAAGAGAGACCAGTGTTCGCTCTGGCCTCCTAAATATTTTCCCTGACTCCTTTCATACAGCCAACACATCTTTGTTAAGTTGCTGTAACAAAGATCCTATCAGTGGCCATATCATCATCTGCCATGCAGGTGGCAAAATCTCCCCCCGGCCCAATTTGTATGTGACTATGCTACCCTCCTCTCCACTCACCCCCAGCACGTACCAGTTATACCCACTTTGGGGCTGCCAATCTGTCAGGAGGCCCATAGGGAAGGCCACATGCAGAGCTGTCTTGGCCATGCTTAGCTTTTTGTCTCAGCCTGGCATTTTGTCAATGTATAGAGTCCCTGGCATCTACACCAGGAGACAAGCAACTCTTTTGTAGCTAAGAGTATCAGGGAGTCGTTTGAGGGCCTCATGCCAAAAGTGGGTCTTGAATGACATCTTGATTTCAAAAGTAGCCCTCTCCCATGGTTACCCCTTCTCTCTCTAATAACTAGGTTCTCGTGCCTCGGGATGGAGCCTTACGACCTTATACTCCAATTCTAATAACTAGATCTCTGTTTTCTTCTGCATTCTCAAGGCCCAACCATGGCACTTTGCTCTACCCTCTAGTCTCATTTTCTAGGAGTTCTGCTTTGTTCTCCCCAGTCCTTGTAAGCACTCCCTAAGCCTAAGCCTTCCCCCAGACTTCCATCTCCTTCTCCAGACTTCTGCCACTTGCTGCTGCCGGTCTCAAACCCTAGTCACAAACTCCTTTGCCAACTTTCCGGCATACCCACCAGCTGTCCTCCTTTGGCCGTCCCCATCTCTTAGTCTTCCTATACAGACCTCTTCCAGGTTCCCTGTGCTAAACTCTCTTGACATTTCACCTGTCTTTTAAATTCCTTCTTGTTATGGAGGACTAGGAGAAAGTCTTCATCACATGAGAGTCTTTCCCAAATTTCTTGCCCTCCTGCTGGTGGATCTCTCTTGTTTTGGGGTGTAGCTTCTTCTTTTGGCCAATATTGTTGGCCCTTGAGACCCAGTACTGACAGGATGATGTAGGGCTGAGGCACAAAGATGATGTTTTACTATAAGTTTTGACTGATTTTCAAAAATTTCCTTCAAGTCCAATCTCTGAGTTCATCAGTCTAGTTTGTATTTCTTAATTTTTTAACTCTTTAACTCTTTCCTTGTGAGTCTATCACCTCCCAGCCTCTTCTGGGTGCTCTACCGTTCCATCAAATGCCCTTCCTCAAATCTGTCCTTACTAGTACAACTTATGTAGGTGGCCTTTAAGTAAAGTGGCATCTTTCTTCTCCCTCCTCCACTCTTCCTTATACATCAGCAATATCACCTATTCCTCTGTATTGATCTAAAGTAAAGAGCTTCCCATTTGTATCTCCTCCCAACCCTATTAAATAAGGGTAGATGGTCAATCATAGCCAAGATTTCTCTTTGCAGCTATTATTTGGGGAGTGGGGGCTTGTGTACTCTGTGAAGTTGTCTGTGTGGGTACTCCCCCAGTAGTGCTAATCATAACCATCCATAGGTTTTTCCCAGAAATTACTAGTTATTTCAAAGGGAACCCTACATACAAAAGAGTATGTGGGGTAAAAATACCCACAAATTTGCCCTAAAAGTAGCACTAAATAAACCAGAATCATTCAATAGTATGATCTTGCAGGTGTGCTTATACAGTAGGTAAAAAAATTTATAGAGGGATATTTTGTTGCTTTCCAGAAATGCCTCCAGATGAAAAGTTGAAAGGTACATAATGTTCATTGTGGGCCAGCTAGTTGGTGCAGTTTATAGTGTGGGGCCTAGAATCAGGAAGACCTGAGTTCAAATCCAACCTTAGGCACTTAGCAGCTGTGTGACCCTGGGCAGGTCGCTTAACCCTGTTTGCCTCAGTTTCCTCATCTGTAAAATGATCTGGAGAAGGAAATGGCAAACCATTCCAGTATGTTTGCCAAGAAAACCCCAGAAGGGGTCACAGAGTCTGACAGGACTGAAAAACTACTGAATAACAACAGCGTTCATAGTGCATCAGTGTAGTCAAATACATGTGTGCAGGGATGTGCACAACACATGCACATCTGCTTCTAAGCTGCTAGCGCTCTTCAGCCAGCTCGATTCTAGTTGTGGTCTAGCCAACAGTTGGATAATGCAGGATTGACAAACCACACACAGAAGAGAGTCCAGTATTACTGTGGTTCACCCAGCACTATGCTGCCCCCAATCCCGTTTCACACCTCCATAATTCAGACAGGCTATAGAACTCATCAAAGCCTAAATCTGAGTGATAGCTTTCATTAGCATACAACCCTTCCAAATTAGACTAAAAAGTGTTATGGCCTATATACTGTAAAGTCTCTTTGAAGAAGCTGATTTTTTTTAACTGATATTTCCTTGTTATGCCCTTGGTATTCCATAGCTGTCCTGTTTAAGCACTGAAGCAATTAGTTTTGAGAAGGCTGATTCTTCAGGGTCCAGTGCTTTCCTGCCTTTCATTTGCTGAAGCTGTACATTTTAATGAAGTTGTTTCATCTCTGTTGCCAAACACTAGAATTTTGCTGCTTCAATTCTAATTATCTCTGTTGGCGAATGCTGTGTTTTATTAGAGCTGTCAAGTGCACTGTTCATTAAATGTCCACAGTCTGTGGTGTCGTGCACACAAATTAGATCAGCTTTGCTCGTTGATGGATTATGTAGAAGTTAAGTATTTTCTTCATAAACCTTTAAAATGTTGTACACAAGCCATCCCTGGCCTGGCGGGGTGGGCAGAAGACATGCATGTTGGCTGAGCCCTGCTTCCTGTCTCTCAGCACTTGGCTGAGGGCAGTACTCAGTTACCGACAGCGAACCTCTAGGATCTGCTCGATTCTTTCAGCTTTCTCGTTCAAGGAGTTGTTTCTTCCTGCAGTTCCACAGCATCATTACCAAAGTGTAAAATTATGCATTTGACAGCGTAGCGGTGTATTAGGCTCTCTCTTTGTACATCAGATTTCCTTCCGTTGTTTTCTTCCTTTATCCATTTCCCACCACCATTGTAAAGCATAAACGTGTTGTGTTTTTACGTGTGTATCTTTTCAAGTTGCTTGTTTTTGTCAGCAAGAACAGGCTTGATAACGGCCTGAATGGCTCTCTTCTATAACACTTTACCCAGCGTTCACCGCTTTTCAACTGCAGTTACACAGGCTTTCTTCAGAGGCTCTTTGGGGGGACATTGTTTGCGACTCTAGGGAGCCCTCTGACAGTTCCCCCAGAGAGTATTGGCAGCAGCTGTAGCGGGAGCAGTTCATCCGCCTCCTTTCCTGTTTCTTCTTATACCCACCGTGTCATCAGCACATTATCTATTATTTGAGTAAATACATCAACCTAATGACCCTTTGTAAATGGCCCTGCCCTTGAGAAGCTCTGAGACTGCTACAGGAAAAGACAGGAAAATATTCAAACATCAAACTAGCAAATGGAAAGGGAGATGTTTCTCTCAGTTCAGTGCCTGGATTACTTGGTCATACCTAAATCTGTGTTTGCAGTAGTTTCTAATGCAGTCCTCAGGACATGGAGACTGAATGAGGTCATTGATAACCTGGAGATCTTGACTGCTCTATAGCTTGCAAAAAAAGAACGAATTTCCCCGCTGGTTGGTGAAGGATTGAGGCTGGGGGATGGTGGGAAGAGTGTAGCAGAGACCATTCAGATTCTGCTTACTTCACAGCATCACAGGGTTCCAGGGTCTCATTGGTTTATCTCTGTATCTTTCATTAGCTAGCATATACAATTGGAGACTGTATCATCCGTGATTTTTATTAAAAGAATTATCAGTGTCACTTAAACCACATTCACCTTGCATGGTAGAAGAATGAGATGTTTTATAACTAGCAACTTTATTACTGTGAGGGTATAATAGAAAAGGTGAATTTGGTCATAAAAATGTTTATATCAGAGAAATGATGGATTTCTTTGCAATAAGAATTTTTATTCCCTGGCAGGTCTTTGTATAAGGAGTGTCATATGTCATTTTACCAAAGGAAAAAAGAAAGATTTATTATCTGCACATTCCTGTTTTTCACAAGAATAGTTTCCTTATGTATCATTAGTTACCTTGTCATGACTAACATGAAGTGTCATCTTGGTGCTTATTAATCAACTCTCCCTTCAAACCAATCTTAAGAAGAATAATTAAATTACTCTAGTGACAGATCATCACTTCCACATTTATCTTTTTTTCACGTAGTATCGTAGAGTATAATATATCCTCAAACCTCAGACTCACCTATAATGACTACTAATTCAGGGACTCTGGGACTGGGAGGATTTTTCTGTTTCTGAACTTGCCAGGCAAACCACTTCTTAGGATTACAGAGCAGAAGGGCAGAGGTTAAGCCCATAAGAGACCAAATTATACCTTTAATTACGTGTGTTTACATACACACATATATTCGCATATATGTGCATATATACACGTGTTCAACCTTCAGTTGTATATATAAAACTCTGTTAATACTGATGAAAATGTGAGTTATCAAAGCTGAAGGAAATTACAGGACAAACACAGGCTGAAGTTTTATATATGTTTTTATTTTAGGATCGAAATTTTGAGGTGCAGTCCTGCCATGCATTCATCATGCTTTTTTAAACTAATGCAATATTTCCTTTTAGCTGTGCTGATTTGTTATTGGACTTTGTGATTAATCTTGGGGTTTTCAGTGTCCCCACAAAATCCTAACACAATGCTTCATTCTGGTCTAGAGCTGACACTGGCCTCTCCAAGGCCAATGCAGCAGAACCTAAGCTGTGGCTACTTCTACCAGCTTAATGGTCCTAGCAATAGATGGCACCTGAGGCAGGGATGCCTTCCACATCTGATTGTTAAAAATCTAATTAGATTCATTTTTTGGTGGTGTTATTGAATACTTTCCAGATTCAGCTCTTCCTGATGCATTCTTATAGGAGCAGCCTTGCTGAGTACTAGAGGTTTGGCATCAATATTTAGGCCATTTGGTGATGAATTCTTTGTTCGTGGCCATTCATGAAACAAAGAAAAATAGAAAATTGCTTTCTTGTGACCCCCTTCTCTTTCCTCAGAGTTAAGTGGTGGGGGCATAAGAAAGGGAGGAGATGGTGCCTAGAATCACTGTTTTTAGATCCTCCCTCTATAAAACTTAGCTGTTGGTATTCTAAACTTAAAATGTTCATACAATAGTCAACAAGAGAACATAATATTGGAGAAACTAAATTGTTTCAGTCTTGATGATAACCAAATATCATGGTAGCTAAATACCAGGATGACCCACAGGTTTTCCTTGGAGAGGTAAATAGAGTTAGTATACCTGGCTTTGTCACGTGTTCAAAGTCAAATAAGCATTTTATATTAAGCACCTATTTCGTGCTAAACACCTATGCTAAGTATTGTCCAGACATCATTTTATTTGTCAGTACTCGTGATGAATATTTTTTTTGAAAATAATTGCAACTTAGGCACCAGCATTTGTTGCAAACAATAAGAAGGTAGAGAAAATCTACGTTAAAATTAAATCAACATATATTTTAATACTTGGTGACATCAGTGCAAACATGGAAATAAGTGAGGGTGGCGAATATATATTTGAAATGTTATTCAAGAGTAAGGAATGAGAAAAGACTTTGATCTCCTTGACAAGGGGAAAGATATAGCAGGCAAGGCAACACATGTTTAGAATATGAATTAGTTTATAAAATCTTCAGGAAAAGGATGGTGGAAGACCATAAACTGTATCACTTCATAAAAGAAAGAGAAAAAGTAAAAACAAATATAAGTTTCAAGAAAGCTTGTAGAGGTACCCAAGTAAGCAGTCAACCTAAGAGCATTTAAAGATGAAACTGGAATCTTTACAATTGCCCTAATCCCCTATCCCCTGGCCCAAAATATGGAAAAGATCTGTGAAGATGTTTATAAAAAACTATTTTTATCATTAAATAGCAGAGCTGTCATGTTGTAATACTAGATGAGCTTTTTCCTCATACATATGAAGTCATGCAAAACATATTTCCATATTAGTCATGTTGTGAATTTTTAAAGCAAGAAAAACAAAGAAAATAAAATATGCTTCAACCCACACTCATAATTCATCATTTCTGTCTCTGGAGGTAGATGGTATATGTCATCATGATTCCTTTGGAGTTGTCTTGGATCATTGTATTGATAAGAATAGCCATGTCTTTCACAGTTGATCGTCATTATAATATTGCTGTTACCGTGTACACTGTTATTTCAGTTTTGTTCACTTCACTTTGCATCAGTTCATATAAGGTTTTCCCAGGTTTTTCTGAAACCATTGACTTCATAATTTCTTTACAGCACAATACTATTCCATCATAATCACATACCACAACTTGTGCAGACATTCCCTAGGTGATGGGCATCCTCTCAATTTCCATTTCTTTGCCACCACAAAAAAAGAGCTGCTAGAAATATTTTTGTACATGTGGGTCCTTTCCTTTTTTTTCTTTGATCCCTTTGGCATACAGGCTTAGTAGAGGTATTGATGGGTCAAAGTTTTATAGCTCTTTAGGCACAGTTCCAAATTGTTCCTCAGAATGGTCAAGCCAGTTCACAACTCAGCTAGCAGTGCATTAGTGTACCTTTGTCCTCATCCTCTCGAGCATTTGTTATTTTCCTTTTTATTTATTAGCCAATCTGATGGGTTTGAGGTGGTATCTCAGAGTTGTTTTATTTTTTATTTCTTTGATTATTAGTGTTTTAGAGCATTTTTTCCAATGACTATTACTAGCTTTGATATCTTCATCTGAAAACTACCTGTTTATATCATTTGGCAATTTATCAATAGGGGAATGGCTCTTATTCTTACAAATTTGGTTCACTTCTTTATATACTTGAGAAATAAGACCTTTGTCAGAGCAATTTGCTGTAAATTTTCCCCCCAGGTTCCTACTTTTCTTCTAATTTTGGCTGCATTGGTTTTGCTTTGCGAAACTTGTTTAATTTCATGCAATCAAAATTGTCTGTTTTACCTCTCATTATACTCTCTATCTCTTCTTTGGTCAGGAACTCTTCCATTATCTGTAGAGCTGACAGGTAATTTTTTTCTATGCTCCCCTAATTTGTTTATGGTATCACCCTTTATTTCTAAATTAGATGAGCATTTTGAGGAAGTATAAATGGTACCAAAGAAATCAAAGATGGGGAAACAACTGGACCAGACCAAGCATGTTACAGGAGGTTTTTGTTAGAGGTGATGCAGCTGTGAAGGCATTCACAAATCAATTCACAGGGTATTCGAAGGAAGGAAAATTATCTTAAAGCTGTGTAAAAATCTTCAGATTTCAGTATCGTTGCTGCCACTCCCCACAAGCCCCAGGAGACATCAGTAAGTATCAGCTCCAATGCCTGCTTTCTCATCTATATGATATCTTATAAGAATAATCCAAATACGCCAAAAGCATCCCTTACGAGGACATTGGAAGGTAATACGCCAACTTTACGAGTGATATCCTACGCCAGACCATCATCACATAACGAACTGAAATATGCAGAGGATATAAGATCTCACTCTGGTTTTTTTGTTTATTGGCTATAAAAATAATTTGATTTCATAGAACAAAACACTGTTTTAAAGGCTTTTCTTTAGCAAGATGTTTTTATGTAAATATTGTGCAAGAAATTCTTCAAGAGATATAATGATAAAAATAACATTGATTGATTGCTCTTATTAGCATGAAAGATATAGATGTGCTTGCCAAAACTTTTTGCTGAAATCATGTAGGAGACCCAATATAGAATAAAACTCAAAGAGACATTCTCAATAGATGATAACATCTTCCAAAAGCTCTTGGTTGTGGAATACATTCTGCTAATTGCATCAAGCTTGGTCATATTGTGGTCTTCTAAATGAGATCTATCATCACTTGAAAAGATTTTTGTCCTTACAGGAAAAACAAGCAGATAAAGAAAGGTTATTGTCCAAACTATGATATGCAGTTGAATGGAATACTTATAAAATTTGTCTGTCAGTCTGTCTGTCTTTCTATCCATCCTTAATATTTATTATACTTTAAATAGACACTATAATGAATAGATAATTTGCTGGGCTCAGAATTGAATAGTAAGAAGGAAGGTGACAAGCCTTTGGTAAATCCTAAGTTCTTTTAATGACTCCACACTTCTCCAAGGAATGGAGACCTTTTTTTAAACACCAGTATCTTCTGAGAGACATAATTGATAGAAAGCTAAGCACAGAGTTAGGAAGAGTGGGGTTCAAGTCCTTCTTCTAGCACATACTGGCTCTGTGACATTAAATTCTCAAACTCTCTAAATCCTAAAACTCTCTAAGACACAAGTATAAGTTGAAAATCAGGTGCATCTCTGTGTTGTTAGGGGGAGTTTCATCATTAGATCCTTCCTGTAACAATGAAGTCACAAGTATAATCCAAAAAAATTCTTCTAGTGATATTGTATATCTTCAAATTATGAAACATAGACAATTTTCAAAGAATGGAAGTTGAGAATCATCTAAAGATAATGAAGAGGTAGATAGTGGATGGCAACAGAGTTCAACACAAGACAAGGAATTGTGCAGGTGGTGTGGTATAGAACAATTTTACCAAATACATGAATAACCAAAGAAAGAGAATGGACTAGTCATATAGGCATTATACTTGGTGTTCATGCAATGTCTAGAGAACACAGGAAACACTCCTTGTGGGATGGATAGACCCAAAGAGTTGACAAGAGTTGCATAGGATGGTTATACATAGATGAATTGTGACCAACATGATTGGAGGGAATACCTGTATCATGGAGGTCTCAAAGCCATTGGCATAATAGAGCAAATTGGAATGATAGCATTAGGACAAAAATAATTATCATTTGAACTTTAATAGGATATTAAAACTATCAAAAGTTCATGATAGTTCTGTGATGTAACCACAGTAACTCATATCAGCATATTTTTCAAGACTATAAATAATTAAATCTAATGCATTTTATAAACAGAAGCAAATGCAGTGAAAAGTCTTGAGAAAGAACCCATCTGCAGTAGTCTTTTGAACAGGTGGGATTAGAATATGAATTTTTCTGGATAGCATACCGAATTAAGACATTAAGAAAACATGCCATTGAGTATTAGAGCTAGAAGGGGTCTTGCAGATCATCATGTTCCACTTCTTATTTTACAAATGAAGAAACAAAGGGTCCAAACATGGTGACTTGTTCAAAGTCTCTCTCCCATGCAGCTCATTGAGCTAGAGAACTCAAATGGACCATTCCTGACTGATAGTCTGTATCCTATTGCCTTTCCTATTAGAAAGTAAGGCTAAATTTCAAAATACATAGGAAAGCTGATTCAAACATGGGAGGAAGAGACTCCATTTCCAAGCAGCTGCCTCTGTAATAAGGAATTCCTCCACTAAAATTCTATTACACTGATTTATTGTGAAGTAGATGGTGAACCCCCTGGGTTCTTGAGAACCAGGTCAGCAGAGCAGTTCTACCAACATGATTAAGTTGAATTTGTCATCTAAGTTTGGCAGCATGATGGATAGACTTGGAGTCAGAAAGACTCTGTGCAAGATACTCCACCTCTCTTCACCCCAGTTTCTTCATCTGCAAAATGGAAATAATAATAACCCCCACCTTACTGGGTTGTGGTGAAGATCAAATGAGATTACGTATGTAAAGTGCTTGGAAAACCTTAAAGCATCACAGAAATGCCTGTTTATTATTATTATTATTATTATTATTATTATTATTATTATTATTATTATTATTATTATTATTTATTAGAAGGTGGGGCCACCAGGAGATTGTTATGGCTATTCCAGCCCACAAGACCATCTCCTAAGGCACAGAATCTGCTTTGCTGGAGCATGTGCTCAGGCCAGCGAAGCACAGATCTTTGAGGCAAGAAAGAAGTTAAGGAGTTTGAGTAATTCCTGATTCTTTGCTCCCTTCATGCCCATGAGGGTTCAGTAGAAGGACTGCTGAGGAGATGGGTTCAGATCCTGGTTCTGCTGCTTACTATCCGTGTCGCCCTGGCTAGGTCATGTAACCTCCCTAGGCCTCGGTTCCTCATCTGCAAAAAAAGTGGCTGCACTTCTAGATTCCCTTCCAACTCTCAATCCATCAGCTTATGGTCCTTTACCAGGCTCATTTTTCATTGCTGTTTGGCTTTGTTCTTTCCAAGTCTGTTTGAAGTGCCATCATCTAAACATCCTAGAGTCACAGGTTAGAATCCACTTATTTCTGGCTCATTTGTCATCTTCCCAACACATTCTTTTTGAGCCATGAGGTTACTGTTAGGTTCATTGAAATGAGTTAATGGGCTTTCCAGAACAACTGACTTCCTACCAAAGAATGTCTTAGGCACTGAGGAGAATTTGCTTCATTAAGCTATCAGAGATAATCATTAAACCTCGTGGAAGGACGTTGGGGACAATCATTTGCTCATTCATCTTTATTAGTGCCATGGTTGTCTGTGGGCATGATTATGATGGTAATGAATGTTTGTTGCAGGAACACCAGGAAAGCATTCTGGGCAACACCATGCAGAGTGTCATCGCCCTACTCAACAATCTGGTTGCCTACAAAGAGTCGAATATGAAGCTGCTCTACGAACAAGGTAAGGGTTTTCTTGGAACCAAGTTCTGGCTGTAATGCTGTTGAGAATAAGCTGGTTAGATTTTGTTTACAAAACTAAAATCTACCATTTAATACAGCGATCAATTCATTTCACTAATGCTAAGATTTCATGTTTTATAGCTATAATATAGAACTCACTATTGTATAAATGCTTTTCATTTATTCATTTCAGTGGTGTGGGGACCCCTTCCTCCAATATAGATCATAAGTCCTTTCTGTACTTTAATAAAGAGTTTCATGATTTAAAAATGCATGTTTTAAAAAGCAATGATTTAAAAAAGCATGTTAGCTTATTGCTGAAAACTATTACCTATAGAGCTATAATTAGGTTTAGGATGAGCGGGTGGCCTTTGTCCCAGAGCATTGAAATTTAGAAAGTATGACTGAATTTAGCACCCTAGATCCCGAGAATAGTTCATTAGATAGGAAGTTGCATCCCTCCTGGCCTAGTAAGGCTAAGATCAAGTGTTAAATAGGAAGCTGTCCTAAGGTGTGCTTCTTTTCCTCAACAGGCCCCACAGTTGGCCAGAGCTCCGCCCTGCTCCTTCCTCCCTCCCCATGACTTCTCTGCAGCAACAATAGACTTAGGGTACCTTGGATGCCATATCTCTGTCATTCCCTCCCTAACCCACCTTGTGTCTACCTTTTCTGGGTTGAGCCTGTCTGCACTAAGCTCAACCAACCGTTAATCTGCAGAGGTGTAGTCTACCTCTAGGCATCTACCACCATGTCTTTAAGCCTCACTCTATCTAGAAATAAGGTTAAATACCAACAGAAAAAGATCTAGGTTCTTAAAAGATCACTATCTATATAAGAAGGGATACTTCGCGTCCAGCTTAAAGTTTCCTGCTTTCATTAACTTTCATACCCATTCAGCTATCGTTAGTGGAGAGAAGCAGAAATTAGGCACATTCCTCTTCTACAGAAGCTTCATAAACGTCAAGAATGGGGTTTTTACTAAGTCATTTTCTCAACTCTTTCTTCTCCAGGTTAAAGAGTTCTAATTCTTTTCACTACCTTCTTTTCTACAACTTTAGTCACATGTATTGCTTTACTCCTGGTCCCTTCCCCATTTACAGATTTCCTTCAGCTGAACTGAGGCCTGATCAAAGGATCAGAGCACATTCACCGAGGCCTAATTAGTTGCTTTCCAAAGACACTAATATTTACTCGTAAAATAGTGAGAATGAAGAAGAATCTGAAAAGAAGATTGAACAACTTTCAGTATTCTTCATTTAAGCCTTCCTCACAGCCTCACCAGGATAGGGGTGTAAAGCCTCAGTTCTCAAAAAAAAAAAAAATGCTAAAGAAGCCCAAGCATTTACTGGGCCTGCCAAGCTAGAAGGACTTTCAGTCCTTTTGGACGTCTTGCTTTTGGTAGTAGGTTCGAACTAAGTCTTCCAAGACATCCATACTAGAAAGCGTCACGTGATTTTCATTCATTCATTATTTCATATGGTTGTTTCAGTTCATACAAAGAATTTTATTTACAAACTTTCCTGGAATCAGATTCCATGTTATAAAATACTCAAGTGATTCTTCCGTTGAAGCTTCTCCCCATTTATTTGAAAAACATTTGGAAATTGGTTTCCTAATCAACTCTCATCTATTTATCCTAATGCTCACAAGAAGCAAAGCTGCAGACTATCCCAACAAATGAATCTGGCCTACTTTGAAGCACTGTCCATAAACATGTTTTCCTTTAGTACAAAAGAGCTTTGCTTTCCCAGCACACACAGCAGCTAAAGATGATGGGAGGGACCCCATAAGCCACCAGACAGGTGGTGAGTCAAAGCCAGTTTGGTATCAAAATGCCACGTGATTCATACATGAACTGCTAAGAACGAAGTGCTCTTAGTATTCTATGTATTTTGTCTCTTTCTGCTGTGCTCATTTACATTTATTATTGTGAAACTCCTCTGCTCTGAAGCTGTTTTCAAGTTCAACTCATCACATTTTTTTTTGGTTTCAAACATTTTTATTCTTATCAGGGAAAGAATTCATAACATCAGATAAGACCTTTTCTTTTGTTTGTATATTTAAAAAATAACTGAATTATTAACATTTAAAAACTGGCTGCTGGCTAGTGTCTATGCATTGACCTTTACATAATGGATATTAATACAAGTTTCTGTATTACTGGCATGACAGTATGAATGATGGATTTACATGGCAAACTGTGGTCATCCAATAAACCACAGCAGCTCCAAAGGAGCATTTAAAGAAATTATGTATGTCCTCAATAGCTCATGATGGCTCTAAAAAGAAATTCTCATTTCTCAGGAGGTTTTATTACAAAACTGCCTAAATCGGTATTTACCCAAGAGACCAGAAAATCACTTGGGTAGATGCTTTGGCTTTATGGATCAGTAGCATACATTCCACAGTTTTCAGAAAACCCTTTTCTTTTAAAAATAAAATTCAAAATAGTCTTAAAATAACTAAGCCTCATGCAATTGTCTATATAATATACCTTTTAAGTTAAGATATTTGCAAGATAAAACAAGATATTTGCAAGATTATGCTATTAAATTGTAGCATATGTCAAGAGGTAGCAGGAATTGTATGTATTTAAATCTGGCACTTCCTTAAAATCTTAAGAGTTTGAAATATGTTTTCAGAGTATAGGACCAGTAGAAATTGAAACAGTTCTAAGGATGAATTTAAAAGCCCTAATAAATAAATGTACCTTAGAGGTCATCCAGTTTTCCATTAAAGTTAGAAATACCTTTGTAGCATCCTTAGTTGATGGTCATTCCAACCTTCAATCAAAACTTCTCTTAATGAGAAGCTTACTACTTCACAAAGCATCTGTTTAGTTTTTGGATGGCTCTAAGTATTAGCAAAGGCAAATCTCGTATTAAATGAAAATCTGCCTCCTTGTAATTTGTACCCAGAGGACCTACTTAAGCCTTCCAGGCCTACACAGAATTCAGATCTGTGGTCTAAATTTATTTGGAGAATACTTCACAGAGCAAAATCTTTGAAGAGACTCTAAAATAACCCTTTTAAGGGTTGGGAGGATCTGAGCAGACTCTTAGAGCCCAGTCAGTTAACAATCTAAAATTATTTTTAATCAATTCATGGTGAGGGTCAACAAAAAAAGCTTATTTCTCGTTTAAAAAATAACAGTTGATGTAATCATTTGACTTTGGATAATGCTTTTCCTTTAAATCCTCTGTAAGTTTTATGGGCTTCAGTTTCCTCATCTTTCAATGAGGGACTTTGACTAACTGGTTTCACGCAGCGAACTCTCCATTATAGTTTATGGATGTTATATCTCTTTTCTCCCCTTGTTTACATTGGCTGCTCATTTTACTCATTGTTCACATTTCGAGCAAACAGTTTGGTGAATGAGATTATTGAATTTCATTTTTCCTTTTTATTATTCCTAGGGATAATTTAGTTTTTTGTGGGCGTAATCATCATCCTTAGGTAATTCCTCATCCAACAGATCTTTAAGAATTTCATTGAGGTGACATTACAACTGGCACTTTTTAGAACATACAGTACCAAAGGAAGGACCTTACATAGACTTTGAAGACACACAGCAAGCTTGTGAGGACATCGGGCTAGTAAAGTGGGGTCTTTCCTGAGCACTGCCCAGACCATCCCAGAGGCCTGAGGTGGCCCCTTTTCTTCACTCCAACCTTCTCTCCCAAACTTCTCCCATTCCTAGCCATATTGAAATCCTTCAAGTACCAGCTACTATGGCTGCCATCTCCCCCATGATTCCTTCTTGAGCTAACTGTTTAGAAGTTACCCTTTCCACTTTGAATCTCTCATGTCAGATCCAACACATATTCTAACTTGTACTGTAGGTACTTTTGTGCAAATCTTTCCCCCCTTCTAAATTACAAGCTCTTTTAAGGCATTTAATCTTTATATTCCTACTGTCTAACACAGTTTGTTGAAGTGAAATCTTCTTGTATCTCAAGAAATTTAAATGGACAGCCAGAAATAGAAAAGCCCTCACTTGATCTATCTTCCAACATAAGAGAGAAAAGGAAATTAAATGGTTCCTGGATCCTAAGACCACTGAAGACTTTTCAGATCAAAGTTCACCCTTCCATGGCCACTGGGAACAAAGGGTGCTAAAGCAGACCACACGCGTAGATATTCGGTGCTTCTTTGCACAAAGACTCTAAAGCCCACAAGACTACAGGGAGCACAAATTTCCAAGGTTAATGAGGCAAGCTGCATTGCAATAACCAGTTCACCAGTCATAGAGGTCTAGGTCACTGTTGAGAGGACCAAGCCTGGGAGGAGACAGAAATGCCAGCCCTGAAGAAAGGAAGGAAAGAAAGGGAACTCGTGATTGTGACTGCTGACTCTGATTTCAAGAGCGCATGGGAGAGATCCAGGGCTTTGTAGCTAATGAAAACTAATCTGCCTCAACTTGGGGCCAGCAGAACCCTCTCACAAATTCAAGACACCTCTTCCAACCTCTCAATGTAATTTCATTTTATCTACCTTGGGGTGTTTATCTTTAGGTAAAGATTTATTCTAGAGTGGAGCTGGTGCCTGGGGCCAGGATTTGGTGAGGCTCTTTTATTCCTTCAAGGGCTGATTATTCTACATGTCCCAAGATGGCACAGGCCTATTTTCTACTTTTATGTATTTAATAATATCGAAGTCCTTTTTTTTTGGAGGAACGGTTATTGAAGTATGATCCCAAATGTTCATATAAAAGGGACAATTAAAGAAATTTAAAGAAACACTTATAAATTTGACACTTACACTCTAGTGACCAATTTAAAGTGATAGGATTCAGGTGATTTTTTTAAAAGCTCTTGATTTTGTTCAGTAGTTGAAGTTTTTTCCTCTCAAATCAATTAAATATCAGCAAGGCACTGTATAATTCAATTGCAATATTTATTCTTCTGCATGTTCCTGCAGGTTATTTAAATGGGGGCGGGTACAGGGAATCATATTTCAACCCAAAGTTTTTATACCTGAATCAACATCCAATGAGAATGGAAATTGCCAGTAGTGATTGATTCGGCCGTAATTATAAAATATGTTCATAGTGTGATGCTAACCTATTCAGAAAATAACTGAAAGGTATGAATATAATCCTGGAGCAACATAGTCAGAATAAGACATCTGAGAAAAAATGTAGCGTAGCCTGTCTGGATTTGGGTATAAAATTAGTAATTAAGGTGATGATATAATAGCTGGATTTTGCAATCTTCATTGGCCTAAAGTTTCTGAGATTGCTACTTCCATACAGAGTGAGATGGACTGAGACTAATTTTTTTCAAGTTGTTTCTTATACTCCTATCTTTGCACTCCTTTTCTTCTTCCCTTCCTCCTCTTTTCCCTGTTATCCAAAAAAAAAAAAAGCCACCCAGTGCTATCTCAACTTTTAGTGCTATATATGAATTGAGGACAAAAGTGATTTATTTAAACAATTTTTCATCATGTTTCTTCCAAAAAGATGACAGTTTTATCTTTGAAGAAATATCATGTGGCATCAGCCAAGAATGTCATTTATTGAACTTTATGTCACTATAAATTCAGGTTGATTAGCTGATTTATTTTTGTTGCTTCTTTTGAGGTTACACTAACAGCAAACTTAGGTGACTTAATGATTCAATAGCACTTAATGCCACTAACATCTGGCAAGTTTCATGTGATGAAGCCCGCCTGCCTGTGAAGTGGACGTCCTAACAATGGTCTGTTTCACCCCCAAAGACCATGAAGCTGAAGAGCTTTCAAGGTTTGGGTGGAAGACACTGCAATTGGTTTATTTTTCATGCACTGATCAAAGCCTTGCAGGGAACCTGTTGATGCTCCCATGTACTCTTGTTAGGAAGCAGGAGATGGGTTCCTTCAGGGAAAAAAAATCCAAAGAGCAGCATGGTATAGTGGGGAAAGCAAGGGATTGGGAGTCAAAAGACTTCAATTCAAATCCTGGCAGTGTTACTTATTGTGTGAATTTGGGCAGGTCCTTAGTTCTCTCATATGTAAAATGAGATAATTGGAGTAAATTAAGAATTCTCAACCTTTTTTTGAATCATAGAGCAGTCTTATGAAGCCAATGGTCTCTTTCTCAGAATAGTGCTTTTAAAAGGCATAAATTAAAATACATAGTTTATACAAAGGAAACCAATTATATTGAAATAGCTATCAAAATCTAGTTTTTTTAAAATTCATAGACCCCAAGTTAAGAACTGGACTAAACAGTCTGAGGTCCCTTCCAGTTACTGTTTCTGCAAATTGGTCTTGTACTCCCTAACTGAATTGTGCCGCAGAATTTCAGCCCTACAAGGGTCACCTGACATTATGTAATTCCACCTGTACATGAACATGAATGCGGTGGGGGGGGGGGGCTGGAGAGGGAGAGAGAGAGAGAGAGAGAGAGAGAGAGAGAGAGAGAGAGAGAGAGAGAGAGAGAGAGAGAGAGAGAGAGAGAGAGGATCCAGAAGAAGGGTTCTGGGGCAAGAAAATGAAGGGGAGATTCATTAGGCTTATGTAACAGTAAGGTGAGGAGAGAAGTTCATATTCAGTGAGGTTCATGTCCAAAAGATCTCTAACCTTTGATTAACCACAGGCTCCGCCCTGAGCTAACATCATGCTGTTATGAGAAAACATACAGACTCTTTTGCACTCTGCAGTTTGGCTCCAACGTCTTTTTTTAGCCTCATTGATTGCACTTCACACTGTACGCTCTGCATTCCATATGAACTGAACTGTTATTAACTATTCCCCCATCTAGTCCTTTTCCTGCTTTCATAAATTCATACAGGCGATTTTCTCTTCCCTGGGATGTATTTCTTCTTTATTTCTGGTTAAAGAGCTTTAAGATCCAGCCTCCAAGGAAACCACTGTTATATGTGAAGGAGTCATAAAGTGAGCAATAGGGAAAAATAAGAAAAAAAACCCCACTAAAATTACCAGAGTTCTCAGGAAGAAGAAAACTCAATTAAGACCCTTGAGTATAAGTAGAAAAGACAACAGGGAACGTATTAATAGCTAAAAGAAATATGGCCTCCAGAGCAGAGAAAATTGTGCAGGCATCTATGAATAAGTATTATAAGACAAAGGAAAATGAATCAATACCTGATGAGGCAGATGAACCTATGGATTGCTAAGACAGCATGGAACTACAGCAGGATGTTCCCAAATGATTTAAAAGAGAAGTAGAATTATGAAAGCAAAATGTATGGCTTGCAAAGCAGAAATAATTGGCAGAATGGGAAACACTTGAACTCACAATGAGAAGTCTCACCAAAGAAATAAAAGGGGAGAATAACATATTGGGAGTGAAAATACATAGAAATTAACTACAGTATTGAACAGAGAAGCAGAAATCAGTGACATTATGAGAAAACTTGAGCTCCATGGAAGCTAAACATTGATCTTGAAGACAGAACTGTAGAGACAACTTAGAAATTATAGGTCTCCCCGAAGAACACTGTAATGTAAACTTGAATACCATAATCGAAGAAATAATAAGAGAAAACTTCCCAGAACCTTTGGACACAGAAAACAAAGTGCTAATTGAAAGTATCCATAAATCGTTTCCAGCAAAAACCAAGCTCAAAACAATTCTACTGAGAAACAACAGGTTCTATATGCAACCAAGAGAAAGAACTTCAGATATAGAGGAAAGGAAATTTAAATAACACAAGACTATTCTGTATCCACTAGAAACTGCAGGAGAAAATGGACTATGTTTCTAAGAGCAAAGGATCTTAAGGTGCAACCCAAGGTGAACTGCCCTGAAAATCTGAGCCTAATCAAATGAGAAAAATGAACATTCATTAAAAGAGAGGTAATTAAAACCAGGCATACCTGAAGAAAGTATTTCCTTCTCAAACACTTGAGATAACAGAAATCCACAAAGAATAAATAAATACAGCAACAAGGACAACAACAAAATAACAGCTGTGAGACCATCAAGAGATTTCTTTCTAAACATACATAAGGAGACAAGGGTGAAAGCAGTATTCAGAAATGATTATTGCTAATCAAAAGTGGTGGTGGTGGTGGGGCCGGGAAATAGTCCTGAAATGTCATGGACTAAGCACCACAACAACCTGCCTATAGGTGAACTAGTGTTCTTCAAGGGACTACATTGTAGAATTGGCAGGGGAGCTCAGAAGAGGGAGGGGAGAGGATAAAGATAGAGGGGAATATGTGATGTACTCTAATCAAGTAAAATACTAACAATGAGTGGGAAATAACTACTATAGTCTGTCTGGAAGAAGAGAGACTATAGGAGAATGGATAAGGATGCAAAAGAAGTTGAAAAAGGGGGAAAGGAAGAGGTAAAACCTCGTTTCATTGTTGAGAGAGTGGGTACCACTGATGAATGCTCCTATGGGAGAAGAGGCATGTTCTCCAAAGGGAAAGTGAAGCCATATGAGAGGTATGATCTTCAGGGATTTGGTGCTTATCCTGCATCGGAAGGGGAATCTGAGCTCTTGGAGGCAGCTCAGAAGGGTAGGGGGACGTAGCCCAAGGGAGGAGATTTCAGGGCAAATGGGAAAAAAATAACAATGTGGAGGGGAAAGGTTAGTGATGAATAATATGATAAAGGAACACGGGTAATTTTCCTGCATAGGACAGTGTCTTCTTGTCTGCAGGAATTGATGTAAGTGCAACAAAAAAGGGGAGGCCTTCCGGCAAAATCTAAGACAGCAACAAAGTGTTTAGAAGAAAATTCCATGAGGAGTGCAGGGTTTAAAGAAGGACAAAATAATCACATGGACCATTAGCCAAAGAATAAAAGTCCAAAATAGACAGAAAGTGAAGACAGATAATGAAGAGAATAAGAGAAAGAAATCATTTTTGGAAAAAAGCATAGGAAATGAACATATTAAAACCAAAAAAGTTGAAAAGGAAGATGGGAAAGGTGATTCTACATGACTACTTAATCAAGAGTGGGGGGTAGAGAAGAGGAAAAAAATAAATAATGAGAAAAAAGAATAAGCAAAACTATGAAACTGGAAGAAAGGGTAAGAAACAAAGGATGAAGGTGAAGGGAAAAGAGCCAGTGGAACTGTAACTGCCTTGAGACAAGTTAAAGGAAAATAACTGGAGACATAGTACTATGTTTACAGAGGAGGAAGGCAAAAAACTCTTAATTTGAAAAAAAATATATTAGAGACAAATGGAGGAAAGTAGAAATCTAACTCATATCTTTAAATGTAAATAGATTAAACAAATCCAACAAAATAAAAAAAGCGATAGATTGGACACAAAAACTAAATCCCATGACCACTTCCTTACAAGTTGTTGTTCAGTCGTTTTTTCAGTCATATCATGACCCTATTTGGGATTTTCTTAGTAAAGATACTGGAGGGGTTTGCCATTTCCTTCTCCAGTTAATTTTACAGATAAGGAAACTGAGGCAAACCGGGCTGAGTAACTTGTCCAGGGTCACACAGCTAGTAAGTGTCTGAGGCCAGATTTGAGCTGTGAAAGAGGAGTCTTCCTGACTCCAGGTCCAGTACTCTATCCACTGAACCACCTAGTGCCCTACACCAAGTTAGGAAACAATAAAATGGACTATTCCCATTGCTTAGTATTTAAGCGGAATTTTAATACCATGGTACCCTCCTTCTCCACAATAGGGATAATATGCTTATATTTATTCATCTTAAGTTATTCTTTTCACGGTAAGATTCAAACTCACATTCAACAAACATTTGTTATGCATCTACTACATACAAAGCATTACGCATTACACTAGATATTGAAGATGCAGACATGGAAAAGGACATTGGCTCTGTCTTTGAGAGGCTCACAAATTAATGAGGAGAAATATAACATTCATAAAAATAAATATGATACAAGATAGACTAATATCCACACCGAATAAACCACACTTCAATAATGTTGTGGAAGGGAGTTTAGACTAGTCATTTCTCAGGTCCCATCCTATTCTAAGATTCTGTGTTTTTGTTTTTTGTTTCTTTTGTACTTGCCAGAGTGTGTGAATACCCTGCAATCACCAAAATTGGAGGCATGGAGAAAAGTTAATGTAATGGAAGAAAGCTGTTCAGATGTAAATTGTTTTCTCTGAAAGTACTTCCACAACACGTTGAAACATACATTCACTTTTATTCCCTTATGTCTAGACTGCTGACACTCAGGATCTAAAGATGGAAATGAAGAACCAGGCAGGTTGTACAACCTAGGGAGATAGACAGCTAACATCTGGATTCCTTTTTTCCCCTTAAGTAGTTAAATCTATGCAGCCCCAAATCACCCAAAGCCTCTTTTCTGTTCTCTATTTTAGAGGAAAAACAATGAATGATGTCTGGTAGCAATTACTACAATCCTTCCCCCACCATATTAAGGAAATACTGGAATGCTTAAATTGAGGTTAGTTATTAAAACAAGAATAGTAATAAAACTTTGCAGAAGGAGCTTAATCACTCATTTGCGGATCATGAAAAAAGATAATAGTCAACCTTCACGGGTGAGGTGTCCTATTCATCTAGCGGTCCATTGCTTTGACTTTTAGTCAAATGTCAAGAGATTAATTAGATTTCAAAAGTCTTTATGTATGTCATATTGTTAAAGTCTGTTGAATCTTCCACACTTAAAAAGTGAGTCCCCAAAGACTAACAATCTTACGTTAACATTTTTAATAAAAAAAGGGCTCTATGTCAGTCCTCTCTTCTTATAGGTATATAATATAGTGATTGGCAAAATACAAAATGTACTTTGATCTGTGTAAGCCCCCAGTATTGGATGCTATCCAGTTCTTTTAAGAGTTCTTTCCCTCTGAGTCATCCCATTTCATAACTGCAAATAACTGAATAAATCCTCCACCAGTACCTCCCATTTTGTTAACAGCAGTTTTCACCATAATTGATTCTCATTCTACCTCAGACTCCCTCCTACTCTTTTCTCTAAGAACTCTCTGTCCTGTTCTCCACCACCACAATGTACATGGCATAATGCACAGACTGAAGAGACAGTTGAACCAGATTTCTCTCCTTTTCTTCCCCTCCCTCATCTTCACGGTGCTTGACGAACGCATCATAATGCATGCTCTAATGCTTCTAAGTGGGCCGCCCAGGATAGCCGAAGGACTGCTGGGCCAGAGTCAGAATGTAGGAACTCCTGACTGACCCAGCTCCAGACTTCCTTAGCTCCGTGGCCTAGTCAAACCATAGCACTTCCCTCAGCCTGTGTTTCTTAGCTATGATGTAGGGATAATAATTGCCCAGGCCACAATAGTAACATACATGATTGGGAGTAACAGAGGTACAGATAGACTAGGCTGATGTGGGCCCATAAAAACAGCCTGAGAGCCGTGACTCATATAGTACACAAACCCTGCTCAGGGACGAAATTGTCATCATTCGATCATTCCCCATCTGACCTCTTGGCTCCAATTCCCTCCCAAGAGTTCCTGAATCTCCTCTGCCAGGAAACCTTGTACTCTGCTCCCCTGCACTGAAATCTCCCATGGATCTCCTTGCTAGGTTTCATCTGCTAGTAAGCTTCCCCCGCACCCCACCCCTGAAAACCTACGACAAATACCCTTGAACCACTGACCATAACGTAGTTATGCGAACAAAATAAATAGTAACCACTTATTTGTATAAGGTTTTATTGTATACAAAGCACTTTGCTCACAGCATTCCTGTAAGTGACTGAGTACAGGTATTTTTATCTCTATTTTATACCTATAGAAACTGGTATTGAAACAAGTCAGATGACTTGTCTAGGGTCACAGAACTATTAAGTGTCAGAGCCACCAGGGTTCCTGACTCCAAATCATTCTCTTGACACTGTGAATGCAAAAGTCCTTTATATTCCTAAGGTTTATATTCCATAGAATGTTACTTCCTGGAGAGCCTGGACTATCTTACATTTACATTGGACACTTAATAATTGCTTGTTGCTTCATAGATGGATTATACGAATACAAGTTATGATCACTGACTAATTAGAGCAAAGGTCAAAAATGACAACAAAATGGGCTCTAACATGACCTACTTAAACAATTGGTTGACTGAAAAATGGGAAATGGATAAAACTAAAGTTAATAATTCTGATCATTACCATTTCCTAGATAAACACAAAATAGTAGCTGCAGAGAAACCAAAAAAGTCTACATAGAACCACAACAACACCACATACTACAATTTTTCATTCTCAAATTATAGACTAGGTGTGGGGAGCCTGCAGCCTCAAGACCACACATGGCCTTCTAGGTCCTTGGGTGCAGCCTTTTGACTGAGTCCAAGTTTTACAGAATAAATCCTTTTTTAAGGAGATTTGTTCTGTGAAGTTTGAATTCAGTCAGAGGGCCGCACTTGAGAACCTAGAGGGCCACATGTGGCCATAGTTTCCCGATCCCTGTCCTATATTCAAAAGAGCATCATTCCTTAAGCATCATTTGCTTTAAGAAATTTCTTTTTTTTTT
>CM053623.1:33953584-33984218 GCA_028646595.1 Phalanger gymnotis | reverse complement strand
GAATTGGTTCAGAGCCATTGTTTTATAGGTTTTTGGAGGAACTTGGTGGGGAGCTCACGCCAGTCACTGCTTCCCAGCCGCCATCTTGGCTCCGCCCCCCTGCTTTAAGAAATTTCTAAAACTGCATAAAACTTTAGAAAACAGAAAAACACTTAAACTCCTTGCCCAAAAGAGATACATAAAATACCATGACAGTATTGCCTCACAAAATTACAAAAAGTAGCAGAGAGGGGGAAAAAACATGATAAAAGCTTGGTGCGAGACTCAACTAGATCTTCCCCAGAACACTTAGAGATGAAATTGTGAGGACAACAAATGGATTTAAAATGGACAGATATGCTGTTGTTTCTGTAGTATTCTATTATTGTCAATGACAGTGGAACTGCCATCTTTGGACTTTAACACCTCAGAGTCTGTCTTTTATGATATCTGGGTTTGCATTCAAACATTGCAGTATTCGGGTTAAGATACCAATAACAATGCCTCTCTAGAATTACTAGCTCTACGACCTTGGATAAACTTAATTTCTATACGTGCATCAGCCCTAAGGCTCATATCCCAAGTCAAATACGGGTTGTCGTGTTGGTGGAGGGAGCATTAAGTGCTCCTCATACTCGTGAAATCACAAATTCATCACTTATTCATGCATTCTTGTAACACAGATTTAAAGCTGGAAGAGACCATAGAGATCTTATTAGAAAATGGGAAAACCCCTTAAAACAAATTAGGAATTATGGCTGGACCTGAATAAGTAAACTCAGAAGAAATCTGTGTTGAAGGTGATATAATTTTGAAGGTCTTAAGGTTCCACCGGTTAAGATATCTCAAAAAAGAGAAGATTTCAAAAGAATGGAAAATATCACAGAATTCAATATTACCAAAAAAAAAAAAAAAAGGTGACCAGTAAGACATCAGCTTGTTTTGGCCCATGTGCCTCCTTTCTCATCTTCATGAATTCCTTTTGAGATTTGCCTATGAAGGTATCAAAAGTGCCATTTATGAAAACATGAGAAAGGACCAGGGAGGTGTTCATAGACAATACTCTACCATGTCTGTACTCTCTGTCACACAGTCAGCTGAGAAACAGCTCAAATACAAGCTCCTACTGCCTTTACTATTTGTTGATTTTTTAAAAATTGACTCAGTAGATCAAAATGAAGTTTTAAAGGCTTTCCTCCAAAAAGATCTACACACATACATGTATGTGTACATATGTGTGTGTATAGAGATTATATGTTAACTTTTTGGTACATGCCACAGCAGATCATCCTATGATTAAAAGTAGCTGTCAAACAGCAAGCTATGTGTTCACCAAGAGTGTTCACCAATATCATGGGGGAGGGTACTTCGGTTAGTGCAGAGGCATCCCTAGCTTGTGGATGACATTGTGCCAAGTTGTATCAGGCCCACAAAAACTAAAGGTCCCCCTCTCAATGAAATGAATGACCACTCAACTGAGATCAGTTCATTTAAGAAAAATTGAATAGATAAAAGTGTGTTACCCAAATTAAATTGTTATATATCTATAAATCATAGAACAATAGTCTCCAAAGACTGAAAAGTTTCAGTGATCCAAAGGGCAGTGGAGAGAACCATGATGGACATAAGTTACGTGCGAGAACTTTACCAGATTTTGTTTGTAATAAGCGGTATAAAAGAAAGAAAAGAAGATAGGCTGCGTGTGTGTGTATGTGTGTGTGTGTGTGCGCGCGTGTGTGTGTATATATGTATGTTTATGTTGAGAGCAAAGGATAACTGAAAGGATTTAGAGGAAGACCTCTGGTGTGGAAGGTCATTTTACATAATATGAATAAGAATCTCCCAGGATGTAGTTATGTTTGCCAGTCATGATATTATTCAATTTGAAAAGATTATATTGACAAAATGTTCTACATTTAAAGCATTGACTTTAATGCAGTGTTCTTCCTAATGAAGATGGTCCTAGTGGAGCAACACCAATATGCCGTATATTTCAGGTTATTATTCTAGTAATTAGAGATTTACACTTATCTGTGTATGAACTTTCACCTAGAGCACCTTGGATTCAATGAGATGGGCTTTATGTGCCAGAGGACCTGTGTTTGTAGGTCAAATCTGCCACCACAAGACGAAATCAGGTTAACGGGACCACATAAGGACTGACCCTATGACACTACACTCTAACCAACTAAGTTATCTGGTCAAAATGCAGTGCTATACAGTTGTCATCCAATCACTGAAATTGTTTTTAAGGATAAGGTTGACCAAGTGATTTTCCACTGGCTTTACTTGAAAACCAGAGAGAAACAATCATGTTGGGGAAAGGACTTGAGAATCCAGTTTCGTTCAGCACATTTTTCTTAACTAAATCTTAAAGATCTGGCCAAACTGTAGAGTTTTAGGGCTTAAATTATGTAACCTAGGTGCTTGTGGCTAATAAATTGTATATTCACATCCAGATCCCCTGGGTATGTTTTTATACTTGTAAAAAGACAACTTCAAGATCGTTTTAGAGAAGATAGTTAGTTGCTTTTATTTTGTTTATGGGATTCCAATAACACTCTTAACAAGGAAAATGGGACCAGAGAAGTCATTTAATTCCCAAGGTCTAACACAGGCCTACTGCTTGGTTTTGCCTTCTTGATTATTCTATTTTAGAGCAAGGCAACTAGCCTTTAAAGCACTATATAAAAGTGAGTTATCATCATCATCATCTTTATTGTAGTATTAAAGTGCCATTATTATTAACCGAAGGCAATGGACAATTATATTATTGTGGATTTTATGGAACCTTCACACCAAAGAGCCTTGAAAGAAATGAAAGAATTTTCATACATACCTTAGTTTATTCCCTCACAACTGATATGTGTTATTGAAAAGATACTTTTTTCTGCTAATGATAACTTCCTTTGAAAGTAAGATTAAATAAAAATGCCCTTTCCTGTTAAATTAGTCTATTTCTAACTATTATAAATAGGCTCTAAAAAAGAGAAAAAAAGGTTTAATGGGAAGGAAAACAGAATAATGGTGTACCAGAGACAGGCTAGGAAAAAAAAGTGAATGAAGAAATGCAGGAGGAAAGATCAATGAGGGAGAATATGAAGGAAGAGACAGAAAAATGCCAGCTGCAGATTTCAGGAAATAACTAAAACTTGGATGGAAAAGCACCAACAAAGAATAACTCAAACTAAGACAATTAGGGAAGAGGCAAGAGAATGGTGACATCAGTCCTGCAAAGCCATGCATTGGCATCTAAGTTCATGACCTGAGTCATTAATGTTTCAAATTTACATTCATTTGTGACTTAGAACTTCCTCCCCTAGTATACATATATACTTATGCCATAGTCATCCCTCACCCAAACTATTTTACAGTCATGGTTCTATTGGTGAAATAACTGGTAACTTGCTAGAAGCCATGCAGTCACTATGAGAGAGACCGTGTGCATCATGATAGGACAGTCATTTGCCCTGTAACCTGTATCTCACTATGCCCTGGGGGTATAAGCTCAGTCTGCTCCTTCCATCCTAATTCATTTGGCTAAAGAATAGGAGGAGAGAAGAACTATTCTTTTTCCTAATGGAACCTGTTAACATTCTACAACCTATTAAAAAGCCTGTGTTAATGGATGCATAACTTATAAATGAGATGTACATTTCCAGTTTAGTTTGTCCTGATGCTTGTTGGAGATGGTTAAAAATTTTTTGGATATGATTAAGACTACAGTACTGCCTGTATCAACAGTAGCTTATCCCTACAATGTTTAGGCACTGTATGAAATCTTTGTTTAGAAAAGAAATAGGCAGGTTGTATATCTTTATGAAAGGAAAGATAACCTGAAAAATAACTTTAAAACAGCAGCACTTGTTCAGATCGAAGCTGAAAGACAACTTCATGTCCAAATGTAGAGATAAAATAAAACTTTGGCAATCTGGAACTTCTGGGAATGGAACTTTTTGAATTCATTGAATTTTCTACTTAGAGATTTTTCTTTCACTTTTAAGCATCAAGAAAGTGTAGTCTATTTTAACCATTTTATGTGAACATATTTCCAAAACAGATTCAATACATCAACGAATGTAATGTAAACTTCACTTGATGACTCAGGGTCAGTCTTGTGAATATCAGTCCTTATCCTGAAATTGACTACATCAATCTTCTCCAGGCCTGTTGATGTTTACAAGACCATCTGCCTGGACGCTGCACTTTTCGAGATTAGGTGTCTTACGTTTTACATTTTTTGTGTCTCTTTCCTTGTTACTACAACACCAGCAGTAAGCTTTTGATGCTGTCGGCTTGTTTATCTGTATAGCTCCTGACCTGTCCTCTCTTCTGGTTTTCTGCGTAAGCAGCGGTGACTCAGAAACCAGATAATCAACATTGTTAGGGTTGTAAGAGTAAGGGACTCTGACCGAAGACATTAAGGTAGAGTAAAGAGCATGTTCTTTTGTCACAGCTTTTGGCTGCTCAGAGGCCTTTTTGACTTGTTTCCTGTCTAATGGTTGTAAGAATACAGAATACCATGTTCCGTAGGTGATATATATCTCAGACTTAGCTATGTCTATTTATTTCTGGATGTGTCCAAACTAATTCCCCCCTCCCCCCAGCATTTAGTTTATTTGGCAGCTGATGGGATGTGAGGGATGAGGGAAAAGGAAGAAGAGAGGATGACTCCAAGGAAGCTATAAGGCTGATAGTGCCCTTAACAAAAAATAGGGAAGTTGAACAGAGAGAAGAGGTTGGAAAGGAAAGATGATGGGTTCAGTTTGAAAATGCCTACATCCGTTTGGAGATGCCCTATAGCCAGTTGTCAGATTGAAGCTCAGGAGACACACTAGAGCTGGATGTGGGGATTCAGTTTAAAATAACATTGTAGGTATTCATCAGATGTTTTTCTTCAGATGGTAATCATGTTTCTCTTTGGTTAAAGATACATCAAATCACCCACAAAATGTATACTAATCAAAAATGTATTTATGTTTTCAAATGAAAAATTATTTGAAAGTGAAACAGTAAACTTCTATTTTTCTTCATGGCTAGGGTTCAGAATTTATTATTGTTAGAATCTTTCACACAGTCTTCCAAGGGCACTTTAATATCAGGTGATAGAATTGCTTTCTATGAGCAAAAGAATGTTGAGCTGTCACAAAAATTATCTTTTAAAAGCTAATCTTAATTATTTTCTAAATTCTTTGGGATCATTAATAGTTGAGCTTTGTTACCCTTTACCCCAAGGTTGGTCATACATCTTTACGTTTTCCTTTGTGATGTCATTTATTAACACGAATTTCTAGGTATGGCAGCTCCATCTCTGACATGTTAGATCAACCAATTGGACTAAGGAATTTGAGAGAGTTTCTTTTCAAAATCTTATTTAATATTTTATTTTTTCCCAGTTAAATGTAAAAACAATTTTAACATTCTTTTTTATTCCTCAAATTTTGAATTCCAAATTCTCTCCATTCCTCCCTTCACTCCTTCATTGAGAAGGCAAGCAATTTGACATATACATGTGTAGTCTTGTAAAACACTTTTACATGTAAATCAATTTGTGAAAGAAAATACAGACTGCCCCCCCTCCCCGCCAAAAAAAAAAACCAAGAAAAAAATTAAAAAGTAAAGAAGAAGTATCTTTGACATGCATTCAGGTTCTTTCTCTGGAGATAGACAACACCTTTCATCATAAGTTCCACAGAATTGTCTTGGATCATTGTATTGCTGAGAATAGCTAAGATATTTATAGTAGATCATCATACAACATTGCTGTTACTGTGTACAACGTTCTCCTTTTGCATCAGTTCATGTAAGTTTTTTCATGTTTTTCTGAGACCTTCCTGCTCATCATTTCTTAAAGCCCAATACTATTGCATCACAATGGTATACCACAGCTTATTCAGCCATTCCCCAGTTGATGAACATCCCCTCCATTTCCAATCCTTTGCTACCTCTAAAGGAGCTGCTATAAATATTTTCATACACATAGGTCCTTTTCTTTTTTGTTTTTTATCTCTTTGGGATACAGACCTAGTAGTGGTATTGCTTTGTCAAAGGGTATGTGTGGTTTTGTAGCCCTTTGGGTATGTTTCCAAATTGTTCTCCAGAATGCATAAATCAGTATACAACTTCACCAACAGTGCATTAGTGTTTTAATTTTCCCACATCCCCTCCAACATTTGTTATTTACTTTTCTGTCATATTAGCCAATCTGATAGGTATGAGGTAGTAGCTCAGAGTTGTTTTAATTTGTATTTGTTTGTATCAATAGTGATTGAGAGCATTTTTTCACATGACTATAGATAGCTTTGATTACTTTGTCTGAAAACTGCGTGTTCATATCATTTGACCATTTATCAGTTGAGGAATGGATCTTATTTCTATAAATTTGACTCAGTTTTCTATGTGTTTGAGAAATGAAGTCTTTATCAGAGAATTTTTTTTCCCTGTAATGATTACCAACTATTTATTTCCCTCCTTTCTATTCCCCCTCCCCTGCCATTTATCCTACTCTCTCTCTCCTTTCACGTTGTCCATTCTCAAAAGTGTTTTGCTTCTGACTTTTACCTCCCCCAAACTGCCCTCCCTTCTATCAACCCCTACCCCTCTTTTATGCACTTCCATTCCTACTTTCCTGCACGGTAAGATAGATTTCTACACCCAACTAAATGTATATATTATTCCCTCTTGTAGCCAATCCCAATGAAAGTAAGGTTCATATGCTACTTTCCCTATTTCCCCCATTTTCCCTTCCACTGTAAAATCTCTTTTATGTCAAATGATTTATCCCATTCTGCCTCTCTCTTTCCCCTTCTCCTGGTGCATTCTTTTTTTTATCCTTTAATTTTATTCTTAAAGATAATCATACCATTACATTCAACTGATACCTCTGTTTTTTTGTCTATGTATATACTCCTTCTAACTGCCCTAGTAATAAGAAAGTTTTTAGGAGTTACAAATATCATTTTCCCATATAGGAATAGAAACAGTTTAACCTTATCAAATCCGTTATGATTTCTCTTTCTTGTTTACCTTTTTTTGTGCTGCTTTTGCATCTTGTATTTGAAAGTCTGATTTTCTATTCAAATCTAGACTTTTCATTAGGAATGCTTATAAGTCCTCTATTTCATTGAATATCCATTTTTCTCCCAGAAGGATTAAACTCAGTTTTGCTAGGTAGGTGATTCTTGATTGTAATCTTAGCTAGCTCTTTTGCCCTCTGGAATATCATATTCCAAGCCCTCTGATCCTTTAATATAGAAGCTACTAAATCTCATGTTATCTTGGCTATGGTTCCACGATACTTAAATTGTTTCTTTCTGGCTGCTTGCAATATTTTCTTATTGATCTGGGAGTTCTGGAATTTCACTCTAATATTTTTGTTTTCATTTTTGCATCAGTTGAGGAGGTGATGGGTGTATTCTTTCAATTTCTATTTTATCCTCTGGTTCTAGAATAGCAGGGCATTTTGTCTTGATAATTTCTTGAAAGATGATGTCTAGACTCTTCTTTGGATCATGACTTTCAGGTAGTCCAGTAATTCTTAAATTACCTCTATTGGATCTATTTTCCAGGTCAGTTGTTTTTCCAATGAGATATATCACATTTTCTTTTATTTTTTCATTATTTTGATTTTGTCTGATTGTCTTCTTAATGTCTCATAAAATCATTAGCTTCCACATGCCCAATTCTAACTTTTAAGGAATTCTTTTCTTCAATGAGCTTTTGTACCTCCTTTTCCATTTGGCCAATTCTACTTTTTAAGGAATTCTTCTCTTTAGTAATTTTTTATATCTTTTTTCCATTTGGTCAATTCTGCTTTTCAAGGCATTCTTCTCTTCATTGGATTTTTATACCTCTTTTACCATTTGGCCTAGTCTGTTTTTTAAGGTATTATTTTCTTCAGTATTTTTTGTGCCTCCTTTACCAAGCTGTTGACTCTTTTTTCATGATTTTCTTGCATAACTCTCGTTTCTCTTTCCAATTTTTCCTCTACCTGTCTTACTTAATTTTTAAAATCTTTTTTGAGCTCTTCCATGGCCTGAGACCAATTTATATTTTTCTTTGAGGCTTTGGATGCAGGAATTTTGACTTTGTTGTCTTCTTCTGATCTTCCTTATCACCATAGTAACTTTCTGTGGCCAGAATTTTTTTCTGTTGTTTGCTCATTTTTCAGCTTATTTCTTGGCTTTTAACTCTGCGCTAAAGTGGGTCTCTGCTTCTCAAGTGGAGGGTGTCACTGTCCCAGCTTCAGGGATTTTTGCAGCTATTTTCAGAGGTAATTCTTGAGACCTGTAAGTTTTTGGCTCTTCCAAGGTGGTGTGATCTAGGGAGAGGTATTTTTACTCCTCTTCTGTACTATGCTCTGGTTGGTGAGTGACCACAAGCACTCTTTTCAACCCTGGAACTGTGACCAGGGTCCCTGCTCCCCTGTGGCTGCAAGCTCTGCTGTGCTAGTGCTCCTTCTTGCCCTGGGACTAAGAACTAGGATTGCAGCCCAGATCCATGTATAGGCAATGCAACAGAATCTTGCCCCTGGTGGCCTCAAAGGGACTCCTGTCAATCTCCTTCTGCCCTCTTGTCTGATCCCCCTACCATCTGTGGGCTGAGAGGTCTAGAAACCACCACTGCTGCCACTGATCTAGTCACCCCAAAGCCTGCTGCTGGTTTGCTGGGGCAAGGTCTGTACATCTGCTGGACTGTGCTCCTCTCTCACACTGAAGCAATAGACCTTTCCTGTTGACCTAAGTTTTCTTGGGCTGGAAAATTGTTTCACTCTGTCTTTTTGTGGGTTCTGCCGGTCCATAATTTTTTTAGAGTCATTACTAGAAGTTATTTGGAGGGTTTTGAGGAGAGCTCAAGGTGAGTCCTTGCCTTGACTCCACCATCTTGGCTCTGCTTCTCCTCAGTTGAGATATTTTCTTTCTAGCATTTAATTGTCCCAAGTCTAAATTCTTGTAGATGATGTAACACAGTTTCACTTATGATTTACACACATCATTTGCCAAGCATTTTCCTAATAACCACCTTGTAAAGTAGGCAGTGAAAATATTATTGTGGCCGTCTTAGGAATGAAGAAGCTAAGGCTCAGAGAGGTGCGTTGAGTGGTTTACTTCAACTTATGTGACTAGAGAGTGTACGATCTGAAAGTCAAAGCTCTCTTAACTTTAGCCCCATTGCACAGCCAAATTGCATCCACACCTTACCAGCCCCTTCTGAATCTTTCTCTTGAGTATGCCCATGACAGAAGTTGTGGGAACCTGACTTCTGCCAACTCCGAAAATTCTAAGATTTTAACATTTGGAAATGTATTTCTGCATTTTTCCTATAAATTGTATATTACCCTCTTGTGGCTAATTGTGACTGATATGGTCTAATGACCTTAAAATATATTGTCCATATTGCCCAGCTAGCACATGACTTCACTGGTACAATTTTATAAAATAAAGTAAGATTATTACTTTATTTGGTTGTCGCAGACAGCTGTGTTTCTTATAAAGGGAAAATGTATTAAAAAGTTTATGTTTAATCAGTTTGAATTTTTTACCAAGTCTTTCCTCTGGCACTTTAGGTATATGACCATGGGCAGGTGCTCCCAGACAACTGTTTAAAGACTAAATTATAAAGAATTTGCCAGGATACATTAGAGGAAAGGGGGAATTTCCACACTAGGATGAATCATAAGTCTAGACCAGATTTTTATATCTATCTCTAAATCATATTCCTGTGTTGAAATCCAGCCTTAGATACCTACTAGCTGTGTCACCCAGGGCAAATCTCTTAATCCTGTTTACCTTGGTTTCCTCATCTATGAAATGAGATGGAGAAGGAAATGGCAAATCACTCTAGTATCTTTGCCAAGAATACTCCAAACGAGGTCACAAAAAGTTGGGCATGACTGAAAATGACTGAAAACAACAACTAAATCATCTATCTCTGTGTCTATTTCAATACATAACTGTACATATATACATACATACACATATGTGTATATATAAGAAAGACAGAATAGTACTATTTTTTAGAGTAACCCAGCATTGCTACTGAGAGAAGAAAGAGTGAGAGGATGCACACAGTTACAGATACAGAAGAGAAAAGATAAGAGGGCAAATCCTTTTTCTCAGCCTTATTTCTTAACATCTCACCCCCAGACATTCCCATCTAGCTAAGAAGCTCTTTTATCTGCTGGAGTTTCTGAATCAAGACTTTTCTCAAACTTGATCTCATTCAGGGTCCCCTCCAGAATAGCCTTGTAAAACAAAGTCTTTCAGGAGGTGGAGCCAAGATAGAGGCTTAAAAACAAGGACTCGCTTAAGCTCTCCCCCAAATCCCTCCAAACACCTGTAAAAAATGACTCTAAACAAATTCTAGAGCTACAGAACCCATGAAATAAACAGAAGGAAACAAGTCTCCAGCTCAAGATGTCCTGGATGGTCCCTGGAAAGGGTCTATCACACCATGCTGAGAGCAGAGTGGAGCCCATTGTGGGCCACACCAGGACAGACCAGGCTCAGAACAGACCAGGCAGCGCAGGCCTCAGGCCCTAAATCACTGAACTGGGTCAGTTATCAGACTTCTCAACCCACAAACGCTAAAAACAACAGAGCAGATCAGTGGGAAATCAGCTGGATCTGAGTGAGAGAAGTGCGCTGTCTGGCTGCAGCCCCAGGGTGGCAGAGGTAGCTGCAGCAGCAGTGGCAGCAGCAACAGCAGCAGCGAGGCAGATGCTTCTGTCACCAGGCCCAAATGGTGGGAGGAATCAAGCGGCTGATCTGAATGGGAGTCCAGAGATTGCTTTGTGACACTGAGGCAAGGTTCTTTTGCTTTGCCCTGCTTAGATCTGGGTCGCAGTCCTGGTTGGAAGTTCTTAGGGGAGGAGGAGTGCTGGTGTGGCAGAGCTTTGTGGTGTATCATGCCACTTCAGAATAGAAGAAGCTCTGAAAACAGCAGTGCAAAACCCCTGAAGACTGGGACAAAGCACTCTACACTCTGAAAGCAGTCATACCCTGAGAAAAAGCTCAAAAGTCAAGTAATGGGCTGGGAACATAAGCAAGCAGCAAAAAAGGACTCAGAGTATAAAATCTTTCTTTGGTGACAAAGATTAAAACATACAGCCAGAAGAAGTCAAGAAAGTCAAAGATCCTACATCAAAAGCCTCCAAGAAAAATATGAATTGGTCTCAGGTAATAGAAGAGCTCAAAAAAGGATTTGGAAAAGCAAGTAAGAGAAGTAGAGGAAAAATTGGGAAGAGAAATGAGAACGATGCAAGAAAATAATGAAAAACAAGTCAACAGCTTGCTAAAGGAGACCCAAAAAATACTGAAGAAAATAACACCTTAAAAATAGACTAACTCAAATGACAAAGCCAGTGAGGAGAAGAATGCCTTAAAAGGTAGAATTAGCCAAAAAACCAACTGAAGAAAATACTGCCTTAAAAATTAGAATGGAGCAAGTGGAAGGTAGTGACTTTATGAAAAATCCAGAAATTACAAAACAGAGTCAAAAGAATGAAAAAATGAAAGACTGTGAAATATCTCATTGAAAAAACCACTGACCTGGAAAATAGATTCAGGAGAGATAATTTAAAAATTACTGGACTACCTGAAAGCTATGATCAAAAAAAGAGCCTAGACATCATCTTTCAAGAAACTATCAAGGGAAACTGTCCTGATATTCTAGAACCAGAGGGTAAAATAGAAATTGAAAGAATCCACCGATCGCCTCCTGAAAAAGATCCCAAAAAGAAAACTCTTAGGAATATTGTAACCAAATTCCAGAGTTCCCAGTTCAAGGAGAAAAGATTGCAAGCAGCCAGAAAGAAACAATTTGAATGTTGTGGAAACACAATCAGGATAACACAAGACCTAGGAGCTTCTACATTAAGGGATTGAATGAAGGGCTTGGAGTATGATATTCTGGAGATCAAAGGAGCTAGGATTAAAACCAAGAATCACCTGCCTAGCAAAATCGAGTATAATGCTCCAGGGCAAAATGTGAATTTTCAATAAAATAGAGAACTTTCAAACATTCTCAATGAAAAGACCAGAGCTGAATAGAAAATTTGACTTTCAAATAAATACAAGAATCAAGAGAAGCACGAAAAGGTAAACAGGAAAGAGAAATCATAAGGGATTTACTAAAGTTGAACTGCTTTGTTTACATTCCTGCATGGAAAGATGATGTATATAATTCACGAGACCTCAGTATTAGGGTAGCTGAAGGGAATTATATATACATATATATATATACACATATATACATATATACATGTATATACACATATATAATATATACATATATATGTATGTATGTATATATATACATATATATCTATATATACAGAGAGAGAGAGCGCGCAGGTTGAGTTGCATATGAAAGGATGATATCTAAAAAACAAAATTAAGGGGTGAGAGAGGAATATTTTGTAAGGAGAAAGAGAGAGATAGAATGGGGTAAATTATCTCATGTAAAAGTGACAAGAAAAAGCTGTTGTAATGGAAGGGAAGAGGGAGTAGGTGAAAGGGAACGAGTAAATCTTGCTCTCATCAGATTTGTCTTAAGGAGGGAATAATATACACACTTAGTTGGGTATCTTACCCTACAGGAAAGTAGGGGGGAAGGGGGCAAGAGAGGGGATGATAGAAGGGAGGGCAGATTGGGGGAGGAGTTAGTCAAAAGCAAACACTTTTGAAAAGGTACAGGGTCAAGGGAAAAAACGGATAAAGGAAGACAGTATAGGATGGAGGGAAATATAGTTATTCTTTCACAACGTGACTGTCATGGGAGTGTTTTGAATGACGATACATATATGGCCTATGTTGAATTGCTTGCCTTTTCAAGGAGGGTGAGTGGTGAGGGAAGAGGGAGAAAATTTGGAACTCAAAGTTCTAAAAACAAATTTTTTTTAAAAAAAGTTGCTTTTACTTGCAACTGGGAAATAAGATATACAGGCAGTGGGGAGTAGAAATCTATCTTGCCCTACAAGAAAGTAAGGGGAGAGGGGTTGGGGGTGGGGAGTGGAGTGATGGAAGGGAAGGCAGATGGGGAAAGGGGCAATCAGAATATATACCATCTTAGGGTAGGGGGACAGAGAGGGGGGAAAATTTATAACTCAATCTTGTGGAAATCAATGTTAAAAACTAAAAATATTAAATAAAAATTTTTAAAAGTCTTTCATTTCCCTCTCCATTTACAAGTATTTTCCATTGTATAAAACTGTCCCGAGCCAACCAAATGTTAAAATATATATTTATATATACATACATATATATTTATATGTACATATATTTACATATACACATATTTGTATGCATAAATATTTATATATACGTATATAATATACACGAATAATATGTATCTAACACACACATCTTGAGAAGCACTCAGTGTAGTTTAAATATATTGTCTATATATGTGATTTGTTGGCGATGCCTCCAATTCTCAAGCACTCACCAGCCCAAAGTCATGTCTCACATACAGGACTTTGAAGATTGCGGAAAGATCAGTAAATGTTTCTTAGCAATAAGGTGGCATTTAAAACCCTTTACTCATCAACTACGTATCATTTACATTGCTTTTTTTGTCTTTTCCTTTTCCTTCATTTCTGGTCATCTTTTTAATATTCCTATTTAAGCAAGCTAAATGTAGTCCCTCTGTAGCTCGAATTGATTTCAAAAGTAACTTCTCAAATCATTCAGTCACTTAATATGTAAAATTAGCTTATCAGTTCTTTCCTAACTTCCCAATATATATTCATTTTTCCAATATAAAACTAAAAATGAAATGTATTCCCTACTGATTTTTGTCATTCACTTGGCAGCATTTGGTTTGCATTTATAATATGGCATCTTCAATAATGTCAGCTGGAATGCGAACATCCTGTGAATGGCACATGTTAATTAACTAATGCTGTAAGATGTTGCTGAAATAGAAGATTGTAACAGATAATAGTCCTGCCATGGATAAATGCTAAAATAGTTTTTGTAAAATAAGATGCTAGTGAAGCAGATATATATATAGAGTTTAGGTCTGGGTACCATGACAGTGTTTTATCTTTCTTTTCTCCTCATTCTGTGCCACTTCAATCAATCATTAAACATTTATTAAGCACCTAATGTGTGCCAACCACACTGGGTAAAACAAATAAATGGGTAAGGGTTTTCATCTCTTCTCATATGTTGACATGACTTTACTCTTTCATCTGACTTCCCCTCTCATTACTTGGATTCTTTTTATTTGTCCTTCAGTGCTCTCAAGCTGGGTTTTCTGAGCTTTCACTTTTGCCCATTATATAGTATCTTAGAAGACTAGTTTTTATTTTATTTTGCCAAATGATTGACTTCCTTCCACATACTCTATGCTTCTGCCAAAGTGGGCTATCATGTTCCTCAACGCATCATGCCCCTTTTGTTTTCAGTGCCTTTTGGTCATGGGCTGCTCCCTCTCCCTAATGATGCAGTGGGGATCAGAGTCCGCTGTCTGGAGGAGGTGGCTTTGGAGGTGGATTTTAAGGAATGGCTAGAAATCCAGCAAGTGAGATATAGGCCTCCCATGATCAAAAGGCACAGAGAGTGAAAAGTACATGATGTGTGGAGGGGACAGCACAGTCCAGTTTGCCTTAAGAATAGACTACATGGAAAGAAGTTTTAAAAAATAAGACTAAATTACAGATTCTGAAGGGTCTGCAGTGCTGGGCAAAGAGGATAAGAACCAGAAACCATTCCAGATTCTGATAGTGATATGACTAAAATGTGAATAAGGAGGGTTAGTCTGATGGCATCGTGATGAATGGATGAGGAAGAAAAAGGACAGAGGCAGAAGAGTCAGAGCCGTGGTCCAGGGAGGTGTTAATAAAGGCCTGTGCCACTGTGGTGGCTGTAGGAAAGTGAGACGGGGCAGATGGTAGAATGGAGAGGACATTCTGATTGGATATAGGAAGAGATGAAAGACTCAAAGAGAATATGAGGGTTTCACACTTATGAGTGAATAACAACTCATCATGTATCAATTTCGTTGGCCGGTCCACATTATACTCACTAAAATATCAGATCGTCTCCGATGGTGCAGATGACTACAGTGGCTCTTGAGGAATGCTGTTATACAAATAAAACGTCTGATTGATTTGTGGTGGTCATTTGTGGAATAGATCCAGATTTTTCAAAATGGTATAGAACTGGAAAACAAACTTTTCTTCTATCCTAAGAGAGTGTATGAAATTTTTTAAAAGAAGGACATAGATGTCCTTCATGAAACAGAAATGTGTATGAGTACTAACCTTCCCTTTTTGCACTGCCCTTTTCTAGTGTGGCAGCATGGCGCATAGGGGGCAGTGGATTTGGAGCCCAAGAACCCTGGGTTGAGGTTCTAGCTCTTCTGCTTGTTAGCCCTGTAACCATGGAGCAGCCACTTAAACTTCTCTGGGCCTCAGTTTCCTCATCTGTTTCATGCTTTCGCTGCCCACATCACAGGGCTATTGTGAAAAATAATAAACATTTGCAGCCATAAAACGGTATTTAAATGTGATATCAGCAATATTTTATGGGTGGCGGCTGACATTTGTCATTATTTCTGACACATAAGACTATCTTAAAGTCACTGAGGGTTTTTCTAAAACAGATTTCTGAATTATTATTTTCAGCCCAAAGACTCCTGAGCTACAGAATGGAGCAATTAGCTCTGGGAACTTGCCTCAGGGCCATTTAAACCACTCCGCACTGAACTGAAAAAAGTGACAGTTGGTGACCGGTATTTAACAGGGCTTCCAAAGGCTGGAGCTGCTTAGATCTGAATTTAATACATTTTTGAAAGGGTGGGGGGATGGGGATGGGGGCGGGTTAAGAGCAGAAGCCGCAATTTTAAATCTGGCCTTTCACAGATTCAGCTAAAAGGAAGGTGCAGCAAAGGTAGAAATGTGTTTTAATTTTTCTGGCAGATATTGAAGGATTATATTCTGTATTATGGCATTAAAATGTCATTTTCTTTAGAGGAAATGCTGGCTTTAAATTAAGGTTTCCAACTTCCACTGGAGAGCCTCACGCTGTCTTTGTTGGAATCTTCCCACTTCTCTAAGTTAAAATGGTTTTTGGAAAGTGTTGATGACAGAGTTTCCTAATCTCACATGGATGAGATAATACTCAAAGACTTATTGGATTTTTGACCCTGATTCACCAGTTTCCCACTCTAGGATTTTTCAGTCTAGGCACATTCTGCAATTTCTTATGTTTAGCTAAAATTACTAAGCAGCCTGTCCCTAGGAATTTTTTTTTTAAATCAGGATTTCCTGTTATTCTTAGAGGCCTCTTAGGCTACAAGCTGTTTGGGTATGGTAGGCTCTGATTCATGAATATTAAATTAACAGAAGCCAGTTTGTTCCAAGGGTGAAGTGTACCCTGTGATATGGCCGCACTGTAACTCAATGGCCATATAGAACTTTCAACAGTTCTTGTTAATCACCTTTCTGGAAACCCTAAATTTAGTATTGGGGCCATTGCAGCAGCATCGGTTTTATCATTGCTACTACCAGACACTTTTCATATATCTACCTTCCCCTTGTCTTTGAAAAGGAGAAAAGGAGTAGAAAGCTTCTCCTCTGGCATAGCTGCTGCTGGGATTGCTCCTTGTGTCCACTGTTGCCAGTGACCTTTTCCCCCCTCCTCCCGCCTTGCCAAGACAGGAAAAAGATGATCTGGGCAGGAGTGAGGTCTGCATGAAGCTTGTTTCCTAGCTGCTGGTCCAAGTACTGCCTTATTACCTACTTCCTCCAGCCTTGGCTGCAGTTCTATATGGTTGGAGGGCCGCCCGCAGGACACGGCTGCCCCCCACATTTCTCGAAGGCCTGCTTTGGTGTTTGGCAGCTACGATGTAATAGCAGGAGTTTTGAGTTCAGAGTTGCAAGACCTGCTTGGAATCTTGCCTCAGTCTTAACCTCTTGGGACCTGAGTTTCCTCATCTCTAAGATGATGGGGTTGGATTCAAAGATCTATGTTATATTTAAAGTTCCATCTAGATCCAAATCCTATGATCCAATGAAACGTCTGTAAGAATTACAGAACCTTCAAAGGAGAAGAGACTTTCACAATCGTAAGAAATTCTAATTGAATGAATAAACGATTTTCTCAGATTCCCCTCATTTTACAGATGAGGGAACTGAGCAGTGGAGAGGTTAAATCCCTTGGTATCCAGTTGGTGGCAGAGCTGGGATGATGAGCCAGGTCCCCTGGGTCTCAATTTCAGTGTTATCAATCACAGTACTGGTCAGCAGAGAACAAACAGAGCAAGACATAGGGAAAAGTCGTTTTACTTACCGATGTGTGTGCTTGCACACAGCAGACTTCTGGGTCCTTCATTTCCTTTGTCGTCTTCACCAGTGTTGACTTAATCCTAATTGTTGGCCACTTGTGCCAGATCTCCTCCTTTGTCAGATTGTGTTAACGGAGGAATTACCCCTTCTGTGGCCGAGGAGGTAAGGATGATGCTTTAGACACGTGTTGGGAAGTGGCTGTCAGTGGCTCGGCAGTTAGGTAGGTAGGTAGGTAGGTAGATAATCGGTAAACTTTTATTAAGTACCTACTGTGTTCCAGGCATGATGCTAAAAGAGGCAGAAGATAGTCTTTGCTTTTGAGGAGCTCAGCACCTAAGCATTTACTAAGCGCTTCCATGGGCCTGTTGTTGTTCGGCGTTTTCATTTGTGTCTGACTCTTTGTGACCCCATTTGGGGCTTTGTTGACAAAGAAGTGGTTTTGCCATTTCTTTCTCTGGCTCATTTTACAGATGAGGAAACTGAGGCAAACAGGGTGAAGGCATTTGCTCAGGGTCACACAGCTAGGAAGTGTCTGAGGTTGGATTTGAACTCAGGTCTTCCAGACTCCAGGCCCAGTGCTCTACCCACTGCACGCCCTCACTGAGCCTGGCACTTTGATAATTGCTAGTGATAGAAAATTCAGCTATAGAAAAACAAGACTATCCTCTCCCTCAGGGAGCTTACTACTAAGAAAAGGACAATTGTAAAGAAAGAGGTGCTGAAAAGTTGGTGAGATTGGTAACAAAGCTGAGGCTTGAAGTTGGGTTTTTTTTTTTGGAGGGAGGTATTGAGGGGAGCTAGTGAATGGGCAGTGAAGTTGAGGTGTCATTCTGAGAAAGGTAAGGCCAAAGCTGACAGCTCTCTGAACCTGGGTTGGGTGGTTCTGTGATCCGAGTTCGAGGTTCCAGTGGAGAGGAGGTAGAGATGATGCCTGGAGTGGAGGTGGCCTGGGGTGGAGCTGGTGGCCCTGAAGCAAGAGGGAGGTTTGTTTCTAGGAGGGATAAGGACCCTAAGGGCAGAATGTGAGTGTTTTGTCTGAAGCTCTTTGGAAAACAGACTCCCTTCACCCAAATACTACAAGCGAAGCCTTAGTGGAAATATCTGGGCCCTTGACCTTTGAGGCTGGTGAAACATTAATTTGAGGATTAAGTCCAGGGTGGTCCTGGTGAACCCCAGGTCTCTCTGAAGGGAAGGGCCCGGCCAAGGATGCTGCTCCGAGAGCAGGACTGACCATGTATGCCATCTTGGACAACTCGAGGGCAGAAGACCTTCAAGGGTCAGAACCCCCTAGCAGAGCTGCAGGCTCACAAGGAGCAGCTCTGGATGTTGTAACCAGTTCCACCTGAATACCCCTTACCACTCTGTTACCTTACTAACCGTGGTTAAATTCACTTGCCAGGCAAATTGTGGCTGCTGTTTTGAGCAATCTAAATATGACACAACCTGTCTCTTGTGATGGCGCTCCCAATGATGGCACCTCCTAGAGCAAACTAAGAAAGTGATGGTGAAATACCAAGAACTTTGGTCCCTTGCCTGGACAGAATCACTTGGCCACTAAGACATCCTTTCTTCATTTAGGCCCATATTGTCTGCTTCCAAAATGACACGCTCAGTAATAGCCCATTACCATCTTTATCGCCCATGCTTTTGCGTAAAACTTTTGCCCAAGAATATCAAAACAGTTTATTAACCTCTATTAAGCCTTTCAATGTTCCTGTGAGACAAGTTATAGACTCCATTTTAAAGAAAACGTTAGCAATAGCATGAATAGGAAATACACTTTAACGTTTATAATGCCATCTCCAAAACTGTTAAATTAGAGTCACAGGGCATGACAGTGTGAAGGTTTGGGTACACAGAGAAGCTTCTTAGCTTGAGTCTCTTTTTTCCTATCATACGAAACTGTCTTTGTGTTATTTTGCAACCAAAAAGCAGGCACAGTTGTTAGAGTGGAAGTTCTGTTCACTTCGAAAGGAAGTTCAGTGCTACAATGGACAGAATGCTGGACATGGAGTCAGGAAGACTGAAGTTCCAGTCTGGCCTCAGACACTTAATAGCTGTGTGACCCTGGCTAAGTCATTTTAACCTCTACTTCCCTCATCTGTAAAGTGGGGATAATAAAACTCTTACCTCCCTGGGTCGTGATGACAATGAATGGGATAGTGCGTTTGTAAATAACTTTTCAGACCTTAATGTGCTATGTAAATAATAGCTGTTACTATTACGATTGCTGTCAATCAATCAGTAAACACTTATTAAGCACCTACTATGTGCCAGGCACTGTGCTAAGTGGAGAGGATGCAGAAAGAGACTGGTGATGGCCCCTGCCCCCAAAGATCTTACAATCTAATGATATGATTGTGATTATAGTGTTGAATGACTGGGACCGACCACCACTCTTGGAACCTAATCCCACACTTACTCTGTCATTTTTTTTCTGAAAGACTTCAGCAATGCCAGCTTTACCTTTCTGTATTTAGATTAAGTAATTTCTTTGTAATTGAAAAATCTTGTTTTAACACAACTACATAGAAATACACAAACCGATAGTAACTGTAACTCTGCTTTTGGTGATCTCCTGTTTGTCAGCAGAAAGGTGAGCTGTGCGTTTGGAACTTACCCGGGCAGCGCCAGGGCCCTCAGTGGTATTTAGCCCTAGTTTTGTTGCTGTTTAGTGGTGTTGTCATTTACATAGTTCTGGTAATTTGTTCTTTTAGATCGTCCTTCTTCCCTTTGCTCTAAGATGCTATTGTTCTCTACTCCAGTCTCACCAGTATACCTCACCTTTGCCACCCCCCACACTTTTGCCGAGGGTCTCCTCTATGCATGAGCCATCTCCCTTTCCATCCTTCTCTTTGGTGTGCCCTAGTGAAGGGAGTACTAACCTTAGAGTAGAAAGGCCTGTATTCAAATCCTGCCTTCGATACTTACTAGCTTTTTGACCTTGGACTCCTCTCTGAGTCTCATTTTTCTCATCAGTAAAATGTAAGGGATGGACTAGAATGGCGCTTCTTAATCATTTACTAGTCTTTTCATTTTTGGTCATTGCGCATTCAGAAAACTTTTACTCTTTGCCAAATTTTCCGTGACCCCATATGGGGTTGTCACCTACAGTTTAAGGAATATTGGACTAGAAGACCTCTGTGGCCCCTTGCAGCCACAGTGCTACAGTGGCTCTAGGAAACGTTCCTTATTCACTCACTCAGTCAATAACTATGAGGCACCTACTATACGCCGAGCACTGCCATACAAAAACAAGGGCGAAAGACAGTGTCTGTCTTCAAGAAGTCTCAATCTAATAGGAGAGAAAATAGGGAAGGCGCTAGAATTAAGAGGTCTTGGGATAGGCTTTCTGCAAAAGGTAGAATTTTAGCTGTGACTTGAAGGAAGCCAGGAGGTGGAGATGAGGAGGGAGCTCATTCCAGGCATGGAGGATGGCCAGAGAAAGTGCCCAGCACCGACCAATAGAGGGTCTTGTTTGAGAAACAGCCAGGAGGCCAGTGCTGCTGGATCTAGTGGTACCATGGGGGCTGTAAGGTGGTCGAAGACTGGAAAAGTAGGTGGGAGCTGGAGTATGAGGGGCTTACCAAAGGAACCTCATCCATTCCATGACATGTTTCTTGATCATCCAAGCTGGGTATGGCCAGGACTCCTATAGCACTTGCTGTCTGCACAACCTAGAGAGTGCTTGTCAAATACCACCTTGAATTGGAGTTTCTTATGCACATTTCTTATCTTCCAAGCAGACCTTGATAGCCAGGATGGGATTGTTTCTAATTCAGTTAAGCACTTACTGTGTGTCTGATAATCTGCTTGCGCATTCACATTTCTTTGTATCTTCTGTATTGCCTAGAACAGAGCTTTTTTCATAATAACATTAACTTGTATTTATTTTTGATGGTTCTTTTTTAAATTTTTTAAAATTTATTTATTTTTAGTTTTTAACATTCACTTCTATAAGATTTTGAGTTCTAAATTTTTCCCCCTCCCTTCTCTCCCTCCTCCCCAAGATGGTGTGCAGTCCGATATAGGCTATACATATGCATTCATATTAAACATTTTCACATTAGTTATGTTATAAAGAAGAATTAGAACCAGTAGGACAAACCATGAGAAAAAAGAAACAAACAAACAAAAAAGGAGAGCAAATAGTATGCTTCAGTCTGCATTCAGACTTCATAGTTCTTTTTCTGGATGTGGGTAGTATTTTCCATCATGAGTCTTTTGGAGTTGTCATTAACTTGTATTTATCTAGAATTTTAAGGTTTACGAAGATCTTTCTGCTCTATATACTTGTAAAGTCGAGATTTTTCATTTCTTTTGTTTGGGTTGTTTGGGTTGGCTCAGATTTGCCCTATGATTCTGTTAGTGGGACCTACTCCTAGTGTGCAAACTCCCTTCACCAATCCATGGGCAATTGTTCTTTAACTTCTAGACACAAAGTTCAGTGCCTTGTCTAGGGACATATGCCCAGTATGTGTCAGAGGCAAGAATTAAATTTAAATCTTCATGACTGCAAGGCCAGTCCTCTATTTTCAGCACTAGATTATCTCTCATTTCATAAGTAATGCAAATTTTTTTTTAGATAAGAGAGGGGAGATTAAATGATTTGCTTAGGGTCATACAACTAGCCAGTGTTAGCCTAGGAATTAAAATCTATGTCTTTTTTACTTGAAGACCAATGTTTTGTTTTGTTTTTTAATGTATTTTCCCAGACTGCCTATTGTGCTCTCCCTTGTTGCTTCTCATACTGAATGAAACCACTGAGCATGGGAAACTGGTTATGGGTATAAACTATTTCTTCTTAAGTGGACAACCTCAGAACTCTTTAGCATTCGAGATGCTTCTTAACCTGATGACATCTTACCCGTTAACGTCTTTAAGAAGGCACATAGGAGTAAGGACTGGGAATCAACCCACCTGCCCCAGATCAAGGGGTAGCTGTCAGGGTTAAGGATATGCTGCTATATTTTTTTTTCTTTCCTCTATCTTCACTCTCTTTATCCCTTACTGTCTGCCTCCCAGGAAGTATGACATTTCAAGATATTACCAGCTACTACTTTTAATAAATGATCAAAATCATAGACCAAAATGGAAGGTACACAATTTACCTTTTAGATGAGCAGGAAGTAATGATTGCTCAAACTTTTTATTTCCTAAATCAACATCCAGGCTTCTCACTCAGATTCTCAGTGATGATGTTGTTTAAGATTTATTTACATAACTGAACTCTAAGCCCCTCTGCTCTAATTACCTCCGAGTTATCAAGATGTTGGTATCCACAGGGAATAGTAATCTATTCTTCTTGTGGTTGTCTTTCAGAATTCTGCCTTTGAGTTGGTTTTATCCAAAGCTTTTATCTCTTGAAGTATGAAACCCAAGACTGTCTTTGAGCATGTGCAAAGAAATGTTTGCATGTTTGCATGGCTGTGGAATTCAGGGGCTCCCCATTTCATTTCCCTTTAGCCAGATAGGGACATTACATTTCTAGAGCATATGTCTGGTATAAATTATGTACTTGGAAAAGGTCAGGGCGATTATTTTCTTTTCTCTCTGGACCCAGGTGATTATCTGATTTTGCGTTAATCATATGAGAACCCAGGCACCATTTTGGTTGGTGCATTTTGACTGTGCTACATGTACATTTGTGTGTGTATACACACACAAACACACACACACGCATATATATACACATACATACATGTGAATGCATACGTAGGTACTGTTTTCTCAGGACATTGGTGCAAAAGGATGTGTTTTGTTCTACGTGCTTAAATTATTCAAATTTTTTGAGAGGGAGGAATGGGAAAATTAAAGAGCTGCTTTATAAAGTAAAATGTAAGCTTCTGTCATGTTGGGGAAGTTCCAGGCCTATAATCTGCTGGCTTTTCTCAGCCACTAGTATCTCATTTGGACTTAGCACCAGGAATTGCAAACATTTTGGTAATTCATTTCAGCAAGGCGTTGTACCGTTGTGGGGATAAAAGGAAAGGGGAAAGTAACTCTTACCCTCAAGGACCTTACATTCTGCAAAGGGAACATAATGTGTACTCACAGGTAAGGAAATGCAGAGGAATTCGAGAAGGGCGAGGGCTACCGACTAGGGGCCACCCGTGGTAGTTTAACCTTTGGAGAAGCCAAAGACTGAGCTTTGAAAGAAGCTTGCGATTCTGGGAGGCGGAGGGAAGCAAGGATGCGCTCTGAGCAAACACACAGAGGGGAGAGGGCGCGCAGGTCTGGGGAATGGTAAGCAGCCGATGGGGCTGGATCACAGAGATCGCGATGGAGAACCGACCTGCCAAGGTGGGCCGGGACCACTTACTAAAGGCTTCAGCGGCCAAAGGGGAAGTAGGTATTTTGTCTGAGGGACAAGAGTGAACTACCAGAGCTTCTTGAAGAGGAGTGACAGGACTAGGCCCATGCCAGGAGGCTGGCAGCTGTGTGTGGGGGATGGGCTGGGAAGCCATTGCAAATCCAGACAAGAAGTGACGGCAGCCTAAGGGGAAGGATACGGGATGCGTTCTGGATGATTCGGCCTCTCTCTGTTCTTATTTCTGTGGCCCCATATGTGATAAGCCTACACTGTTAAAAAGTTACCTAGGTTCAGTTTAGTAGTACCACTGCATACTTTTCCCCCTTTGAAGAATGTTTGAGCCACCTGTCTCCAAATGTTGTTTTTCTTAAGAAAATGCATGTTGTTCAGTAGGAAAAGTAAAGACTAAAGTCAGAGGACCTGGGTCCAAACGCTGCCTTGCAGCGTACTTCCCATCAGATAGCAGGCAAGTCACGTTATCCTTTCTTGGCCTTTGTTTTCTCATCTTCAGAGTGAGGGACATCTACCAGATAACTGCTGAGTTGTCCCAGCTCCAAAGCCACAGCCAGCATTTTGGCGATGGTAGTATAGCAGACAAGCTCCTAGTGAGAAAAGATTGTTTTGTTTTTGTTTTTTGTCTTTATCTCCTCAATGCCCAGCAAAATGCCTGGCACACAGTAAGCACTTACCAAATGCCTGTTGATCGATTGCAACTCCAGCTTCAGATAAGCCTCCTTCCAATTTTCATTTTTATTTTCTTTAAATCCAGGAGAGTTTTCTCCCAAGTACAGAATTCTCCCAAGTGTCCCAGGATAGCCCATCTCCCAAGTACAGAAAGTAAATTCATTACGTTACTCTTACCCTGCACAAATCTCCATCCTTGGCTTCAGTGTGAGGAAACAAAGGCATCTGGTATCCTATTCCACTCCTTTCATACCAGATGAAGATGCATTTCACCAGTCCTGAGTAACTGGGCCTGTGGAAGCAGGACTAGGCCCTTGCCACTTTTATCTTCCTTCTAAACCAACCCAGATTCTCCTGATCATTCCCCTTACATAGAAACAAAATGTGTATCTTTTAACATGGAAAGAAATCTTTCAGAATCTGTGATTCCAGGATCCCATTTTGACCCCCGGATTATAGTGTACTACCAAAACCAGATGTGGAGTCTCTAAAGTTAATTTTCCATGGGGTCATTTTAAGGAACAGCTATATAGTGGGGCACAGTAGCTAGAACCGAGAAGAGCCTGTACACATTAACATTTTACTTTTCCTGAAGCCCATCAGAAGTATTTCAAAATAACTTTTTTGTATATGATTATATGTGGAGATTTAGTTGAATAGGAAAAGAAAATAATCCTAGGGATTTTTTTGGATTAACAAAGCATGATTGCTGCTTCCTTCCACTTCCCCTTCCTCCCCCATGCCCTTCTTTCTTTGTTAATAGTAATTCCTTGCATTAATAATGCATTGTCTTGGAGCTTTTCAGTCACCAGACTCATCCTTGTGTGTGCATGAGCTTGGAGATGGACAGAAAGTGAAGCCTGTTAGCTTGCCGCCATCTTGCTTTGCACTTGCTGTTTCACTCCTCAAAGCTTCCACTAAGTTTCTGAAGGCCAGACTGCCAAATCTGGAGGCCTTTACTCAGGCCTCGCTTTTGACCTCTCCGTTGCACGTTAATCGCCCTCGACTCCTGAAACTCTCCCTCCATTTCTCCTAAAGGCTTCCACTAACACAGAGCTATCACAAGCAAGCCCTCAGACTCCACAGGGTCCTTCTCTTTTTCTTTTATCTTTTAACATCTCAGTGGAACCATGATCTCATCGATGTGGGTAGAGATCACGTGGTGTCACAAATTCCCCAAAGAGGATCTACCAAGTGTACTTATTGGGACCCTTCATGAGGTCTTTTATCATTTTATTTGAGCTGTGCATTTTATCTCTTGCTCTTGCCGCATGACCAACCCACCTCCCTTTCTAATCTTATGTTTCCCGGATGCATCTTCATATAACTCATAAACTCATAGGCTTGTAGGTTATCGTTGAGAGCCAACTTATGCTCTCTATCCTTCTCTTCTTTGTCCTTTGGGTCACTTTTGCGTCAGAGAGCAGATTGGGATCACTGAAAATATCACACATTTTCCCAGGCAATCTAGCCCATTCTCTTCTTCCTATTACACTCTGGGCTCAGCTCCTAGCCCATTTGCAGTACTTGTCCAAGAATGAGGTGCTGACAGACTGACTCAGTGGATTGGCCATCCAATGGCCTGTAGTCACACTTGGGGCAATAGGCCTTATTCTTCCACTTCATTTTTCCAGTTTGGATTATTAAGCCAGTCTTATGACTGGTCATGAATCTTATTGAGAAGAACCTGCCGTGTGCTGAGGCTTCATCCACAAATAGGGGCATCTGGAGGACATCCCCATTGATAAGGAATCCCTCTTCTGTTTTGAATCACCACAGGACGTGACTATAGCAAAAAACTTTACTCACTTTATATTTCTTCCTTTGTGCCTTTATCAAAGTGGCAATAACATGCATTTATATAGCACTTTGCAGAAGCACAGATTCTCCTCGTTCCTTATATGGTTTGATCCTTACAGCAACTCAATGAAATAGGTAGTACAAGTACCATTATTCCCATTTTGCAGGTGATTAGAAAAAAGTGAGGACTAGGGAAGTTAATTAACTTGCGAAAAGTCACACTGTAAGGATCCCCTACAGGCTCAGAATATGCTTCTTCTAGGTTCGGTGCTTCGTTTTTCCTGCTTCTCCTCATCCTCTCCCATTGTAGATTTCCCCAAGTTTCAATTTTCCATCCTTTGCTCTTCTCTCTTTACTCACTTACTCCGAGAATTCACACTCTCACAGCATCAGGGATCACGATCTCCGTGTGTGGGTCCTTAGATCCTGACCTCCCTCCCAAACTCTGGCTCAAATTCCCAATGAATCTGCCAGACATTTCTCCCTTGGAATGTTCTGTTTTCACCTCAGATTCAATATGTTGAAAACCAAGATGATCACTCTCCTAAAATTTATTTCCTATCTTGATTTACCCATTTCTCTCAATGCTATTATTAGTATAAGTATTATTCTGTTTTACTCAGGCTTGGGTCCTTAGATTAATTTTGCAGTTTTCCCTATTTCCCCTGCCTAATTTGGTGACTGATTATCACTCTCTCTCCTGTTGATTTCCGTTTCAAAATGCTTTTTTCTTTCTTATTTCTGTTACCATCACTATACTGATGCCCTAATGTATGCCCTCAATGACTCACAACAATTTCAGAATGTCCCCAGCTGGTCTCCTTATCCCCAGTCTCTTATTCCTTGCCCCTATTCATCTAGCAATCTTTATAAAATCCTGCTTTTGCTATGCTACAGTCTGCTTTCAGACCAAAAAAAATCTCCTTGTTACTAAAAGAATAAAACTGAAGTCTGGAATTCAGGGCCTTTCACAGGCTGCCTCCCCACCTACTTCACTAATCTTACCTCTTACCTTTCCCTAACATAATCCCTCCACTTAACACATTTTCCCAAAAATGTACCTCATGTTTCTGCCTTTGCTTCGTGTGCTTTCCTCCTTCCTCCACAATGAAGGATGTGACCATCCCATTTTCAGTTCTGGTCCATGGCTTCTCTGGCATCATTACTCCTGGGTGACATGTGTCCATATCTATTTAATTTTCCCACTTTCCCCCTCAGGGTTGGTCCGACACATATGCAACCTTTTAATTGAAACCTCAGCCCTGTACCTGGACATGGACAATAGAAACAACATCAAGACCGCCAGTGCTTTGCTGTTTTCCCTGCTGGACATTCTGCACTGCATGCTCATCTACACGTCTGCCATTGTTCGGATGACGCTACAGGTAACCAGCGAGTGAGGGCTGCCATCCAATGCCATGTCTCCTTTTCTTTTTCTTCTTTTTGGATCTTATTTTAAAATGTTCTTCTTTGACAGGAGAATAGATGGTTCTAAAGAGAAAGAAAGGATAGACTTCTATTAGATGGCCACCATCAGGAATACAAGGCCTGATTATATGATTTCTAAGGGAAGTGGAGGAGGCAGAAGGGGGGAGACCTCTTGACCATGGATGACCTACAGTTAGCCCCCTAACTATCCCACCCTGGGACACAGCAGCCACCTTAGATCCAGCTCAGGACTGGCCTGGAACCCCAGCCTCTGGGAGGAATGGGAATATTTGCCTCCCCGTCCTTCCCACACAAATATTGCCCCATTGACCTCCTACACATAGGATGTGCATTCAGAGTTGATTTGCTAGAAGCAATTGTTTGCCATCGATTGATCTATATGCTATCTCTCTCATTTCCCCTTGTGACCATAGGCATGAAATTTTGATTTAGAGATTGGGGCAGTCTGGCTATGAAACAAAAATGCAGCTAAATGGCCTATCTGGTGGATCAGAACTGTAACCTTTGACAATTAGCAACATATGATCACATTTTTCAAAGGGACCTCAGTGATTAACTAGCCTAGACTTCGGTGCTCAAACCGACGCCACTAATTGCCAAGTGATATTAGTTTTTAAAAAGCATTTTCCATGTTTTGGTCATCTAGAATTTAGGACATTAATTCATTTTTCCTTAGAATTTCTTGTCGAAATAGCAAATGACAAACAACACAATTCTTGTTTTTTAGACTCAGAAAGCCAAAGCAGATTGCTCAAATACTTTGCCAAGGCTCATAATAGCAGGGCTAACACTAGATCTCTAGGATATTTGTTTAGTCTACAGTGGTCCCCATTAAGAAAAATAGTTCCCACCATAGCTAATTTGGGCCTGGTGACTTTCTCACATGACATAATACAGTAAGCAACTCCACCCAAGGCCCCTGACTCTGAGGGGAGAGGGAGGGAGGAGGGCAGATTTCATAGCTGCTTGATATTTGACAAACATTTCTTTTTTAAAAAGAAGCTGAAGAAAACAACCTAACTTTTCCTTTCACATATCTCTGCATTAATTTTAAGTAAACTGTATAAAAATTGTCAGGTACTCATGAACACTTAGATTTCTGTTGGCTTTTTTTCACTACCTGTCATACTAGCACCATGAGAAATCTCTTTTTCTTAAAAGTACATCATTTCTTATATCTGATCCATTGTGGTGGTTGTAAATTCTTTGTGATACAATAGATAGTTCCTCTCAAAAATGGCTTTGATGCTGCTAATGAAAGATTGTCAGGTAGATTGTAGATGAAAAGGATCAGAAACTGAAGGACCCTAGAACAATGGAAATCTCCTTGTGTAAATGATTAGGAAGACACTCATGAATATCTTTTTACTGCCTTCATCAGAAATGCTCCTTTTTATATTTTCATAGAAATTTGCTAATGAATTAATCATGTTTCATTCTCCTTAACTCAATTATAGAATGCAGTGCTATTAATTACCTTTCTGAGTCGCCCTTCCTCATGTTTACTGTATACTCCATTTGGCATCCCTGACAGCTGCCTTTGATCTCCGTTAGCAACCATGATACCTGGTGCCAGCCCCGAAAGAAACCAAGATAAATACTTAAGACTGAATTATGAGGAATGGCGGCTGGGGAAATAGATGAGGTGTGCATCCAAGACACATTCCCCTGAAATAGTGAACTACAAATGCTTTTAAAACCACATCTCCTCTTCAGCTTTCTTTAAGTCCCAGAGCTAAGATTTTCCTTAATGTAACCTACATTTGCTTTGAAAAAATAACTGTTCCAAGGATAGAAAAAGCTTAGGAGCAGGAGAAACCAGCTCTCATAGTCACATTACCAAACATTTAGATAGGATTTTTTGCCTTTGCAAAACATTTCTTTTACAAATGCGATCAAAGTTATGATGCATATTAATATACTGCTTTAGGAAGCACCTTCCTTGAAACAATGTGGTGAGGTCAGTAGTATAACCAGCATTATTTTTATTTTACAAATGAAAAAATTGAGACTTGGGAGGGTTAAGAGATTTTCCCAAACTCAAACAACTAGCAAGTGTCAGAGCTGGAATTTGGACCCACATCTCTTCTGACTGGCCAGGTTCAGCACTCTTCACTGTATTGATTTTTTAAAATATTTTATTATTTATTTGATATTTTTAGTTTTCAACATTGATTTCCACAAGATTTTGAGTTACAAATTTTCTCCCCATTTCTACCCTCCCGCCCACTCCAAGATGGCATATATTCTGGTTGCCCCATTCCCCAGTCAGCCCTCCCTTCTGTCATCCCATTCCCCCCATCCCCTTTTCCCTTACTTTCTTGTAGGGCAAGATAGATTTCTATGTCCCATTGCCTGTATGTCTTATTTCCCAGGTGCATGCAAAAACACCTTTTTTTTTGAACATCTGCTTTTAAAACTTTGAGTTCCCAAATTCTCTCCCCTCTTCCCTTCCCACCGACATTCCCTAAGAAGGCAAGCAATTCAACATAGGCCACATGTGTATCATTATGCAAAACCCTTCCATAATACTCATATTGTGATAGACAAACTATATTTTGCTACCTCCTGTCCTGTCCCCCTTTATTTCAGTTTTCTCCCTTGACCCTGTTCCTTTTCAAATGTGTTTGCTTTTGATTACCTCCTCCCCCTATCTGCCCTCCCTTCTATCATCCCCCCTTTTTGTCCCCTTCCCCTTTCTTTCCTCTAGAGTAAGATACCCAGTTGAATGTGTACATTATTCCCTCCTCAAGTCAAATCCGATGAGAATAATATTCACTTATTCCCCCTCACCTGCCCCCTCTTCCCTTTCAACAGAACTGCTTTTTCTTGGCACTTTTATGTGAGATAATTTACCCCATTCTATCTTTCCCTTTCTTCCTCTCTCAATATATTCTTCTCTCATCCCTTAATTTGATTTTATTTTTTAGATACCATCCCTTCATATTCAACTCACCCTGTGCCCTGTGTGTGTATGTGTGTATGTGTGTGTGTGTGTGTGTGTGTGTGTGTGTATTCCATTCAGCTACCCTAATACTGAGAAAGTTCTCATGAATTCCACACATCATCTTTCCATGTAGGTATGTAAACGAAACAGTTCAACTTTAGTGAGTCCC
>CM053623.1:33909458-33953084 GCA_028646595.1 Phalanger gymnotis | reverse complement strand
TTTTTTTTTTCAAATCCTTTCTCTGACCCATACCTTCTCAATGCTCCTGTGACAGAGGAGCTTCCAATTTACATTGGTGGGGGGGACTTTCCAAGCATTCAATCAACAAGCCTTTCTTCAGTACCTTCTTTGTTCCAGGAACTGTGATAAGTATTAGGGATGTGAAGAAGGGCAAAAACCCAAAACCAATCCCTTTTCTCAAGGAATACAGAGTCTACTGTGAGGAGACCACTTAGGAACAGCAGTGTTCAAAGAAAATATGTATGGGACAATTTGGATACACCATCTTAGAAGGAAGGTGCTATCATTAAGTTGATTACTGGGATCTGAGGGAAGTCAAGGAAGACAGAGAAAGGAGAGCAGGGTGAACATTCCAGGCATGGGGGACAGTCAGCGAAAATTCACGGAGTCAGGAGATGAAGATGAGGAACCGCATGGAGGCCAGGGTCACTGGATCTCAGAGGTTTGTTGTTCAGTCATTTAATGACATCTGACTCTTCATGACCCTATTTGGGGTTTTCTTGGTAAAGGTACTGGTTTGCCATTTCCTTCTCCAGCTCATTTTACAGAAGAGGAAACTGAGGCAAACAGGTTTAAGTGACTTGCCCTGGGTCACACAGCTAGGAAGTGTCTGAAGCTGTATTTGAACTCAGGAAGATGAGTCTTCTTAACTACAGGCCCGGCACTCTATCCACCACACTAGCTAGCTGCAATGGTCTCAGAGAAATAAGTTGTAAAAAGACTGGAAAGGTAGGAAAGGGCCAGGTTTCGAAGGGCTTTATATTTGATCCCGGTGGTAATAAGTTGCCACAAGAGTTTGTGGATAGGGGAGTGATAGGGTTCGATCTGCTCCCTCAAGAGTATTGATTTAATAGCTGAATGGAAGATGGACTGGAGAGGGGAAGGACTCAAGGCAGGGATTTCCACCAGAAGGGCTGTTATAATAATCTAGAAATGAGGCGATAAGGTAATTGATACCAGGGTGGCAGAAGTACCATAGGAGTCAAGGGGCTGTATGTTACAAAGGTAGAAATGACAGGACTTAGTGACAGATTGGATACAGGAGGTAAGAGGGAGTGAGGAGTCCAGTGCCCTGGACAGTAGTAGAAGAATTAGGAAGAAGGAAGGGTTGAGAGTTTGGAGGTGAAGATAACAAGTTCACTTTTTCATCTACTAGCACTTATGAGATCCACCAGGTGAAATAACATGGAGAGAAGAGGGCCAGATATGGAGCCTTGGGGGACATCCAAGGTTAGTGGGTGCAACTAGACAGAAGTCCAGCAAAGTCGACTTAGAAAGAGCAGACAGGGAGGAGGAGAACCAGGAGAGAGCAGTGTCATGAAAGCCAAGAGAGAGGAGGGCACCAAAGAGACGAAGGTGCAGCACTGTCCAAGGCTGCCAAGGGGTCAGGGAGGAGGATTGAGAGGAGGCCTTTAGATCAGCCAATTGAGAAGTCCTTGGTAACTACATAGAGCTGTTTCAGTTGAATGATTAGGTCAGAAACCAGACTGCAGAGACCTAAGAGAATTAGAGAAAAAGGGAGTAGAGGCACTGGCTTTAGGTGGCCTTCTCTAGGAGTTTAGCCAAAAAAGGTAGAAGAGGCACAGGGTGATGGCCAGTCGGGTTGGATAGATCAAGGGAGGGTTTTTTGAAGATGGGGGTGACATAGGCATGTTTTCTGGCAATAGAGAAGTAGCCAGGGGACAGGTAGAGACTGAAGATTAATGAGAGAGTGGGGATGACTGATGGGTTGGTGTCAACTTAGTGGGGAACCTGTTGGTATAATCTTTCCGTGGCCTATGGCTTTTTAAAAAATATGTTTTTATTGGCATCTTTTGTTTTTTATATCCCCATAGTTTTCCCCAGTATCCCTTTCCCACTGCCCCCAAAGAATATTTTTAAAAGACAAAAAAGGAAAAAATCAGCACAAATGATTAATATGTCAAAAAAGTTTTAAAAACATATGCAATGTACAGCACACTTGTGGACCTTCCACCTCTGCAAAAGGGTGAGGTCAGAGTGTGTTCTTACAGCTCTTCTTTCAGACCACGCTTTTTAGAATTTTATGATTCACTTTTGATTTTTTTGCCTCAATTTCCTCATCTATAAAATGGGAATTTACGAAGATCTAATGAGATAATATTTTTAAAGCGCTTAGCACAGTGCCTGTCACATAGTAGGTGCTATATAAATGCTAATCTTGATGATGGGAGAGAGTGTTCTTTCTATTTTGTTGTAGTCATTGTGCGTAGTCTTTTTTGGTTTTCCTTCACTGTGCATCAGTTTGTATAGATCTTTCCATTCTTCACTGCATTCATCACATTCGTCATTCCTTATAGCATAGTAGTATTTACTTACATTCATGCACCACAGTTTGTTTAGCCATTCCCCAACTGATGGGCCCCTATTTTGTTTCCAGTTATTTGCTCTCACAAAAAAGTACTGCTGTAAGTAGTTTGGTGAATTTAGAAACTTTCTTTTTATCATTGACTTCCTCTAGGTATAAGACCAGCAGTAGAACCTCCGGGTTAGTTGGTATGGACATTTTATTAATTTTATTTGTATAATTCCAAATTGCCTTCCAGAATGGTTCTACTAATTCCAAACTCCACCAAAAATGTACCAGTGTGCCTACCTTCAGAGAGAGAGAGAGAGAGAGAGATGGAGAGAGATGGAGACAGAGAGAGACAGAGACAGAGACGGAGAGAGAGAGAAGGAGAGAAAATTGTGAAGTAAAACTACTTGACCCATCAGCCACATCTGCACATTATATGAGGCGTTGTCCACCATTGTCCCTCACCTCTCCAGGGAAACGAGGGAGTGTTCAGTTTCAATTTATTGTTCTTTTCATTTAAATAGGTGTAGTCGTGTTTTGTTGAGTCATTTTTCAGTTGTGTCCAAGTCTTCATCACCTCATTTGGGGTTTTCTTGGCAAAGACACTGGAGTGGTTTGCCATTTCCTTCTGCAGCTCATTTTACAAAAGAGAAAACTGAGGCAAATAGGATTAAGTGATTTGCCCAGGGTCACACAGCTAGTAAGCGTCTGAAGCCAGATCTGAACTCAGGGAGTGAGTCTCCCTGACCCCAGGCTCAGCCCCCTGTGCACTGTGCCATCTAATGCCATTATGTGTATTGTTTCATTCTGCTTACTTTACCCCATGTCAGTTTATACAAATCTTCTTGTGTTCTTCTGAATTCCTTATTTATGGTCTCTTGAGGCAGTAGTATTTCATTATGTTGAAACATCACAACTACAGAGATTTCGCAATCAATGGACCCTCCATTTTGTTTCTAATTCTTTGATAACACACGCACACACACGTGCGCCCTTGCTATGAATAATTTGTTATAAACGAGACCAGACCTTTCTTTCTGTTTTCGACCTCCCTGAACTTTGTGCCCAACATTAGAAACCCCTGTGGCAGGGAGAGATTTCATTAGTTTTTGGAGTGATAAAGAGTAACTCACATTTATATGACACCTAAAGTTTACAAAGTGCTTCTCTCTTAACAATCCTAGGAGATGGGTTGTATCAGTCATATCATTCCTGTAATACAGATAGAGAAAGTCAAGGCCAAAGAGATTGAATGATTAACCTATGTTACCACCAATAGAACGGAGGCTTGAACCTAGTTCTTTCGACTCCAAGTCAAGAGCTGTCTTCATTATATCCCATAGCCTCCTTGTTTTTGTTGGTGAGTTATTATAGGAAATAAACAATCTAATTGTACCCCTTACCCTCCCCCAGGCATGCACCTTTAGAGAGGAAGGAGCATTGGGGGGCCACTGAGGCACTGATGGATTTTACTTGTTGCCTGGGCTATATGTGCATATTTTTAAAGCTACCCATGGACTAAATTACCCGGAGAAGATGGCACTTCCAGAGCAAGGCTCTGGAAAGAAAAGCCATCATTTGGGATCAGAGCACAAGAGAAAAGAGTGCAGAAGATACACTCTGAAGTTGGGGATTAGAATGTTTTTGGTAGAATGAGGCCTTGGGCCTTAGGCCAGCATGTCCAAGAAGGCAGAGGGAGATAACGAAGCTTAAGCGCTACCCACTCATGTCTTGGGGAGAGGACTCTTCAGGATTCTGAGTATTTCCCTCCCTTTCCTCGCCTCTTCAGAGATGTGCATTATAGCATGAGTCTTTCCTAACAAAGAGCTCCTTCGCACACTCACCATGTTTTGGCTGTGAAGGAGGGTCCTGAGGGATGGATACGAGAGCTAAACCCTACAAACGCCGGGGCTGGATCCAGTGAGCGGGGTGCTGGGGATCAGAGAGAAGAGCAAGGCTTTAGGCTGCTCGAAGCACAAAGCTGGTAAACGGAAGCACCCAGGACACCTTCCCCCAGCGCCAGGCCGGCCGGGCGTGACTCGTGTCTGCAGCCGGGGCTGTGAGCCGGCGAGGCGCCTCCTCCGATCCAGGCTCTGTGTAATCTCAGTTCCCCAAAGGTGACATGATTTGGATCCAATTCTTAGAGCAAACAAGTGGCGGCTTCTGCACGTTGGGCTCCAGGGCCAGGGTTCTTTCCTTAACGGCGGCCCGGGGGGAGTCCCGGGTATTGGACAGTCCGTGGCCTTCATCATCGGGGCTACTGGGCGTCTGCGGCGTTCCACTCGTTTCACAACCTGAGTCAAAATCTCTGCGGATCTTTTCTGGTATATCCTTGGAGGAAGCCAGTGCAGTCAGGTTACGATCCTTAGAACTCTAGCTCTGATGATCAGGTCGAGAACTTTAGACAATATTTGTGCCCGTACGGTTTCTTTCTTCCCCTTCTCTCATTCGTGTTACCTGTTGATAAAAAAAGCAATGTAAGTAAGAAGATAGAAAGAGGTCCCGAAAAGGCTCCCCTTTACTACAAACCAGAGCAGGGATAGATGAAGTCGGTACGTTCTGAGACGCCGACTGAGCCCGTGTCTCTAGGAGAATCCTTTTGAAATGTTGAGTCTCCTTCTGTAATGTGGTCTTTTCCCCTTAGATTAATAAGCCTGCTTTGTCCTAAACACAACTGGGGCTTGCTTACCTCCAAGCATTTGTCTGCTCCCAGAGTTTCCTTAATTGTCATGCACGGAGTGGCTGGGTGACCAGAGCTCTTCTGATAACTGGGGTCATCAGACAGGATGGAAAGCTTTTTGGAGCAGATGCATGGGCACTCCGTTTTTATGTTGGCTCTAAGAGTCAACCTTCGGTTCTGCACAGAGCATAGGGCAATGATTTGGAAGGAGTGCTGAAGCCTTTTCACTCCCTTGCACACCAGGATTTTTTCTACATACTCAGAAAGGAAATATGTAGATTGACTATCCCGTCATACTTAAAAACACTGGATCATCACCATCAGAGATTTGAATTGGGTTAATGCTGCATAGTCTTTTCTATGAGAAATCTCTACGTTTCTGATGTTGTTTCAGACGTAAGCTTATAACCCAGTGGAAAATATAGCGGTTCAAGGCTAATAGGTATTATCAATTCATTTGGTTCCAAAGTAGTCCATGTGATTAGAAGATGGATTTTCTTTTATCAGGTAACCATTAATTCTTTCATGATTTTATTGCTTTTTTGTTTGCTTTTGTGTCACTTTCATTGATTAATGTTCTCGCCCCTCCCCTCTCCAGTGAGCCATCCCTTGTGCCCAAGAATAAAGGAAAAAGAGACAAAACAAAAGCAGTTCAGCAAAATGAAATAACACAATAACCTTGGCTTAGAATACATGTGGTATTCCTCTTCTCAAGGACTCCTGCTGCCCCTCCTCCCCAAGAAAAAAGGGGCAGTGCGTTTTCTCAGCTCTCCTATGGGGCCATACTTGGTCATCATAATCGGTGTTCGCTTTCAATCATTGCACTTTCCTCTTCCATTGTTGTCAGTGTGTATTTTGTTTTCCCAGTTCTGAGTAATGCGCTCTGCATCAGTTCATATCAGTCTTCCCATGCATCTGTGGATTTTTTATGTTAATTATTTTTATGGTGTATTAAAATATGTACCACAATTACTTTAGTCACCCTCCAGTTGATGGGCATCTACTTTGTTTCCATGAACATTAATTCTTAATTGAATATCTTTAATCAAGGAAAATGGACACTAGAAATCCTGTCATTTAGCCTGAAGCACTAAACCCATTAGCTTTGTAGGAAGGGGACCTCTAGTCCCAGCTACTGACTTGAGACAGCACCCCCTGATGCCTGCCTTACACGCTCTAACAAAGGGCCTTGACTAAAGTGAACTGCTCTTCTCTGAGACAAAATGAAAACAAGGTTAGAGAATGCGAATGAAATGAATCATTGCTAAAAATTACCTGCTAAATAAGTAAATGCTTCTATCTCAGTTCAGGTTCCGAAATCAAAAGCTCCCATGAGTTTTATGTATTTACTGTAAAATTCTTATGAGAATATAAATACAATATGTGCCCTTTGCTTTTGATTTTCTTGTTCTTGTTTGTCCCTCCTACTAAAGGTAAACCAATATGTGTTTAAAGTTAATCAAGATAGCAATATATATGTATGTATGTGTATGTATATATATACATGTATATATATACACATATATATAACATATACAACTACATTTATCTGTATACATCTATGTATAAATATATGTACATAAAATAGTATGTGTAATGTTTATGCGTAAAACATATACACTTAAAATAACCTTTGTATTTTGTTCAGCCCATTACTCCAATGTGTTCATGTGTATGGAAAGGGTGTATTTGATAGAATGTATATATTTGGTTTATATTGCATTTAGATGAAAATACTTAAATTTTCTTTTGCTCATTCTCATTGGTACAGTGGACAATAACAGTTCACCTGTGACCTCTGTTTACTTGTTCCTAAGAATGAGTGTCATCCTTTTGAGTTCTTTGTTCCCATTCCAGTTTGTACTACCCAATACACCTGACTTGTGTCTAAAAGCTGAGTATGCAATAAGGTGACCATTTCTTTTTCTCTCTCCCATTAAAGGCCCAGAAGAATGGTACAGGAGGGGACACTCAAGCTGCTGAAGACCTTTTGCTTGTTAATAAACCTCTGACAGACCTAATTAGCTTGCTTATTCAGCTGGTAAGAACTTACCCTCCCCCCTCCCCCAGCCCCTGGGAATATTATTCAAGTTGAAATTATTTGTCCATATTTTTTTATTTCGTAGGCTTCGATGTTGGGTTTTACTTCCCTTTTGAACTTCAGTCAAAACCAAGTTCTATGTGTCTTCTTGCTTAGGAATAAATGAGTGAATAAAAAAGCATCTATTAAATGCTTCCTCTGTGCATTAGTGACAGAAAAGTGAGAGAATTACTGCTCTCAGGGAGTTTACATTCTAGTCAGGAGAGACAGACAGCCACATATCGTGTGAAGGCATCTGCTTGTCCTTAGGGAGCAGCAGCAGGGCAGAAAGCAGGGCTCCTAGGCTCTTGTGGACTCTGAAATCCAACTCAGCAAACCCTAAAATTCTGCAACATTTTAAAACCACAGAGGTCGTCATTATAGAAATAAGTCTCGAATCAGAGAGTGTCTCAGATCATGTTCTGCTAACTAAGTGACGAGCACTGATTAAGCACTTCCTGGGTGTCAGGAACTGTCTTGAGTTCTAGAGGTAAAACACACACAAAAGAAAAACTGTCCCTACCCTCAAGGAGCTTCCACTCATACAGGAGAAGTAGACACATGCAGAGGAGGTGGGGGGCATCATGTTGAAGTCTGAAAAGTTAGGAGCACAGCCAGGAGAGGAATAAAGAGGGGCCAAGCTGGGCCCCTCTCCACAGTGAAGATCATATCTAATGACTGTGAGAAGAGTCAGCTAAATATATACCTAGAAAGAAGGTGAAGATTTATTTAAGATCCTAGTGACTTTCAAACAAGATATTCTGGAGTAAAATTTGTGGTTTTTGATCTGGACCTGTGATTTCATCATTTTATGGAGATCCTGGTGAGGAAATTCCTTCAACCAATGTAGATATGCAATTGGGTTGCAACTGATAGTCTCAGTGAGTTTCTTTGGGCACTGAGACTGGCCCAGGGTCCCTCAGCCAGTCTGTATGTGTCATGAGAGGGACTCGAACCCTGGTCTTGCTGGCTCTGAGGCCACCTCCCTACACCCACTGCACTCTACTGCCCCTCTTTGCAGAAACATAACCAGTTTTCTAAAAAACCTTCGTCTTTATTTACATAGCTGTAAATCAAATCAAGCTGTGCTCTGTTGGTGGCTTTTTAAAAATGTAATTTAGCTTAGAGATGACCTCACAATCCCTTTTGTGGTCAGTGGCATTCTCTGCTTCCCCTCCCAATGGAATTCTCCATCAGGGCTCCTCATGATGGCCTAAGTCATAATGGCTGTGGTATTTAGCTTAATAGTTAAGCTCTTGTTCCATGATGTCCACATTATAGGGTCTCTTAAGCTGGTGACTGACAGAAAAAAATAGAAAAATGCTGAACCAATCCCCACTTCAGGCTGACATGGTACCAAGCTGAAAGAGCCGCTGCGTTGCACGCATCCCCAGCTCTTGAAATGCTCTTGCCAAAGGGAAGTGTTTGAGATGGGAAGCCCCTGGTTTTAATTTGGGGGTGTCCGTAGCATGGAAGGTGTTTTTCGGTTGATAAATTGCAATCGCCTCCTTGGAGGCAGAGCCGAGGGGTGCACGGGCAGCAGCCAGCTTAAGAATCGGCCCTCAGTGAAGGGCTTTTTTCCCTCTTTTCTCAAGGACAAAATTAAACAATCTCTTAAAAAAAAAAAAAAAGAACCACCTCCACACGTGCTTTGCCCAGCTTTTCCATTCAAAAAGGGGAAGGGAAGGAGCTATTTTACTTCCTCCTTTTATATGGTTATATTCAGTTTCTTAAGAGACTTAATTAAGAGATATAACTGATTAAGACATGCCTCCATTATGCCAGGATCTGCAGCATAAACCGTCTTTGATGAACCCAGGTTTGATTACAGTGTTTGTAATAGTTACCCTGATTACCCTGTTTAATTACATCCTTCAAGTGATTGGACTGAGGGGCCGGGAGGCCCTCTCTTTTCTCCTCAGTGGCAGCAGCAGTAACAGCAGCAGCAGAAGCAGAGAATCAGAGTCTTTCAGAATTGCTTGTTGAGTAAGTGTCTTTCTCAGTAAACCTAACAACCGTGACAGACCATTAATGGGAAAAATCTGGCGGCACTGCAACCACGGGCACCTGAAATGGAGATTCGATTCTCTACCCTAGAGCGGAACATGTGCTGCCTTGGGAGGCGGCTTGATGGTTCTGAAGTGGAAGGAGAATAGAGACGCGAGGCTGTCATTTTCTGGGAGCCTGGAGCAAATGGGCATGTCTCTGCAGGAGAGGGTTGTTTGTTAAACAGGCACGAATGCTCCCCCAAAGTGCAGAACCGGAAATCTTCATGCACAGTTTCTAGGTGTCGGGGTGGTTGGGGGCAGAGAGGCTGACTGCTTCGGGACACGAGTGAGCATGTACAATTTAGTCTTCACGTTTGTCTTCCAAAGCTCGTTTCCCCTCACATTTGGTATTACAGACCATCAAGCATTCATCTGACCTCATTGTCAGACTGCCCAGGGCCATACACCCCAGCTTTGCTCACGTCCAGGCACTGGAGAGATCTCATCAGATTTGAGATCTGGAGGAGACTTTGGAAATCATCAAGACCACTTACCTCATTTTACAGATGAGAAACTGAGGCTCAGAGGGCTGGAGCGTCTTAGGCTCATATATTTAGAGTAAGAAAAGCACTTAGAGATCGTCCAATCCAGTCATTTTAGAGATGAAGAAACCAGGATTCACAGGGGTTCGGGTAACTTGCCCAAGGTCACACCAGTCCTAACTGATGGAGCCAGGATTAGAACCCAGGGCTTTTAACTTCCATCTGTTGCTCATATTTGTCAAAGTTCACAGTGCTGATTGTAAACAGAGCTAGGATTAGTCTACTTCTCTTAACTCCTTTGCTAATGATTTTTAATTCTTTCGTTTTCTAATATGAGAGGTTTTATTTAATTTAGCAAAATATGCAGAATGGACTTATGCCTGACCCAAGTGACAGTTAAAAACACTCTTCATGCACCTCCACCTTCCTCGTTCAATTCATTTTGACCAACAGTTTTTAAACATCCAGTGGTGATATGCAAGTCATTAGGCAGGGGACACCAAGGCAGAATCTCACCCATCCCCACCCTTAAGGAGCTCACATGTTAGCGGACTCATAACAGACAATCGGGTTCTTTCTCTGGCACCACGCTATCTAACCTATGGCTAGAGAACTCGGGGCTTCTGGGTGGCTTGGCCCAGGGCACTTTCTGTGGGCTCTCAGGAAACATGGAGGAGCTTCAGCAGAGCCATTGTGATCTGAAGGTGTCTCCTGAATATTAGAACCAGTGGAGCTCAGTGGAGTCTTGCCCCAGAGCAGGGTTCTTAACTTTGTTTTGTATCAATGGACCCTTTTGGCAATATGAGAAAGCCTATTCCTTTCTCAGAATCATGGTTTTAAAAAAAAAATTGAAGGAAATCCTGCTTTCAGTTAGAGTGAAATAAAAATGTACATTTTTCCCATCCAAGTTCACCAACTCCCTGAATTCTGTCAGTAGACCCCTGCCCTAGCAGGTCCTTCTCCCAGGGGTCTCCTCCTGTCTGGATCACCGTTTCAGGACAGCCCAGCCACCAGGCTTCACTTTATTCCTTCCCAGCCTCTCCACAGTTACCCCAACTGGCTGGCAATAGCACATAAGCTTTCTTCCTGCCCCTACCTCCTCCAGTTCTCAAACCATGTCAACCTATTCCTCCCTGGGCCCTATAAATATCCTGGTCCTTTCCCTGAACAAGGTGCCACTTCTCTCTTGGTGGTCTCCCCATTTGCATGTGAGTTCTTAAGTTCTCTTTTTGTATTTGTATCATTATTGCTTAGCCCAATGCCTGACACACAGTCAACACTTAATAAATGCTTTTTCATTCATTTATTTCCCTCCTTTGCCATTTATTTCCCTCCTTTGCCATTTATTTCCCTTACCAGAGCTGTGAGATCCATTGTTCTGGAACTGCATATGACTCTTTGACATGTGACAGTGAGAGTCAGTGGAGAAGGTGCTAGATTCTGGTCTTGGCTCCTCCCTGCACTACTTCTATGACTTTGCTTAAGTCACTTCCCCTTTGCTGGGCCTCAGTTTCCTCATCTGTAAAATAAGAGGGTCGAGCCCCTTTAAGCGGGTTGCCAGTTGTAATCCTTTAGGAGGGTGACACTCGTCAGTCTTGTATTTGTACCCTCAGCAGCTAGTGCAGTGTTTGCTGGACTAGATCGAATTGGATCTTATAACCCACAGCACTCTATTCTATTCTATGCTGTGAGTCTCTGTGCTCCTTGAAGGCAAAGGCTGTGTCTCATTGTGCCTCTCTATCCCTCCCTCCAAAGCATTGTGACCCCAATGAGGCCCTTCAGGAAGCTTGATCGCATAGCAGAAGGCCCTCCTGGACCCTCCAGGGCCATCTGTCCATGTGGGCTGAGGTGCAGAGCCGCGGGTCTTCCCACTTCCCTTCATAAAACAAATTATGTTTTTCACATTCCTTCTTCCATCCTGTCTGCCCAGAGCTGCACTGCTCATGTTCCAATAACACCTTCATTATGGATTCTCCTTTGCAATAAGACATTTTTCCAACCCATCCTCTTGTCATCGCTGCGTTTTCCACGTAGGTCTTTGGGTTCTTCCCTTGATAATTTATTCTACATTCTTCTGAAATGAGAAAACAATCGTGACTCTCAACACCGATACCCAGAAAACTCCGGTGGGTCTGTGATCTCGTTATTGTGGGTACTGCCTCCTGCTGTGCAGATTGTAACTCATTTATGCTAACCCATCCTGTCAATTAGTGAAGCTGCATTTATTAAAAACTTACTGTGTGCCAGACGTTGTGCTAAGCATTGATAAAGAAAAGGAAAAACATGGCCCCCGACCTCAAGGAGCACACATTCTAATGTGGGAGACAATATGCAAAGAATTATGTCACTACAAGATATGAGGTCCCAAATATCTTAGTGTAGTTTTAATTTCATTTAAGCTTAAAACTGCATTAAGACTTTTGGGATATCATAAATATAGTGTAAATGAGAGAGAATCTCAGAGGGAAGGCACTAGCTGGGGGGAGAATAGGAAGCAGGCTCGTAGGAGGGGCAGAAGACCAGAAAGGGCCTCTTGCAGAAGGTGGAATTTGAGCTGAATATTAAAGGAAGCCAAGGAACCCCGAAGGCAGAGATGAAGAATAAGAGAATTCCAGGCGTGAGGGACAGCCGTTGAAAATGTGTGGAGTCAGGAGATGGAATATCTTGTTTGAGGAACAAGGAGCAAGAAGACCAGGATCACTGGATCAGAGAGTGTGTATAGGGGAATAATGAGAAGAGGGGAGAAGTAGGAAGGAACCAGGTTGTGAATGATTTCAAAAGCCAAACAGAAAATTTCCTATTTGATCATAGTAATAGGGAGCCACTATAGTTTATTGAGAAAGGGAACGACATGTTCAGACCCACACTTTGGAAAGATTCTTTTGGAAGATGTGTCATAAGGAAACCAAAGCAGGCTATTGTAATAGCCCAGGTAGGAGGCAATGAGGATTTGCTCCTGGGTGGCGTTGTTGCAAGTAGAGAGAAAGTGACATATAGGAGATATGTTGTGAAGGTAGAAATGACAAAATTTGGCATCAGATTGGATTCTCTGTGATTTCTATAAGCCCTTGTCCTCCCATTTGTTTGCCACTGAGTGTCCATTTACTGTTGCAGGGATCTTTCTCAAGTTCTGACATCTCAAACATACCAATAAAGTACACCAGCCATCCATTAATTATCCCTAGCTATTGCCACAGGACATTATCTTTCTTTGTCATACATGTCTTTGTGGACTTCCTTCACACCACTCTTTCTTCACTATTCCTTGTTTATAATGTGAGGCAAGGGCAGCTCAGTGGCACAATTCATAGTGTGCTGGGCCTGGAGTCAGGAAGAGTCATCTCCCTGAGTTCAAATCTAGCCTCATATACTTCCTAGCTGTGTGACCTGGGCAAGCCACTTAACCCTCTTTGCCTCAGTTTCATTATTTGTAAAATGAGCTGGAAAAGGAACTGGCAAACTCCAGTGTCTTTACCAATCAAAACACCAATGGGGTCACAAGAAGTCAGACACGACAAACAATGGAACAACGTATTGCAGCCTGCTCATATCTGTCCTGTGCCTTTCTGTTTTTGTTTGAGTGACCCTTAACTTGAATTCATACAACATCACCTGAAAAATATCGGTTGTAAAATGATGGGCCTTTGTTTCAGGAGGACATTTGTGGTCCTTTAAATAAATTGCATTTTTCTCCAGAAGCAGTCTTCCCATTCCTGTCCTTTTGTTCAAATATGAACCCAACTCTGGGCCCAGTTAACAAGTACTCTGTAAATTTCCTCTGTGCCTCACTGTTTTTCTCGGAAAGTGGATGCAAGTCCTTTTATATAGCACTGTTCTCATTTCACAGATGAGAAGACTGAGGCCCTCAGAAGTTAAAGAGTTTGCTCCTAGGCACACAGCTAGTCTCCGTCAGAGCCAGGACTGTCAACCACTTAACCTGGTTCAGGTTGGATTCTCGTAATGTCCATTCTTATTCCTTTATTACCTTTTCCCCACAAAACGTACTACTAATACACCTGCCACACTGAGCATTTCCTCCAAAATCTCATTATGATCTCATCCCTAATGTTCATATTAGTAGACCCGTGTTATGGGAGAGCTCACCTAAAAAGACCACCTGATACCTGGAGAAAATGCATCTCCAGGATGGACCCCTTTGCAGATCATTTCTTGTGTTAAGATACCTCATTTGAGTCATCTGTGTTGCATTATGTATCATCATTGAATTAATTAGGCTTTTAAATGATCAGGAGAGAGAACTTCGGTATACGTCCTCTAGTGCTCAGAGTGCCAAATATTTATGGCTACATCTGTGTTAAAGAAAAATTGTAATAAGCACATGGGGAGCCTAACTAGGGCACATACACGCAAAAGATAAATTTTACAAAGATTGTTAAAAACTGGAAGAGGTACAGTGTGAAGGCGGAATTTCCTTCCCTACGGGGAAGGGATGGAGGAGGAGGAGAGAGAGAAAGACAATCCTTCGTTTTCATTTATCTGGGATGATTTTGGTGGAATCCTGCCTAAGGGAAGAGGAATGAACTAGTTGGACTCTTAAGAATTCTTCCAGGGATATGATTCTATGAAAGTAGAAGTGATTATCCTAAAAAAAATTGAAATCTGTTTACTCACAAAATATTAACTATATTTGTAATATACATGTTAGGTGTTTTATGCTGAGATATTTGTGCAAAACCTGACAAATTTAGAGTGAATAGGTTGACTGTGGCTCCTGAAGAAAAGATATACCAAGGTAATTGTTTTGACCTAAATATTACATTTCCTTGAGCTCTCTAAGGAAGGGAAAATTAGGAGTCAAGCTATGCCGCTGGGATGTTATTTTGTTACCAGATAATTAATGCATTCCAAGAGGTGAATTATAGCCTGCTTTCCCGTCATTTCCAAAAAAAAAAAGAAAGAAAGAAAGAAAGAAAAGAAAAGGAAAAAAACAAAAGAGAATTGTTCTCATATTTCCAGGAAAGGCTAACTACTTGAGCTCCTCTATGTTGTGGCCTATGGCAGAATGGGACCGTTTCAATTCCTCCCCCTTTTCAACTATTCCAGAGTAAGCGCGTAAGCCTCCCCCTTTTGAGATTTGCTAAAAGTTGTTTTTTATTATTGTTGATCACGACAGTTAATCAGACAAACATTTATTAAGCACCTACTATGTGCCGGGCCCTGTGGATCATTGGGGAATCAAATGGAAAATGAACTGATGGTAAAAATAATAAAACAAAAGGGAAGAGGGTTTTTTTTTTTTTACATCTTATAGTAATAGCTTTCCCAAGGATTCACAGACTCAGATTGAAGAGACCTTAGTGATCGATCATGAGCAGCCGGTCCAAGCACATCATTCCACGAATGAGGAAGCGAAGGCCCAGGCAGATGAAGTGACGTACTCCAAATCCCGCCATAAGAAAACACCTCCTTCCTGTCAGTCTGTGCATCAAGTGAAGCTGATTTGCCTCTCAGAGGAAATTCTAAGTCGGTCACCCTGCCCTGCTCTCTACTGGCTCTGCAACCGAGGAAGGTCTTCTTAGGTCACTCTGCTTTCATTTTTGAAGATTTTGTGTCCAAGGGTAGCATTTATTCGTTTCGTTTGTCTTTTTCTTTTAGTTTTGACCATTCATATTTTGTTTGTTTCCTCCTTATTCAGAAAAATAAAAGACCTCATCCCACTCCTCTAGTCTCCCTACTGTGTGCAGCAGTAGTCCCCAGAACGCGTACTTAAATGTTAACTCCGGCTTCGTCCAGATAACTAACCTACTCCTCTTCTCTTCAGCTCTCCACTGACTCGTCACTGTTTGGCTTTTGTTGCTGATGGCTCCCTTATTGGATCACATTGAGAATGAATATGTTTTAGAGCGAAATGGAGGCAAGTGGGGGTAGGGTGGGTTTGTGTTGCCAAATCAAGTTAATAAGTGTAGGGGAAACTGATTTCCATTTATTTTCTATTTTCTTTCTTTAAGTTATTAGTTTAGAAGTGGGTTGGAGCTTTTTCTGTGAAAAGAGATATTTTCTCCCACACGTTCTAAATAGTGTTGGCTAAGTATTTATCTACCTTCAAGAAGGTGAGTTATTCAGGTTCTTGACCCAATGCTAGAGGTTTTTTCTCCAATTGTTTCTGAAATGTGATGTTATATGACTGAAAATTATGCCTCTGCGTCCTATTCCTTACATCCCGTGTTTTTATTTGGGCAGCCATAAAGGGAAGCATCCATGTGCCTGGTTCCCCATCTGATGACTGACATATATCCCTAAGTTTTGGGCCATGGATAAGAAGCAAGCTACCTGGCCCATTTGGGAAACCAAGCCCTCACCTCGGCCTTACTAGGTGTGTGCAATTTATCCGAATTATATTTTCGTAGTCTCAGTGGGAAAGGCATGCGGTGGAAGAGGATGTTGGATTTGGATGGAAACGGAGAGCTTGGGTTCAGATCCTGGTTCTGCCATTTACTACCACTCTGGCGTAAACATTTCTATCCAGGTCTCAGGTTCTTATATAAAATGAGAGTGTTCTCTCCCAGGAGTTCTGTTGTGTACGGGCTATATTTTTCTTTGAGACTTTGCTTGTAAATGTTTTGGAGTCACTCTTTCCTTCTAAGACTGGTTCTTCAGCATCCCTGCCACTATCGTAACTCTTTGGATTGGATACTTGGATTATTTTTCCAGTCTACTTACTGGGTTCTGTGCCCTTCTAGAGGGGGTCGGGGCTGAGTGCACATCCATCCTCTTGGTTTCTTCTGTTACTTTGATGGAGTATTGAGCATTGCGTCATGTCGGGCTCTCGGAGACAGCTTGGTCTGGTTTGCTCCCAGACTGGTCTGCTCACTGTCTCAGCACTCTTACATCCTGCATGAGGTCATGCTCCTCTCCTTGGGGCTGGAGCTCTTCTTTCCCTGGCATAGCTCCTTTTTCAGTTCCTCTGTGAGAATTGTCCATGTGCTGCTGGTAGACCTCAGAGACCTCTCTCTACCTCCTCATGCTGATCCAGGGTGGAAAAATGGCTCCCCGTGACTTTTTTCTTGGCTATCCCAATCAGGACCCCATCAGGTCAGGTCTATTTTCTCTAGCTTTGTGGAGGCTTGGGGTGAGAGCTCAGCTCCACTTCCTCTTCCTACCACTCTGCTTTCTTGGCTCTCACTCTGCTGTATTGTTTGTCCCCGCATTTAGCTTCATAAATACTTGTCCCAGAATTTAATGCTTTTCACTCTTCTGTTTAGGAAATATTAATCATCTCTACTCCAGCTTTAGCTCCCTCTGATACCCTGGGCCGCCTTAATAAAGCACTGCTCTTCCGTCCCATCCAGAAAGCCATAGACCTACTCTTCTACCCTTCCTCCTGGTGCTGGTACAGAACTCTCCTGGTTCAGCCATTTTCTATCCAGTCTTCTTGACATTTTTCTTACAGATAAGTTTTTAGGAGGCTTTCCTGATGATCAATTGTGTAGTTATACACTTTCAGACACCTGAGAGCATGAGCCATAGGTATTATAAAATAGCAGAGCTCCGGAGTATTTGCTTGCTGCATGCTGATCAGAGAGCATGACCTTAGAGCTAGACAGCCTATGCTCCCATTGGCCTGTTGCTCTTCATTGTTATGCAAAAATATTGAATATTTCTTAGCTTTAAGCACTTGACCGATAAAATATAATTTTGGCTAGAAAAGTAACTTAAAAATTTTTTAGCACTCAATCCACTTATGTCTTTCTTTTTTGATATACAGAGCAAATTTGTTCAGTTTACAAGTAAAATGACAATGTTCTTCATACTTCCCATACTTCAGAACAACATCAGGGATTTACCACTAAGCTGGAACCTTTCTCTTTAGTCATATGAAAACCTTTATTATTGATGGTGAAACTCAGTGTACAAATACCTGTTTTTTGCACCATGATATATTTTACCAAGTAAATTCAGTTCATTCTCATAGAAACATCTGTGAAATTAGTTAAACGCAAGGATAAAGCAATCTTGAAACTTCTTCAAGAGCTATCCTTCCCCAAACTTTCTGAGAACAATGTCTTTTACTGCCAGGAGTTGTTGACAAGGTTACCTTCATGGCCTCATCTCTTGCCATGGGGTCCTCACATATACCATGACAGAAGCATAGAGAGTTACTGAGCATTCTGGCACCTTCAGTATGCAGTTTTGCAAATGATTAAATGAATACAATCATCTTTCTCTTGGTAATCGATGTCTGTATACTTCACCAAATGATGACTATCATACTACCATTCTCTTTGAAGGAGATCAAAGCATTAGAACCCAGTATTGGTTAAGGACTACTAACCTAATATCTTCAAAAACTAACATGAATTGAAAAGATGAGAGTGGGAGTTGAAGGAGGGTTTGGGTTAAGTTGGAGAGAGCTACTGAAAACCACAGTGGTATGTTGGAGAGTCCTGAAATGAGAAGATCCTCTTCTGTGCCTGGACAGGAGGGTTTCCTGGCCTCCACTCCATTGTGTGTCAGTCACCCTTTCCAGCCTCCTCCAGCCTCGATTGATCCCTGATTCCCATGCATTCCTTCCACTCCCCACAACATGGCCCTCCCCTGCCTCCTAGGTAAACACACGTATCGGATACCCTGGGATAACTCCATCCCAAGGCTTAACCCCTACAGGCAATGAAAATTTATCTGAAATCATTCCTCAATGGCTAATGCACTCACACATCATCCTATGCTCCCCACTGCAGTGATTCTGAACCGTGGGTCCCCATTGTTCTACCCCTGTACTCCTCAACCCAGTTCCACCAACATCCCACTCTAAAACTACCCACCCTCTTCACTGTGCTCTCATGAATGCTTTCTCCATCAGTAACCAACTTGCTTTCTTCTCAAACCTTTTCATTTCTTGCTCTCTCCATCTTCTTGTATTCCTGAGACCTGGACCTTCCTGATGACCCAACTTCCTCGGTCGGCCTTTGTGGCCCTTTCTCACTGTCAGTGGAGGAGGTAGAATATGCGTTGTGTCCCACTGCCATTTCCAAGCTATCTTACTGCCATCACTCAGTAACTTGTCCTTCACTCCATTTTTCTCATTCAATCAAGACTCTGATAGCTGTTGTCTACCAGTCTCCAGGATACCCTCCATCCTTCCCTCAATTCAATGCCTGGCTCAAAGTCTTTCTTTTCCAACCTTGCCTTCCTCATACTAAGGGACTTCAACATACATAATCTCTAACCTCCCAATTTCTCAATTTACTCATTTCCTTCTCTACTCAGCTTCAGCCACACACAGAGATTATCATACCTTGACCTTGTCGTCATTCACAAATGTTCTCCTTCCATATTCTTGGACTCTAAAATTCCTCTGATTGCATATCTCTTTATTTTGCACCTCTCCCTCTGTCTTGCAACTCCAAACCATGTTTTCACATTCTTTGGGCAACTAGAAGATAGAGTGCCAGACCTAGAGTCAGGAAGACCTGAGGTCAAATCCAGCCTCAGACACTTGCGAGTTGGGTGACCCTGAACAGGTCACTTAACTTCCATTTACCTTAGTTTCCTTCTAAAATGGGGATAATAATAGTACCTACCTCCCAAAGTTGTTATGAAGAACAAATGAGAGATTCGTAAAGTTGGCACAGTGCCTGGTGCATACTAGGTATTATATAAATGCTTATTTCTTTCCCTTTGCTTTTCTCCTTGATGGAGCAAGATCCATAGATGAGCAGTTAGTAACAGCTAGGAATAGGGCCACACCCTCTCGAGACCAGAGAAGAGATAGGGTAGGGTCATACAAAGTGTGCAGTCATCGGTCTGGAAGAGTAAAGAGGGCACCATTGGTCAGAGGAGGTGTTGGCGCTTGAAGAGACTCATCAGACTGGCCAACATTCACTCATCCTCCAATCTAGAGAGACATTCATCAGCAAGAAAGTCTTGCTTCCAGTTAAAAGCTTTTTCAAAGCAAATTTGAGCCAGGTTGTAAAGACTTACAGATAACAACACCTCATCATCGTCTTTCTCTGAAGTAACATGACAGAACCCACTGGATTTGGAGGCAGAGGAACTGACTTAAGACTCCCCTGTCACTCACTGGCTCTCTGACCTTGATCCTTAACTTCCTTTCATCTCCACGTCCTCATCTCTAAAATGGTGACTCTGAGGGCACATCAGTTCAAGACCTGTGATCCTGTAGTCTCGAGGTCCACTCTCTTGGTTAATGCAGGCATGGAGCTCTTGCTGGGCATTATTCTTCCCAGCTGTCTTCTCCTCTGTTCCGAGGCCCACATTAGTTTACTCTGATTTCCAAACCAGAGAACCCAATGAGAAGCAGAAGAATCCCAGAGTCAGCAGCAGGACTAGAGCTGCTCTCACTGCCTTGTTTTGATGTGACCTTTCTAAGATCCACCAGGAGCACATCTTCGTTGGTCCCGCCACAAAGAAGGGACAGAACCTACTTGTGTTCATCTGGAAGGATGCCATCCAGTGCCCTCCTGAATATTGTAAAGTTGTAAGGGAGAGGGAGACCAGGTTCCATCAGCACCAAAGTATGAAGGCAGAATACGCATGTATGGAGTTTACGGCTGTAATCAAATAAAAATTACAGCAGCTAATCTGACATTTAATGATACACATAATCATCATCGAGCTACATAGTAATTAGGCACAAACGGTAGCAGTTCACAGAAACAACTATAATTAGTGTTACTTTCATATGGTCCAACCACATTTTTTAGTGTTTCTCCTCTCACTTTGTGAGTTTTCTGTAAACAATATCAATGACAACAATTTTCCCTGGTTTCTTGTATTATTTCATCATCATCATCAGTCAATAAAAAGCACTTATTAAATACCTACTATTTGCTAGATATTAGAGACATGTTTTCAAAGAATGAAATAATCTTTATATTTTAGTAGGAGAGACAATAAGTACAAATGTAAGTTGTTCAATCATGTCTGACTCTTCATGACCCCATTTGGGGTTTTCTTGGAAAAGATGCTGTGGTAATTTATCATTTCCTTTCATTTGACAGATGAGGAAACTGAGGCAAACAGGGTTAAGTGACTTGCCCAGGGTCATACAGTTAGTAAATGTCTGAGGCACTTCAGGTTCAGGAATTCAGGTCCTCCTGACTCCAGGCCCAGCATTCTATCCACTGTACCACCTCATTGCCCACGAAAGTATAAGCATATACAGAATAAATTGAATAAAGAGATCTGCCTCTAGAGGTGTGTGTTCCCTATCCTTTGAAGTCTTCCATCAGAAGTAGGTTGATCACATGTCAGATATGTTATAGTGAAGATTCCTTTTGTGAAAGGGTTAGATTAGATGGCTGCTGAGGTCCCATCCATTTCTCAAATTCTGCGATTCTATAAATATGTAGTTAAATACAAGGCAGCTTGGAGGGAGGGTGTTAGCATTAGGGAAAATCAGGAAAGCCTTTGGTTAGAAGGTGGTGCTTACACTGAGTCTTGAAAGAAGAGAGAGATTCTCTGAGATGGAGATGGCAGGAATGGCCAATGCTAACCTTGGAGGGCCTACAAAGGGAGTGATGAATTAAGTATGAGAGGAGAGTCGGTTTTGTGCTTGGAGTGATTAGTAGTGTAAATCAAAGAGAGAGAGAGTGATGCAACTGTGTGGAGCCTGAGGGAATATGAGTCACCTGATATTGTGAGTGAGTGGGGATATGCTTTGGGAACGGATCCCTAAGTAATGGGAGGGTGTGGATACCTGACAATTTGGTATTTGCTCATTTGGAGGTACCCAGGGCATTTGGATTTACCCCATGGTGAACCTGGATTTTGGGAATAAGAGGAGAAGGAGATGTAAGGTTGTATGTGAGATAGGCATCCTCAGCCTGTGCAACCAGACAATGAAATTGTTTGGCCATTGGACATTATAACGTCCCTGTGGGAAGATTCTGGCATTTGGGGGCATTGATGGCAAACCCTTACAGAAGTTACATCTGAATGTCATAATTCTATGCCCCTACAAGTCTCTTCATGAGGAAGAAAGCACTTGGGGTGAAACTACAAGTGGGCTCAGAGCCAGAGTGTCAACTTGTGTGTGAGGTTAGGGCTATGACATTATCTATACTAGTTCTAAATCCACCTAACTGCATTATGACCTTGCCCTTATAGGACTGTGTGGATATAACGCAGGTTAGACTTTGTTAAATGGTTTGCTGAAAAGCTATGTCTACTTCATTGCCCAAATTACCAGACTAATTATCGTGCAAAACAGAAAATTAAATCATTACTCTTTCATGATGAAGTCATCCTGGTTCTTTGTGATTGCTGTTTCACTTTCTAAATGTTTATTAGCCATCCCTTTAATGGCACATTCTGGAAAAGCAGTTCTTAGACTTTTTATGTCACAGACCCCTTTGGCAATCTGGAGAAGTCTATGGAGTCCTCCTTAGACTATTTTCATATGAATAAAATAACACACATAGGATTACAAAGAAAACCAACTGTGTTGAAAGATAGTTATCAGCGTATTTTAAAAACAAGTTTGCAGACCTGCGAGAAAAGAATCATCCCTATTTTAGAATATTTCCAGGAATTAAAATCAGGTCATTGGCTCATAGTTTGGTCATTGATTATAGTTTGAAGATTCCATCCTCTCGGCTTTTTTTGAGAGTTGAGACGTTTGATCTCCTCTAGTCCTCTGGCCTCTCTGCTGTCCTCTGTGACTTTTCAAAGATCACCAATGGCAGCTCCAACTTTTCTAATTCAAAGATAGAAATGATAGCAATGAGAAGAACACCACCACCACCAGCCTTAGAGAGCTCATTAAAGTCTGCAAAGTGTCCTGTGTGCATTATCTCACCCGAGCCTGGCAGCGACCATGAGGTCATGCAAATCTTGCCTCTGTCTTGCTGGCTTTACGATCCTGGATGAGTCACTCAGTCTCTCTGACCCTCAGTTTCCTCATCAGTGAATGGAGATAAGGACGCCTCTTCTGTCCTCCCTGACAAGGTTGTTGTGAGACTTAAATCAGCTAATGTACACGTCTTTGGTTCCTTCTCCTTCTTTGTTTCTGTCTCGAAGTATTTCTTTAAAGGGACGTTTCGTTCTCTTCTGGTTATTGTGGTTGTTATTTTGCCACTTAGTTGCATCCGACTCTTTATGACCTCATTTGGGGTTTTCTTATCAGAGACACTGGAGTGGTTTGCCATTTTCTTCTGCAGCTCATTTGACAGATGAGGAAACCGAGGCAAACAGGGTGAAGTGACTCACCCAGAGTCACACAGCCAGGAAGTATCTGAGACCAGATTTGCAGTCAGGGAGATTGTACTCAGAGGATGGCAAGAGACTGCAGGACCAGGGAAAATCAAGTGTCTCTATTCTCAAAAAAAAGTCAAGAGGATGGATGGTCCAAGACTCAGAGGCTTCCAACCTCCAGGCCAGCGCTCTGCGCACTATGGCGCCACCTAGCTGCCCGTGCGTCGTTCTCTATGACCGTCTAAAGGGTAAAAGTGTATTCTCCTGTCCCTTTCCTCTAGCACAGAAATCATGCTGCTTTTTTGAGTGTGCACAGCTAGTATTTGGGGCTGACTGCACGTTGTCTGCAGCTCATCACAAAGTTCTCCTTGCTCTCGGTGCCAGCCTCAGTCTTCTGTGGTTCTCATTGGTAGCCCCTCATTGGCATAGCCCTGGCACACTGTGTTTTCCAACCCCTTTCCACCGCAGGAAGTTCTATTGAGGGCTCTTGAGGGAGGCTCAGTTCAGTTCTGGTGGACTTTCGGGCAGTGGGAGGAGGCTCTCTCTCTAATTAATGAAGAGCATGTTCCTCCCAAGGCTTAATGCAAACAGAGGGGTGCTGTGTTGTGCCTGAGGGTCTCCAGTGGAATTCAGTTACCAAATAGGTTCTACTTAGTCAAGTCTAATTACCCTCCTCCCCCACTTTATACCTGCTTGTACCAGCCACATCACTCTCACCCTTGTGTTCCCTGGCCCCTCACCTTCTCTCCTGTACCCCTACATGTGTCCATCTCCTGCACTTCATCTCTAAAAGTCCCCTCGTGAGCACCTCTCTTCCCCCAGCCTAAGAGATCCTTATAAAATTGCTCCACCCCTGACCTTGTCTTGGCTACACCAAAGCTGTTAAGACTCAGGACAGCTGAAATTGTAGACAATAAGCCCAGAGATTGCCTTCCTGAAGGATGGGGCAACATAGGAGCCATATCCCACCTATAATTTTAAAGAAAAGGGGAAAAAAACTCAATGGAGAGGTGGTGTTATAGAAAAGGGAATGCACCCTGAATTTCTGTATGTGGGAGTCTTTGGGCAGAAAGATGGGGAAGGCATTAGGATTAAAGGATAGGGAAGTACAGAGTAAGTCCAGGTATCTTTTTTAAGATTTAGATTTAGCAAGATTTATTAAGCACTTAATATGTGCCATATACCATGTTAAACATTTTACAAATATTACTTCATTTTTATCCTCATAGTAACCCTAGAAGTTAGGTGCTATTATTATCCACATTTTACAGAAGAGGAAACAGACAAAGGTGAAGCGACTTGCCCAGGGTCATACACCTAATAAGTGTCTGAGTCTGGATTTGAACTCAGTTCTTCCTGGTTACAGGTCCCCAAAGACAGTATATCTAAAGTGGTTTGTAATTTATTACTACTGTATGTTCTAAACCAGCCCTCCAAGGACTCTACCACAACCTTGAAGACCATTCTTAAGTAAAGATGATTTCAGCCCTCCCCTACCACCCACTACCACAAAGTCTTCCCTGAATAGTGGGTAGATTTCATTTATAGGAAACCAGTGCCCACTCTCCCAAATGTATACCTAGGAGAGTCAACACACTGACTTTGTGAATTTTATCGAAAGTGTAATTGTTGGCATGAAATCCTTTCCTATCTTGATAACAGCATTGGAGGCTAAAAGTAGGTAGACATGAGGACTCCCAAGTTTTGAGTATGAGGAAACAGTACCAAAGGAGGAGGTTGGCCTGCTAGCATGGTTTGTCTTTCTCAGTGAATGGACAAATAGCGTGCCAAGAAGGACACAAAGGGACTGCCTGCCTGGAGGGTCCAGCCAAGGGGCCCAATGGGGAATAAATGATTGTATGTGTAATTGTGCTCTGCACTAGGGTAATAGATGAGAAAATGAAAGTGGGAGTGGGTCAGCATCGGCCCTTTGAGCACATTCAGAGATGGCAAGAAATATGTAACAAGCAAAGGTATCTAATCTAAAATGTAAGGGTTTCAAGTCCTGAGAGTTGTCAAGATAACAAAATGTCATTTATATTTCCCACTTCACTTAATGTTGAAGATGCCATGGTAACCACAAAGGGTTAAGACATCATGATGGAGAAGAAAGACTAGTAGGTGTGGTGTCAGACAATGTGAATTTGGATTTGGGCTCTTCCATGGATGCACGGTGTGACTTTGGGCAGGTCACTTAACCTCTCTGGGCCTCAGTCTGCCCATCTTCAAGGTGTGTGGGGGAGAGAAGTAGATGGGGTGATCTGTCATACACCTACTCATTCTAGATCCTCCCCAGTTCAGAATTTCCCATCCTTTGCTCAGTGTGTGGCAGGCTCGTGGTCATTGGTTCACTGGATTCAGAGTTGGAAGGGACCTTAAATCATTAGTGACAGAATCATTATTTTTCCGTTCTTCAGCTAAAGGCCAGTAGACAATTCTGTTAAGTGAGGACTAAGAAGGAGCGCTAGTCTGCTTTTGCCAAGCAGCTGAGACTCCATGAGCACGTGCCTTGCTCCACTTCCTCCTTCCTTCCTCGCTGCTCCTTAGACCAAGAGAAGGCAATGTGGTGCTGTGGAACAAGCACCAGGTTTGAGGTCGTTGCATCCTTTGAGATTACGGCTGGGAGATCCTCCTCATACGGAATCAGAGAGATTCAGAGCCCAGGGGGCTTCGGAGACCATCAATCCCAAGCACCCCCCCCCCACACACACACACACTTTTTACAGAGAAGAAAACCAAGCCCAAGATGGGACCTGAGCTCCATTCTGGACTCTGCCGCTCACCACCCACGTGACCTACATTCATCTAGCTACCTTGATTTCCTTCATCTGTCAGATGAACCTGATGATCCTTGAAGGCTCTCCACCTCTCACGCGCTGATCCTGAATTCCACATTGAGGGCTTTGTTATTCTCCCACGTTTGGGACTCTAAGTTCCAACACACAGAGCAACATAATAATGAGGATCAGTAACTTCTTTTTAAGTATACCGTGTGTCTTGAATCTGTGGCTCTCGTGGCACGTGCTACTATGAATTCGGCCTCTGTCCTACCTGAGAGCAAGAGGCTGAGCTAAAGGGCTCCATGGGGCCTTGTAGAACTATAGACCTCCGTGAATGACAATGCTAAGGACAATGTCTGAGAAGAAGCAGCAGTGAGGGCGTGGCAGCCACAAACATGCATTTCACTCACTCAGGCGCATGCTTTCAAAGACAACAGGTAAGGTAGCCATTTTTTAAAAGGATAATATGGGTATTATTGTACCACATGTTATTTGCGCTCACTTATTTTTATCTCACTGGGCCTGAGTTCAAATCTGGACTCAGATACTTACTAGCTGTGTGACCCTGGGCAAGTCACTTAACCTCTGTTTGCCTTAATCTACTGGAGAAGAAAATGGCAAACCACTCAGTGTCTTTGCCAAGCAAACCCCATGAACAATGCTGGCATGCTGTGGTCCATGGGGACATGAAGAGTTGGACGTGACTGAACAACTGCACAACAAATTCTTATCTCTCTTTTTCTGACAAGGAAAATTCAAGAAAAGATATAAACTAATGACTTTTTGATAATTGCAGTTTAGCTCATGACTCAAGACATACTTGCGGCCAATTTAAGAAACTCAGGTTGTATGTAAATGAAACCACAAAGCTGTTAGAACATGGAGGTAGAGATAATTGTGAAATCCATCATGCAGAAACATTGCAAATACAGAAAATTCACTATTTAATCCAGCAGTCAGCATTTCCCTTCATTTATCTCTTACAGAATAAGGAATTAAGCATTTTAGGCTAGATTCTTTTTTGACGAGTAGTTTAACAACCAATTCCACTTAGAGGACTTTGTCCTGAAGTGCTCGGCAAACACAGAAGGGCTAAATGTAGCCTGTGGTGTCTACACAGTACCTGAAGCACTCAGTGAAAAGCCGCAAATCCTAGCAGACATCCAGACGTTTTGAGTGTTCAACGCCGCGTGCCCGAAGCTGGAGAAATGACTCCTGGAGTGACCAAGTTTGTCATTTACTGTCCATCTCTTTTGTTGTTGGGCAAGTGCTGTGTGCTTGGGGGAAAAGTCAAATGCCAAATGTGACATAAGACTCGGCTGCACAGCTGGCATGTGGGCCAGATTTAGCCTTTGTAGCTCTGGGTGCTAGCCAGTGAAGAAAGCTTCATAATCCTTTATGCAGATGCCGCCTCCTTTGTTAACATCTTGATTCGTTTTTAATAAAACTAAATTTGGGGAAATGGTGCTCTTCTCATCCATGCCCACTGTAGGAATGGGGGCCATGTAGTGGCTTCCAGTTGAGAAAACTCTACTTGTCATGAAGAAGCCTGATTTCCCCAATAGTTTGGGTAGAACAGGCTTTTCTTTCAACAGCTAGAGTCATGCAAGAAGGAAACTTTTCAGGAAGGAGTGATTTCCCTTCCCTCCCTCTTATAGTTTTTTGCCGTTGTTGATTTATTTTGTTTTGTTTGTTTGCTTGTTTTTACTATTTGTTCATTGGTAGCAAATCAGATCAAGATATATCTTGATTTATACACACAGGTTCTTCTGGAGTGGAAAAAAGTCATCCCTTTAGAATTGAGATGTTGAAGGAAAACAGAGCATGCCCTTCCTTTCTTTTAAACTTCAAGGTCACATTGATCTCATTTTAGCTTATAAATTCTGGTGTTTAGTATATCTGCCTCCTAAGGGTGAGCCAGAAGAAAAATATTTTGTTGCTTTGGGGGTCATCAGAGGTGTCAGACCAGGAAGCATCGGCTGGTGAGGAATAGAAGATAGATAGGAAAGGCCCTAAGAACGGCAGCAGCAACAAAAAAACTATGCCCCCAATATAAAGAGTCATTCATTAATTCTGTGCACTGTGCATGCCAGGTTTAGCAAAGGAATGAGTCTACTTTCAATCATACCATGTTTCATTTATTGACATCCCTGCATCAGTAGGAATGTAGATGCCCTGTGCAGTCTACTAGTTCCCTGCATTCTTCCTATCAGTCTAATAGTATAGAGGCACCATGGGGGAAAACATATTATCCCAAATATCAGATAGACAAATTAGGCCTTTGGGTACTTCTCAAGGCCATGGGAAAAAAGCAGACTTCTCTGCTTGTGGATTTTTTGCCTCAAAAGCCAGAAACTGTTGCGATGTATCATTTTTTAAAAAGTCTCTTCTAATAGTGTAGATATTTACTAATAACCATCATGCAGTAAAGTTAGCAGTTTTGAGAATACTGTTTTGCTTTTTTGTTTTGTTTAATGTTTGCAAAATTATCTCGCCGATGGCTCCCAGAAGCCTTTCCTGTACAGCATGTTTGGTAATCATATTACTGATCTAATGAACATCTTATCTCTTATTGTAATAAACTCCCTTTATGTATAACCTCATTAATGTGTTGAAATAATGCACCCTTGGGGCCATTGAGACCATTTCATTGGAGCTTCAAAATTAGATGTCCTAATGATTCTATCAGTGTGAAAACTGCCACTTCAGCTCAAATGGTCCCATTTCCTGCAGTGCCTTGCAGTTCATGAATGTTATGTGGAATGAAGAAAAAATAAAGGGGTCAACAAATTACTGAAGATGGATGACTTAAGAGAAACACCTCAATTTTTCTATTAGCCATGTTATTGGTTGGAGTGGGTGAGTGTTGTGTTAATTTATTAGAGCCAGAGAAGACTTTGCATCATGAATCTTCTGGAGCTGAAGTTCTAGCTAATTAAACTTACAACAAAGCCCTGGTCAATGCCTCATCAGGGCATGGAGGTGATCCTGGGTTCTCAAGGCTGTGCCAGCAGAGCTCAAGCTCTATAGTAGGTCCTGCCAAGAAGGAAGACCTTCAAACTGGAGTCCCATGATGGACTGTATTTGTTTTCTGAGGACTGGATCTCCCTAAGTCTGGAGCAGCTTATCAGGAAAGGACTAGACCCCAGGAAGTCTTTTTTGTTTGTTTGTTTTATTTTTCCAATTACAGTAATTGGTGAAAACAATATAAAGTCAGTGGAAGAAGCTCTCCTGGTTTCTTATTCTATTGAAGTAAAGCCTTAAATTAGTTTTATGTTAACCATTGTGATGTCATGTATTTTCTAGTTCTAAATTAGGAATAAAGATTTTCCTAGTTTAGTATGATTTTCTTTCCTAATAGGTTTTTAATTGTTTAAGCTATGTAGCATAGTGAACAGTGTTGACCTTGGAATCAGGAAAAACTTCCACCTGAATCCTGCATCAGACCCTAACTAGCTCTGTGATCCTGGACAAGTTGCTTAAACTCATTCAACCTCAGTTTCCTCATCTATAAAATAGGGGTAATAATATATAGCATCACAACATTGTTATGAGGATTAAATGGAAATATATATATATGTAGCTCCTTGCACACCCTAAAGTGCTATCCAAATGCTTGTTATCACTATTATTATCATCATCATGGAACACAGTATAAAATATTCTGTCTTTTTCAGGATTTGAAAACCCTCCATACGCTAAAGTTTCTCATTTTCCATTTTCCTTCCCTCTGTGTGGATGCCGTACTTTTGATTAATGTTTATTTATGAATTCCTCGGGAAAAGACTTTTCTTATCGTGAAACAACTTTCCTGTGTTGTTCAAAATGACACTGTAGGACACTTTATCATTTACACAGTAAATAATAAAGCTAGTTGATTTTAAAATATAAATAATTCTGAAATTTTGAATAATTTTTGAATCATTGATGATGTCAGGATTCCAGCTTAGCTAGCAATTGTTCCTTGGAGACATCAGGTTAGACATGGGCACCACAGCCTGGCATCTCATTTTAAAGAGGCAGAGATTAGGCACATCTCCTGACTTAAAAGCTTATCTCCACAGTGACCCTACTTTGGATACTTTAATCTAGTTTCCCCTGGGTTTGGCTGTTTTTGTATTTGGATCCTTGGTTTCCCTATTTTGCTTTCTTCTGTTGTCTTCATTTTAGCCTACTCTTCTCAGTATCTCACTGTGATCAATTCAGTTCGAGTCTGGATTCTCCTTCTCCATGGCTTCCTTCACAGTTCCTTCCTTGACCCACCTGATTTTCCTTAAACTTCTTCTGTATGTTGTTTTCTTCTAGGAAATCTGGTAAAGCTTGAACATTGGATGTGGCTGCTGGCTGTTCATCCCTCACTTCTCACTGTATGAGTCTCTAGTAGATGACCCAGTTACTTAAGTCAGCAGTCTTTCCTCAGTCCTCATTCTCTGTACCTTTTCTGTTATATTTCCAATACTGACCCAACCCTTCTTTTTTTGATGATCCCCCCATCCTAGGTTTCCATGAAACTCTTGTGGTTCTACCTCCAGGGCTCAGACACTTCTTTTTCTCTATTTCTTTGGCTCTCAAGCTTTCTCCTACCCCAAGAGTTCTGTTCATAGCATTCTTCTCTCTTTATACTCTTTTGCTATACTTATCATACTTCTTCCTTTATACTCTTACAATCCCATCCAGTCCTGTGGTTTTAGCAATCAGCTGCATTTGGATGGATGACTTCTAAATCCACATCTTTGGTCCCTGCATCTCACAAGCTCCAGACCATCATCTCCAATTACCTCTTCAATATCCCCACTTAAACATTTCACCAGGAAATCAAACTCAATTAATGCAACACTGAGATTGTTATTTTTCCCCTTAAGAACTTCCTCCCTGTCATGGAAGCTGGAAACCTGGATTATCTTTTGACTTCTACTCTTAGCCTTATTGATTCTACCTCTGCAATGTCTCTTGTATCTATTCCCCACATTACCATTGTTTATCTGAGGGTTTAAATCTTTCACTCTCAGGTAATCCTGTACATTACCCTGGTTCATCATCTCTTTTATCTTTAACCAGAACATTTGTCTCCTCACTAGTCTCCCTGACTTCACTTTGTCTCTTTTCAAATCCATCCTACCCACCAATGCTAGAATAAACATTGCCCTGGCATTACTCCCTCTCACTCCCCCAAACCTTAAATGAGTCCCTATGACCTACTGAATCAAGGCCAGATTGCTTAGCCTTGTCTTCAGGTTGTCCAGTTAGCTCCAGCCTTCCTTTCTAGGCTTAGTGCCTGTCACTCCCCTTCATCTGCTCTAAATTCTAGTCAAACTGAAGGACTTGGTGTTTCCTCAAAATGCTCCATGGTTTCCCACTTCTGTAAATTATCTCATATTCTTTCCTTTGCTGGAGGACCTTTCTCATCCCCAACCCCTAATTCCACCTGTCCAGCCTCCTCAAAGAGAACTTTTTCTAAACTCTACTCCCCAGCCAGAAGCAAACTCTCCTTCATCTGAATTCTCAAAACCTTCTTACTGCACTATGTATGTTATACTTTGTATTTCTAATGAACACATTGTCTTTCACGTAAGTTCATGAGGGCAAGGCACAATAGACAGAACCACAAAAGACAGTTCCAAGAACTGTTTATTGAATTGAATAAATGAATATCGTAGCTGTAAGGTGATATTTCAGAATTCCTCTGCTCTCCAGTTGGCAGTCATAACAGGCCATCAGAAAGTCTATTTTGGGAGAATTTTGCCTTCATCTTCAGAGTCATTATCAAGGTGTCATACTGAGAAGTAGTCTTGTATTTGGCTCTTGTCATTATGTCATATAGTGCTATGCAAAAGTTTCTCTTTTAGATAAATTGATGAGTTCAACCTCTCAAAGTCACAGCTCTTCCAACAGCTTGACTCCATTATCCCAAGGCATTTTCATATCCACCAGACAACATCTTTTCAACTCAAGTATGAGGGTAGAGTCGTATGAAGCTCTTTTTGTTTAACCCTACAAGATATAAAATATGTATTTGTATATATGTATTTCTAAGTACAGCTAGGTCCTATTAGTGAGAATAATGAATCCCATGAAGTACTTGCATGTATTTAAATTTGTGTTATTTGAAATTATAGGTATGTAAAATATGGTCATTGGTTCCAGTAAAATGGAAATATGAACCATGAATTCAAATAGCTTGACTACTTCATGAGATCATTATACCAATCAGGACTTTTCTCTGTCTCCCCTGCATATATATATGTGTGTATGTGTGTGTGTATACATATATATGTGTATATGTATACACATATATACATGTATATTATATACACATATTACATAGACACACATACAACTACACATGCATATATACATATATGCACACATATGTGTGTATGTATACATATATCTCCTTATCATGCCCTGCCCCTTGGATGAAGAGGTTTTGCTAGGTAAAGAAACCCTACAGTGAACCATTTTATACCCTGAATAAGTAATTTCTTCTTGACAGTTTTTTCAACCCATACTTTTTCTTGAGGTGGGGCCTACCTTTATAAAAGAACCGAACAAAACTAGATAGCGTGCCCAGGTGGGTTGTAGTATTTGCCTAATTTGAATTCTTCATCTCTCTCCTAATTTTGGTGCTTCTTTAAATCTTTCATTCATTAGTTCCTTCCAAAAGAGTATGTACTGTCACAGGGCAGCTAGGTGGTTTGAATGTAGTTGTGACGATAAGCTGAGTACAAACATTCCTGAGAATACAAAGCGAAGATGAAACAGGTTCAGGGCAATGAGCAGCACAAAATGGACAAGGCTCCCCTGACGAAGTCTGCCTCCTTCATTTCATGGTTCCAGTCGTTTTGTTTGTCTCTCTGTAACACTGCCAAGGATCTCCTCCATGCCCCTAGTGGGCAATAGAATGGAGCTACAGGAAATCAGATGACAAAACTGCCTGTGTCCACTACAGAATAATGTCATTTAACCTCACTTAGGCCTTCGGAGCAGCGAGAAGACTGCTTCACTCTCCCTAATTGATTCTCTTCCACTCTCTGCAGAAGCTCTTCCCAAACTTCTCTACCCCTCTCAAACACCCCACACATCCCTCTGTCCCTACCCCACTCAGCTGAGGTCTTATCTCCTGCTTTAATGAGCAGATAAAGACCATTAGCTGGGAGCTCCCTCTCCTCCTCTTCTTTATATCTTAAAACCCATTAACATCATGTGCCCTGCTTGTCCTCTCCATTTCTTTCTCTAATAATGAGGTGACCCTTCTCTTTGCAAAGCCAACCCCTTTAATGTCCCCTCTCACTTTGTTTGTCAGATTGCTTCTCCACCCCTAACCTTCATTCACTTCCTGTCCCTGTTCCATACCTGCTGCCTAACAATTCCCCCCCAACTTTGAAAAACCTTCAGTAGACACTCAATCCTCCTCATTTTCTCAGGCTCTTAGGAAAAAAACATGCTTTGCTCATTGTCTACCCTTTCTCTTCTCTCCCTTCTTAACCCTTTGAAATCTGGCTTGCAGCATCATCCATCACTCACTTGAAACTGCGCTGGCCAGAGTTAACAGTGATCTCAAATACCAAATCTGATGGTCTTTTCTCAGTTCTCTCCCTTCTTTATCTCTTCGTTATTTGACCGTGTTGACTGCTTTCTCCTTCTGGGTACTCTGTCCTTTGGGGGTTTTTATGACACTACTTTCTCTCGGTTTTTCTTGTACCTGTTAAACTACACCTCAGTCTGCTTTGGGAGGTCCTCATCCACGTCATATACCCTAACTGTGAATTCTAAGGCTCTGTCCTAAGCCCTCTTCGCTTTTCTCTGTTTTATGACTTCGTTAACCTCCATTGGTTTAATTATCAAATCTGTTCACTTGCAAGTCCATAGATCTAGCCCCAGTCCTGCATTACCAGCTGCCTCTTGGGCATTTCAAACTGGTTGTCTCAGAAACATTTCAAGCTCAGCATGTCTAAAATACAACACATTATCTCTCCCACCTCCCAAATCTACCTACCTTCTGAACTTCCTTCCACGATCTTTCCAGTCTCCAAGGCTTACAGCCTTTGAGTTTTCCTCTCCTCTTTGCTGTCCTTATCCCAAACATCCAATTAATCATCAGACCCTGTCTTTAAGAGTTTTTGCTGCTTAAACATTTTTTTCATAATAGAGGCCCTTATTATGTACCATTGTGTTATATGATGAACCAAGTACATTATCAAATGTAATACTAACAATGAAAATAATCAGCTCTGATATTAGAGTCCAAGTTTGCCTTCTCTCTTTTACTTAATGTTGAAAAATTTGTTTTAAAAATATTTGTGGATCATTTCTATCTTCAGTCTGTTTGTTATCCTCCCTCTGAGGTCATACTTAAGTGCCCGTGGAATCCCTTGCCAAGATTGATTTGTTTACCCTCCATTCTTTGTTTTATAAGTGGATACTACTTTCAGTGTTTCACCCTCTTTTTTGTAAGATTTTATAATCAACTCATATTTAGTAAGTACTTATGTAATAGGCGCTTTTAAAAATTGGCATTGCGCTTGGCTACCATACTCCTCTGCATGGTAAGTCGGACACATATTCCGTGATCCAGCTCCAACAGCCTGCTTATATTGCCTAAAATGTGACATTCTGCCTCCCAGTTTCCAAACCCAAAATGCTCTACCCCCTCACTTCTTAATTTCTCTAATTTCCTTCAAGTCTCTGCTCAGATCTGACTTCCTCCAGGAGACCTTTCCAGATTCTCCCACCTGCTAATGCTTTCTCCTGTTTGTCTTATACATTTACTCTGGACACATCTTGTATCTATCTAGCTGTCTGTATGTTGTTTCCTATTAGAAAATAAGATCTTTGAAAGCAGAGAATGTATTTTTGCCTTTCTTTCTATCCCAAGCCCGTAGCCCTGTGCCTGGCATATAATAATTGCTTTATAAATGTTTGCTGACTGACTATGCAATTAGATCTCAGACACACATTTCCCCAGAGGGACAAATGATCTAATTTTGTAATGCCAGTCAGTGCAGAAATAGGACTTGATATATAAAAATTCAGTATTGTCACTCTTGCACAACATATGGCCCCCTTATAGTCACTAGACTATAAGACAACCTTTCCTCTCCTCCATTCACTAATGGGCCACTTTTATGAGTAGGCATTAGCTCCTTCACATCAACTGTGGCAAATAGGCCTTTGCCATCCAGTATCAACAAACTCCACCTGTACGCAAGGGGGAAATGAGAAAGAGCTCAGAATTGGTTAGCCATCGCTGACAGATGGTCAGGTGTAAACTTTGACATCAGAAACAAGAAGAAATTGCCTTCTCCACAGAACTCAGTGTTTTTGATTTTAGAGTTGGCAAATTCGCCCTCTAAAATCACTGAAAGTTAGTGACTTCAGTAGATTCCTTTTTTCCAGTTTATTCTATATTGACTGACAAAGAATTTTTAAATATATGTTTTGATTCTCTTTGTCTATTGCTAAGAAAAGCACATTCCATGATGTTTCTGCCACCACTGCTGGGAAAATGCCATTAATGAATTCTGAGGTCATTAACAAATGGATTAGTGAAACCTAGTGTGTAAGGCTCTTGACTTGAAGCTTTTCGATAATGCTGCAGACTTGGGTTTTTCCCTGCAGCTAATAGTGTCCCAGACCCATTAGGAAAGTGAGTCAGAACCATCCAAGGCTGCCCAGAAGTGATGTCAAGATCCTCTTCATCCTCCCAATGACTTTCACTTTTTCTGATCTGTTAATCCTCGAGGTGCTAGGAGTCTGTGATTGATAGGCTGTACTGAGATCGATAAAGGTGGTGGCCGTTTTTCTTCCTTCAAAATCCCCACATTTAAGAACATTCTCTGCCTGAGGGTCACTTGAGACAGAAGTGAATCCTTATTTCTCTGGGGAAGAGGTCAGTGTCAAGGCTGTGGGCGATCAAGGTCTTTATTCAGCCAGATTGTCCAGAAGCAGTACCATTTATCAGCTTATGACATGTTAATGTCATTTTCTTGGTGCCTTTTCAGCTGAGTTTTAGGAAGAGTAATGTGAGCAAATCCAGGGGAATGGTGATTGGCAGTCTAATTTGAAAATATTGCATCTTGTTAAATGCATTCCAGCAATATAAAAGAAAACTTTCAGAAAGAGAGGCTGTTAGGCAGTGTACATTGGGCCAGTATTTCATAAAATTGCGTGGTGTCCAGTGTTTTCTTTTAAAAATATTTTAGCTGGATATTTTTTTCCTTGTAGGTAACTAGTGCTTTTAACCAACTTACAGTAAATGAAAATGACTTTCACATACTTTATTATGATAAACAAACATAACAAATGATGAAAGGGAAACTCGATGTTAACAATTTTTTTAATATTGTAAAGAATTTTAAAATGCACATACCATCCATCATGCCTGCTCATCCTGTTCACTTCTTATCCATGTCTTCCCATAAATTTACCACAAAGGGTCTACCCAAACATGCTGGAGACCTTGCTTGCTTTTTCTTAACATTGTGGAAATACAAGTATAATACGTGCCCTGTTCATTATCCTTTAATCTCACTATGTGGCTAGCCTATTTTTTCCCACTCATATATTTAGCTGATAACATGCTTTACATTACTTTTCCTGATTATTTCCTTGTTTGTAATGTGATAGAGTCTACTCGCATCCATTACGCAACTCTCCATTGCTTTTTGGATTATCCTAAGCTATAGTTCTTCAGAGAGTTTAGCATTTCATGACTCAGTCATAGGCATACAATATCACCAGAAGGATATTGGTATTACAGAGATGGACTTTTGTCTCAGGGAAAAGTTTGGGGTCACTACAGAGAAGCTTCCCCAAAGCAACCCAGCCTGCTTTCTCCTCCTTTTTAATTTTGGGCCCAGCTTGTTGTCCATTTGCAGTTTCTGACTCAGATATATTTGCTGATGGATAAACTATATAGTATTACTTACCACGGTCTCAATAATGGTAGTTCTTCATCCACTTTGTTTTTCCTATGCAAATAGGCCAAACTCTTGAGGAACTATGGATCTCCTTTGGGAGGCTCTGCAGTGTTCTTGGCCTTGATACAGTCAGCTCCATGCCATCTGCAAACAAGAATGTGTGGTGGACTTTACTGTCTATGAGGAGTTCCTCTTTCGCTTAGGTTTTGAAAGCCTTTCTCCTTGGCAGTGTTATAAATGTTTGGCTTCCATCTCCCTGAGTTATGCCTTACTTGATACTAATCATCTGAATGTTATTTATTTCTTTTGTTACATCTTTCAAGGAATATTATAAAATTTTGATATACATTTTGGAAATTCCTTGTTAGAGAGTCTTTTATCTACCAGATCAAATGCTTTTTTATATTCAACAAACAATAAGCAGAGTAGGGATCTTATATTCTTTACACTTCTTTAAAGATATGGACTACTATGAAATACTGTTTATAAAAGCTTGCCTTTTCACTTATCAAGTATCTTTATCAAGTATGCCCTGGATACATAAATTATCTTGATTAAAATTTTGTATAAATGAAAAAGTAGGTATGTGGGTAGATGATTATTAATATTCTGTCACCTTTTTGTGTGTAATAATAAAGTACAAGACTTTTCTCATGCCTCTAGTATGCTCCCCTCTTCTGGATAGCTTGTAAATCAGTTCCTTTAGTACCTTCAGAATTACATCCTCTCTAGATGTGATGGACCTGCTCTGTATATATTCAGTCTCTTCCTGCTACTTTTCCCATCTTTCTTTCCTTTAGTGCCAATTCCTTTTCCCTCAGCAACACATCTGGGACTGCAATTTTAGAGTTGAAATGTGGTAACTTTTCAGTCTTGGAAGGTGAAAATCATTTCAGATATTTTCTGTTCTTTGTTGTCTGTCCTCTTTCAGTTTCATTTTTAAATGCCTTTAGGATAGATGATTATTTTTTTGTTACTGCCTCCTGTACACTAGTGTGAACCTCTGTCCGTGGTCCTTCAGGCACTCTACCAGATCTATTTTCTTAAATCTATTCATCACTTTCACTTCATATTCATAAGGAATGTTATTTAGGTCACATCTATATGATATGATGGTTTTCCCTATTTTCTTCAATTTTAAGTCTGAATTTTGCAATAAGAAGCTTGTGCTCTAAGCCACAGTCACCTTCAGGTCTTGTTTTGACTAACTGTATAGAGTTTCTGCACCTTTGCCTGTGAAGTATATAATCTTATTTTGATATTGACTGTCTGGTGATATCTATTTGTAGTGTTGCCTTTTGGTTGGTTGAAAAAGAATGTTTGCTATGACCAGGGAATTATCTGACAAAACTCTATTAGTCTCTGCCTTGCTTCATTTTGTACTCCAAAGCCAAATTTGCCTGTTACTCCAATTATCTTTTTATTTCTTACTTTAGCATTACAATACTTTATGATGAATGTGACATCTTTTTGATGTTATTTCTAGAAGATGTAGATCTTCATAGAACTGATCGACTGTGGCATCTTTGGCGTCACTGGTTGTAGCATACTTACAGTCAAATAATGTATGTGGTCACAATTGTCAAAGCAATAGTTTTTCCAGTAGCAAAGTATGCTGTGGGAGTTGGACGACAAGGAAGGCTAAGCACTGCAGAATCAATGCTTTCAAATTGTAGTGCTGGAAAAGACTTTTGAGAATCCCTTAGACAGCAAGGAGACCAAATCAGTCAATACTTAAAGATATTCATCCAGACTACTCCTTGGAAGGACAAATACTGAAGCTTAAATACTTTGCCCATATAATGAAAAGATGGGGCTCATTGGAAAAGACCTGATACTGGGAAAGATTGAAGGCTAAAGGAAAAGGGGATGGTAGAGGATGAGATGGATAGTGTCATGGAAGCAGTGAACATGAGCTTGGACAGACTTGGGAAATAGTGGAGGACAGAAGAGCTTGGTGTACTATGGTCCATGGAGTCGCCAAGAGTCAGACACGACTGAACAAATGAACAGCAGCAACAAGGATGGATGACTTTACTAGATCTCTCATGAAGCTATCCTTCTATTTCTTCTTCCTTCTCTCTATTTTATGAGGTGATAGTGCTGTGAGATCTTACAAAAGAGTTTGATTCTAATTAGTGTTGCCCTGGTCAGCCATAAGTATCTTGTTTGAGATCCAGGATTTGTAAGCAGTGGCAGTTTCTGGGCTCTTTGGGTCTCCTTGCTATGACACTTGATTTGTAATCGCCAAAACTTCCTTAGGAAATTGTTTTAAATGGTGTTAATATCCTTTCCTTAATCAAGTTCCTCTATTTTTATGTGCCATTGGCTTGCTTAAATAGATCAGGTTGGCTTTGGTTTAATTGTATGATGAAACATTTTTTCTCATTTTTATTCTAGTTTTATATTGATTTTAATCTTTGCTCTAACAAGTTGGTGATCTGACTATACACATATTGCTGATTAAGGAATAACTCCTGTATCAGTAACATCGTCTCCTATCTTTTAAAATAAAATAAATAAAATAATTTCATTTTTGTGATGTTATTCAATTCTTGCCTTGTCTAGCACCTCCCAAGTCTTTTCTAAAAGAAATTATTCATGACATGTAGGTAAGGCTTCTTTGTAATCTATAACCGTTTGGCTTCTTTCATTCCTAACACCCAAATCATATTTTCCAACTTATTTTTTGCTATATCCAAGTCTGAATTCAGTCACCAAGTATCAAAGTATATGTTGATTTAATGTAGATCTTGTCAAGTTCTTCACAGACTTTCTCTGCCTTCTTATCTTCTACAAGAGAGGTTGACACATAAACTCTAGTTATTTTCATAGCATCCTTTCGCATATACTTATCATGCACACTTAATAGCAAGATGACAAAATAGCAAATGAAATAATGTTTCTTTTTGCCTTTGGACTCACAATAAAACCAATTTTGCCAACTTATTTACCTCCCCATGGAGAAGCAGTCATTCATTGTATCATTTAGGCGTGAACAACTTTTATCTTCTGGTTTTGTTTATAGTATGAATGTCCAAAGTCATATGATTCAGGCCCTGTAATAATATGTCCACCAATAGATCTTGGAACAGCATCTCATCTTTAGAATATCAATGGCCGAATTAATGTTTATGATTAATCTAAAAATTAACCTTTGCCCTCTTTTCTTCCCCTCTAGTATCATCAATGAAGAAGTGAAAGGGAGCCACACAGGAATGGTGGCCATTTGTAATTTTCTCTGATGCATGTACTGTCAATGCCAGAGAAGTCATAAACAAGTGGCCAGTCTACTGGCCATAAATATCTACATAATTAACTGGGCTGCTTCTCAGAAAGTAGACACAGTAATGTCAGGACCCTCCTTATTTTATTACATAATTTGCTCTTAAATAACCTCTAACTTAACAGTAATGTGATTAACAAGGGGTGTTGCCCTTAGAAGGATTTTAGATGTTAAATGCTAGGTGTTTAGATGTATCTTCATTCCTGATAGGATTTTCCTATCTTGTTTCACACTGACTGATACTTATCATATGCTTGAATCTGTTCAGGAAAGGAGTTTTCATAATATCTTTGAAAGATATGTTTTATTTTCTTAACATGCTTTTTATTCAAATCAAAATCAGTTGCAGTAATTAAAAAGTTTGAGTACCTTATTCTCTCTCATCACTTTTCCTTCTCTCCTAATCCTCAGATTTGTCATGTGCATGACATATTTAACCCTGTTTGCCTCAGTTTCCTCATCTGTAAAATGAGCTCCCCTGTCTTTGCCAAGAAAAGCCCAAATGAGATTACAAAGTGTCAGACACAACTGAAATAACTAAACAACAAAAAGATGACAAACAATGGGGCATAATGGATGAAGGATTGGCCTTGGAATCAGGAAAACCTGTGGTCACATACTGTCTCTGACACATACTAGCTATGTGTCCATGGGACAGTTATTCACTCTGTCATAACCTCTCCTCCAACTAAGCCCGTCAATCAATCAACAAGTGTTAATTTGTTCTGCAATATGAAAGACACTGTACTAAGTATTAGGGATGTAAATACAATGAATGATAGAATCCCTACTCACAAGCAATTTATATTCTAACTAAGGAGACAAGTACAAATATAAGTATATTCAGAATCATATAAAGAGAATACATACTAACTCCTATTCTGATGAAAGGGGAAAAAAGAGCTAATTAGCTGGGTAGAGAAATAATTACTTTTCATTGTAGGAGTTGTGAATTACAGTGGTATGATTTTTAAATCCTCCAAACACATATGATTTCATCAGCATTGGATGTTTTCTCCATTGATGCATACTAATGCTCCCTCCCTCCACTCTGTGGCTTCATAGATTGCCTTCAATAGTAGCCATGTTGGAACAGTTCTTAAATTAATATCAAATTGTTTTTTGATTTTGTAATGACATGGTTATTAATTTAGTCTTAAATTTTCTGAGAACTGTGTAAGAGGTTGTGTCTTGAATTTTTTCTTTAATTAAAAAGTTAAGATAGTTTTGAAGGACAGTGTTGGGTTTTTTAAAGAAGATGAAAACTTTTTTTAAACAAGAGTTAGCCACTAAACATGGCTACTGTGGTAGAAGGAGTGTTGGAAGGCAGCCAGGCAGCTGGGTGGATAGAGCTCTGGGCTTGTACCCTCAGACACTTAACTGTGTGACCCTGGGCAAGTTAACTAACCTCTGTTAGCTTCATTTTTCTCATCTGTGAAATGGGGATGAAGTCATAACACCTATTTACAGGGCAGGGTCGTTGTCAGGATAAAATGAGATAATATTTTAAAATGCTTGGCACACCTTAAAGTACATATAAATGTTAGCTATCATCATTTCCATCATTATGGAAGCCATGCTAATATGATGAAAGGGACAATACTACCCAAATTAATTTATTTGTACAGTACTATACCAATCCATCTACTAAAGGATTAAAGAGATAGAGATAGTTACAATAATACGTTCATCTGGAGGAAAAAAAGATCAAAAATCGCAAGGGAAATAATGAAAAACTGTGGGAAGAAAGCAGAGGGAGAAGTACCCGATTCCACACTGTGCTATGAAGCCAGAATGAAAACTATTTCGTACTGCTTAAAAAATAGCAGAGTTGATCAGGATAATAGATTAACTCTACAACATACAGAAACAAAGGAATAAAGGGCAAGACCCACATCACTAATGAATGATGAATGTTGGCAAAAGAAGATTAGGAAAACTCAAGTTCAAATCCAGCCTCAGAGACTCACTAGTTATGTGACCCTGGGAAAATTATTTCACCCCTATCTGGCTCAATTTACTCATCTGTAAAATTGGGGTAATAACAGCACCTAGATCCCAGGGTGCTTGTGAGGATCAAATGAAATAATATTTGTAGAAGTGCTTAGTACAGTGCCTGGCATATAATAGGCGCTATTAAATGTTAGTTATTATTATTATTGCCAGGTTGTACTTATACCATGGATGCAAGGATAATTCTATGTTAGAAAGACCATAAACATAAATCAGATTAATAGCAAAACAATAACAAGCACATGATTATGTCAATTAAAGACCTTCAGCAAAATCAGCCTCTCCACTCATGATTTGAAAAATATATATACACACACACTGAAAGGCCTAGTAACTTGTGGACCTTTGCTTTATATGATAAATAATACTTATCCAAAACCCAGCTTGTAATGGAGAAACACTAAAGCCTTTCTGATAAGATGCCCACTGCCACCGTCCCACCATCATTTGATATGGCTGCAGAAATGCTAGCTAAAGCAGTAAGAGAGGAAAAGGAAATTGAGAATATAAAAATAAGCAAAAGGGGAGGCAGATCTGAGCCTTTTCAAATGATAATGTGAATTCCAGAGATTCAGTGAAAAACAATCAAAACAATAACAGTCCTAGAAAAGTCACTAAACTTTATCTGCCCTTCCATCCAGTGGCTTGTCTACTGGGCATGTGCCCCAAGGAGGTCAAAGACAAAGGGAAGAGTTCCATTAATACAAAGTATTTGTAGCAGCCCTTTGATGGCAGCAAAAAAAAAATTGGCAACAAAAATGGGTTCCCATCAGTTAGGAAACGGCGGAAGAAGCTGTGCAGTATGAATTTAATAGCATATTATTAAACTCTAAAAATAACTAGTGGAAAGAACTTAGAGAAACTTGGAAAGATTTGGATGAACAGGTTCTGTGAGCCTCAGTTTCTCATCTATAAAAGAGAGAGAGGGACAAGATGACCCTGGTGATGAGCCTATGGTGCAGAATGAAATAAGCAACCCCCAGAGACCATTTATGCAGTGACAACTGTCATATAAAAGAAAACAACCAAGAAAGACAACAGAGCCAGCCAGTGCAGGACCCAAGTTTCATGTCAGAGAACACCCCAGATTACACACTGGACGCCTTTTGAAAGAAAGGACTATAAGGGACAGAGTGAAAGTGCTGGATGAGGGGACGGAGCCAGGATGGTGGCTGGAAGGCAGGGACTTGCCTAAAGCTCTCCCCCAGGACCCTCCAAACACCTATAAAAATGGCTCTGAACAAATTCTAGAACTGCAGAGCCCATGAAATAGCAGAGGGAAGCAGGGCTCCGGCCCAGGACAGCCTGAATGATTGCTGGGTAAGGTCTATTGCACTGTGCTGGGAGCAGAGCAGAGCAGAACCCAGTGTGGGCCACGTGGACCAGCCAGACTGGGAGCCTGGTGGAACAGGCCTTAGCGTCCTCAATCAGTGAGCTGTGGCAGTTACTAGATTTCTCAACCCAAAAATGCCAAAGACAACAGGGAAGGTTAGTGAGGAAAAGCTGCTGGGATGGAGTGAAAGGAGTTTGCATTCGGCCAGCACCCCAGGGGCTGCAGAGGTGGTGCAGCTCTGAGGCTGCTTCCAGAGCTCCAGCTGCAGTTGCTTCCGGCCCCAGGCCCACCTGGTGGGGGGAATTAAGTGGCGGACCAGAGCAGGAGTGCAGAGCCTACTTAGATCTGAGTCACGGTCCAGGTTAGTGGTTCTTGGGAGAGGAGGAGTGCTGGTGTGGCAGAGCTTGCTGTGTAGAAATAGCTCTAAAGACAATAGCACAGCCCCTCAAGCTTGGGACAAAGTACTCTCTACTCTACAAGCAGTTATACCCCGA
>CM053623.1:33878640-33908958 GCA_028646595.1 Phalanger gymnotis | reverse complement strand
ACCAGTCACCTCTTGAAAAAGATCCCCAAAAGAAAACTCCTAGGAATATTGTTGCCAAATTCCAGAGCTCCCAGATCAAGATAAAAATATTGCAAGCAGCCAGAGATAAACAATTTGAGTATTGTGGAAACACAATCAGGATACCACAAGATCTAGCAGCTTCTCCTTTAAGGGATCTAAGGGCTTGGAATATGATATTCCAGAGGTCAATGGAGCTAGGATTAAAACCAAGAATCACCTACCCAGCAAAACTGAGTATCATGCTCCAAGGCAAAATATGGATTTTCATTAAAATAGAGGACTTTCAAGCATTCTCAGTGAAAAGACCAGAGCTGAATAGAAAATTTGACTTTCAAACACAAGAATCAAGATTAAGCATGAAAAGGTAAATAAGAAAGAGAAATCATAAGAGACTTGCTAAAGTTGAACTGTTATGTTTATATTCCCGTATGGAAAGATGATGTGTATAATTCATGAGACCTCAGTATTAGGGTAGCTGAAGGTAACAGACATACATGCATACATATATACATATACATATATATATATATATAGACAGAGGGCACAGGGTGAGTTGAATAGGAAGGGATGATATCTAAAAAAATCAAATTAAAGGACGAGAGAGGAATATATTGAGAGAGAGAGAGATAGAATGGGGTAAATTATCTCTCATAAAAGTGGCAAGAAAAAGTGGTTGTCTAGGAAGGGAAGAGGGGGCAGGTGAGTGGGAATGAGTGAATCTTGCTCTCATTGGAGAGGGAATACCATACATACTCAATTGGGTATCTTACCCCACAGGAAAAAAGGAGGAAGGAGATAAAAAAAAAAGGAGGGGGGATGATAGAAGGGAGGGCAGATGGGGGTGGAGGTAATCAAAAACAAACACTTTTGAAAATGGACAGGGTTAAGGGAGAAAATTGAATAAAAGGGGATAGGATAGGAAAGAGCAAAATATAGTTAGCCTTTCACAACATGAGTATTGTGGAAAGGTTTTGCATAATGATACACATGTGGCCTATGTTGAATTGCTTGCCCTCTTAGGGAGGGTGGGTGGGGAGGGAAGAGGGGAGAGAATTTGGAACTCAAAGTTTTAAAAGCAGATGTTCAAAAAAAAAAAAAGCTTTTATATGCAACTAGGAAATAAGATATACAGGCAATGGGGCATAGATATCTATCTTGCCCTACGAGAAAGTAAGGGAAACGGGGTTGGGGGGGAGTGGGGTGACAGACGGGAGGGCTGACTGGGGAACAGGGCAATCAGAATATATACTATCTTGGAGTAGGGGGGAGGGTAGAAATGGGGAGAACATTTGTAGTTCAAACTCTTGTGGAAATCAATGCTGAAAACTAAAAATATTAAATAAATAAATAAACAAACAAACAAATAATTAATTAATTAATTAATAGAAAGTGCTAGACAAGGAAACCAGAGTTTAGAAGTCTGACTGCCCAGCTCTCTAGTTGTAGGACCTTAAAAAAGTCTCGTAACCTCACTAACTCCATTGCAGGATTGCCACGAGAAAGGTGCTTTGTAAATGGTACAGCTGTAAATCAAAGTGAGGTTTTGTTATATTAAGGACTTAGAAACTTGAAGACATTCAGCTTGGCCTAGAAGACAGGTCCTTTGCTAACTAGGACGTTTTTATGGGTGGGATTTCATTAGTTTAGGGAACTTCCAGCGAGGCAGTTCCATCTAGCTCTGTGTATGGATCAGCTACTGCCCTGCTCCATGGTGGAGCCATAGATGTCCGGGCCACTGACCTCTCCATGATTGCACAGCTTGTTGGGGTCAGAGACAAGACTCAAATTTTGGGTCTTCTCGGCTCTTAAGTAAAGGTCTCTATCTATTAGATCGTGCTTCCTCTTTTGAACTAGAATACACTGGCTCTCCCAGCTTGGCCTCAGGGCGAGCTAGCTGGATCACCTTGAGAAATCCCATTCCTCTTTAGTCTTCCACTTCTTTGTCTGTACAGTGAAGACACTGGCCCACATGATCCAAGGCAGACGTTCTTTGGTTTTAGACACATTAAGCAAATAATTCCTGTCGGTTCCTCATCTCCTTATGTAGGAGGGTGTTTCGCTAAAACAATCAAGGGCCAAACAGCAGCTTTTGACACACTCCATCTTTGTGAAAAATACCCTTTGATTTACTGCTCTTGCCATGATCTTTAACTGTTTACACCCCTGCCTTGTGGGAGGGCTGCACACTCTCTGCCTTTATAGGAAGGCTGGTCCCCCATCTCCTGGTCCTTCACACTTTGCTGGCACTCAGAAGCCATGGGTTTGTAGCCTTCCACCTCTGTGCTTGAAGAGGGGCTTCCCTGAGCTCTCCTAGGTTTTCTTCTGCCCACTCTTGTGGCAGGTACCCTGCGTGGGCCATCGTCCTGCAGCTGCTCAGTCTCCTCTCAGCTCGGCAGCTTTGTTAGAGTTAATGTCAGTTTTTTGTGGGTACACATCTCACTTAATATCGGACACTCGCTGGAATGGTTCAGGTGCACTGTCTGAAGCAACACAACTTAGGCCAAGAACCCTAGAACTCAGGCCCTGACCCTGCTACTAACTAGCCATCTGTTGAGCATCTCCTCCATGCTGGGCACCCCAGACAAAAATGAAATGGTCTCTGCCCTGGAGAAGCTTACATACTCATGAGAGAGATAACTTTGTATAAGTATGTTCAGAGTAACTACTAGGTTACCAGGAGGGGGAACATTAGCAGCCACAGGAATCAGGAAAGGCTTCATGTAGGAAAAAAAAAATCACATAATTTCTCCGGGCCTCAGTTTTCTCATCTGTAAACTGAGGATCATAACATTTGCATCATCTTTCTCACAAGGCTGTTGTAGGGTTGTTGTTAGTTCCTCGTTCTCATAAAGGCCCAATGACACCAGGAAGGTGATGTCTTGACTTTTAAGTGAATTATGTTTAAGTGAGGCAGAGCTGTGCAAAGTCATCAGCCTCACTCTCCCTTCCAGAGCCATTGTAGTCCAGTGGCAAGACGTTGGTCAGGATGCCTGGTGATCTCTGGGGATGCAGTGGAGGACTCTGGCCTTGTTAAGCTAAGGTCTTTCCCAGGTCTCACTTTGAGTTTGTCTGAGAAAACACTCATTCAGTGATTAAAGGCTAGGTAAGAATTGAAGCAAAAGATGGCCTCCTTTGCCTTCACAAAAGAATCAAGCTGGGAGGAGAAGACTCTCAGGGTTTCCTGCCAGAACAGAAAAAATTGCTATTTGGGCTCTCTCTGAGCCATCAAAACCCAAACAATGAGCAAATGAGGCTTGGGCTGGAACCTGTTACTGGCCAATCAGTGAGAGCCAGTGATTTGTCATAGTCAAGTAGCTCCATTTGAATCCCAATGGGTTTTATCAAAGCCGGCTTTTCCAGTGCTATAGTTCAAGAAATCATAAATGAAAACTACATGAGACAAAAGAATTAATTGTCCCAGTTTTTCAAAGAAAATAAAATGATAGAATGGATAAATAGGGAAGAAAAAAAATCCAGCTTCCAAACCCCAAGATATCTTGTAAAGTATATAACCTTTTATATTTCGTTGTTATAAGAAAAGTATTATATAAGGCACTATATTAATGTGAACTGTAATGTTTGAAATTTATCATCATGAAGATATCTGGTTTGGTGCAGAATACTGATGTCATTATGCTTATTTTCTCTCAGTGGCTTTTTCGATTCGTTCTTTTATTTTGTTGTCTATTGGGATATTGTGCTGACTTCTTTCTCGAGAAATGAGTTGGTTTATCTATAGGGTTTCCCCGATGTAAGCAGACACACAAACACGCTGGGCCATCTTTAAGCTAATGACGAAGAGGACACGTTTTGTTCCCTCTGGTCATTTCAAGTCCAGATGATACAACCGGTCCTTTCCTCCCTTTTCATGTTCTCACCTCCTCATAGCAGACATTTCTTTGTTATTACCCGTCAAATGTAGCTTACTGTGAGCCCTGATTTCATCACCAATGAATATTTATTGAGTACACTCACTAGCTGTGTGACCTCAAGCAAGCTGCCTAACTTCTTTGGGCCTTAGTTACCTCATCTGAAAATGGGGGCATTGAACTAGATAAATTTCCGAGGTCTTGAGATCTTGTATTACAGTGCCTTTCTTTCTAGCATGGGAGGTGATGCTAGTCATTGAGGAGAAAGAGGTGGGAACTGGGAAGCTTACAGTCTAGGTAGACAAATAAACGTAAATGACGATGCATGCTAAGTGAAATATAAGTGATACAGACTGTCATTGCTGCAGAAGTTCAGGAGGAAGTCACCATTGAGGGGTGATGTGATAGAGAAAGGTTTCACAAGAGTCAGGCCTCAAGCCGGGCTTTGAAGGATGGGTAACAGGTAGTCCAGATTTTGGAAGGGCATGGTGTCTTGAGACAACAATGACCAGCTAGGCCCAAGCTGTTAGCATGGGGGAGTGGTCAAAGGCAAGATGGAAGGAGATGGGATCAGTGTTGGAGAGCACCTTAAACACCAAGATGAGATATTCAGCTAACTTTCCTGTAGTCAATGGGAGATCATTCAAGGTTTTTGAGCAAAGGTGTAGTATGTGTTGAGGAATGCAGAATCCCAGAGGAAAAAGGAATATTGGAGGTTGTTGGATTCATGTTGCCTCCCAATGGACAGATATTTTCTACATGTTCATTAAGCAAACATTATTGAACCACCTGCTCTCCACCATGCTCTTTGCTGGTGCTTGAGGAGATAGCCTTGATCAAGACCTTTCGTTTGAATACCGCTCAAGACACATATTGACTGTTTCACAATTAAATCTTGAGAAATGCAGTATAGGCTCAGCCCAGGTTATTTCCCTCATGTGTCTGAGGTCTGTCAAAACATTCCTCTATATTTAATTTATCCAGGATAGGAGTGGTATAGGAGAAAGATGACTAGATCTATAGTCAGAAGACCTGGGTTCAGATCCTTCCTCAGACAATTACCAGCTGTGTGACCCCATCTGCCCAAGTCACCTTACCTTTTTGGGCCCGAATTACCCCATCTGTAAGATAAGGTCCCATGAAGGGAGGAAACTTCGGAGACAGGAGCTCAGGTCCTTGTGGTGGGGGCCAATATTTTGCCAAACCACATAACCAAGGTGGCTATGGTGGTTCCAGTAGTAGCAGTAGTTACGGCAGTGGCAGAAGATTTTAATTACTGTTAGGAAACAAAGCTTAGCAGGAGAAGAGAGCCAGAGAAGTGACAGGGAAGCTACAGGTTACAACAGATTTGTGAACTCAGCCAAGCACAGTGGTGGCAGAGCCTAGCTGCTACAAGAAGACATGTTTTAGACAATACTTTTTGTGTATGGGCAAAAAAACACCAGGACTGTATTTGTGACTAATTGTATAACCGGTTATTTTGGTGTCTGTTCTGTGGAAAGTGTAAAGCATTCCAACAAGGGGTTTTAATGTAGTTTTTTTTTTTTTTGCACCATGCTGTTGATTGCTAAATGTAATAGTTTGATCACGATGCTGAATAAATGTGTCTTTTAAAAAAAAAAATGGGTGTTGGACTCAGTGACCTATATAGCCATTCCAGCTCTAAATCTATGACCCTTTGATGTCCTGTAGACCATGAATAGGAATAAAAGGCAACTGCAGATTCTCAGGGCTACAAGATGTCTCATTGACTTTGGTCAATCAGGAAGGCCCCAGGGGAAGCTGGTGGAGGGGCAAAGATGGTGAGCTCAGTTTAATGTAATAGTCGATCTTCCACAGCAATATGTCTAGTATGCAGTAAGAGAGGTAGGGCTCATCTTCAGAAAAGAGACTGAGCCTTGAGATGCAGATTTGGGGGTCATCTTCACAGACATAATAATTAAAGCCATGAGAAGGGTGCATTCGCAAGAACAGCCAAACAGATGGCCATGCCTTCCAAGTTAGGAATGAAGGAAGTGGAGACAAAGAAGGAACCGTCGGGGAAGTAAGAAGGGAAACAAGACATTGTGGTATCAACCAATCAACAAGTATTTATTAAGCACCAACTATGTGGCAGGCATTGGGCTAGACACTGTGGAAAAGAAAGAAAGAAAGAAAGAAAGAAAAAGAAAGAAAGAAAGAAAGAAAGAAAGAAAGAAAGAAAGAAAGAAAGAAAGAAAGAAAGAAAGAAAGAAAGAAAGAAAGAAAGAAAGAAAGAAAAAGAAAGAAAGGAAGGAAGGGAGAAACAGAGAGAGAGAGAGAGAGAGAGATTGATTCCCTACTTGGAAAGAGCTTACATTGTAATGGTAGAGATTACAAGTGCTTATATAATAAATAGAAAGTACATACATAAATAGAAGGTGAAAGGAAATAATTAAATACCAGGCAGTTTGAGAGGGAGGGCATTAAGAGAAGGGAGGATCAGGAAGGCTTCTTGCAGAACATGGTACCCGAGCTGCATTACAAAGAAAGAAAAGTGCTTTATGAAGCACAGTCAAGGAAGGAGCACATTCCAGACATGGAAGATGGCTGATACAAAGTGATGGGAGATGGATGAGGCACAGAGAGAAGTTCTGTCTGACCAGAAGGCAGAGTTGCCAGAGGGGAAGGGATATCCAGTGAGTCTGGAAAGGTCAGGTGAGACCAGGTTATGTTGTTGTTGCCGTTTTCAGTCACATCCGACTCTTAGCGATGCCATTTGGGGTTTTCTTGGCAGAGATCCTGGAGTGATTTGCCTTTCCCTTCTTCGGCTCCTTTTACAAATGAGGAAACTGAGGTGAAGTGACCTGCCCATGGTCACACTGCTAGTAAGTGTCTGAAGCAGGATTTGACCTTAGGAAAATGAGTCTTCCCAACTCCAGACTTGGCAGTTTATCTACTGCTCCATCTAGCTGCCCAACCAGGCCAGGCTATGAAGGGCTTTAAAAGCTAAACAGAAGAGGTTTTATTTGATCCTAGAGGCCAAGAGAGAGCCATTGGAGTGGCTTTGAATAGGAGAGTCCCATAGTCAGACCTGCACCTAAAGAATATGGCAGAAACCAAGCAAATTGCATGGATTCTTTTCATCTACATTTTCTTTCCAGGTTGTTACCTTTCTTTGTCCTACAGAGCATTCATGCAGAAGAACTAAAGTGTAAAACTAAGAGGGAATTGGCTATTAAGAACACATTCCTGTTGGAATAAAACCATTTGGAATGACAAGACCAAACTCGTGCACTACACAGTTTCATGGACAACCACGTGTGGTCCCTCACCTTCAGGGTGTTCTACGGCTTACTGAAGGTTAGCCAAACTGTCATTCATGTCAGGTTAGTCTTTATTTAATGTGTGTGTTTGTATAATATATATGTTTACATATACACACATATATACATACCTCCCTCTCTCCCTCCCCATATGTGTGTGTGACCTGTAGTTAGAAAGAGAAAGTTTAACTTGCACTTGTAGATTCCCAAAGAGACATTATAAGGATTTTCAAAACAGGCAATATTTCAAATTCTTACTTTTAATTTCCAAACAAACACAAAAGAAGGAAATTTACACCCAGCAGATGTTAGACTAACAAAGCAGTTTTGTCTTAAATAGACAAAAGTCAGGAAATTAAATATTAAGACTGAATCAACATTCCCAACTTTTGCTCTTTGGCTTTGACAGTATAGGTCAAGTAGTGCCTGAAGCCATCCATTTTTCTGAAACCCCGTAACAGGACATGACATCGTTTGTGTACAGTCATTGTTATAACAACGTGTCGCCTTAAGATGCCAGCTTTCTGATTTTTGCTTTGTGAACCCGTAAAATTAGCATCATTGCTGGCCTATCTTTGTCTATGGAAAACAAAAAGGATTGGAAATACACCAAGGAAAATATTGCAGACTGATCAGCTAGGTATGATTAAAAACACAACTGCATTGTAATTTTATTGCATACTTTTCTGTCTTGTCCCTTAAAACAGACATTAGCTCTTTTTTCTCCCTCATTCCCTATGCTGCGTTCTCCTAACCTTCTAGATGATCTGAGAACCCAACGATTACCCTATCAGAGGGTACAGAAAAGAGAAATTTTTTAGAAGAAAGGAACAAACTCCTCCAAGCATGACAAACAGTTTGCTTCAGTCTGGTTCTATTCCCTTGATAAATTATGTTTTTCACAGTCACAAAATCACAGAGTTGGAAGGAATTTCAAAGTCTATGTAATTCAACCCAAATCCGACTGAAGATCCACATCCCTCAGATGGTCAGTAAGCATTTCTTAAGAGTCTACTGTGTGCCAGGCACTGTGCCACATGTTGGGGAAAGAAAAAAAGACAGTTTCTGACCTCAAGGAGCTTACAGTCTAATGGGAAAGACAACACACAAACAACTATCTACAAACAAAATATTTAACAGGATAAAGTGGAGATCATTAACAGAAAGAAGGAACTAGCAATGAGGGGAATTGGGAAAGGCTCTCCGTGGAAGGTGAAATTTTAGCTGGTATTTAAGGAAAGCCAGGAAGAAAGGGAGTGGAGATGAGGAAGAAAAGAATTCTAGCCGTGGGAGACAGACGATGAGAAAGCTTGGAAGTAAGAGACATAGTGTCATGTCGATCCAAAGGCATTGGATGGCAGAGTTCGTGGAGGAGAGTATATTGTAAGAATATGGAAAATGTAAGGAGGGCTGAGTTATGAAGGGCTTAGAGAATTTTATATTTGATGGGGGGTGACTTTTGGAGTTTATTGAATCAAGGGGTGACATGATAAGGGCTGAGCGTTAGGAAGATCATTTTGACAACTGAGTGGACTGGAGTAGGAAAAACTTGACCAACCAGCAGGCTATTAAGATAATTACAGTGTCAGGAGATACGGATCTTCACCAGAGTGGTAGCAGTGCCAGAAGAGAAAAGGAGGCATATATAAGAAATTGTTACGAGGGTGAACTTGACAGAGCTGGGGTGGGAGGTGTGGTGAAAGGGAGGCTTGGGGATGGTGCTTGTGTATAAGTCTTTTGGGGTTGCACAGCACAGGGAGGGGTGGAATGACAACAGATTGTAAAAAGATAACGCAATTTCAGAGTTCACCAACATGGAAGTGGTGCATTTGCGAGTGATGGCAAGGTGTCTCTGTGAAGCTGGGGTGGAGTGGAGAAATAGGTCGTGTGAAAATAGTAAGGAAGTATGAAGTCCGGGTGTTTGAGGGAGTACCAGTATGTGTGCTGAAAACCTCTAGAATGAGAGCAGGAGTCAGGGAGGAGACAAGGTGTGTGAACCAGACAGTAAAGTCATTTAGAGGTTGGTATATACCAATCACCAGAATCTTGATTGGATTATCGCTATGGATTGAGTGAAAGTCAAAGGAGGAGAGGCTACTGCGTGATGGGAGTAGCAATGGGAAGCAAGGAGTATTCTAACTTGGTCACTACAACCAGTGAGTCGGGTGGTACAAATAAAAGTTCTGTCACTTGTGGAGAGAATGGGCATGGAAGCTATGCCTTAAGGAGAGAACCTGGCCTTTGTGATAGCCAGAAGATGGAAGGAGTGGGAAGGGAAAAGATTTAAGGTGAAAGGGAGGTTACCAATGAAGCAGGCATTCCAGAGAGCACAGGACAAAGGGATGGATTTTAGGCTTTAGACTTTTAGGGCTTTAAATGGGAGGTTGGTGAGTTAAGGGGGATAGGAATAAGGCAGTGGTCAGTGGGGCAGCCAGAGATTCAGAGTAACTTCAGTGGGAGTGTGTTAATCACTGAGGAGTGATTCAGGTCCGTTATCAGTACTCTTAGGGGTTTGAACTTAGAGTGGAATCCTCTTAGAATCCTAGGCCGCTTACGCCAGGGGACCAGTGGCTGGAGCAGGATGCTATGGCATTTCTCTCCTTCCAGGAAGGCAGAACAGGCCAGGTCAGGAGATGAGTGGGGGGAGCAGGATACAGTAGCATCTTTCTCCATCCACTTCAGGCCAGAAGGAGGTAGTTTCACAAGATGCTGGTTTGTGATGGGATGACGTGACAGTCTTCCTCTGTTAATATCACTTAGGATAGTTTTAGCTTTCTTGGCCTCCAAGCCAGTCAGTCCAAAAGCCTTTGTTAAGTATTTACTGTGTGCCAGGCACTGTGTTAATTAGAAGTGCACTGATAAATGTTAACAACTGGGATTCTCTGAAGGAAAAATGAATGCACACACACTTAAAATTTTTTTTATTTAATTTTTTGCACACACTTTTAAATTTAATCTGAATTATTAAAACTTTCCTAAGTCTAGACAATGAGCAGAATAATAAATCAAACCTTGAATTGTAAGTTCTCACAGTGAAAAGTTAATAATCTTTCTTATATGGGTCAGAGCTGGCTCCAGCATGCCCCTGGTGCTAAGCAACCACAATGCAAAGAAAGGCAAAAACTGCCCCTGGCTTCAAGGAGCTCACATTCTAATGGAGGAAACAACATGAAAATAGCTATGTGTATGCCCGATATACATATCTTAAAATGACAAGCAGTCTCTACAGGCAGGTGCTGGAGGAGGGGTGGTACAGGGCAGAACCAGCAAAAGCCTCCTATGGAAGGGGAGATTTGAGAGGAAACCACGAAGTCCCTCTGGGAGTCAGAGGCACCCAATCAAGACCTGTAGCAATAGCCAGTAGGCTGATATAGCTGGATTGCAGGAGTCTGTGGAGAAGATTCAAAAGAGTGGAAAGAGTTGTGAAGAGCTTCCTCTGCCAAGCAAAGGGTTTTATGTTTGATCCTGGAGGCACCAGCAAGCCCCTGGGGTCTATTCAGCAAGGGGAGGGGACAGAGAGGGAGGAGGTGATGGGTCACATGAGGGAATTGTAGGAGAACCACTTGGCTGCTGGGGGGCTGGGGGGTGGGGTGGATTGGAGTGCAGGGCTGTGCATGAGAGCAGCAAGGAGCGGGGCAGCTGGATCTGTTCCCACGGCAGGCCTCAGACAGGTCCAGAAATGTTTTACACGAGCCCTGGTGTAGCTATGCCTCACCCATTCTGTTCTCATGAGGTTGATTTTTTGGAAGCCAAGTATTGAACTTCAGATTTCTTATTAAACTTCATCTTATTAGATCTGGACCATCAAAAGCTTCATGGATTTTCACTCTGCTTTTCCAGCATGTTATTGTAACTCTCCCCATGCCTCAATCCAAGCAGGTGATGAAAATGCTGACCTTCACAGGCCGAGACAGAATCCCTAGAGACCTCCCTCTGAGCAGACTCCAGCCTGTTGCTGGGTACTCTGTGGTTCTGGTTATTCAACCATTTTTGAATCTGCCTCCTATACTACCAAAATCTGTCCGTATTGCCCCCAACGATGCATCATGACAAATACTTTATGGAAATTTAAGAATATCGTTATCTTCAGCTTTCCTTGGATACACCGGTCACGTTACACTGTCAGAAAAAAAAAAAGAAATTTGTCTAGCTTGGCCTTTTCTTTCTTGGGCCGTTCCAGCTCTTAGGGATCATGGCTTCCTTTTTGAGGTATTCATCGACCAGAGCTTTAATACATTCTAGAATTTTTGCAGGAATCAAAGTCGTTCTCTTATTTCAAAAAAATAGAATATTTGCCCTTTGTCAGCCCTGCACTGCCTCTGTCATTCCTCATCATCCGCCCCAGGACACGGCTAGTGACCAGTGATCCCATCTGCCAGTTGTATCTTGAAATGCTGTTTTCTGGGCCCAGTGATTCAAGTTCATTGAGGAGGGCCCTGAGGAATTCTCTTTTCATCCCACTTATCTTGGATTTCAGCTCTTGTTGATCATTTTTGTTTTATCCTTTGTTGTCATTTGTTTAAAAATAAGAGTTGAGTAATGAATCGAAAACTCATTCCTGTGTGCCGGGTGCTGCCTTAAGTGCTGGAAATGCAAATAAGCAGCAAGCCAGATTCTGCCCTCAAGGAGCTTGTTTTAATAGAAGCAAGAGCTGGAAAGCAGGGCAAGTGGGAATGAAAGCAGGGTTTGGAGATGGCTGGGAAGTAGAGTGGTGATCCTGGGACCAGGTGAGAGGAGAAAGCCCGTCTATCAAAGTCAGGGTCCCAGGGGTCTGAATTCTGTTGGGAAGGGGAGGAGGGGGAGGCCAGGAGGCTTGAAAATGGCCAGGAAGTTCTGCCTTTTTGGTGCGATCTCTTCTTACTATCCTATCTCCCTCTGAGCAGAGGTCCTATGTCTTTGATTCTGTTCTTTGAACCTTCAATGTGGCTTTAAAAAAAAAGGAGAAAAAAAATCCCTTTTTAATTGTTAACATTCTTCACCTGCCACAGCTCATTCAACACTTTAGCACCCAGATAGCCCTCTTAGAAGACCAGGCCACTCTTTGTTATTCACTCTTCATTCCTTGCCTATACATCTGTCTTCTATGGAGTGCTCTTAAAAATCTGAATTGGTCCATGCATCTGCAATACTCGTTAGTTTTTTCTCTGCTCTCAAACACTGAATTTTGAAATATCACTATGTGCCAGCTTCCAATTGTTCTCCGAGATAAGTAGGCCAGACAATTGGGAATTTAGAGTCTGTCGAAACCAGTTTAACGAAGTGTCCTGGCAGCTGGTTGGAGGTGGGTGATTGGAGAAATGTCAAGGGTCTGACTAGCTTCCGCTGGTCTCTGGGCAGTTACCAAAAATAGAACAGTGAGGGGAGAGGGGAGATGTGGAAGGAGGGACTTGGGAAGAGTAAGCTAGGCTGTTTTCTATAAACTACACATGTTTTTAACCTAAACCAGTGTTATCCAGCTTGACCACTCCTTTTCAGTCACATGACCTAACTCATATGACTTGGATTGTTTCTAAATTAACCCTTACAAAATAAATAAAGACTTTCACTATGGAGGCATTTGGGAAAGACTGTGATGCTGTCTGATGTTGCAGAAATGTTTTGCGCACTATCATTAGAATAAGTGTTAACTTCACATAATGGCTACTCTGAAGGACATTAGTCATTGGATATCTAAATTCCAGTTTGTTTATTAAATCACCGATCTCATGACATTTATAGTCATATCTCAGATGATAATCAATTGACTTTTTTCCAATTATTTTTTGGCTATTGTGTATTTGATTTGATTCAATGTGGCTAAAACACATCCTTTCTTTCTAGCTTCTTGTTCTCATACAAGCACATCCAGATCGGTGCTAATTTGGACATGAGCAGGGCTGAAATGTATTTTTGCACCAGTTGGAAAAGATTTTTCTAAACAAATGTAAGGTACACAAGACTGTAAGAAAACATGCTTGTAACAGAGCAAATGGTTTCCACGCCTTTTTATTCTGCTTACTTTTTTAAATTTTTAATTTTGGCCGCCACCTATGTGCTAAGTCCTGGATATTCAGTGCCCTGCCCTCAAGCAGATGGGATTCTGTTGCCGGGCATGGCTGTGGAAGAGTTGATGGAGCTCTCGACTTAGCTGGGCTTGAATCCCCAATTTTGAATCTGTGAATCCCCAGCTCTTAGTACCTTGTGGCCCTGGACAAGCCATTCCATTTCCCTTAGCCTGTTTCCTCATCTGTAAAATGGGGATACTAATACCCCCTAGGTAACATAGCTATTTTAAGGATTAAATATGATAATGCCTATACAATGCTTCCCAAACTATACATAAACGCCAGCTATCATAATGATGATATCGTGTGTGACATTGAGATCATCATAGCATCTACCTCACAGGGTCGCTGTGAGGGTAAAATGAGATGATATATGTAAAGCTATTCTCAAGCCTGTTGTATGCACAGGTGGGGGGCCTTGGGGCAAGAAGTGCAAAGACCCTGCCTGCTGGACTAGGGATTCCTCTGATCCCAAGGAACTCCCTTCTTTGGGGTCTCCTTTTAGTTCTGGATCACTGTTAAAGGATCAGAGAAGGCTGAGGGAAACTGGGCTCACTTGCTCCTCTGCTTTGCCCAGTAAAAAGTTTTCCCTGATCCCATGGGGGTCCACGGGTCCACTGTATCATGCAGAAGATCTGTTCCCCAGGGCAAAACCACTCTATGAATATCAGCTGTTTTTAATTTTTATCGCTGCTACTGGCATGTCTAATGTGTACAAAGATAAGTAAATACACGGTCCTTTATGGATGGAGCAAGATCAAGACTAGGGAGAGGGGGGCGGCCTACGCAGAGGATCTAGTACCTGAACTGGGCCTTGAAGGAAATTCAGGCTTTGTGGTAAAGAGGAAGAGGCCACAAAGAAGAGCCTATGTGCATTCACTGAGGGCAAAAAAAGAATGTCCTCTAAGTAGCCTACTGGGGCTGCAGAGGAAAATGCAGAAAGGTGAATAACATGAAATATATTTGAAGAGGCATAATTGATATGCTGCAATACATGATCTCATTCTTCCTTATTCGGTGGGCCAATTCAGGACTTTAACTTGCTAGGACTTAGCTTAGCTTTCATAAATTAAAAAAAAAACTCACATATTTTAAAATATTAAAAAATAAAGACTTTCCTCTAATTGTGCTTGGCCTTCCTCTCATCCTCATATTGCTTCTCCCTGCCCCCCAGCCTAACCTGATCAATTCAAGTCAGTGAATTTCTCATGGAATCTTAAGGTCTGGATATTATATGAAATTTAAACATGGCTTTCATTTTCTCTCTTCAGCTTCCAAGCGAAGATCCTGAAATATTTGAGGTTTCATCAAGGTGCCTGTCTGTGTTAGTTCAGCTGTACGGAGGAGACAATGCGGACAGTATGTCTCCAGAAAATATAGACAGCTTTGCTGAATTATTGAAGTCTAAGAAGGATCCCAAGGAACAAAAGCTGCTATTGAGAGTTATAAAAAGGCTGGTAAGTCAAGTACAGATACTTTAAATGCCTCTATTTGTGTGCCCAAAGAAATTAACAGTAGCTTTATGTTACAAAATGGAATTTGGTTTAAAATGAATTTGGAATCACCTCTTTCTTTGATAAGCTTGTCTAGATAGAACACTGGCCCTAGAGTCAGAAGAAATTGGTTCCAATCCTTGTCCCGGCACCAATTCATGCAATACACACATTAACCCTCTAATGCCTGGGTTAGCAATCTGAAGAATACCTGTAATATTTACAGATCAACTGTCTGTGTTAAACTCTTGGAAATTCTTTTGGGGGGGGGAGTATTTTAACATTTTTACAACAATCAGTAAATATGACTTTCTGTTTGTTTCATTAGCATTGTCTGTATGTAATTCATAACAGCATGACCCAGTTAGCAACAGTGAGATTGGGAAGCAGTCAGTTCATTAGCTTTAAAATGGAGCTTCCTTACAGCTGTGCTCTGTTGGGCTGGTCATATTTGACCAGGTTACCTGGACAGTTGTGTTCCTAGCTGCCACACAGTACCGACAGTATGGGCAGATCAATAGCTTTGACTACATTTGGAAGCTTACTTTCCAGCCTTGTAGTGTATTACTAGGAAGGAACAGCAAGGCCAAATGAATGCAGCCGTGAGTGGTGGGATGGTGGGATGGTGGGATGGCCCACCCTGAGTAGCACAGAACCCCAGCAGGAACAGCATTTCCAACTTGACTGCAGTCATTGGACAGAGGATGAGAGATAATCCTTCTCCTAAACCTTCTGTTGACTTCCTGCTGTGCCCGTGTTCTCAGTCACACATCTGCCTTCCAAGTCACGCTTGGATTCGTGAATAGCAGCATTTTGATTGTGGTATATTTGGGGAAACAGCCTGGCGTAATAGAAAGTGTTCCAGGTTTGAAGTCAAAGGACCTAGGTTTGCATCTGCAGCTTCCTATCTGTGTGACCTTTGAATCATTTCTACTGCCTTGGCCCAAATTCCCTCTCCTGTAAATAAGGATATTGTACTACGTGATTCCTTCTGGCTCTGAATCTTGTGATCCAGTTGTAATGGGGTCTAGCGCAAGTGTAGAAGCCAGCAATTTGGTGAGATGGAATCAACCATGTGGAGGACTCCAGGGGGGTGCTTTTGAGAGAATTGTGAACACTAGGGCATGTATGGACAGTCTGCATTGGCCCACCTCGTGGTTGGGAGGACCCTTTTTCCATTGGTTGAGTAATGGGAGCTTTTAGTGCCTTTCAACAACATAAGCAGCAGATGGGGCTTTTGCTACATTCTCATCTAGTAGAGAAGTCTTCATTCACCTGCAGGTCAGACTTTAGGAACTCCTTCTTCCTCCCCGCTGAGGTCATATGGCCCCCAAGAAATAGGTTTGGCTCCTAGGCCTTTTCATTCATTCTCTTCTAGGTGCAAGGAGTGGAATCGCCAGCCTTAGCTCTTTTAAAATCTGGGAGGGTGAGCTACCAAGATCCAGGAGTCTGAGGGTTGCTGCTAGCCCACTATCAATAGTCTAGCATTTCAGGATCCTTTGTACTATTTCACATAAATATCTTTTACTAAGGAAATTTACTTAAAAGATATTACCAGAACAGAGTATAAACATTTCCTCAGAGACACAATCCCCATCGTACAGGAGCTTTCTCGGGGGATGAGTTGGATCATATTTAGGTTCACAACTTAGCTAAGTTGATACATAGTAGTGGCCCCATGAGGCTCACATGCAAATCCAGAATTCCAACTAGCTTCTGCAGGACTGCTTCTCAGAGCATTGATATTAGGATGGCCCAATACCTTACCTAACCTCCTGGATTCCCAGATCTCGGTGGCTTGCAGGCCTAGCCTTTGAAACTCCTTGGAGTAGAAACTCTGGAATTAGGGTTAGAGTACCTAGAATGGAAAAGATTGAATGAAAAGGCCAAGAGCCCAAGTGTGTTTCTCAGGGCACAGATAGCCCAGTGGAAAAAGAGCAGAGCAGGAGGCCCTACCCTTCTCCCCAGCCTCAACCCTTTACCATGTGTTCTTACCATCCATGAGTGAGTGAGCAAGTGGCCTTGCTCCCCCAAATGGAAATGCATCAAAAGACGCCATTAGTGCTGATAATTTTAAAGACACATACAAATGTAGCTATATATCCAGTGTAAAAAAAGCTCTTCCCAGCCACAGAGTAAGCCAGTGTAGAATATTTATACGCACTGTAGTACTCATGGTTCTCTTGGAAGCAGCTCCTTAGAGCCTTCCAATGGGTAATGCCATCTTAGCAAACGGACGGTGTCTGCACAAACACCAGACACTATGATTTACCTTCTTTCAAACTTCCTTCAGAACTGAGCTTTGCAACCATTTAAACACAGTGGAAGGCAAATCTCAGCCGATTCATAGTGAATTTCATTTGCCACCCCTAATGACAAATAGACAATCTCTCTCTCTCTAAATTTTTGTGCATAGATATTATTAATTTAATAATACGTACTTGTAGTTATCATTTGGCTCACTAACACAGAAGTGCGTGAATTTCCTAATTTTAAACTAAATATTCAAGATCATAACTTGGACTGTGCAGCAGTAGTATCTCAAAAACGTAAATCAAGAGCAATCAGGCAGAAGGTAAGGCTGTCTGTTCTCTCGATTCCTGGTGAGAGGTAACGAGTATACTAAGTAGAATCTGCTTATTACTAAGTGCACCAACAAGATCCCAGAATTTGAGATGCGGAATGTAAAAGTGAAGGGTCTGAGATCCACCATCAGAGATGGACTCTTTTACACAAACATGGCAAAGTGAAAAATAAAGCCCTTCATTGCTTTGAAAGGGTGAAGGTTGAGAGCAGGTGTTAGCATCTTCTAGAAGCATTTTCTCAGTTAAGCACTCATGTCGTACCTATAGCTCCAAGTTGCACAAGGCTTGAGAAAGAAAGCTGGCTCCACAAGGTATTACACCAGCATGTCCAAGCAGGCTCTCCCACCAGGAACACCCTGATCACCAGCAGAGCTAGGAAAATAGGCGACACAATGACAACAGGATTATAGGGAAAAGCAACTTCGAGGAATGTCAGAACTCAGATGAATGAGTTGGGATAGACCCCAGGTCCAGAGAACCAAAGACAAAGCATGGCATCCACCTCCTGCCAGAGAGGTGATGGGCTTAAAATGCAGGATGAGACACACAGCGTTGGACAAGAGCAATGTGGGAGTTTGTTTTGTTGGACTATACATATTGCAAGAGTTTTCTTTTTCTTTGTCAGTGAGAAGGAAAGATAATAAGTGCTTGCAAAAGTAGATTCTTTTTCTTCTTAGGGATATGCTTATGGAAAGAATTACTTTCTTTCCTGGGTTAGAAGTTGTGCTAGCTTCTTGGAAATTTTAAATGGGGGCCAAAGGCTCTTTATCTAGGCCTCAGTGGTCCAAGACGGACCAGTTTTGTTGTTGAGTCATTTCAGTCATGTCCAACTCTTCATGACCCTGTGTGGGGTTTTCTTGGCAATGATACTGGAGTAGTTTTGTCATTCATCATTTCCCTCTCTGGTTCATTTTACAGATGAGGAAACTGAGGCAAACAGGGTTAAGTCACTTGTCCAGGGTCACACAGCTAGTAAGTGTGAGGCCAGATTTGAACTCAGGAAGAGTTCCTGACTCCAGGTCTGGGGCTCTCATCTACTGCAAGACCTAGGTGCCCCAGGAGGGACTAGGCTTGATTAGTAAAGGTTCCATGACTTGTGGGCTGTAGAAAGTGGCGAATTCCTTCTGTTAAAATTCCAAATCCCCTCCCCCCCAAAAAAAGAAATTTCAGGCACTACTTTTTTTGCCGATAGGTAATTACAAGAAAAATCTATCTTCCAGCTCTGATCATTAATATGAGAAAGATGTGTTTTATATAACATCCTTGGCTGGTCTTGTGCTCTAACCTTACTGACTAGTTTGGGATAAGAGAAAGGATTCAGCTAATTACTCTATATTCTGCCTTTAAACATATAGCAGAACATTTGTTGGCAGTCTCCAAGTTTCCCCAAGAACCTAAAGGTAAGACTTTTTGTCAATAATGTGCGTTTTCCCCCAGGTAGCAATGGGTGGGATCTGGTGTTTAATCAGAATTAGTTGCTTAGTAGCTTCAAGTTGATTCTGGATGCATCTTCCTTTGTTTTGGGCTTGAACATCTGTACCTATGGAGCATTCCTGTCAAGCTAAAGAAGGCTTCATGGGAGATGGACTCAAATATGGAACCATCATGAACAAGAATCACACGACCCCTTTGGCTTCAGTCAGTGAGAGGTCATAGATGTGGACGAGCTCTCATTCCTTCTTCTCAGAGGCTAATGTTGGGGTTGGAGCGGGGGCCCTTGTCTGTCAGGAGCAGGTTAATGTTAAAGAGCCATCTGTGATATCCAGCCTCTCCACACCACACAGCTTCTGACTGTCAGCAAGTCTCACCACACCTTTCACTTCTCCTTAAGGCATTCCAATTTGACTTTTTCCCCTAGAAGAAGGATGCTGAAGTGGAGCATGTCTTCACCTGTCTTCAGGATAGAAAGCCTGTAAAACATGAAAGAATGGAATAAACTCCATGTGAAGTACGGCTTTCCCAGCCACCCCTTTCACCTCCATTTTGAAGCCATTCTTGATAGGAAGGTCAAAGTGCTCTTTCTCAAGTTAATTCAGAAGAAGGGGTTGTTGACTGAGTGGTAAGAATGAACCAAAGACAGACTCACTTGCACTAATATTTCGACTATGAATATATGAATGCTTGGTTATCTTCGAATACTCAAATGTATCTGGGATCTCATCAGTTTGGGAGTTCCATCCAGTGATGCAGATCATAACCACTCCATGCCTTCTCATCCTGTGCAACACTTGTCCATAGCCTCCCAAAAACTCATCCCAAGGGATCCACCCAGCATGCCGAAAGGGCCTTTCTCACTTTCTCCTGATGCTGTAAGGACCCCAGGGGAGGATTCTGACTGGCTACTGGTTTTCCCTCGCTTGTGGCATGCCCATCTCTCTTGCAGTCTGTTTGATGATACCCTTTATTCTTGTTCTTTGGAGTTCCTTACTGATTATATGTATTTTAATAGGATTAGGCTTCCCCAGTCCCCTGTAAAAGCAATTTGTTTTCCCTAGAAGGTAACAAAGCCATTCCTGGGACTTGATTGGCCCTTCATCCATTGACACAGCTCCCTGGTCACCTAAAGGGCATAAAACATCCCAACCAGTGGAGTCAGGGCCCCTCCAGGCGGTGGTGCTCCATGTCTCACTGCCATAGTGGTAGCACCTAGAAAATATTATTATTGAAAACGTGGCCCTTTGTTTTGGGGGAGTCTGGGGTGAGAAAAGGAGCTTTGTGATCTCCGTGTAGGATTCCACAGGGTTCTCCTCCTCCTGTCCAACTCCGAATCCAGATCGTTTTCTGTCTGAATTTTCTGGCCCAGATGGACATTCAGCCGGAAGTGCGTGTTGAAATCGAGGCAATGCAGATTCTTCCTCTACTTGGCCCTTCCCGTGTGGATACACAGGCCAAATTCCACTGAGTGCTTATGAACCTCTTCCAGTAGGCTTCCCAGTATCTCTGGGGTGTTGTGCTCCCAGCACAATGTCATCTATCAACAAAACATCTGAAGGGCCTCACCAGCCAAGGGGAAAACCTCCCTGAACTAGAATGAATTGGACGTTCCCCTTAGCAGTGGAAAGGACCTCACCTGATGGAGGAGGCGAGGAGACAGAACTCTAGCATGGTGGACAGGCAGCACAAAGACGCAGAAAAGAACAAGAAACATAAATTGGGCCAGATTTGACAAATTGGAGAGCGCTTGGAGGGGAGTACTAAGTAGGGTTATTTCTGTTACATCTTCCAAGGAATCTTAAATTTTCTTGATGTATGAATGGGAGACATCTTGTTGTAAGAGCCTGTACATGAAATAAAATAACAGAGGCTTTGGGCTGTTAATCAACCACTGGAAGAACTGACTCTCAGTCTTTCTCTACTTAATGCTTCTCCAGAAAGTTTATCCTCTAAAACATCTGTGCTGCTTCTTTTCGAGGTTGATGATTGATGGGGGGCTTTAAGCAAAAAGGAAAACAAAAGCCTAATTTTTAATAACGGAAGAGAGCAGGACCTGCTTTGTCACTGTGAGGAATGAGCCTTTGGGGCATGAAGGAGCATCAGGTTAGAAACATTGAACCTTGTCAGACATATCCTTGACATTAGAAGCTAGGCAGTATTTTCCCAGACATTCCAAATAAATGTTTGGAGTGTAAATTGTTAAAAGGACTGATCTCTGGATCAGGGTGTGCAATTGATGGAGTTTCGAAGTCAAGAAGACTTTAGTCCAAAATCCTGCCTCAGACACTCACTATCTGTGTGACTCTGGTCAAGCCACTTAATCTCTCTCTACCTCAGTTTCTTCATCTGTAAAATGAGGATAACAATAGCACCTACCACACAGAGTTATTGCAAACCTAAAAGAGCCATGTAAATTCTAGCTATAATGACGACGGTGGTGGTGAAGGTGATCTAAGGAGTGAATACAACCCCAGTCTTCCTGCCTCCAGGAAAGAAGAGGCCTCAGCTACAATGCTTTCTCCCTCCTGATACAGCTTCAATCCAGCGAGAGCCTAACCCAATAGGGATGATAACCATATGCTAACATTCCCTAGAATTAGTTTTATGACTCTTCAGCCTGCTCCCACAGAAATCAAAAACACACTTTGTAGCTCACTTGAGAGCGCCCTGTATATTTATGATAAACCTTGAAAATTCCCATTCATTGGTGGTTATTATCCTGTCCAAATTATAGTAATTGTAAGTCACTGGAATGTCGTAAAAAGCTATTTAAGATAAATCCGGCCAGCTTGCTTCTATTATTAGTGAGTGCCATGGCCTGCCCGTACGGCGAGATCATGAGTGTGGCACAGCCGCTGTTGTTTGGAATGCACATCTACCTGATGATGGGGGTGGGGGCGGAGTGGGAGTGGGGGTGGGGGTCTCGTTAATGGTGTGTCATTTATGGAAGTCTTTTTTCTTTAAAAATAGCTGATATTCAAAGTATTGCTAAATATTCGCGAGAAAGTAGTTTTAAAATCGTTCCTTGAAATGTAAAGAATGATCCCCAAAATTGTTTTTTGTTCTCTCACCTAGTAAATACTTGAATTAAATCTTTTCTAGTTTTATTTTTCAAAAATAGTTTTAAACGCTTAGTTCTGTTGAAGAAACAGGTGGTTTGCTTAAAGGAATTTGTTATCAGTTTTGGCAGACTTAATATACCAAAGTATATTGTTTTGCTTGTTTATTTTTAATATCCACATTTTCTGACTAGTCAACAAATCTAGGGATAAAAAAAGGATATTTCAATTGCAATTTTAAAATATTTATCTGAGAGTGGTTTTCAGTTTCTTGCTGTTAGACAACCTACATTTCTAGATGCAATCTGACCTCTTTTTTTTCCAAGCTAAAATTTTGGGTTCAGGCAGGATGACAGTAAATAGACAGGCAGCATGGGCTACTTTGGAGTAAGGGGCACCTAATTGTGGAACTCTGGGCAAGTCACTTAACCTTTCTGTGCCTTGGTTTCTTCATCTGCAGAAAGGAGGAAGAGGTAGACTTGATGGTCTGGAGACGCCCTTCCAGCTCAAAATCTGTCATCCTTTGGAATCATCTCATGTTGTCTTCTAGTTACATAATCTGCCCTTTTGTTTTAGTTAGTAATAAGAATAATAAGGTTTATAAAGACCCTTATTTTTTTAATCTCATTTGATCCTAACAACAGCTCTGGAATGCAGATGCTGCTGTTATCCCCACTTTAAAGTTGAAGAAACTGAGACAAACAAAGGTTAAATGAATTTATCCAGGAGTCACACAGCTAGTGATTGTCTGAGGCCAGAACTGAACTCGGATCTTCTGCCTGCAGGCACAGGACTCTAGTACCCCTTGTACTGCCCAGCAGACTGTCTCAGTAGGTCTTAGTAGTCCCTGCTCTTAATTCTCCTTGGACGTAGAAATTAACCAGGTGATGATGCTGACTATGACTAGAATATAAAATTTAACTTGTTTTTTTTTCCTAGTAGAGGAAATAGCTTGCGTTGAGACACCCACACCCTAAAGACCAATCTCCCTTTAGAACCATCAGCCATAGTTGTAGAGAAATTAGCTAGGGCTAGGAGGACGGTCTGTGACACCAGAACAGAGAGAGAGCCCATAGAAAGCTCACAGCTATGACCTTGTCTGCAGAAGCTTCATCAACTAAGCATTAGCCCTTCCAAGAGTAATTTCCCAATGTGACTCCTGGATAGAATTCTGTGTGGAGTGGTTTTTGAAGCCTCTTTCTTCTCTTTCCTCAATTAGTTTTTCTATTGATATTGACATTATGGTCAGACTTTTTTTCCTCCAGAAATATTCTATCAAAGTATTATAGCCTATAAAAATGTCTGTGTACTGATTTTCATGGAAAAAGATACTAGAGGCAGCTAGGTGGCACATTCGCTAGAGCTTTGGGTCTGGGGTCAAGAAAACATGAGTTCAAATCTGGCGTCAGGCTCTTACTAGCTGTGTGACTTTGGGCAAGTCACTTAACCTCTGTCTGCCTCAGTTTTCTCATCTGTGAAATGAGGATAATAATAGCACTGACCTTCCAGAGTTGTGAGAATCTGCTATTGTTGTTCAGTCATTTCAGTAGTATCTGACTCTCTATGACCCCATTTGGGTTTTTCTTGGCAGAGATGCTAGAGGGGTTTGCCATGTCCTTCTCCAGCTTGTTTTACGATGAGGAATCTGAGGCAGATAAGGTGAAATGACTTGCCCAGGGTCATATGGCTAGTGAGTATCTGAGGCCAGGTTCGGACTCAGGAAGATGAGCTCAGTACTCTGTTGACCACACCACCTCACCGCCCCTGTGAGGATCTAACGAAATGCATGTGAAGTGCTTAGTGCCATGCCGGGCTCATAGTCGGCGCTGTCTAAATGCTTATTGCCTTCCCTTCCTCTTTCCTCTGCTATCCCAGCAGCATCTTTCATTCAAGGAATGGCCAAAGCCCTCATTCAAAACCACTTTTATTCATCAGTGTGATTCCCTGCACTGCTTCATGTGAAAAACATCTCTATCCTTCCTCTTCAAGAGCATTTCTTCATGATAGAATGTAAGCTTCTCAGGGACAAAAACTGTTTCATCTTTGTCTTCCCAGTACCTCGTCAGTACCCAGCATACAGTAGGCACTCAGTAATTGCGTGCTGATTGATTAATGGCTATATGCTGAACAGAACTTCACTTAGTATGCTCAGAAACATACAGTATGTTACATCTGTGCCCACACGTAATATTATGTTTGTGTGGGTTATTGAAATATATAGATGTGGTTCCTAGGTGGCCTGAATAGGTGATTTAAGAACTTACTCGCTTGTCAGGAAGTTGGAGGAGGACCTAATTGGGGAAGGGAGGCCCCAAGCAAGGAGTGGGAATGGTCTTGGGGATGAGTCTGGGCCCCAAAGGAAAGCTCCTTCCCTGATCACCCTGATGGGGAAGGTTAGCCCTTAGCTGAGACCCTCCCCAGCAAAAGCAGTTACCCAAGAAACAACAGAGAGTGAATGGGGAGAAAACCCATTTACACAAGCAAAATGGCAAATGGAAGAGGGAGAACTTTTTACAGATTAGAATATACAGAAAATACCCCAGAGTAAGGGACTCTTCATCTGGGAGTGAGATCAGATCTCAGTTCATACCAGGAGAGAACAGTCTCATACAGGGAGTTGTGTGTTCTAAGTCGCTCTTAGTTGTGTCTAGAATTGTTGACGCAGGAGGTCAAGGAACGTGTTTGAGAATGGCTCTCGTACGTGTCTATGTCTCAGAGAGCTGCAATCAACCATTCAAAGCCTTTCTTTCTCCCCTAGCTCCATGGAATTCTCTTCTCCTTGTGTCTCTCCCAGACAGTGTCTATAACCAAATCAGACCTATGGTAGGTATGCAAACTTTGGCTTAGCACTTTTCCCAGCAATTAATCTCTATCTCCGTAGTACGCAGCACAGGGCTGGCCCTCCAGAAGATCAGGCTTGTGTGGACAGAGGGTTACCTACCCCCCCCCACACACACACACAAACACCCCACTTAATTCTATCTCTCTCTTTCTCCCCACACAGACACACATACATATTTGCACATACACCCACATATACACAGATATACATGAATATATACACATGTATGTATCATATATGCCAAATATATCAATATACTATTTAGAAATGGTGTGCATATCACTGATTACTCAAAAATACTTGGTTGCAACTACAATCAAAGTTTTAATGATGTCTTTTTTTCATCCCTCCACTCTGCCTCTGACTTCACAAGAGTCTTTTGTGTAATCGTTACGGACAGGTTATAATGAAATTTGAGAGTCTCCAGAGATCACAGATACAGAGGCCTTTAACATTGTGGTGTTGCTTAGCAACCTCAAACCATTACATTTCCAGTCTCTGTAATAACATGATCTACTGCTCTTTGGCCAGTCCCTGATGAAAATGTAATGGAAATAATCCCTTCCTAAAGGTTGTACTCCCTGAGAGTTTGGGTGGGCAAATAGATTTTTGTCTGCTCGTTTCATAGCTGCCACTAATTTTAATCCACTGCTTAAAATAAAGTGCTGTTTTATGAATGCATCAAGGGACAAGATGAAGCCCATCTCAAGGTGAGATGATGATGATGATGATGATGATGATGGCCATGATGATATAGAAATAATTCCTTTTGAAATAATGGCTTGTCAATATCATGGATAGAAATGATTAGCATAATACAAACACCCTTCAATGTGTCAAAAAACAAATCCATTGGAACTTGTTTATTGACTACCAGTTAATGTGATATTTTGTGTCTTGTGGTGTTTTTAACGACACTTTGAAGGAATGTGAAATTTGTTATTTTAATGTTATAGTAAAATTTAATTTGAGAAGCAGTGGAGCATGAAGAACAAAGTTTTTTTTTTTTTTCCCCGTGGAGTCAGAAAGACACAGGTTCAATTCTTGCTTCTGATACATACTCACTGTGACATTGGCCAAGGCTCAATTTGCCAGTCCCCCAGGCCACAACACTCCCAAGTGCAGCTGATAACAGATGAAAATGTAATTAGGAAATATTTAACAAAATATATTAAAAATACAATAAAACAAAAATAATATTACATTTTTAAACTTAATTCACTATGTGGCCCAGAGGGATCCTTATATATGGTTTAAGGGCCCCTGTTTCTATTTGAGTTTGATATCCTTGGCCCTAGATAGCTTTATAAGACTGTTACAAAATAGCTGATGTGCGCTGATGGAGAGAGTTTCCATACCTGGAATTCCCTAAACAGATGAGGTCACAGGTCTTACCTCGCTTCTCCCTCCCCTCGATAAAACCCTACTAACTTAGATTAGCTAGGGAGGCCAATCTAACTTAGTAAAAATCTTAAATTATATAATATCTTAAAAGGAATGTGGTTTTGTTCCTTTGCAGTGCATTTCATAACAAAGGGATGCCTATCCATTGGAGAAACAGCAGAACAAAGTGAGGTATATAAATGCAATGCAATTCAGTTGCACCACAAGAAGTAGTCTCCCCCATTAGACTGTAAGCTCATTGGGGGCAGGGACTGCCTTTTTTTTTTCCTCTTTTTGTGTCCCTAGCGCTTACTTAGGACAGAGCCTGACACGTAGTAGTCTTAGTTAATGTTTACTGAATTGAAATGACAAAAGAGACAGCTTCAAAGAATGCTGGGTAGTATGAACTGATGCAAAATGAAATGAGCAAAACCAGGGGAAAAATTATACAGTAATGCCACCACTGAAAGACTTGAGAACGTAGATCAGCCCAAGGACCTCCAAAGTCACCTAAGGCTGATGGATGGTCAAAGCATGTTGCCTGTCTCCTAACAAAGGCGATGGACTTACCATGTAGAAGGAGAGATGCATTTTGGACAGGACCGCTTTGTGGATTCATTCATTCCCACTATATTTATACTTTACAAGGTTCCCACACATAAACTTTCAGGTTTTTATTGGGGAGATGTATGGAGGGAGGGGAAAAGGAGGTTAGCAGAAGGGATGCCAACAAAAAATTGCCTTTGAAACATTTCCAAAAATGCCTAGAAGAGAACGGAAGGGAGTTCAGAGAGAAGCACATAGGAACAGGACAGTTTTGAAATTAAAGGGTGGAATTTATTATGTGCCCTTTTCTTTTAAAGAAGGTACATGAAATAGAAATTCAGGGTTTCATATTTAATCCCTTTTTTTGGGGCTCTGCTGTAGGTATGAAAATGCCTTTGTTTTTTGTGTTTAAGTTCAGAATAAAAAATAAAATAAAAAATAAAAGAGTGGCTCATTGCTTGGGGCAGATAAATGTCAACAGATAACAAAAGGAAAGCAAAACAACTAAATTCTTACTGGCTTTCATCTTCTCTGTCAAGGAAAATTATTTCCAAGTGTGAACATATGGTGCAGGTAATAAACATAAACAAACATGAGAAGCTAATAATAGCATCCCCTTTAAATGACCTGAATGAATTTTATCCCAAGATGTTAAAGAGAGTTGCAGATATGATTGTGGAATCATTGGTAGTATGTGAGAAAATACAGAGAATAGAACAAGTATGAGAAGATTGGAACCAGGCAAATACTGTAATTGTTTAAAAATTTAAGAGGCAAGGTTGATTTGGATAGCCCTCATTGATCACTGAGTCAATGACAATGTTCTATAACATATGACTTTATACATATGTACATATGTGTGTATTTGTTGTTGTTTTCAGTCATGACCCCATTTGGGGTTTTCTTGGCAGGGATACTGGAGTGGTTTGCCATTTCCTTCTCCGGTTTATTTTACAGATGAGGAAATGGGGGCAAACAGGATTAAGTGACTTGTCCAGGGTCACACAGTTAGTAAGTGTCTGAGGCTGGATTTTAACTCACAAAGATGAGTCTTCCTAACTCCAGGCCTGGCACTGTGTCCACTGCACCACCTAGCTGTCCATATATATCTTTAGTACTAAACTTAGAAAAGGAAGTAGGGGCCAATACGGCTTTACTAGGCACAGAAAGACATGTTATACCAAATAATCTAATTTCCTCTTTTGATGGAAGTAAAAAACTGGTTGTTAGGACACGGAACACCACTGGCATAGTATATCTTGTTTTCATCAAGGCACGAGACAAAGTTCCATGTGATGTACCTATGAGTAGGAACAGACAAACGTGGGCTGGATGATGGTATAGTTAAGAACAACAGTAAAAATAATAAGAGAGTTGACATGTCATGGTTCAGGGTTTATAAAGAGCATTGCGTACATTGTCTGTATCTGATCATCATAACCCTACTGTAGGTATCATTATCCCAGTTGTAAAGATGAGGAAATTGAAGAGGATTGGTGGATGGGTGCCATCCAGGAGGCCTTAGACCTCTATGGGACGCTGCTGGTGGGCTCTGCCTTTTCCCTTAGCCTACACAACCTTTGTATCAGTGATCTATATAGAGGTACAGTAGGCATGTTGGTCAGAGCTGCAGATGGCAAAGCTTGGGAGGATAACTAATATATTGGATCACAGAATCGAGATTTTAAAATACCTCAATAGCCTAGAGCAATGGGCCCAAACTAACATTATTACATTTAATGGGGACAAATGTAAAAGTCTGCTCTTCGCTTCAAAGAACCATCTGCAGGGACTCAGAGGAGGAGAAAGAAGACCTGTTGGGATAGTAGTTGATGTGAAAGAACCTGCTGGGCAGGCAGGCTCAGGCTGAACCAAAAATGGGCTGTAGAGCTGACAAAAGAGGCTGACGTCAACTAAGCCTAATGGGAACGAAGCTCCTGTCAAGCTGAGACAAGATAAGATTCACACTGTTCTCTGCACTAGTTCTGCAGAGTATTTGATTTAATTCAAGGCACCACATTTTAAGAGGTGTGTTGGCAGGCTAAGGGTGACCAGTTTGGGGAAGGGTCTGTAAGTCACATCACATAGTAGATAGATTAAAAGAGAGGGAGAGAAAGAGAGAGACAGACAGACAGACAGAGAGAGAGAGAGACAGAGAGAGGGAGACAAAGTGGGGGGAGAGAGAGTGAGAGAGAGATATCACAAATGTTTTTGTATCCTTGAAGGACTGCCTTGTGGATGAGGACTTACTCTAGATAGCTCTAGAACAGCAGTTCTTAGCCTTTGTTATATGATAGGGACCTCTGGCAGTCTGGTGAGGTCTGCGGAGGCCTTCCCAGAATAATATTTTTAAATGCATGAAGAAACCAGCTTTATTGAAGTACAATTATCAAAATGTATTTAAAAAATACAAATTCACAGACCATTATTTGTTGTTCTTCAATCATTTTAATCAAAACTGACTCTTCGTGACCCCAATTTGGAGTTTTCTTGGCAAAGATACTGGAGTGGTTTGCCATTTTCTTCTCCAGCTCATTTTACATATGAAGAAACTGAGGCAAACAGGGTTAAATGAACTTCCCCAGGATCACCCAGCTAGTAAGTGTCTGAGATCAGATTTGAATTCAGGTCTTTCTTTCTATTTAATATTTTATTTTTTCCCAACTAGAAGTAAAAATTATTTTTAACATTCATTTTTTTAAAAAAAAATTTGAGGGGGCAGAGCCAAGATGGCAACTGGAAAGCAAGGACTTGCTTAAGCTCTCCCCCAAATCCCTCCAAACACCGTAAAAAAAATGCCTCTGAGCAAATTCTAGAGCTGTGGAACCCATGAAATAGCAGACAGAAACAGGTCTCCAGCCCAGGAGAGCCTGGATGGTCGCTGGGAAGGGTATACCACACAGTGCTGGGAGCAGAGTGCAGCTCAGCAAGGGCTGTACCAGGACAGACCAGACCTGGAGTCAGCTGGCTGGAACAGGCCTTAGGGCCATGAATAAATGAGCTGTGGCAGTTACCAGACTTCTCAACCCAAAAACACCAAAAAGCAGGTTAGTGGGAAACTGCGGGATCGAGGTTAGAGTGGTCTGGCCCCATCCCTGGGGTTGGCGGAGGTGGTGCAGCTGTGGTGGTGGCAGTAGCAGGAAGCTCCTGAGGCTGCTTCCAGAGCTTCAGCATCAGCTGCTTCCCAAGTCCCTGGCTCACACAGTGGGAGGAATCAAGAGGTAGATCAGAGTGGGAGTGCAAGGAGTGATTTGTGAGCACAGAGGCAAGTTCTCTTGCTGTGCCTTACTTGGATCTGGCTTGAGGTCCTGGTTGGTGGTTCTTGGGGAGGAGGAGTGCTGCTGTGACAGAGCCTGTGGTGATGGTGGAGTAGAAGTAGCTCTGAAAACAGCAGCACTTGGACCCTAAAGCCTGGGGCAAAGTACTCTCTACTCTACAAGCAGTAATACCTTGACAAAAAGAGCAAGGGTAAAGTAGTTGGCCAGGAACATGAACAGGCAGCAAAAATAAACTCAGACTCAAACGCAGACTCAAACTCAAACTCTAGATTCCTTTTTTGGTGACAAAGAAGATCAAAACATACAGCCAGAAGAAGTCAGCAAAGTCAAAGAGCCTACATCAAAAGCCTCCAAGAAAAATATGAATTGGTCTCAGGCCATGGAAGAGCTCAAAAAGGATTTGGAAAAGCAAGTTAGAGAAGTAGAGGAAAAATTGGGAAGAGAAATGAGAGTGATGTAAGAAAACCATGAAAAACAAGT
>CM053623.1:33805839-33878140 GCA_028646595.1 Phalanger gymnotis | reverse complement strand
CCTTAAAAAATAGACTAACTCAAATGGCAAAAGAGCTCCAAAAAGCCAAGGAGGACAAGGATGCCTTAAAAGGCAAAATTAGCCAAATGGAAAAGGAGGTCCAAAAGACCACTGAAGAAAATACTGCCTTAAAAATTAGATGGGAGCAAGTAGAAGCTAGTGACTTCATGAGAAATCAAGACATTATAAAACAAAATCAAAGGAATGAAAAAAATGGAAGACAATGTAAAATATCTCATTGGAAAAATCACTGACATGGAAAATAGATCCAGGAGAGATAATTTAAAAATTATTGGACTACCTGAAAGCCATGATCAAAAAAAGAGCCTAGATAATGATCTTTCAAGAAATTATCAAGGAAAACTGCTCTGATGTTCTAGAACCAGAGGGTAAAACAGAAATTGAAAGAATCTACTGATTGCCTCCTGAAAAAGATCCCAAAAAGAAAACTCCTAGGAATATTGTCACAAAATTTCAGAGTTTCCAGGTCAAGGAGAAAATAATGCAAGCAGCCAGAAAGAAACAGTTTGAATACTGTGGAAACACAATCAGGATAACAATCAAGATCTAGCAGCTTCTACAATAAGGGATAGAAGGGCTTGGAATATGATATTCTGGAGGTCAAAGGAACTAGGATTAAAACTAAGAATCACCTACCCAGCAAAACTGAGTATCATGCTCCAAGGCAAAATACAGATTTTCAATAAAATAGAGGACTTTCAAGCTTTCTCAATGAAAAGACCAGTGCTGAATATAAAATTTGGAAGCATGTAAAGGTAAACAAGAAAGAGAATTCATAAGGGACTTACTGAGGTTGAACTGTTTTGTTTACGTTCCTACATGGAAAGATGATGCGTATAATTCATGAGACCTTTCTCAGTATTAGGGTAGTTGAAGGGAATATACATCTATGTAGAGGGCACAGGGTGAGTTGAATATGAAGGGATGATATCTAAAAAATAAAATCAAATTAAGGGGTGAGAGAAGAATATATTGAGAGAGGGAGAAAGGGAGTAATAGAATGGGGTAAATTATCTCACATAAAAGTAGCAAGAAAAAAGTAGCAGTTGTGTTGGAAGAGAAAAGGGGGCAGGTGAGGGGGAATGAGTGAATCTTGCTCTCATTGGATTTCACTTGAGGAGGGAATAACATACACACTCAATTGGGTATCTTACCCCACAGGAAAGTAAGTGGAAGGAGATAAAATAGGGGGAACAATAGAAGGGAGGGTAGATATGGGGAGGAGATAATCAAAAGCAAACACTTTTGTAAAGGGACATGGTCAAGGGAGAAAACTGAATAAAGGGAGATGGGATAGGATGGAAGGAAATATAGTTAGCCTTTCACAACATGAGTATTGTGGAAGTGTTTTACATAATGATACGTGTGTGACCTATGTTTAATTGCTTGCCTTCCTAGGGTGGGTGGGTGGCAAGGGAAGAAGGAAGAGAATTTGGAACTCAAATTTTTAAAAGCAGATACTCAGAAAAAAAAAAGTTGTTTTGCATACATCTGGGAAACAAGATATATGGGGAATGGGGCATAGAAATCTATCCTGCCCTACAAGAAAGTAAGGGGAAAGGGGATGGGAGGTAGTGGGGTGACAGAAAGGAGGACTGACTGGGGAATGAAGCAATCAGAATATATGCCATCTTGGAATGGGGGGAGGTAGAAATGGGAAGAAAATTTGTAACTCAAAATCTTGTGGAAATCAATGTTGAAAACTAAAATATTCTCCCTCCCCCACCAAAAGCAACTAAAGAACTGATTCCTCAGAATATTATTTAATCAGGTCAACCCCAAATCTCCTTTGGACTTTCTTTGGTACTTAAGAAGTCATATAAAAGTGAACTGGAGAAGTGGAAGGAATTCACTGAGGAAAAGAGCATGTCTTCTCACCTCAACATCTCAGTAGCCAGTGTTAGTGACTCACTATAGTTAGGCCCCACAGCTTGAGTAGATTTGGAGAAGCAGTGGCAATCTTGATATTCTTGCTTGGTCAGAGTTTAGAGAGATGTAAGACTTCCAATTAATGTCTTTTTTGCTTTTTTGTGTTGATTCGTCTTTGATGCATGTGCATATTCAAAAACCTGAATAAAGATAATTTTTTTAAAATGGAAAAAAGAAAACTAAAATATTAAATAAAAATGATAAAATTAAAAAAAAATTGAGTTCCAAATTTTCTCTTTTCCCTCCCTCCTCATTGAGAAGACAGACAGTTTGATGTAGATTATACATGTACAGTCATGCAACATATTTCCATATTAGTCATGTTGTGAAAGAAAACACAGACCTAAAAAAAAAGAAAGAAAAAGAAAATTTTTAAAAGTATGATTTGACTTCTATTTGGACTCCATCAGTTCTTTCCATGGAAATGATGGATAGCATTCTTCATCATGAGTCCTTTAGAATTTTCTAGGTTTGTTATATTGCTGAGAATAGCTAAGTCATTCACAGTTGGTCATCATGTAATATTGCTATTACTGTGTACAATGTTCTCCTGGTTCTGCTCATTTCACTTTGCATCAGTTCATGTAAGTCTTTCCAGAGCATCTTGCTCATCATTTCTTATAGCACAATAGTATTCTATCACAATCATATACCACAGCTTGTTCAGCCATTCCCCAGTGTATGGACACCCTGTATTTCCAATTCTTTGCCACCATGAAAAGAGCTGTTATAGATATTTTGGTACATATAGATCCTTTTCCTTTTTGTTTTTTATCCTAAATACAGACCTGCTAGTAGTATTGCTAAGTCAAAGGGTATACATAGTTTCATATGCATTTATATTACATATGCCATTGGGCATATGAACTCAGGTCTTCCCGACTCCAGGCCTGGCACTCCATCTACTGTGCTACCAACCTGCCCAAGCAGTTTCAAGGAGTCAGGTTTTGGCTCAATATAAGGAAGACTTTCTGATAATTGCGGCTGTTCAAAAATGGAATGAGTGTACTGCCTTGTAAGGAGTGAGTTCCTCATCTCTGAAAATGTTCAAGCAGAAATTGTACCTTATGTCAGGAATTTAGGAAATGGTTAGTATGGAAGAGTGAAGGAAGCAATGTGCCTGGAGTCAGTGGACCTGGGTTCAAATCTTGCTCCTCATACCACCCTGCAACTGTGGCCAAGTTATCTTCCCTGGCCCTCTGTTTCTTCATTTGTAAAATGAAAAGATCAGACTAGAAGACCTCTGAGGTCCCTTCCAGCTCCACAGACCTGTGATTCTGCGATATGTGGTATAACAGGGTGTCCCAAAAATCTCAGGGCATTTAAAGATGTAAAGGCTTCAAAGTTCCCTCAGACTTTTAGGGTACCCTAAATTGTAGGTAGGTCTTACTGCTTGATGTGGCATCCATCACTGGCTCCAAGCATCAGTAGCTGTTTCTTCTGTTTCCTGGTGCTGTCCCAATGGAGCCAATGCTCTGTATCATTGGGTGCCCATCTCATCTCTATTGAATCATTATCCTTTCCCATCCACCACACATTTAGACACTTATCATACACAGAGGGCTGTGGAAGTCTTTGTCCCTGCCCTCTTTGTGATCATGTAATTAATCACCATTTGACTACAGTCAGACCAACCAAATGTTCCATAAATACTTCATTTTGAGATATTCCATGCACTCTAATTAATGGTAAACGTGTGCTGTGTGCAATTCACTGAGCTGAGCCAATGGAAACCAAAATTTAAGTGAAGCCGAGTCAATATCTATTAAGCACCTAACTGTGTGCCAGATACTATATGCTAAGGGCTGGTGTTTAAAAACATGCTTCCCCTTAAGGAAATTGTAGTCAAATTATGGGGTCTGTAACCTGAGCTCCAGTAAGTATGATACAAGATAGGTTTGGAATAAGGGCAAAGATGAGAGTCTGGCTAAGTACCCTAGGAAAATAAGGAGAGGAGAGATGTTAGCTAGGAAGATCAGAGAAGGCTTGTTGGAAGAGATTGTACCCAAGCTAGGCTTTGAAGGAAGAGAGGGATTTCATTAGGCTGAGACCGAGTTTCTCTCTTCTCCCATCCTGTCTTCACCCAGTTGCAGGAATATTCATCCTAACTCACAGGTGTGACCATGACTCTCTTCCTCAAAAACATTCTGTATTTCCTTACTTCCACATTTTCCTTACTACCTCTTGTTTAAAAGCCCACAGAAATCTGGTTCAAACATAAATCTCTTTAAAAAATTTTTATCATAAATTTGGTAATCATCATCAAAAGTAAATCTCTAATAAATAAGCTAAATATTATAATATAAAACCATAATATCCCTATTTATAGTTTATTCAAGTAAGAAATGTATACATTAACTTTCAGAAAATCATAACAATATTTATTTCCAGATCTCTTTCTGATAGTTTTCTTTTACGTTATAATAATAATAATAGCTGTGATTGATACAGCACATTAAGACTTACAAAGCACTTCCCATATATCTAGTGTGTATATTGTTATAATTCTCCTTTCTCTGTTCTCTCACTACACATAGCTCCATATTTCTTATGTTCTTCATATTTGCCTTTTTATGGCACAATAATATTCCATTACATGGATATTATTAATACAGTCTAGCCATTCCTCAAGCATTACAATATGAATTGTTTATAGTTTACTATTACAAATAAAACTCATGTTAATATTTTTGTGTAGTCTCTTTTCCATTTATTAACATCTTCAGGACCTAGTTCTAATAGCAGGATCATTATGTCAGAAAGCATGATCAGCTTCATAGCTTTGTTTGTATTTTGCCAGATTTATTTCCAAAACGATCATCCTGATTCATAGCTCTTTCTTCTAGAGCTGTGAGTGTATTCGTTTCCCCATAGCCCTACCAACACTGAATATTATCACTTTAAACTATTTTTGCTAATGGATATATCTCAAGAGATCTTTTAGTTTTTATAATTATTAGGAAATTTAAGCTTTTCAGATTTTTTTTAGACAATTGGTGATTCTTCGTTTAAGATGTACCAGTACATATGCTTTGACTTTGATCTAGCCTTTTGTAAGTGGACAATGCACTTATAAATTTCTGTCACCTTTTCATAGATTTTGGATGTCAGATCTTATCGGCTGCATTTGCTACAAATATTTTGTTCCCGATCTATTTCTTTCCTTTTACTTTAAGTACTTTTTTGTTGTATAAAACCCCATCAATTTTATATCATCAAGTCCACATCTTTAGTCTTCTAAACTTCTTCCATATGTTCAATAGATAAAAATTATTCTCCATTATTGTTATAAATGACATCACTTTTTCATGTTTTTTTCTATTTCAATCACTGATCCATTTGGAATTTATTGTAGGATATTGTGGGACATTTTATGCCTTTACATTTCTTTCTAAATTGCTGGTTCTATTCCATTCATCTCTTTTTATCGAGTACCAAATCATTTTGATATTACCACTTTATAGCATAATTTGAGTTTTTCTCACCTATGAATTTTTGAGCAGGAGAATAGCATATTTAGACATATATGTGTCTAATATATGCACATACACAATTATTTTAAAATTTTGTTATTTTAGGGTGAAAGACCAATTACAGAATAGAGAGGCTTAAGGCAGGGTGACCAATTAGGTGACTGAGTAGTTCAGTGAGAGGACAAATCTGAGAGACATTGTGGAGATGAAATCAGGAAGATGTGGTAGCTGATTGAATGCGGGGTGTAAGGCTCAGAAGACTCTAAGACTTTGAGCCTTGATTAAGTTACTAGGAAGACAGTGGAGGAGCCATCAGAAGAATTTAGCAAGAAAAATATGAAGAGTTTTGGGGGGGAAAGTTCAGCTAATGTAGTTTGGAGGTGCCATGGTGACATCCAAATAAAGGTATCTCTAAGGCTGTTGGAGAATCAGGGTTAGAACTCAAGGAAGAAATAGAGGCTGAGGATTAAGGAGCTCCCTGAATAACCTCAATCTTCTCAGTAAAGTGGGAGTCATCCACAAGAGGAAGAGAGGTGGGGATGAAGATGTGGATTTAAGAAAGAAGGGGAAGGTTAGAAACGGCCCCTGTGGGCACCATGATAGGAAAGCAGGTGACCTTGGAGGGCTGAGAGCCCAGGTGAGCTTAGCTTGAATTGGTGATAGGCCTGGGCAACAATGCTTGATGACTTTAAGAACAGGACCAAAGAAAGTCAATGATGGTGGCATCCCAGGGTTGAGGCATTGTAGGAAAGACAAAGGAGGATTCAAGAGTAGAGAACAGTTTCTTGTTATTGTGTCTACCTTCGGATAATATAAACAAAGTGACACAAGTATCTCCATGGAAAACATCTTATACCTCTAAAAGGACAAACATGACTGAAATAAAACGGATTAAAATCACTCATGAGAAATATTCAGTTTTACTCATTTTTTGCCTACAAAGAAGTACATTCTTATTTGATATAGCCATAATACATTTTCTTCACTACTTAAATTTACAGATGCGGGTTTCATTTTTAGAAAACACTCACTCTACATTTTCAAGCAATGCTTTATTTTAATGTTATTTTCAGGTCAATTTTGTGGCTACATCAGAAAATGAAATAAGTTGTTTTTAAAATAATTGGAGGAATTATGCATGAGATTATTGGGAAGTATCTTATATTCAAAAGGCTAATCAGGGGTATTTGAAGAATATTTGTGGAAGCTGTGTTTATTTAATGAACATCATAGAAAAAGAACCAACAGTTTAAATTGCTTCATTTAGCTACACAGTAAGCTTAAGTTTATACTTCACAGCAGTACACAATTATTATTTTAATAAAATAAATAATTTTGAATCTTTAAGTATTTTAATTTTTTCCAGCAAATAAATATTTCTTCTCAAATGTGTGATAGTTGATAATGTTTCAGACATTATTACTGGAGATCCTTATTATAGCCAGCTGGCCCCTGACATCTTTGTATACTTTTCTAAGGATAAAGAGGCAGTGTGGGGTAGTGGTTAGAGAGATGAACTGCTTGTGTGCCCTGGATCAATTTATTTCTCTCAGTGTTCTGAGTTCTCTAACTTTCTAAGACTATTCAATTGCAGATTGGAGGGGCTCACTTCCACCTGGGGTTTCCTCTCTTGGAAGTTTCCTTATCTAAAAGAGTCCCCCACACCAGTGAAATCAAGAGTTCTACTCCCTATTCCTATCCCTACTGTATTTGTGTAAGATATAATCTTCTCTTCTCTTCTCTTCTCTTCTCTTCTCTTCTCTTCTCTTCTCTTCTCTTCTCTTCTCTTCTCTTCTCTTCTCTTCTCTTCTCTTCTCCTCTCTTCTCTTCTCTTCTCTTCTCTTCTCTTCTCTTCTCTTCTCTTCTCTTCTCTTCTCTTCTCTTCTCTCGTCTTCTCCTCTCTTCTCTTCTCTCATCTTCTCTTCTCTTCTCCTCTCTTCGATGCATGGAGTTCTTTCAGGAGGACTAGCACCTCTGGTGTGAAGGCTGCCAAACCCTCTAAAGGGCTGCTTATCCATCTTTGGCATCCGCTTGGCACTCAGCTTTTATCGGTGGCTCCAAGAAGCTGTAGCACACACAAGGGCCACACCCCAATGAACCATCTCAGTGAATGGACTAAAGCAAGTTGAGGGTAACCAACATGCCTCAAACCCATTGGTGAGTTTGGCAGATGTGTACCCCAAACATAGGAGGACTTTTGTCGGCAGAATAGGTGGATGAGAAGAATTTGTTCCAATGGCTGAAGCAGGCATTGTGGTGGACCAATCTTAGAGCTTGGTAGGACATCAAAGGCACCAAGACCTCTGATGCATCCTGGGACCATCACCATTTGTCTTGACTTTTGTCCTACCGCTGGACTTTGATGGTTCTCGGAGAGAGAGCAAGGCTCATGATTTTGTGCAATTCTGCCTCACTTAAGTCCAGTTAATGCCAATTCAAGGCATCCCCCATGACATCATCGGTCCTCTTCAAAAAATGAAGGACAAAGAACAACAACTATATGTGTGTGTGTATGAGATATATACAAACATATATATTATACCAACACATATATATATACATACACATATACCCCTACACACACACACACACATATATATATATACACGTATATGAAGTATTATATAATTTACAACTTAGTCATACTCCAGAATAATATCCTTGGTTTTTAATGTGTAGAGTTCACTGAACCTTAAAAGTATATTTATATACATTTTTAAATGTTTGGAAAAATTAGCATTAAAAATCTGATTTTTCCCCCATTAGTGACTGACTTTTGAACACCCTGTTTAGCAACATATTCAGGACACACAATTCATATAAGCTTTCTGTCAAAGAATTTGATATTGCTGTGCACAGCCACTGCAAAGGACCGTGGGGTTTAGGACAAAAACTATGAAGGTGCAACTGGGAGATAAATAGAGCCTTGTTTCATTTTAAGAGGCTTCTCGAGCTCTTAATCTAATTGATAACAAGCCTAGACTATGGCGGCCTGCCTAAAAGAGCATACTTCTTTTTCCTTGTACCCTTAGTTCTAGCACTATAGTAAGTATAGTAAGCTGAGATTCTAGATTTCTTATTTTGTTGGGCTTTTTACGTATTTTTTTTTATCTCGTTCATTTACGCATATGCTCTCCCTGTGTAAGGAGCTTTTCCTTATAACAATGAGAAGTTTTATTTTTTTTTAATCAGCAAACCAAGCAAGACATCAACTAAACCGAAGATGCAACATAATATACCTATTTTGCTGGACAGTAAAAAGGGGCAGATCTATTTTCTCATCTGTTCTCCAGGTTCAAACTTGGTTATTATAATTGCATAGTATTTAGTTTTGTTTTATTGTTCTTTACATTGTGCATATTATTTTCCTGGTTTTGCTTTGTTGTGCTCTGCATCACTTTTTATTAATTCTTCCCACGTTCATCTGAAGTCTTGTTTTCTTATAGTTTTGAATATTCCATTCCCTTCATATAACACAACTTCTTTAGCCATTCCCCAATTAATAAAATCCTACTTTGTTTTAAGTTCTTTGGTACAACAAAAAGTGTTGTTGTGAATACTTTGGTGTTTATCGAGGACTTGTCTTTCTGACTGAAACTCTTGAGGAATGTGCTTAAGCACTGGATTCTCTGGTTCAAAGATCATGGGCATTTTTCTCACTTTTTTAAGCACCATTCCAGTTGTTTTCCCGAATTGTTGGGTCAATTTACAACTCAACAGAATATTAGACTCTTTCTCTCTCTCTCTCTCTCTCTCTCTCTCTCTCTGTCTCCCTCTCTCTCCCTCCCTCCCTCCCTCCGTCCCTCTCTATCTCTTCTTCTCTCCCTGTCTCTGTCTCTCTCCCTCTCTCTTTCTCTTCTTTCTCTCTCTCTCCCCTCCAAGATTGATTATGCCCATCTTTTGTCATCTTTGCCGATTTGCTGGGTGTGAGGTGAACCCTGAGTGGTTTCAGTTTGCATTTCTCTTTTTAGTGATTTGGAACAATCCATCCTATGTTTATTAATAGTGTTCTTTTCTTGTGCTCCCTTTGGCAGCTCATATAATAAAATTAGAATGATACAGAGATTAGTATGGACCCTGCACAAGGATGGGAGGTGATTTGGTAAAGCATTCCTTGTTTTTTCCCTGTTTCCAAACCTTTCCAAGTGATCAATGGCAAATACTTTTGTCATTTAAAAAAAAATTTGCAACTCTTCTTTTGAGACTTGTTTGTTCACAGCCTTTGATGTATTGGAAATATATTTCTTGATGTTCCACAGCAAGGCATTATTTTCCTTTGGGTAACAAAACAAAGCTCCAAAATTTAGATTAAGCCTAATTGCACTGGATCAAATATGCCACTCTTCTTCTTCGATATTACATCAGTGAACCAGGAATGGCATTAGGGAGTTAGATTCCTGGTGAACATTTTTGTCACCCAGTTTTCATTGTAACTGGATTGTGCAGTGGTAGCAAAAGGAAATGAAAACTGATGGACTCTGGCCTATCCCCCCTCTCTGTGCTTCTGGACCAAAAAAGGGAACCAGCAGATTCAGTCCAGTTCTTTCCTTTCACTCATCTATCCCTGAGGAATGAAAGTCCTGTTAGTTATTCTCTGTTTCCTTTTTTTCAAAAATGCCACAGGGAAAGAAATAAATCAGAGCAAAAAATTTTCTTCTTTTTTTTCCTTAGGTAGTGATTACATTGCTTGCTTCCTTATCCATTTGAAGAAGAGCATTGGCATAGCAGTCCAGACTTGGGGCATCTGAGGATCGAAGGCCTTAGCAGGGATGGCGTCTGTACCGTTCGCCTCATTTTTCATTTGTATTGGTGTCTGAGACCATGACAGGCTCCCACATACTGTCAAGATATCCTCAGAGTTTTTCTTCTTTCCCTTTCTTTAGGACAGATCTTTCTCCAGTTTCTATGTAGAGCATAGGTATGTGAGGGAACTAACTCTGGGCCCTGATTCTTCCTTTGTTTCTTGGCCTCTGGAGTCTCTCACGTTCTGTCCCCAGAATCCTCTCTGTCACTAACTCAGAATGTGTCTGCTTGTGCTAAGCAGGCCAGGTGTAGCGTGTGACATCCAGAAAGGGAGGTATCACTCTAATTAGCGTTTTCTGCTACATTTACTTCTGGAAGGCCTGCTGGTAACTTTTTAAAATAGAGCAAAGGAACATTTGCTTAAAGTTTTGGAATCTTTTTTTTTTAATTATGCTTAGATTCAGTAATGATTGGATGGTCAGAGTTTTTTTTTAAATCATTTTTATCACTTTTCTGACATTTTGGTAACAGTGCACGAGTCACAAGAGGAAAAACTGAGAAACCTCAATATATCCTTAGCAGTACTGCAAAGAGAAACACTAGAAATGGACTAGATAGAAAGGCATGCTGCCATATGGAGTCCATGCCAATGTTTCTCCCAAGCACTTGTCACATACCTCTTTGTCAGCTCCCTTTGTCTAGATGTATACACACACAGAAATACTATGGTCAGTAGACCCCTCTAGCTTAGTGCTGGGTGGAAGCTGGTGGAAGAGGAGCACGTACTGTATGTTCTGTGTATTTTTCATAGTTTTCTGATAGGATTCAAAAATCTCGTCAGCTTTATTTGAACCAGAGTATAAAGTGGATAAGCAAGGCCTGACACAGCAACATTTCCCGTAAACACAAAAGGAACTCTGTCGGCCCACATCCCCAAAACCATGGATCAGCCTTTTTGTATCTCTATCAACCCTGAGCCAAACAGTAAATAGAGCTGCTCATGATTTATGCATGAAAATAGGTTATCCCATCTGGCCTCCCTAAGTCTCTTGACCCTTCCCTAACTCCTTCCCTGCTGCCAGCACATAATCCCCATTCTCTGGGGAGTCAGGTGCCTGTTTGCCAATTACTGGAGGCATCTCTCCATTTCCCCAAGGAGCTTCTGCTGTCTTGTTAGGCTTAATTACTTGACCGATGAGAACTGGAGCCTCAGGTATCAGTCTCATCAGTGGTTCTAGGACTTTGTGGTTACCTGAAGCAAGGCTCTTAGGCCTTTGTTGCCTGGCATCTTGAATGGAATGGAACTGAAGCCTGGCAGAGGGTGGCCTACCCCATTACCACTCCCTTGGCCTGAAAGAAACTGGGCTGCACATCAAGGCCATGGTGACATGTAAGATCACTTGGAAAGGGTGTCATAAAAAGTCTCAGCAACCAATTAGTAGTGTTCCTCACCTGTAAACTATGGGGATTGGACTAGATCTTGGTGAGTTCTTAACCTTTTTTTGTATTGCAGACTCCTTTGGTAGTCCTTTCTCAGAATACTGCTTTTACATACAAAAAAAAATACATAGGATTACAAAGGAAATCAATTCTATTGAAATAGAGTTATCAAAGTATTTTTTAAAGTTAAGCACTTTCTAGATTAGATGACCACTTAGGTCCCTTTCAACTGACCTTCTGTGTCAGTCTCTGGTATCCAGGCATTACCAGGGCTGCTGGGTATCTAGGCCTTGAATCTAATAAGGTAACTGAAATGCCCCATGTTATAAAACATTCATAATTCCAGGGTTAGATGGCTCTGTAAGGCCTCAAAAGTTTTCTCAGAGCAGTCATTTTTTTTAATGACCTCTTTCTTTAGTAACGAAAAGTATTTGGCAGTCCATTGCTAATGATCAATTTTCATCCATCAATATGACTGCTTTTCAGTATACAACAAAGCCATTTAAAGGTTCAAATTATTAAGCTACCTGTCTTCTTGGCGAATGAAGGACAAACAATAATTAAGTCACCAAATGTTCATTTTCTTTCCATTGTTGTTAGGAAACTCCTTCCAATGCAAATCAACAACTTTTCTGCCACCTGTGGCCCTCTAGGTCCTCAAGTGCAGCCCTTGGACTAAATCTAAACTTCCCAGAACAAATCCCCTTCATAAAAGGAGGCTACAACCCCCCCCCCCGCCCCATTAAGCCATTTGTGCCAGGGGTTTTATGGCTAGTAGATGTGAGAGGTAGGACTTGAACCAAGGTCTTTCTGACTCTGAAACCCTCTGTCTCTCACTACATCTTGCTGCCTCTCATCACGTTTTAGATGTGGAGAAGTCTCTTATGGGAATGACACCACCACCACCAGCACCACCCTAGAGGGGAGACCCGGACAACCCATTCTAGAGTACTGGGCTGTCGCTATTGTAAATTGTCCTTCGTTCTTGAAGAGGACTACATCAGGGAGGTGATGCCATGACTTGCACACGAATTGGATTTAAGCGAGTGAGGGCTGTGCAAAGTCATTTTCTCCTCGGGAGCCATTTGGGTCCAGTGTCCAGATATGGATCAGGATGACTGGAGATGGTCCTGGCTGCAGTGGGAGACCTTGGCCTTTTCAAGCTAAGGTCTTTAACAGGTCTCAGTTTGACCAAGGCAAGCATGTGAAGCCAACAACTCAGATCTGGCCTTTGAGGAAATCCATGATTCAGCTGGTCTATATCTGGTGTAGGAGAGAGGCCCTGGGCTTCAGGAGACCCAGACTGGAGCCAGCCTTAGTTAAGTGAGTCACTTCCCTCTGGGGCCTGATTTTCATGTATTCCTTCAACAAGCATTTATTAAGTGACTGAGATGTTCAGAACATTCTGTTGTATTCTGGAGACACAAAGACAAAAACCATTCCATGTCCTCCAGGACAGTCTACATGTAAGGGGAGAGGGGAGAGGGAGAAACATCTATACGGGGAAGTTAATACACCCTCCTTACAGGCGAATGGGAGGTGATTTCAAGGCCAAGGTAGAGATGCTAACAGCTGGGGGCCTCTTGCAGAAGGTGACGTCAAACTGAACTTTGAAGGTCAGGTGGACACACTCCAAGAGGCAAAGGGGAGGAGGACGGCCTTCCGGAAATGACAGACAGAAGTACAAAGGAGAGAGCTGGAATGTCATGTTTGGCCAGTTGGGCTGGACGTAGCATGTGAGAAGTGTGTGCGATAAGACATAGAGACAGAATCAGTAGCACTTGGCAGTTGATCAGATATGTCAGGTGAAGGACAACGAGGGGTCAAGGAGCAACCTGGGTCATTGGCGGGATAGCTGTGTCCCTGGCGCTGTAGATAGAAGGAGGTAGGGTGACCCGAATTCAAATTCTGCTTCAGACACTTCCTCGCAGTGTGACTCTGGGCAAGTCACTTCACCTTGGTCTATTTCAGTTTCCTCCCCTGTAAAATGAGGATAATAGTAGAACCTCACTCCCAGGTTGTTGTGAGGCTCAAATGAGATGATGTTTATACAGTGCTTTGCCCAATACCTGGCATATCGTGGGTGCTTAATAAATGCTTTTTTTCCTTCCTTTGCAAAAAGCAAAAAAGAGGAAAGATAGGAGGAGGGGAGTGTTTGGGGACTGACAGGGGAATGAAGGCATCTAAAGTATTGGAGAAGACAGCCCGTTCAGTATCTGCCCACAGAGTTAATTAAGGCTGAGAAGGAACCCAGTGGGATCCAAAGGTGACCTCTCATCTACAGCACTGTTAGCTAGCCGTTCTACATTTCCTTATAACTATTAGTGTTGAGAAGTTGTGACAATGCATTTTAGATTAACCTGTAGCCGTTTATTTAGGTCAAAGTGTTTCTAATAATGATGATAATAAGCGTTGATACAGTGCTTTAGCATCTGCAAAATGCCTTACAGAGGTGTTTTATCCTCATCACGACCCTGGGAGGATCACAGAGTAGGAAGTGTCTGAAGCAAGATTTGAACTCGGGTCATCCTAACTTCAGGTCCAGTGCTCTCTATCCACAGCACCACCACCTAATTGCCTTGTTCTTCCTCTGATACAAAGTTTAGAAGCATTTATCCACAACTGTTGGCTTCTGAAGGAGACAAGACTGGAGGCTAAGGGGGTGAGATGTGATGTCCTTCAAGTGATTAAATAATGTGTCGTCAAATAAAAGAAGAATTGAACTTCTGTGCTGGGCCCCAGGGGCAGAGCTAAAGGGGGTATGTTGATGGGGTTCGAGGAGGTGAGATGAGATCATCTCTGAACTTCCTTCCTGCCCTGGCATTCTCATCCCTGATTTGCCTGTTCCCTAGAGCTCTCCTCATCTGTATGCACCTGTCCCCTTCAGGCACTTTGTTCTGACTATGGCAGCCAAGGGTTGATAGGCAGCTGGGATTGAATCCTGAGCCCTCCCTCCCTCAGTCTTCTCCTGCTTGACCACTCGGGTTAGTGATTGACTATACAAGAGCTGTTGATAATTCTGACACAGTTTTTCTTATTATTACATCAGATTGACCTTTTTCCTTGTTTCTTTATTACTCTGCCCTTTCTCTTTAAAAAAGAAAAAAGGTCCCCAAATAACAGAGGAACAGCCATCCCTCCCAGATTGGTTTCTTTCTTTTTTTTTTTTTTTGAAGTCTTACCATTCTACCTAAGCCTTCTGTTTGCCACAAAGATTCATCTTTCTATTTGTATCCCGTGCAAAATCTTGCATAGGGAAGATGTTTAATAAATATTTGTCAGGTAACTTGGCGAGTGAATGCCCCTCAACTCCTCCTTTCCGATGGTGCTCTTTGGGGCAGATTGATTACAGTTTTGCCACTGATTAGCAGGGCAATTCACAAGCCACCTCAGTCCTCACTTTCCTCATTTGCAAAATGAGAGAGTGGGAATAAGTGGTTTTTAAGGGCCCTCTGGGGCCTAAAATATATTATTCTAATTTTCTGGCTCCATTCCTTGAACCTTTTTGCCTGCTCTCAGTTGCCCGCCCTTGCTTCACATGGTAGTCAGTGGAGCCTCGTGTCACATAGCATTGGGAAGTGCCCAGACCAGGATCAAAGCAACTGAAAGTGGCTGCTGCTGCTTCACTTTGATGGCTCTGCCAGGAAATATCACCCTCCTGAAGTCACATGTCTGTTTTACCTGTAATATGTTCTCTGTAGATAAAAAGGTGCCTTCCACATATTGATGCAAATGTGCATTTTGAAGATGCTAATTTTATGACGAGTCAGGAGTAATTGTCAGGCAACAGGGAAATAAGAGACAATCGGGAGGGCACCACTGGGTTGAGCTAAATAATAGATGAAAGCAGTGGAGAGAACCCAGGTGTCTGAGAGGAGAAACATAAGGAACGCATGAAAGTGCAGTGAGGGGCAGAGAGGGTATGATGGATATGTGCTAGTGACATAGGGGAGCAGGGAGGCACAGAAAGGAAGGGGCTTGGGAAATGGGGCCGAGGAGTGGTGATGGTGGCAGTGATGATGATGACATTAGAGCACTGTAGCTGGGAGAATTGTTGAGGTGAGAGGAGGAGGAGGAGGAGATTAATAATTTTTGTCCGGATTAAGTAGAGGAGAGAGCAAGGAAGTCAAGGAAAAGGAAACAACTTGAAGAATTGCTGGGAAAGAAACCAGATGAGCGCGGGTGGAGTTCAGAGGTCCTCAAAGAATACAGTTTGCTTGGAACTGAGGGTTTGACAGGACAAGATGGCATCTTTGGAATGCCGGACTTGATCAGTTTGGGTTTCCAAGTGTAGCGCTTTACTTCCTCCTGGGCTCTGTACTCAGAGTTTGAGCATGCTCCTGCCAGGCGGGAGCTGATACCCAGACTACAGCCTCATAGTTTAAGGCTTCTGATGAGACACTGATATCAGAGAAAAGTAATCCACTCTTCTTTTAAAAATTGATTATAAACTTAATAACAAAATGATCACTGAAAATAATTACATAAAGACTGAAAGGAAAAAGTAAAACCACATATAAACACTTAATATATTGTGTTACACATTTTAACAAAAATAGAACTAAACAAATTATGCTCTTAATCCAAAGGAGCTATGGTATCATCCGTGTGGGTATTTCTTCTAACAATGCAGATCCCGTCCCATCCACGCCTAGCCATCCTGGCCTTCTTTCTTTCTGACGGTCCACCTGCTGTTCTGGGAGCCCCCAGCTCGTTCTCTTCAGATGACACGCTCACCAGTAGAGCACAAGGCAGTGCATCAGTCATCCCTCACTCTGACTATCTGATTAGCTCATCTTTTTCCTCGCCTCCAGTTATATCTTTATCTTTGAATCCCATCCACTGCCTTTCTTGTCTAATTCCTCATTTGTAATGTGTTAACAGAAAGCTCACACCCACCATGGGCCTCTCCAGTGTCTTTTGCATCTTTAGCTTCAGTTCTTTGGAGTCCGTGGCATTCTATGATTTTTAGCCAAATAACATCATCACCAGAAGACTGTTGGTCTTTAAAAGAGGGACATTTATTTCAAGGGGTAACTTAGAATGATTAAAAGAATTGAACAATTTCCCAAAGTCAGTCCCTCCCATTGCTGTCTTCCTTCTCTTCAGTCCTTGTCCCAATTCATTGACCGTTTCCAGTGTTTGTCTAAGACACATGAATGGATGGAAGAGCTTTGCAGGTGACCTATCCAACAGTCTTATCAGTCTGTATTCTTTTTTCCTGTCTGGATAATTAGGCCTAACTCTTTTGAATGTTTCCATAACTTCTGTGTGAGACTCTGCAGGATTCTGGGGTCTGAGCAATTAGTCCAATATAGCCTTGAAATGGGAACATCCGGAGGACCTCCCTATGTCTGGAGAGCCTCTCACTGACCTGCGCTCTGTAGCAGACCTCCTCCATGACGGCAGTGAACACCTTCGGTGATTTCCCTTCTCTTTATTTTATGCTATACTTGATTTTAGTCTAACAACAAGAATCATCTAACAAAGTTGACTCTGTTGTTATAAAAGAGCTGATGTGATTTTTGGTATACACTTGGAGACACTTTTTTGGAGGAGAGCTGGTAAGGAAACCTTGGGGCCACTGCATCAGATGTTTGTGGGTTTTTTTAATAGTCTTCAAGCAAAAGGGGAAGGATCTTGTATTTTTCCTCCCTTTTATTCAGGGAACTGATTTTAAAGATTCAGTCTATTGTGGAATATCTTTCAAGAAAGCCTGTCTGTTGATCCCTACTGACTGGTTCTAAATCTGTAATCCTAATACCTTCATCAATTTATACCCTCAGTGCATTCGTAAAGTATTCTAATAAAAAGTATGTTTAAATGATAGGGTAGATATACATGTCAGGAATAATTTATATTCTTTCAGTTGGGCTTTCTCCCATGCCTTTTGTATCTTCTCCTTTTCAAGATACCTTGAGAGTCTGTCATACAGTGACCTCAAAATTGTACCACCTCCATCATGGACCTCCACTGTAGATATTTGGTCTCATCCAGCTGCTTTTCCCAGTTTTTTTCTGTGCTTTTTCCTGAGCACATTTGGGATTGTGATGTTAGATTCTAAACATGGTATTTCCATTATTCATTGTAAAAGAAAATGATTTTTATAAAAGCTTTTGTAAATATTTTCCATTCTTCATCAGTTAATGTTGTCTTCTTTACAATTTCATCTTCAAAGGCCTTTGACATTCATTTGCTTAATAGGATCTGTCACCAGACTTTCTTTAAACATGTTTTTCCTTCTCATGTTTCACTACAGGTGATACTGCTCATAATATTTCATCATTCCTCACAAAATTTTATAATCAAGTTATTTTCTTCTAAACCAATGTTTCCTTTGGTTGCCATGGTTATAATTAGTGTTGATATCCATTCCTCTATCCATTTCCCTTTTAGTGGTATCAGTAACTTATTTAAATAGATCATCTTCACATTGCATTCCATGTCTTTTTCTTCTTTTTTTTTCTTTCTTCTAGTTCTACATTAATTTTGATCTTTTCTCCACCAAACCTGACTAGACACAACAGGTGGTTTAGGAATGACTACCATGTTGGTTATGAATCATTTCCTAATTGGTTACTCTTTGTGTGTAATGTTACATGGGTCTCATTCTGGCCCAAGACTTCTCAAACAAATTAATAAAACACAAAAAAAGTGCTCTTTAAAAAAAAAAAGCTACAGTAATACAACTCTTTCATTCTACTGACACAATATGAAAATAGGGTATGTGAATGAGCACATTGACTTGTAAAATGGTAAAACTAAGAAAAGATATTAGAGGATCATCTGGATTAATACTTTAATTTTTCATAGGAGGAAACTTAGCGCAGAGAGACAAAGTGAGTTGGAGCTCATGAGCCGCAGAGCCGGAACTAGGATTCGCATCTTCAGCATCCTTACTCAATTTCATTTTCAGTTTTCCAGACTTGAAGTTATTCACATGCTGTTCCAAGGTGGAAGACTGAAGAACACAATTCCCTGACCCCTATAGTGGGTGTATTGGAAATGCAACCAGAAGTAAACAGGGGTGGTTTTATAATCTGTTCCGATCCTTCATTTCCTCTGAAGAATCTCCAGAGCCGGGAGGATTCGTTCACCCCCATCCTTTCATCTTAGGTCAATCGCATCTAATTTTTTCTTTGACTACAGGCTATAAAAAGGAGTTAGAGGCGCCAGGTTTTTGGAAGCCAAGGGCTTTGTGTCCTTGCGATACAGGGAAATCTTGCAAAGACATGGACAAAAGATCCGATTCACATTTTATCTCATGTGGCTTAGTGTATTGACTTTTTGTTTGAAAACATTTCACTGCAATGCAGTTCAGCAAGGAAAAAAGCTAAGCTGCATCATCTTGTTTTGATTGAGATGCCTTTCACCATATTCTTTTAGCTTTCAACTCTCCAATCACTGATATGCATTTGTCAGGATTCTCTTGAGCTGAAAATGTGTTTAAGCTTGGGGGAAGGAATTCCCCTCCACCCAAATCATGCATGGTAGCTATACTCAAGTGACCCTTAGAGGCCCAAGAACTGAATCAGAAGCCCAGTTTGGAAGCCAGAGTGGCTTGATTGAATCTTTGCATCAGTGAGGGATCTTAGCAGATTGTTATCAGAGACTTTGAAAATGCTGTAAAATATGCTGTGACCCTCCAAACTTTCAGGAGATCCCCAGTCGCAAAGTTGAGTTGCTCAGCTTATTAAAAGGTAATTCTTCACATGGCTCTCATCCAACTTGGAAAAATACAAAAGGAAATGGAAAGTAATCTGGATTCAGAGCGAGAGTGATACCTCATCTATGCAAGTGCAAGTGGCTTTGAATCTGTTTATTCTGCAAGTAGCAAAAAACAAGAGTGTCCTTTCCGAATCTTCCATTTGAGGGCCCCAAATTTCCAGACTTTAAATATGGCAGCCCTAATTCAGCAGTCAAGGGCCCTCTTTAAGAAAGAAAGACTTACCAAACCCGAGAGAAGAAATGAGAAAAAGCAGGAAAAAGAGAGTTCTGGATCTTTGTATTTATAAGCCTGTCTTCCTTCCTGTAGGGCTACCTCACATCATTCACTATTGCAATATTCCTTGGCAGATGCTTCAGCCCAGGCTTTCAGGGGTGAGGACTTTACAGGGAAGCTGGTCACTGTTTTTTGCAGAGAGAAAAGTAAGTAAGGGTATGGTTGGGGACAATATGGCTATTAAAAGCCTGGCGAATAGTCATCCAAGTGAAATTTCAGGAGTGGTCTTCAAGCACACAATTGAATTTGGGGCCCAAAACAGAAATTTCAGCAGAGATTATAGATCACAGATAGAGCTGAAAGGATCTCACAGGCCAGCTGGTTTGTCTCTCTTATCTTACAGACAAGTAAGTTGAGGCCCAAGAAAATAAAGTGGCTTGTCCAAGATCGGCACAAGTGGCTTTTTGTTACTTGTGGAATAAATAAAATGAGCAGATACAGAGGATAGTGCCCTGTTTCTCCTCTTCCCCTCGCTCCCTTCCTCTAAGGTCAGAGCAATTAAAAACTGGTTTAAAATGGAGCACAAAAAATTTGGATTCAACATAAAGAACTCTTACCTGACAATGAAGAGTATGAGGCATCAGAATGTGTAATAGAGCTACTCTCCAGTTAGAATTGGTTGGCAAACAATATCCATTCCCATCTTCTGTTTTGAGTTTGTTGACATTTTAATCTCAGTGCTTTGTTTTAGCACCTTCAGTAATGAAATGAAAAAAAAATTTGAATTATGAGGCAATGATAGTTAAACATTTATAGAAGCCCAATACTGTCATTTCTTGAAACTATGAAAATGTAATGTTTTTATATGAAATCATTATAAATTTATAACAAATTTAATCTTGGGCAATGTACTGTTCTATGGACTGTGAATTATTGTCCTAAATTTCAGATGGCAGATGCTTTCTCTGAGTTGTAATGCCTAGTTGATTAGTTTCTATGATGCAGTATAAGAATATATCTTCCTATTTGCATACAAGCACCACACTGATTATACAGTTTGACTTGACACCTCACAAAGTATGTTTTCTGAACAAGAATCCTAGCAAATAACGATGCACTTTATTGTGAAGAGGAGCAGAATAATTGTGAATACAGAATGGAAAATTTGCCTCATGACAATCTGCAAAATTTCTTTCCTCTAGAGGGTAGCCTTTTTAAAAAAAAAAAAGATGTTACCTTTAAAGCATTGTTGAAGGAAATGGTGTTGAGACTCAAAGTGGACTTTTATGCTTCTGTCCAAGGGCAGCCTTAATTAGGGAGATCTGCAGTCTGGTGGAGAGAGTACTAGGGGTTAGAGTCAGAAGAGCCTCAGCTCAAATCCCATCTCAACCCTATGTAGCTATCTGACCAGTGTACGGTCAAACCCTCCAAGCCTCAGTTCCCTCATTTGTAAGATAGGAACAGTAGTAACTACTTCGCAAGGTTGCTGTCAGGCGCCGAGATGATGCAGGTAAAGTGATTCAAAAAGTGATGTATAAGTATCAGATATTATTATATCTAGTAGTAAGAAGGTGTGATTGCCCCCAAATCCCTGTCCTTTAGCCAGGCAGTGGTATGGAATTCTAACATGAACAACACATTGTTCTGATCTTCATTTTCTTCCAATCTACTGGCTCTTTCCCAAGCACATCCAAGTGTCCCCCACTAGGCCCACCACCCTCTCAGGGGATCATCCTGTATGTGTCATTCCCTTCACAACCACACTCTTAGAAAACACAATCTACTCCATTCGCTTCCACTTCTCTCCTCTCACTTCTCACCCCTTTGCACTCTGGCTTCCACTCATCACTCACCTAAAACTCTTCTTTCGAGAGATATGAGCGATCTTTTCCTTGCCGGGTATGACTGTCTTCTCCTTAATCTTCTCTTCATTTGACACTGTTGATTTCCCTCTCCTCCTAAATACTCCTTCCTCTCAGGGTTTTCATAACACTGCTCTCTCTTGGCTCTCCACCCACTGGCCATTCCTTCTCAGTTTCTTTTGCTGGATTACCCTCAAAGCCTCTAACTATGGATGCACTCCTCTCCAAACACTCAGTGAGGGATCCTCTTCTATCTCACCTCTATACTTTCTCACTCAGTGACCTTATCAGCTCCCAGGGACCTATGATGTGTATCCCCCAATCCATGTATTCAGGCGCAGTCTCTGTACCAAGCTCCAATTGTTAATTTCCAGCTGCAATTAGATGTTTCAGGCTAGATATTCTGTAGGCATCTCATTGTGCAGCTCAATATCTTTCCCTCAAATGTATCCTTCTTCCAAATGTCTTCATTTCTGTCTTCGCATCACTGTCGTCCTTGACCCTCATTCTCACCCCCCCCGCCCCCCGTTTGTCTGATCAGTCGCTTAATCGTATCATTTCTGCCTCTGTGATGTCTCTTGTCTCTGTCTGCTTCTCTCTGCCAGCATCATCTCTACCCCATTCAGGCTCTAATTACTCTTCGTCTGCACTATTATGTTGTCTCCAGGTTGGTCTCCCTGCCTCAAGTCCACCCTGGCTCCAATGTCCACACCTTCTTTCCCTCACTGTACAAGCCGGCCTCCTTGTTGTTCCTCACACACACTCCATCTCTTCTCGCCATAGTCTTGCACCGGCTGACTCCCATGCCTGGAACAATTTCTTACCTCACCTTCCCCCATCTGGAAGAGAGGATAAAGTGCTAGTTCTGAAGTCAGGAAGACCTGAGTTCAAATCAGATTCTTACTAGCTGTGTGACCCTGGGCAAGTTGCTTTAAAAAAAGAAATCTCCATTTGCCTCAGTTTCCTGTATTGTAATAAACACATACCTCTCAAGGTTGTTGTGAGGATCGAATGAGATCATTTGTGACATGTTTGCCCAGTGCCTCGGCACGTAGTAGGTACTCTATAAATGCTTATTCTCTTGTCATCATTTCTTGGTTGTCCTTCCCTCTCGACGAGGACCAAAATGACATCACTGTTAGAGTAAAGTCACAGTGTGTCTGACTGTGGCTGGTCAGACCAATACAAGCTCTACCACAGATTGGGCACAAGTAATCCATGTGAACATTTGGGATGGATTTTCTAAATCTGTGCCTTTTGCGCTTCTTTTGAACTACTTTAATCCTGCTTTGCTCACAGAGCACAGCACCTTCTGCGATGAGCACACGCTATGTGGAGTGGTCCTTTGCCAATGTCTCCCATGTCATGCAATCAATTCCAGAGTTCTTCAGAGAGACCTTGGGGGGTGTCCTTGTATCCTTGTCCTATGTGAGTTCTCCCTAAAATTGTGTTTTAGTCAAGCGGATGGTTGGCATTCAGACAATGTGGTCAGCCCATCAGAGTTGCACTCTATGCAGTAGAGTTTGAACGCTTGGCAGTTTAGTTCAAGAAAGGACTTCAGTGTCTGGTATCTTATACTGCCAGGTGTACGTCCAAGTCTTTGGAAGTGATTCAGTTTCCTGGCATGGCTCTGTTATACTGTAATATCTAACTGAAGGTCTGCAGAGCCATCGTGCTGATCTCATGGTTGTTGTGATATGCCTGTGAAACCTGGACATTAAAAAATAAGACACATTGACATTCAGGCTCTATTTACATCTGTCCATCATTCAATAGTCCTTGATTTTAAATAGCTGCTGAAAAAGGAGGAAAGGCCCTTCCTCTATTACATGGATCTCCTGCTCACTACCTCTGTGTCCTAAAGGGGAGGGGGGGCATTGACATCATCCTGGAAGGAAAAAGAGTAAGTCTGCCTTCATCTCCATATCAACATGATCTACATATATTGACCTAGTGCTATTGTCCAGAACTTCTGTGCAAAATTGGAATATCATTCTTTTCTTATTTATATTGTAAGTCTGGGTAAAACTTTGGTTTTGTGTTAATACAGTACTATACAGTATTATTCATTCTATGATTACAGCATTAGTATTCAATAATACTTAGGAGATGATTTTCCATTGGACAGCATTCCCACTTCACATTCTTTGTAGTCTTCCTCTTCACATCAAGCCAGCTTCCCAGAATGCTCTGAACTTGTCTTTTTTAACTTGTTTAAGATCACCTTTCCTGCATCTGTATTTGCCTTTCTGTAAGGGAGATTATGGGAATTGCTGTTTGACCCCTGGGTATCATCAAACTCTCTTGTTTACTACATCCCTTTCTGGAGAAACCAAAGGTCAAATAAGAGTCAGTCACCAGGTGTAGGGAGGGGCCTCCTCTTGGGATTAAGCAGAGATGAGTCACCAGAGATGAGTCATGAAGAAAGAACCAGGAGTTAAAATGCAGACAGAGGACAGGGCAGTGGACCTCGTGTCTTCTCTTAAGCTCATCCTGGCCTGGACTTAAATGTTCACCAAACCCTGGAGGCTGGTCAAGTGCCTGCCAAGGGAAGCAAGGAAGGCATTCTATGTTTTGTTCAGAGCAAAAGTCTAAGCTAAGGACAAGGCGTTGGCAATAGGGGCCAGCCTATCCTTTTCTGACCACATCCTCCCAAGCAGACAGAAGGTCTGGCCTAAGCGGGAGGCTTTTTCAAACTCTGAGATAACTCCAGAACCACAGATATTGCTGTTGTAAGGGAGACAGAGGCCAGAAAACTATGACTGAATAGAACTTCTCCCTCTGCCTATTCTAAAGCTTATACTTTATCTTTTAAACTCAAACATGGGAAAGTTATATAAGATTAATAGCAACTGTGCTTGAAATATGGAAATGATATGTGTTCATGAAGAAATGATTTTACCATTCTCATTTATCAAAGTATTAAATTATACAAAATTTATATATTTACAGTATAAATGGGAATATATCCATAGAATGGCAAACACAATTTATTTCCATACTTAATAATGGCAAGGTGGCCAAAATAATCTATGTCTCATTTTTCAAAAAGATAAGTATAGCCTTGGCAGTAAAACCATAATGAAATTTCTTTTACTTATAGGGGAAAAATATGATCACTTAAAGAAAAATTTATTTTTCTTGAAAGATATTGAAATAAAGGTATGGACTTTTGAGCCATGGACTTTCACTGGGATAGTATAAACCACTAAGGAGAAGTTCAGACAATAAGTTGATGTGACCTGAATCCCAAGGTCAGAGACCTTGGAAGTGGGAAAAATAGGATGTTTTTCCTTTCCAAGGCCATATTCTTGTTCTGTACAAAACTTGAAGGGGAACAGAATTTCAGTAGCTTGTGAACTTTTTGTTCGAAGAGATCCCTTTCCCACTTGAGAATGGATGGGTGAGGAGTGATTTCCCTTATAGGTGGCTACTACACAGTCAATGGCATCATATTTTAAGAAAGCTCACATGCATGGACAAACAAAATGCTCGATAATTGCTTTTAATAAACTTCTCCAACCTCTATTACACGTTCCATGTAGAATAATTGTAGCTGAATCCAAGTTTAAAAACAAAACAAAAAAAGTCCCCATCCTAGCCATCCATATGAAGGGAAAACTTGATGAGTTACCATAGAAGGTCTTTGATACTTAGGGCTCTCATTCATTATCCCTACCCACAGCTGTCTCTACATACCCCCTTCAGTATACTCAAGCAAGGTTGCAGCCTTCTTTCTTAACGTCCAGGTGTAAGGATCCCCTGTGGCAGTGACTCTTTCTGACTCCTCAAGAAATGACAGGCATTGATTCTGCCCAGCATGTTGCTTAGAACCACAGGTTATAGGAGAACTGAGCATTAGAAGGAAAATGGACTAGAAATCCAAATTCCTTCCAGAAATTACTTGGAGCAGGAATGGCCAATTTCCATTTTTCTTAATATAAAGAGGCTGAGGCTGAGGCTGCCCAGCTCCCCAGCCTGGCAGGGGACAGGGGGAAGAGAAGAGGAGTGTGTTGGTGTAGAAGTAAAAGGGAAAAGGAAAAAGAATCCAAAAACTAGCAACAGAAAACAAGAGAATAGCTGAAATACATAAAAATCAAGGGAAAAAACTTGAATAAAAACCAGATAAACCAACAGAAAGGAATATGAAGACAAAATGAAGAAAACAAAAAAATAAAGCATATTGAACAAATGTGAAGGAAAATGAGCCAGTATTATCTGAGGAAAGAGGGAGTCCTGTGTGTTCTCTGGAGATCACAGGACAACAACAAACAAGTCCAAAATGGTTCAAAAGATTTTCTCTTCAAAAAAATTAGTAATGAATTTAGGACAGCCATCAGAGCTCCTAAAACAGAATTTGAAAACACAAATAGAAGAATAGGAAAAACTGAATTATCTTATGAGGAATCTTACTAAAGAAACAGAAGCTCTGAGAGAGAAAAACAAATCTGGAAATCAGAAAACTGAATTGGAGGAAAATTTGGCAGAAGACACACAAAACACAACAAAGTTAAAAGGCCACATGAATTCTACACAAGCCAAAGCTGCCTACCTTGAAGATAGGATGCACAGAAGTAACTTAAGGATCACAGGTCTCCCATAAGAATGTAAGAAAGCAAAACATATGGATCCCTAATGGAGGAAATTATTTAAGAATACTGTCCAGAACTTCTGAATATGGACAACAAAATATGGGGAGATCCCAATGATTATTATTAAGGAAAAAAAGAAACAAACTCCAAAGGAGTGCTACAAACTCCAAAGGAATTTAGTAGTTAAATTTAACAGTTGCATTAACAAATAAATTTTGCAAGCAACCAAGAAAGATACCTTCCAATATAAAGGAAAGGCAATTTGCATAACGTGTCATTATTCTGTATTCACAAGAAAATGCCAAAGAAGATGTATTAAAACATTCCAGAAAAGCAAAAGAGCTCCAGTTGCATCACAAAGTAACATATCCCACAAAATATAGCCTAATCATCAGCAAAAGAAGATGGACATTTAATAAAAGAAGCATTTGAAATATTCCTGCAAAATAAAAAAAACAAAGGTGAGCAGATCATCCAACTTGTAAATATCCCCAAAATTGAAGCATAAGAAAAATGAATGAGTATAATTATTAGGAAAAGACTAGGAGAGAGTAAGATTGATCTGTAAGCATAAACTACAAGGAAGGGCTGATGAGCAGTAAGAAGTGCCTAGGAGACTAAAGATTTAATAGAAACATCAGGAATCAGAATAAGCAAAAGTGGAAGAGTTGGATGACCAGTGTGCTCTGACTCCCTCTTGCAGACCCAGGCTCCTTACATCTCTCCCCAGGTTTCCAGGGTCCCTAACTGAGGTTTGTTCTTTTTTCTATTACCATCCCCTTGTACATTCCCCCTCCCTCCGCCTTTGTCTTGCCCTTCCTGCATCTCATTGTTAGGTGCCAGGGACTAGTACTCCAGTTCCATGTAACCCCTTAACATTCCCTTTTACGAGGGATATTTACTTTGAAGATGTAGCAAGAACAAAGTATAATAAACATTTCCCCCACTACCTCAGTCAAGTGCATACTGTCCTCTACATCACTTTAGTCTTTAGGTAGAGTAGGCTCAACTCATATCAATTCCCACACAGCATTAGTCCCATCAACTTCACACCTAAAGGTGGTATCATGGCTGGAAGAGAAGGGCTCTTCCAGTCACTGAGTTGTGTCCCAAAGGTCACTTCTTTCCACACACCCTGACTCTGAAACGTTGGGACGCTAGATGCTTCGTTCCCTTTATACCTTCAGAACATCGACGCTGTGCTGGCTGCAAAACCAAACCCTGGAATGCTGGGAGAGAGAACTACTAGCTTTCAGGTCCATCTGGCTTCACAAGTTTGAAGGCTCCACAACCCATAATGGTCACTAGAAGGAGAGGAATCATTGAATTCCCCCAAGACGACTGAGGCAATAAGGAAGGGCCTGGAATGGACAGGCCCTTTTGAATGCCTCCACAACCAATCAGAGATCCTCCCATTTACCTTGTCCTTAGACGACCAAAATGATTAGAGAGTGACACATAGGCTCCCTAGACTCTTGGGCATCTCTGTGTAAGGAAATACTTAAGTATTTTACACATGGGCCAGACCCTGACTACCATCTTCTGGCCCCCATATATGAATCAATTATCTGTTGATGGAAGGACTAATAGGTGGGAAGTTGCTTGAATGAGGAGAGGGGGGAGGTAAGAGAGGAAAAGAGGCAGTTGACAGATGATGGACCACTATGGAGTCCATAGGCTAACAGTAAAAGGATAATTCCTTTTGTATTTCGTGTGTGTGTGTGTGTGTGTGTGTGTGTGAGAGAGAGAGAGAGAGAGAGAGAGAGAGAGAGAGAGAGAGAGAGAGAGAGAGAGAGGGAGGGAGAGGGGGAGGGAGGGAGGGAGGAAGGAAGGAAGGAAGGAAGGAAAGAAGGAAGGAAGGAAGGAAGGAAGGAAGGAGGGAAGGAAGGAGGGAAGGAAGGAAGGAGGGAAGGAAGGAGGGAAGGAAGGAAGGAAGACTACTGGAGAACCACACTTTTTAAAAGCTTATACATTACTTCTTTCTTTGTTATTTGGGTTTGGTGTGCTCTCTTTTAAATGCATCAATCTCCTAAGTATATCAGTGTTGTCTCTTAGAATCCAAGCTTCCAGGAACAGAAATCCTCTGTGCTGCTCTATGCAGCCCCCAAGAGCCTTGCAAATGAAAATACTTTGTTTCTTAGAGATGAAGGTTTAACTCCCTCCTGAAGAAACCATCTCCTTTTAGCTTAATTTTTGCATCTACTCCTATTTTTAAATCCCCTTCTCCATTATGTGTTTTCTTCCTAAATTAATTAAATCTGCTCTTCTCCCTCTTCCTTGGCTCATCCTTCTTTCCAGGATCCTGCCTTTCATGTGACCTTTCCTCTCTATTGCCTCTCCCTGCAGGTTTCTAGTCATCCTCTTATCTTTTGTCTCAGCTATTTCTCACCTCCCTTTATACTTCAGCAAGTTTTTTTCCCAATAAAATTGGCACGCTCTGAAGGGGAAGGAGTCTGGAAGCCTGTTACAATAGACGGCTGCTTTTAGATCACTATGGGTGATGATTTCACCAGTTTTCCACTTCTAGAAGCCTTGCTGTTTAATTATAAAAACTCTCTGATTCTCAGAGGAATGCAAGAGTTTCTTGGTTTTTGGTTGTTTTTTTTTTTCTGGGAGGCCCTATATCCTCCAATGTTACTTTTTCAGAATAGAAGATTTTTACTTAAATTGTTTAAAATGTGAAGGCTTTGTGGTTTCATGAGGGGAGCTAGGTGGCACAGTAGATAAAGCACTGGGCTTGAAATCAGGAAGATTCATCTTCCTGAGTTCAAATCCTACCTCAGACACTTACTAGCTGTGTGACCTTGGGCAAGGCACTAAGCGCTGTTTGCCTCAGTTTCCTCATCTGTAAAATGATCTGCAGAAAGAAACAGCAAACCACTGTAGTATCTTTGTCCGGAAAACCCCAAATGGGGCCATGGAGAGGACTCCACAACAAATAACCACAATGGTTTCATGATCATTTTTACAAAATGGTTATATGCACACATATATTCTGGTCATTGAAGACGTGGAAGCATTATTCATTTGTAAAACTGAGTTAACTTGTTATGTTTAACAAATCATTATTCTTTAGATAAACTTTAAAGTTATGGGAACTCTCTTTGAACTCAAAAACAGCAGTCATAGTGGCATTTGGATTTACTGCCTGTTTATTCAGAAAGAGGAATAAATCCTTAGTTTTGAATCATGGGCCTTTTCTAAACAGTTCATCTTTTTTTAGAAAAAAAAAACATCGAATTTTAATTACTGAAAGCTGTAATTGGAGTTCTTTGAAGATAAGTCCAGAATACAAACTTGAATTATTATGCATGTTCAGTTTGAAGTCTGAAGCTCATAAAAAAGCAGCACTCTATTTACACGGGTGTATTTGACACAGTCCTTATCCTTCACATTTCTGACCCAAATAACTGGCTCACACCCTCTCAGTGAAGTTAGTATTCTCCAAAGAAGAAGCAAATGGGAGAGTGCCTTTGAAAATAAGTATTCTGAGTAGTGAAGAGTTTAGAGTGCCTGTTTGATTTAGTGTTGATAGGTATATTTCTTCTATTTTTAAATTGAAAAGATTTTCCCTGCCCAAATTATGTACCTCCAAGTTTTTATTCTTTTTATTTTATTCTTTTATTTATTCTTTTATTCTTCTATTAAGTTTTTATTCTTATTATTTCAGTAATTGTGACAAGTATGCAACCAAGTTAATTAATACAAAGAGCCTTAAAAAAAATGACCTAAGAGCCTAAGCTGCCCCCTCTTCAAGGTAAAACCCTGCCAATAAACCTCTACCCCATTTCAGCCTGTCCCTGTGCCCTGTTTTTACTAAATGGCCTCAGTGTGTCTATAACAACATCCCCCTTCTAGGCAGTATCCCTGATACTTTAGTAAGAGTGGGAAAAACTGGTGACCTTTTTGATTTGCTCGCTGTGACTTATCAGAGCAGCTTCAGGAGCTCTGTAGGGCCCCTCGGCAGCCCGACTCATGAAACATAAGGCCCAGGGTCACTGACCCCAGTCAACTTTGCCCTTTGGGCCTTTTCTGTGTAGTATAGGATCATAGCTTTGGAAATGGAAGGGATCTTAAAGGTCATCTTGTTTAACTCCCTCATTTTACAGATGAGGGAACTGAGTGCAAGCCTGTTCAGAGCCAAACAAGAAGCAAGTAGTAGGGCTGGAATGCTAGTGATATACAACTTCTCAGCCAAATCCTAATTTAGCTGACACACCCTTCTCTTGAGTTGCTTCCAAGTAAACAGACTATGATCCCCCAAGGAGGACAGTCTCCTGTCCCCAAAGGACTTTGTTTTAAAGCACTTCCCCTTTCAATACTTGGCCTCTGTACTGATAGGACTTTGCCTCAGCTTCATTGATAATGCTGGTAAACTCCCACATGTCCCTACCACCACCCACAGTTCCCCATCTGAGGGTGGGCCTTTCCTGCAGGGAAGAGGGTTTCATTGTATTTGACAAAGACGAAGAAGGAAAGAATTCAGCGTATTACACAAAGAAAGTATGGAAAGTGTCCAAGGTGCATTCCAGTTTTGATGTAAAGGCAAATACAGGAGGGAGAAATGTCATTGCTTTTAAGAAACAAGTAAGGTTAAAGTCCCAAATGTCAAGAAAGAGCCCACTCAGAGAGTGATACAAGTAAGAGGTCATAGCAGAGAATGTGGCCCTAGAGACAGAAAACTATGTTATGAATTCAAATGCCACATGGTCTCAAGTAAGAATGAGAAATACATGGCACATGACCTGCTTGACAGACCTGTCATAGACGTAAGTATTATCTGGAGTCTTGTTAATAGAGGGGTCATCAATATGAATGGTGAAGGCTCTTTGGATATGAGGGTCGCGGCCTGAGAGACTAGGCCAGGCTAGACTGAAAGAGAGCCAGAGCCATCCAAATGACCCATCATCCTTCTATTTGGGTCTCTATAGCTAGGAATCATTACTTGGTGATGGGTCCCCATGTAGCACCTCTGTTCCTATTCACCTGCAAAAAACCTTTTTGGGCAGGCTTCATGAGCCAAGGAGAAGCAGGCCCATCTTTATCATCATCATCCTCACCTAACATTTATGTAGAGCGTTAAAGTTTGCAGAGCATTTCACAGACATCACCTCATTGATTCTCACAATGGCCTGGAAAGTACTGGCTCTTAGTATCATCGTTTTACATATGAGGAAACTAAAGCTGAGTGAAGTTAGGTGCTAAGTACCGAAGGCTGGATTTCAACTCCTGTCTGGTTAGTCTGTCTTTCATAACAAACCTTGCCTTCCAAAGATGCTGACATATTGGAGAATCCTGAAGTGAAATCAGTTGGAGTGTGTGTGTGTGTGTGTGTGTGTGTGTGTGTGTGTACATAATCTTATCAAACTCAGGCTCTAATGGATAGAATCCTGTGATTTTTAAAGTGTCACCTTAAATGGGTGATAATGCCTTTGGTATCCACTGTGTAAAACCAAATGGAAGAACACATACGGCATCCCGCCATCCACGGCGCTCACAGAGCTCATTATTTTCAGTTTATGTCCCTGTCAGTAATCTTTTCGTAAGGCATGTGGTTGAAAATAGAATGATAATTAGCATTAGGCTATTTGAGAAGCTTCCAGTGACAGGGGCTTATTTATTGTTATGTACAATTAAAATGTGACGGGAACTCATGAGAATTCAAATTAAAACAAGACTAAAGCTTGTCAGCACTTTTCTTTTTGTTCATAGGGCTCTTTATTAGGCAATCGCTGCTTGTGTACTTTTTTTATATGACTTTAACTCTAATAACAGTAGCAACATCCCAATTATTAGAAACCTCAAAATCAGCTTTGATTGCAAAACAGACAAAAGAAATCCATCAGAAGCTTCAGATTCAATGACAGCTCAAGATGAGGATGTGAGATTAGAGTTCAGAAGGATTAACCTCCCAGTAGACCCAGTCCCCATATTGTCTTGTGATCGCTTTGCGGTAGCGGCAAAGTGGCCCGTGGTGTTTGTACATGAGCCGACTATGAAAGATAGATATACAAACAAGAATGGAAGAGACTAATTTAGAGCCCTTACTCATTTAGGTCTGGTCTCTTTCAGTGTCCACCTCCATGATTCACTGAGGGCTATGGAGTAGGCACACCATTGTATCCACTTATTCCTTCTGACTGAGATTTTGCCACGTTGGCAAAAGCTGTTCCAGGTCTCAGTGGAATAGATGTAGTAGGAATAATCAAAGTTTTGGAAATGCATCCTAACAAATGCTTGATTTATCACATCTGCTAAAATGTTATACTTCTCTGGTTTTTAGTGTACGGTAAAATTTGTTTATAATTAGTTCAGGAAACTATTTTCTGATTTATGATTCTAATTTACAAAAGCTTTGGGTTCTACTTCATTTCCAAAAACAATATGAAGGGAATCCCAAAGCATATTTATTCCTTCCATTAAACTGTTATTTATGTGTTGGATTATTTGTGCTATAAACATGGTCCTTAATAAGGACAAATGTGCCTGCTGGCATGGTCAGTCATTAAGAATTTAGGAGAGTCAAAAAAAAAAAGAATTTAGGAGTTTAGAAAAGCTTTTTTTTAGGTGGTGGGATTTTGTTGTTTGTCCTTTGTTCTTGAAGAGGACCATGACATCAGGAAGGTGATGCCATGACTTGCAAGTGAATTGTATTTAAGTGAGGGAGGGCTGTGCAAAGTCACCAGCCTCAGCTTTTTCTACAGAGCTATCTGGATCCAGTGATAAGATACAGATCAGGACAACTGGAGATGGCTCAGGATGCAGTAGGAAGCCTTGGCCTTTTTAAGCTAAGGTCTTTAACAGCTCACAATCTGACTGAGGCAAGGCCCATTCAGTGATTAAGGCTAGGTAAGAAATGAGGTAAAGAGTGGCCTCTTTTACCTACTGGCTCATTGTACTCCAAGAAGTCTGGCTCCTTCACTCCTTCCAGGTATTCTTCCTCCCAGGACTCCTTGTGTCATCCATCTCATTTCCTCAAGCATCACATTCAGCCCCTTTCTCTATGACTTTGTGCCACCATGGCTCATCACATGGCTTACCACAGGTTGTACGTAAGCCTAGCTGTCTGCCTTTCCACCGTGCCTTTTTTTTTTAATTTCCCAAAGGCAGAGACTTCTCTTGATCTTTTTTTTTCATAGTAGTTAGTTGTCAAGCTGCTTCCAACACAAAAACCCGTGACTTTAGTATCATCATGTTCTAGGGAAAGGGGAAACCTCTGTGTACTTTGTTGTAATGTAGAGGTGGCCTTGGTTTTTCAAAAGCCATAACAATTGAGAACAAGCTCTGGCAAGCCCTACCAAGCTAGAAAAGCTTTGGACATGAACCTGGGGTGGACATTCTGCCTTCCATCATCCCAAGGCTGGTCTAGTTCAGTGTGGAGAGGCTCTTCTCCAGGCTGGCTGCAAAGTCATGAGCTTTTCAGCTACTGTAATTAGTGGACAAAAGAATCCTACCAACCTGTAGATTAGGTGGAATCTGTTGGTAGAGGGAATCACACATCCCTGAATTGTTCTCCAAGTGGTAAGAATTGCAGCACAGAACGACACCATGGTCTCCAAAGAATCAAAATTTCATGTGATCCAAAGAGCAATGGAGAGAGAGCCTGTGGTGGGCATAAGAAAGCTGTAGCATATTACTGATGAGGACTTGTCTGGAATAAGTAGCATAAGAGATGTTGCCCAGGAAGTTTATAATTAGATTAGAAAAAGGAGGTGGGCCAGTCATGAGGCAAAAAGCAAGTGATTATGGGTGGGCAACCTGCTTTTTGTACTGCCCTGCTACTCATAGCAAAAGAAAGGAAAACTTTTGGAGATGGAGAGCTAGAAGAGAATGTAAAGGTCACCTGGTCCAAATGCATTTTGTACATGGCAGGAAGAAAGTTGTTATTATAGTCAGGATCCAAACCCAGGTCTCTGGATACTAGTGCAGTGCTTTCTGGGGTGTGTGTGTGTGTGTGAGAGAAAGAGAGAGAAATAGAGAGAGAGAGGGAGAGACACAGAGACACAGACAGAGAAAGACAGAGAAACAGAGAGGGACAGAGAAATGAGGGTGGTCAAGGAATACAGAGGGAGAGAGAGTGAAGAGTAGAGAAGAAATGGTTTGGACAGTTGCTGTGGGGAATGGGATAAAGAGGAGATAAGAGTAGAGAGGATCCTGAGCCACAGAGAGTCGGAGCATAGCTGAGGTTATGTGAAAGATCGGCAGTGAGCGAAGTCTGGTCCTTTTCAGAATTCACCCCCAGTGAAGCTCGGTGGCCCTGCAATCAGAGCGTAGGCATCAAATGAGAGGCTTAATGAAGACTCGTGGGTCTTCATGGTGGAAAGTCAAGGGTGAAGTAGCAAAGAAAGATTTTAGGGCAGAACATAATGAAACATCGCAATTGTAGGAGTGAAGGCTGTTGGGGGCAGGGGAGGAGTTAGGGGTGAGAGACCTCCTCCAACCGGAGGGCCTCTACTAATTGTACCCAAACCTCAGAAAACAAATTTAATTAGCTTTTTCCTTAAAACTGTTTCTCCTGTTTGACCCCATGATTTCTGTGTGGGCATTTTCACTGACTTTCCCTCCATTGCTGGAAATCTCCCTCTCCTGATCTCTGCCTCCTGGCTTCCCTGGTTTCAGCTAAAATCCCACCTTCCACAGAAAACTTTTCCTCATCCCTTTCTATGCAAGTTCTTTCCTTCCTTTAATGATCTCCACTGCATCCTGTGAGTATTTTGTTGTAGAGAGTTGTTTGCATGTTGTCTCTCCCATTGGACTATGAGCTCTTTGAGGTCAGGGACTGGTTTTTGCCTTTCTTTTGTATGCCCAGCCTTAGCAGAGTGCCTGGCACATAGTAGGTGCTTAATTAGTGCTTACCAACTGACTACCACCATTCAGCCTATCTCCCATGAGAATAACCTCAGATCCTATCGTTGGCCAAAGTCCTACGAGTTCTCTCCATGGAACATCTCCCATATCCATGCCCTGTTCTCTCTTCATGCTGCCACCATACTAATCCTGTTCAATTCTTACACTATTTAATAAGCTTCTGCTTATTGCCCCTTTCAACTATTATAGCAGCTTCCTTGAGTCTTTTAAATTCCCCTATACTCTCCCTCTAAACCATACAGGTAACATTAGGGTTGTGAAAAGGGCATTGCAGTTTGAGTCCTAAGACCTGAAAGCATAAGCCAGTTCCTTTGTCTTTCTGAGCCTCACTTAGTTAATTAACAAACATTCATTACTCACCTATGTGCACTAGGCACAGTGCTAGGCAACAGGGACCCAAAGATACAAGACTCTTCCTGCTTTTAAGAAACATACGCCCTACTAGGGGCTACAGATGTATTCACAGACACATAAATGTAGGATCAACACGAATAAATAGGAAGTACTGCAGAGGCAGGCACTGACAATTAGAGGCATCAGGAATGGCCCCAGTGACAGAAAAGGGTGATTTCCAGGGTTCAGGACAACATTCATATGTGGCAGCGGGAACATAATGATTAATCTTGTTTTGCAGCTTACAGTTTTTGCAGTCTTCCCCCTCCTTCCTGTGAGTTTGGCTGCCATAGGATCCTTTGCTAATTAATGTCTTAGAGTCTACTCATTAGTAGACCACTCCCTTCTATGCTCCTCTCCCCAAAGACAGCTTCTCATTGTATTTGGAGACCCTCTGACCAACCAGTTTTTTAGCATCCTCACTGTTTCTTTGCCCTTTTGCCCATAGAGCACTGATTATGTGGCAGCCCCTCACCCAAAGGATGCCACCTCAGATATGCCCCATGGAACTTCCCTTTCACAGCACATCTCTATGATAGGAACTGAGGCACAAACTAGGGCATGGCCCTGCAAGTGGGCATCTATGTCAACTTTGCTGGCAGGATTGGTGGACCATATTGCTGTTCTGCTTTGCTGCTCTACCTTTTGAGCTGGAACATCTAATAGTCTTGTCATCTGATGGACTGAAGAAAGAAAGGAGGGAAAAAGAAACAAAACTACTTTACTCCTCAATAATTTGAACATTGAACATTAAAAACTCAATCAAACATCAAATAATTTTAACACAGTAGAAATAATGTGTACTTTCCATCCCAATTAAAATACATGCTCCTAGCAATTTAATTATGTAAATTGGTATAAGCAAGCATGGAACAATGTTAAAGAAAAAGTATGAAGATAGGTTAGCTAAAATTGTCGATGACATTTCTCTTTAATTTTCTTTCTTGGCTAATATTATGCCAATTTTCATGCCTTAATTGGGTGGAGACTACTTTTTTTTGAGATAAATGCTCCTATAAATCTATTAAAATTATGTTAACCAATGTTGGAAAAGCTAGCAACCTTTCTCAGCCCTGCTGACCATTAAGGCTAACTTGACCTATGAAAAACTAGGAACTCTGCAGCAAGCTTAGCAGCTGCTTTTAAAAGCCATGTTTGTCGTCTGAGCATCCTGGGAGAGCCTTTTTGAAGTAAGTTGGGTTAGCCCCGCCCCCCCTCCCGCTCACTCCAAGAGCTCATGGCAAAAGTGCAAAACAGGTAGCGTTTGTCTTTAGTGTCACTGCATCTTAGGAACGCAAGTTCCTTGAGCTGGAAGAGTCATCAGTGGCCAGCTGGGCCAACCCCTTCATTTGATTGCCTTCTCCCTTTTTAGTGCCCACCTCCACCAACCCCATAGCTCAGTGCCCTCATGCTTCCCAGAGTTCCAGCAACAATTCCCTACCCAGGTGGCCCAGCACCCATGCTGGCACATCCCCACCTTGCCCCCATCAAAACTTGTTCCTTTCACTTTGGAACTGGCTAGATAATCTACTGGACTAATTCAGCTTGAAACCTAAATAACAGATAATGGCTTAATGTTGTTATCCCTCTCAGTGAATGTTTTCAGGTTAACTGAGAAGTTTGGAAGAGGGAAGGGCTTGGGGGAGGGGAGCAGGAAGATAACGAGTTGCATTTTGTACATGCTAAGTTCCAGATGACTGCAGGACGTGGAGTCTGGAATATCCAAAAGGCAGCTAGTGATGAATGAGAGACTGGACGTCAGGAGAAAGGTTGACTGGGTAGATAGCAAACATCTCCACAAGATGATAATCAAATTCCTGAGAGCTGATGGGATCACTAAGGGAGATAGTATAAAGGGAGGACAAAAGAGGGCTTACAACAGAGCCTTGGGGTCCCCTAGATGAAGATCTAGCAAAGGAGGCTGAAAAAGAGCTGTCCAATAAATGGGAGGAGAATTGGGAGAGAAAATTGTCATGAAAACTCAGAAAGCAGAGAGTACCTAGGAGAAGGTGATCAGTGGAGCCAAAGGCTTCCCAGATGAACGGTTTACTGAAGGATTTACATGTCATCTCATTTGATCCTGGAAACAAGCTACCTGTGAGGCAGGGACTTTTATTCTCCCCTTTTTACAGATGTGGAAACTGAGGCTGAGAGGGGCTAGGTGATTTGTTGCAGGGTCACACAAATCTATCCAGATTCCAAAGCTAGTGCTTTAAAAGCTGGTAGATTTGGCAATTAAGAGATCATTGATAACTTTGGTGAGAGGTGGTCAGAAGCCAGATTTCAGAGGGTTTAGAATTTCATAAGGGAGGAAGAAGTCAAGGCAGTCTCATAGAGTTAAGTGAAGATGAGGAAATACAGGAATAGAGCTAATGCATCCAGTCCAGTCTTTTCATTCAACAGATAAGGAAACTGAGGTCAGGGAGGTGAAGCATCTTGCTCAAGCTCACACAAAACACAGATATGATAAAGACTGGACCTATGATTTCATCAGTCTAAGGAACCCTCCCCCCACCCGCCAGAGGCACACTTTGAGCTCAAGGCTTTCCTCAAGGCCAACACTCTATCCACCTCCTGGGCCTTGCCCACCTGTATGTGCAGGCTTGACAATACTGTTCCCCTCTCTGGTCCCCAAAACCTCTTCTTTTTTCTTTGTGGACATTGCCATTCCCCTCAGGTGCACCTGTCGGCTTTTCATATATGTAAACATAAAGCAGCAAAAATACTCAAGGGAAAATCAGCTTAGTGGAAGATCTGGCAAAGGTACAAAGCTTCCCACGCAGGACTGAGTTTGAAATGTACTTGCCTGGAGTCATACCATCCCTGCATCCAGTCGTGAAGCAAACAATCTGGGAACAATCGGAGTTTGCTGTTTAGCCTTGAGAAAACCTGGGAGTTTATGCAGTCAGGGCTTTCACCGTGATGCCAGCTTTTCCCAGCTCTATGACTTAGCAAGCCAGCACGGCCAGTGGTGCCAGCACACCAGTTGAATCAATCGGTCAAGTATTGATTCAGTGCCCACTGTGTGCCAGGCACTGTGTGTGCACGAAGAATAAATCCAGTTTTCAAGGAATTTACATTCCATTGGGAGAAACCACACACACAGACACACATGTATGTATGTGTATATATGTACATATACACATTTATGTATATATGCATGTGTATATATGTCCATATGTATGTGCGTGTGTATACAGGTCATGTATGCAACTTTATTTATATACATATGTGTATGCATATGTGCATGTGTGTGTATACACGTACACACAGAGAACGTGTATCCAGAATAGATACCACATAAATACAGTGTCTTTAAGTGAAGGCAGTTTGGGAAGAAGGACGCCAGCAGGCAGGCCTAGGTGAGCAGAGCAGGCTTCACCTAGAGGGTGGGGCTTGAGATGCTTCCTCAAGGAACAAAAAGCTTTGATGCTCTGAGGCGGAGCAGAGAAAGCTCATCCCAGCCCTGGGGCACAGCCAGTACAAGTCACTGTGGGAGAAGGCTGAGCTGGGTGAGCAGTAGACAGGACAGTCTGGCTTGATCACTGGATACAGGAGAGAAGCCATATATAATGAGGCTAGAAAGATAGATTGCGAATGGTTTTAAAAGTTAAACAGGTGTTTCTGTTTCCTCCTGTAGACAAGAGGGAACCACTAGAATCCACTGAGCACACGAGTGCTGTGGTGAGAGCCAAGTTTAAGTGAAACTCAGAGAACCTTCCTTCGTCCTGTACCCCCAAAGGAAATACTCTTGGCAAAGTGCAGGGAAGAAATCCTTTTCCTGCCCTGAGGCAGGACTGGAGAGGTCGAGCTGGAGAGGCCTTCTGGCCTTCCCCTTTCATTCTTCATTTTCATTCTTCCTTACTCCTCTTCTTCTCAGAGTATATAGTACATTTCAGCCTTTTGGGAAAAATAGTGATGATATTTTGAAGGTGAATGTGGGAACTTCTTGGAGAAGAAATTGTTGCGTTTCCATTTTATGATTTCTCTCTGTGGGAACAGAGAGTTTGGCCTTAGGAGAACTTGATAGCTTTATTATCTTCATTTGACATCTGGGTAATAATGAAGCTGGACCGAGGCTTTGTGGATGCAATAGTGATCATTGCTGTAATGGCTATCAATCCTCTTTTCCCCCATCATCTTAACAATTCTTGGTATTAGCTTTTAGTACATCTGCGTGTACTTAGCCATGACTATCTTTCTCTAGAGCTCACTAAGCTTAAAGACTACTTTTTCTTTGCCTCTAGAACACTGGGAAGCTTAAAGGACTTTTGGTCCTAATTCTAGATCAGCATGATCCTTGGTTTCTTAGTAACTGGACTTTTTTCTTTTGGATTCTTGGAGACATTTCCTAATAGAAGCACTTTCTTTGGGTGTCCTTTTTTGTGTTTTCCTCCAGATATCAGTGATTTTTTTTTTGTTATTTTTTGCCGGTATGAATTCAGACAATGTTCCAAGACTGGTAGGGACCAAAACCAAAACAAGCCATTCATATACCAAGACACCTCCTTCTCCTTTTTCCATGTACCTAAATCCGTTTCTGGACAGCAGCAACAATGGTAGGGGATAAGAACATTAACTCATACTCCATCTCCTCTTTATAAATACATCTTATTCCTAGTTTTCCAATAACGCCAAAATAAATATTTAATATAATTTTGTTTTAATTGAATAGCAAATATATGGTATATTTTGAGAGGCATATAAAAGGAAATAAGTAAGATCTCCTTGCCAGGCAGAGAAATGTGGCAGCTAAGGGGAATACAAGTTTAGAATACAAGCTCATTTACAAAACATCAGGAAAGAGGATATGAGCAAAAAATATATCCTCAAAAAAAACCAAAAAGTAGCTGAAGGAAAAATGGCTGACAGAGAGCTTAGTGTGAGATTCAGCTAAGGAAGGTTTTCCCAGGAGCATTACATATGAAACTTGAAGAAAGACTAAAAAACTGACTTTAAATAGCACAGTTTCTAAGATCTCTTTTGTGGTGATAGTGGCATTGCCACATCTGAACTCTGCCTCTTGAGTACTAGGCGCACAATGTGAAAAAGCAGTATTTGTCCTTATTATGAAGTTGTGAATGGTGACTGAACCTAAACAAATTTATGCAGAAGTCTGTGCTAGGGGTGCCAACGTTTTAAACACACACAGGAATTTGCTATTAGGGTATGTCAAAGATGGAAGGATTCTAAAAGAATGGAAAATGCCACAGAACATGTTTTGGTTTTGTTTTATAAAAATTATAATCTAAAGATACATTAACAATTACTGATAACTGCCTACTTCCTCATTTCCTTAAAATCTGGCAGTGGTCTATGCATTCAATGATGGTACCCTTGATGAAAACATAAGGGAACAGACAAATTTCTACAGATTATTTTCTGCAACAGATCATAGTCATGAAGCTAACTTACTGAGAGCATGAGATCCCACTGTCTGTTCATTTTTCTTGGAAAAGAAATTGTCATGTTTCCGTTTCATAGTTTCTCTCTGTGGAAGCAGAGAGTTTGGCATTGGGAGAATTGGAGATCCTTTTTCTCTTCATTTGGCATCTGTGTTTCAAAGTATTTGCCTCAGAAGAACAAAATGCTGTTCTAAGAGCCCTTCCCAAGTGAGATGTCTTCTGTCCCTCCGTGTTTTCTGATAATATTTGTATCATGTTTGTATGATATTTGATAATGTTTGTATTCTTTGATCCAGACCTGAGGTTTCATTGCTATGAGGAACTTTCTATGAGGAAACTCCTCCTACTGATGAGATAAACAGCTGTTGTGTAACTTTCAATCCTAGAGAGTTGCTAGGACTCTGAGAAGTTCATTGATTGCTTAGGATTTTGGTTGTTATTGTTTAGTCATTTCAGCCCTGTCTGACTGCCATTTCCTTCCCTGGCTCATTTTACAGAAAATAACCAAGGCAAACAGGGTTAAGTGACTTGGCCAGGGTCACACAGCTAGTAAGTGTCCGAGGCTAGATTTGAACTCAGGTCTTCCTGACTCCAGGCCAGTCACTCTATGTACTGTGCCTCCTGGCTGCTGCTGCTTGAGAGTTACAGATCCACTGTGTATTGGAGGGTAGACTGAATCCTGGTCTTCCTGTCTCCCAGGCTGACTCTCAATCCACTACACACCACATCTCCTCTTTCATGTGCTCACTTCACTACAGAAGCCTATTTTCTTAATGCTAATGTTGTGACATAAGATACGTGACTAAATCATGAGGTACCACAGTCTCAAAAAGAACAAAAGTTTCAGGCGACCCAAGAGCCATGGAAAAAAGGGTGGTGGTGGACAACAGGCCCAGGGCATTCCTGGGGAAGTCTTATATGCAAGAAGCAGCATAAGAAACATCCAGAGGGTCCTAAGGTGTGTCTGGAACAAGAGAGTCAGCCAGTGACTAAGCAAGAAGGAGAGTCAACAGGTAAGAAGCCTGAAGCTTCAAGCACCATCTAAATATTTACAAAATGAGAGAAAAGCTCCTAGTGTTTTGAATGGATAGTTGGTAGAAAATCTGTGACAGCACAGAGGCCCAGGGTGAGAAAACATAGAAGGGTTGCAACCTAGGATCAAGGAAGAGGAGGAGCCACACCAAGACCCACCAAAGTCAAGTCAGAACTCCAGTGAGGTCAACCTACAAAAAAGTCTCTACACAGCATGCAGCAGTGCCCGGCCTGGTACAGAAAAGAAGAACGTTACCAAGAAGAGGAACAAATTGTGGGGTATTTGTGAAGAGAAATAACTGGTGGGAAGTAGAGGCGAATAAGTGGATTTTTAGACAATTTCTATGCCTTTCTCAATATGCTGGTACTGGGAGGCGGATGACAGTGCCATCATATGCTCTAAAGGTCAGTATACCAATTTCCATTGTATCAGCATGCCCTAATTAAGAAATGCACGCAGATTGGGGGCCCTGTGGAGTATATATAATCATTCAGTTTTTGGATGCTGACTTAGTAGTTGGTGCTATTGTAGTAGATTTAGGAGTGAAAGGTTGAGGGAGGAAACGCAAAAACATTAAATATACATATGAAATTATGTTACTTTTACAGCCATATCAAAACCTCTGTAGTCTAATAGGTGAATTCCAAACACATCACTTACAGGTTAACATAGTGACATCAGGTAGCATAAAGATCATTAAAGATAGTGAGGGGGTGGGTGTGTGGGGTTGGAATAGCTCGGTATCATGGAATAAGGGCCTCAACATCAAATGAGTAACAATTCCCCCATCATTCTTTTCCTTCATGATAGACCTCTGCACTGAATGAGTGTTCTCTTGCATACTGTTCGATAAATATACAAGGGATTTTGTTATTGTTTTAATTTAATGTATTTTTACAGAAAAAAAAATCATTTTAGGATTTTTTTTTCATTAATGACTATTTGAAAGTCAAAGAGACACTAATAAGTCACTTAACTTTAACTGATTCTTTGCCTTTTTCCATTCAGATCATATTGTATCAGACATGGAAGGGACCTTGAAGAACATCAGACTTAGACTTCTCATTTTACAGTGAGCAAACTGAGAATCAGATTTAGAGTGACTTGTCCAAAGCCATCCCATCCGTCTGGTGGTGGCAGAGCCAGAGATAGAACTTGGCTCTGTCGACTTTCTTGTTCACGTTCCTTGCAAATATGCTCCACCCTCTTCCTCCCACTTACCCTCTTCTTTTTTCCATGGGAGCTAAATGAGATCATAAGTAAAAAAGGCTGTGAGTTCCCTGTTGTAATGACATTAAGGCAGCTCTCGAGTGTCATTTTTTTTCTATGGCTTTGTTGTGCTCTGAAAGAAAAGGAACTCTAAAGAATATTTACATGTTTTGGCCTACTTAGTATAAGCTTTTTAGTCTTTCATATGTCTTCAGAAATTTCGGGATACATGCTTTAAAGGAGGAGGAAGAGAAAAGAAGTAGGAGGGGAAGACTGGTATTCTTGGGCTATTCTAGGTCCTTTATGATTTTTCTTAACAAAATACTTAACATGATTATAAGATTTAAGGAACCTCGTTTTAGTATTATTAGGATTGGTGGTTGTTCTCTGGGGGTAAAAAGTATGGTAATGGATAATAAGAGAGCTCAGTATGTAATGTCATTTTCCATAGATTTGCTTTGTTGCTCTTACACTGCCAGCCAATTGCCAAGTAACATCAGTCTATCCTTAAATGTATCCTTAAGTAGATTCTAATTTGTTGATGATGATATGAAGATGGGGAGAGTCTTCCCCACATCACTAGGGATTTACTAAATAACTCTTGAAAATAAAGAGTGATACATTGCAAACGCTTCTAAGGAGCTGATAATTCCTCTAATCACTCTATAAATACCATGCCATAAACTCTGATTTTTTTTTTGCTCAAACCACCTTTGTGATGAAGTTGTCATTAGTCAACATCATGCCACTTGGGGCCATAGCTCCCAATTCAAATTAAGTTAATTTAAAACTCCACCCTTAATGAACATACTTAAAAGTGTTATTAGTGGCTTAATTATAAAACTTCTTTAGCTTGTAAAGAACTTATTGTCTACCATTGCTATAAACCTTTTTCAATTTACTTTTAATCTTAAAAGCTTCTCTTTCTCCCAAATGGCTAATAATGTCACGTCATAAGAATTTGCTCACATTTCTATGGTCGTGTGAAATCTCTAAAGCGCTTGATTCACGCCATCCCCGGAAAGTCCTAGGGCAAATACAGGTCTTAGAATGCTGCAGCTGGAAGGAAGCACAGAGCTGATTTCATCTACCTCCCTAGATTGGGGAAAATGAAATCCAACATTAATCATCCAGTGTCACATGGCTAGGAAGCAGAAGAGCTAGAAGGAGAATCCAAGGTTTTGCAGTTTTTTTTTTTAAAGAGGCAATCAGGGTTAAGTGACTTGCCCAGGGTCACACAGCTAGTAAGTGCCTGAGGCCAGATTGGAACTTGGGTCCTCCTGACTACAGGGCCAGTGCTCTATCCACTGAGCCACCTAGCTGCTCCATGAGGATGAGTTTTCTGACTTCTCCCAAGTTTCTTTTTTCTGACACACTGTGGTGCCACAGAAAAAAATTGTGCTTCCCTTCTGCTCAAGTATTTATTTGAACCACTAATTTCTTCACTAAACCTCCATTACTTCAGAGGTACGGTACTTCTGGCTTGCAGTTGGTAGACGCTCCATCTCACCTCACAGGATGCTGTTCATGAGTCCCTGTGGCCAGAAGAATCAGTCAGCTGGTGGCCAGGCTTCTGATGACGAGCCTTAGGAGAATTAGCAGAGTTAGATCTAATTATTTTCATTTAATGGGTATATTTCTTCTTGTGCATGAGAATCAGCGTAGCGTAGTGGGCAGATAGTGAAGCTTGATGTCCAGGTACCAAGCCCGAGTCTTCATCAACATTTATTAAGTACATATCTGTCTGAAACACTATGTTAGGCACAGGAAATTCAGAGACCAAAATAGAAATGTTCTGTCCTTAATGGACTTACATTCTACTGAAGGATACGACATGTACAGAGATAAATTGCCTCAAAATACATACACGGTCCTGTCTCTGATAGGGAGCCAGATCTCAGGCTCATTGTGAGTGAATGAAAAGCAGTCTTCTCAAGGTGGTCAAAGGTGGTAAAGCAGAACAGTTGATAAACATTTATTAAGTGCTTCCTGTGTGCTAAGTGTTGGGGAAACAGAAAAGGGCAAAAGGCAATCAATCCCTGCCTCAAGGAGCTCACAATCTAATGAGGAGACAGCAAGCAAACAATTATGTGCAAATAAACAATATACAGGATACACAGGAAATAAGGAAGAGGGAAGGCACTGGAATCAAGAGGCGTTGGGAAAGGCCTTTTTTAGGAAATGAGGCTTCCATTGGTACTTGAAGGAAGGGAAGCCATTAGGCAGAGATGAGAAGGGAGAGCCTTCCAGGTTTGGGGGACAGTGAGAGAAAATGCCTAGGGCTGAGAAGTGGAGTGTCTTTTCCTGGGAGAGCAAGAAAGCCGGTGTAACTGGCTTGAAGAGAACATGAGGGGAATAAGGTGTAAGAAAACTGAAAAGGGGGTGATGCGAGGTTATGCAGGGCAAATGGAGGGTCTTGTAGATGATGCTGGAGGTGATTGGGAGCTGCTGGAGTTTAGTGAGTGGGGGGAGGGGTAACATGGTCACACCTACACTTTAGAAAACAATGAAGTCACAGAAACCGGATTGTGAGGGGTTAGGATAGAGTGAGAGGAGAGAAAGGGGGGCACCTGTTGTAGATGACCTCCTCAAGGAGTTTTTAGCTGCCATGGGCAGAAGAGGTATAGGATGATAGCATGGACGGAAGGACTAAATGAGGGGTTTGTGAGGAAATGAGGGTAAAGGGGCCCTAGCAGTACTAGGTCTATATTACAAAGAAGCAATAATCAAAACTATTTGGAAATGATTAAAAAAATGAAAAGCTAATCAGTGGAAAGATGAGATACGCAATATACAGAAGCAAACATACACAAAGACTGAACTACTAGGACAATATTTGACAAAAACTGTTGGGAAAACGGGCAAGAAATCTGATAGGAGTAAGATTTAGACAGAAATGTTGGATCTAAGCTCCAAATGGAAACATGATTGAGACATAAAAGGTCACATTCTAAGCAAATTAAAAGAGCATGGAAGAAAACATTTTTTGCAACTATAAGATAAGGGAAGAGTTCATGACAAGTTAAAGGATATAGAGAATTTTAGTAGATAAAATGGACAGTTTCCATTACATAAAATTGCAAAGTTTTTGTGCAAATGAAACCAAAGCAGTTAAAATTAGAAGGTAAACAGTTAACTGGGGTGGGGTTGGGGTGGGGGGAAATCTCTGTATCAGGTTACTTTAATGAAGACTTGATATCTATGATTTCTAAGGAAATGAATCAAATATACAAGAATAATATCTATTCCCCCAAAAAATGGTCAAAGGATATGAACAGTCAGACCTCAAGGGAAAATAATACAAGCTTTTAAAAAGAAAATACTTCAAATCATGAAAAATAACAGGAAGGCACATTTTTAAAACTCTAGGGATCCACTTCACAGTTATCAAATTGGCAAAGATGGTAAAAAAGGAGAATTACAGTTGTGGCAGTGGCCATGGGAAGGAAGCATATTGGTGCACTACTGCTAGATCTGTGAATTGGTCCCACTATTCTGAAAAGCAATTTGGAACTATGACCCCAAAAGTCACTAATGTTTTTATACTACTACTATGTCTATACACCCAAAGAATATATATGTACAAAAATGTTTCCAATAGCTCTTTCTGTGGTGGGAAAAAAAACAAACTAGAAACTAATGAGATCCTTATCAGTTGGAGAATGGCTGAATTATAGCATATGAATGTAGTAGAATACTATCGTGTTGAAATTTATTATATATGTATGTATGTATTATTATGCATTATGATGAAAAAAATGGTTTCAGAGAAACCCCAGAAGACTTATATGAACTGATGCAGAGTTAAGTGGGCAATACTTAAGGAGCACAATTTATACATTAACAACACATTGTAAAGACAGGGCACAATTTATACATTAATAACACATTGTAAAGACAGAATAACTTTGAATGACCTGAGAATGCTAATCAGTGTCATGACTAGCCATGATTCCAGAGCATGAAGTATGCTGCCCACCGCCTGAATGAGAGGGGATTTAGGGTACAGGGTGAAACATATTTTTTAGATAAACCAATGCAAGAATTTATTTTACTTGACTAGGCATATCTGTCACAAGGTTTTTGCCTGCCTTCTTTATTTTCTTCATAGAAAATAAGAGATGAACAGACAAAATAGATTTTTATTCACTGAAAAAAAAGTTCCAAAGGGGTGGTGAATTCAAGGTGCAGAATGAGATACAATTTGAACATAGAAAACGTGTGGATTTATTTTGCCTGATTATGTTATTGTCTTTTTAAAAATTGTTCTTATTGGTGGAGGGGATAGCATCAGGAGGGAGAGGGGAGCTAGAGGTACTCTGGCCTCTTCGTCCATCCACCCAAAAAAAAGAATTTGGGTCTTGGGTACATTCTTGACCTTCCCAGAAAAGTCAAGATATCAAGCATTTACGGAACATCTACAATGAGCCAGGCGTTCTGATAAGCACCAGGGATAAAATGAAAGGCAAAAATAATCCCTGCCTTCAGTGAGCTCATAGTCTAGTGGAGGGACAACATGCAAACACCTATGTACAAAACAGCTATATTGGAAATGAGCACAAAAGAATGGGACTAACATTAAAGAGGAGCAGAAAAGCCTTCTAGAACAGGGGTGGGGAACCTGCAGCCTTGAGGCCACATATGGCCCTCAGGTGTGGCCCTTTGAATGGGGCCCTCTAAATCCTCAAGTGCGCGCTGCACTTGAGGGCCTAGAGGGCCCCATATGGCCTCAAGGCCGCAGGTTCCCCACCCCTGTTCTAGCAAGTGAGATTTTTTAGCAGGGACTTGAAGGCGGCCCAGGAAGCGAAGAAGGGAGAAGAAAGGAGAGAAGCCCAGGTGTAGCGCTTAGCCGGTGAAAATGCAAGTAGTCAGGAGAGGGAATGTCTTTTGCAAGGAACAGGGGGAGTAGGTCAAAGACACTGGATCAGAGTATGTAGAGCAGAGGGAGATTTAAGAAAACTGGAAAATGAGGAAGAGGCCGGTTTGTGAAGGGCTTTAAAAACCAAAGAGAGGATTTTATATTTGATACTGGAAATAATAGGGAACCACTGGAATTTATTGAAAAGCCAGGGGCAGGGGTTTTGTGTTAACTAGGGATTATTTGGCAATGTCTTAGTCACACTTAACTAAATGATTCTTTATTCTGTGTCATTACATAGAATATCTCTATATGTTCCTCCAAGTTTGCTCTGTCTCTGATACTATCTTATACATTCCCTTCAGGAAAGATTTTTTTGAGATAGTGTATTTTTATCACTGCTGAGCAGAAGTTAGCCAGATGTATGTTTCCTTGCCTTCTGATTTTCAATACAAGACAGAGTACATGGAGGAAATCATTTCAGGAACTCATGATAAAATGACTAGAAATAATTTTTCCTACTTGTACTAGAGATTCTGTGTAGTCTGCTGCCTGACCACAGCCGTCAGACTGTCCAGATGAGTTGAATGTGGATTTAGCAACAGGCCCAGTATCTTCTTTGCAGGTTGGCTAGAGGGGAATCCATGTTCTTATTTTCTCTCTGGATTTTGATGTTTGGCATCAAAGATGTTCTGGCCTAGTGAAAGTACTCGTGTAGCTATTTTGTTATTATCATTATCATTGTTATTATTATTGTCCTATAGATATGTACTCTGGTACTAGAGCCCCTCAGCAACTCGGCAAATAGACAAACAGGGAGAGAGGATGTGGCAGATAATCGGGGGAGTTGGAGTTAGTTCAGCAAAACATTTTTATGATGATAGATTGCGGCTGATTGTGACGACTCAGAGCCATGTGTGAATTAGCAGCTTTCTGCTGTTATGAACTGTTAGCACCTGGACACCCACTTAATGCTGATTTTGGAATGGCACATCTGTGATCTGCGAGGTGAAGGGAGAAGCCTTAAACAGCAGGAAGTAAGGCAGCAGGAATGGGAATTACTTAATATGGTTGTGAAGGTCTGCAGGCCCAATGAGAGGTAGAAGAAGGAGGTAATCAGGGGGTCCAGGAGCAGGTATGGGGGCTGAGTCTGCTGCATCTGTTTTTGTCTCACTCAGTAACATCATTATACGTTAGGTTTTTTTTTATATCCATTGTTTCTTGCTCTAGATGCTGCTGTTTGTGAGGCTGACAGGTTAATTCACATCAAACTCGAAATCCACTGAAAACCCCAAGATTTCTTTTCCTTGAACTGCTTTCTAGCCACATCAGTGCCAAGTTCCAAGTTGCTCAAACGCTGTTGGGTTCCGATTCTGCCAACCAGTAGATTGGCTCTCTCTACCAGCTTTGTGTCATCTCCATATTTGATCAACATGCCCATCTATGTCTTTATCCACATTATTAATAAAAAAAAATTTTAATGCAGCATTGCTCAGGATACAGACTTGAATACTCTACTGAGATTTCTCTGCCTCGATCCACTAGTTATTAGTCTTTTAGTTTGGTCAGTCACCTAGCACCATGTCCATTTAAGTGTACCATTAATCCTATTGCATCTCTCCATTTTGTTGACAGGGCTACCTTGTGGGATTTTATGGGGTGTCTAGCTAAGATCTAAGTATGCCATGATTATGAAATCCTCCATGTATACTGGTCTAATTATCCTGTCAAAGAAAGGAAAGTTAGTCTTGTCTGATTTCTGTTTAATAACCCGTGCTAGCTCAAAATGAGCATCTCCGCTCTTTCTGGATGCTTACAAACCACCCCTTAAAATAAGGCGCTCAAATATATTTCCAGGAATTAACCATCAAGCATTAGCTTGGGGAAAAAAAAACCCAAATTTTCCTTCCTTTTTTGAAAATCTAGGTACTGTCTTTAAAACTTATTATTTTCCATGATTCCTCAAAGATCACAATGGATCATCAGTCATTCAGAAGTTATTTTAGTACCCTGAGATGCAGTTCATCTAATTAAAACTCATTGAGGGTAGCTAGGTGAATTCACTTATATTGGTATCATTTCTGTCAACCACACATATGGAAGAGAACATGCAAAGAATATTATAGAAATCATTTTTATTCTTATCTTTTGCTTTTTCCCAAAGACCTAAAAGCACAGGAGCAACATTAAACACTCATTTTTATGCCACGATAACCTCCATTTTCCAAAGGTAATTAGAGTAGGTTCGCTGTAAAAAGCCATAGTGTCTATCTCCATTATGATTTTACTTTAATATCATTGTTATCTTTGAGTCTTTTCCATTTTCACACCCATATTCTTCAGTGATTATCCTAAAAAAGCATCCTGAACACCAGCTCTCCTGATTGGCTTGATAACATCCAGGCTTCACAAATCAGTTATTGCTTTTACAATGTGCTGGTCAGATCTACAGAAGTGAAATTAACTGGGTAATTTTAAGGTAGAAAATCTTTGCTTTTGTCTGAATTACCTAGAGTCACTAAGATAGGTCTTTCAAGAATTTATTAATAACTTGACAGGCATGAGCCTGAAACTCCTCTTCTCTCTTATTAGACCTGATTTAAGATAGTAAATAAGCAGACTTTGTTCAGAAGACTAATGATTCTCTGCATCCTATAACTCTTGTTCTAGCTGCCATACCTGGTGTTAACAAACCTGTCCACCTCATGAGAGGAAGCCTCTCTCCTCTGCTTCCCTGACAGGGCCTGATCCTGCCCTTGTGCCTTTCTGCTTGGCCCTCCTCTGACTTCCATTTCTTTGAACGATGTTAGGGTTTATTCACTCGGTCAACAAGTACTAAGCAAATATGGTGTAATAAAGGAATTTAGGGACTGGCTCACCGGCTTCCTTCCCCTCACTTCCTGCCCTTATACTGGGAGATCTGAATATGCCCCAAGACCTCCCCAGCCCCCTTAAATCACAACCAGCCACACAGAAGGATGATTCCACACTAGATCTCACTGTTGCTCCCAAGTATTCCATTTCCCTAATTAAAACCTCTGTCTGATCATACCTTCCTCTCACATCCTCTTACTCTCTTCTTAACCCTTTACGGTCTGGCTTCCAACCTTATCATTCCACTAAGACTGCCCTTACGAATGCAATCTTAGTTGCCAAATTCAGGGGCTTTTTCTCAGTCCTCCTTCTCCTCCTCCTCTCTGTAGCCTTTGGGCCTGTTGATCACTCTGTCCTCCTTGATACTCTCTTCTCTCTAGCTATTCAGAACATGGCTCTCTCCTGGTTTTCCTCCTACCCATCTGACTGCTCCTTCTCTGTCTCCTTTGCCAGCTCTTCGTCTAGATCTTGTCCTCTAGCTTAGGTGTCCCTCAGAGTTCTGGCCTGGGCCCTCTTCTCTTCTCCCTCTGTGCTACTTCACTTGGTGATCTCATCAGTTCCCATGGATTCAATACCATCTCTAGGTGTATGATTCTCAAATTTACCTACCCTGCACCAGCCTTTCTGCTGACTTTAGTCTTACATCTCCAACTGCCTTTCAGACTCTCAAACTGGATGTCCAATAGACATCTGAAACTCAATACGTCCAAAACAGAATTCATTATCTTTCCCCTCAAAATTTCTCCCTTCCTCCTACCTTTCCTGTTACTGTAGAGGGCCACGCTATCCTCCCCATCCCTCGGGCTCACAAGCTAGGGATCATTCTGGACTCCTCCCTGTCTCTCACTCCCCATATCCACGCTACTGTCCATTTCACCTCTGCAGCATCTCCTGAATACACCCTCTTCTCTCCTCTGGTGCTGCCAGCACCCTGGTGTAGACTCTCATCACATTATGCCTGCCCTGTTGTAAGAGCTGCTGGGGGTCTGCCTGGCTTAAGTCTCTCCCCACTCTAATCCATCTGCCAGCGACTAAAGTGATTTTACTAAAGCACGGCTCTGATTTCATCACTGCCCCCCGCCCCACACACTCTGTAAACTCCAGTGGTTTCCTGTCCCCTCAAGGATCCGATACAAAATTCTCTGTATGGCATTCAAAGCCCTTCATCACCCAGCCCTTTCCTGCCTTTGCAGTCTTTTTACACCTTACTCTCCAACACGTAGTCTTCCATCCAGTGACACTGCATTTTATGGATTCTTTCATGGTTATTGTGTTAGGAAAAGTGCATTGTATCAGAATTAATGTTTTGTCATAAAAAATTGTATGCAGAAAAGTATATTTTCAGCAGTCTCTAGAGAAAGATTATAGTTTTGAGTAGTTATGGGAACCTAGCCCCCTATTTCCTATAGGTTCACTGTGTCAGCATTCAATTTTTTGACTTTTGCTCAGTTTTTTAGGAATGGGAAAGTTGAGGATGGATTGTATTTGTTTGCATCTTGTCTCTCCACATAGATGGTAAGCTCCTTGAAGATTGAAGATCCTTACTAAATGGTTATTGGTGGTTAATTACCTCTCCCACATCCATTCTCCCTCTTTGCCACCTCTAGTCCCTGCCCCACTCCGGACTTTCTCAATTCACTGCTCTTTTTCCTATATCATTTTCCTCCCTGTCCGACCCCAGCCCAATAGTTAGTCACTTCACTTGGTCCCTTCGCTACTCATTCCTTGCTAATCTCGGTCCTGGAACACTCTGGTCGTCTTCCTCCCCCACTCCTGCTCAGGAGCTATTGGCTGTAGCTGACCGGGTACCCCCCAGGATGGTATCCGATCTCAGCTGAACCTTCAATCTCTTTGGGCAATCTGGCAGATTATTCCTATATCTACATATCCGGCCCTAGTCTCTCTGAGCTCCAGGCCCGCATCACCAACTGCCTTTTAGACATCGCAAACTGGCTGTCTCAGAAGTATCTCCAGCTCAACACGTCCTTTAGGAACCCAGTTTTCCTACAAACTCCCTCTTCCTAACTTTGCTGTTCCTGTCAAGGACAGCTCCGGCTTCCTAGTCACCAGGCTTACAGTCTCAACTACTCTCCTGCACTTACCCCAGATACTGAAATTTGTCGTCAAATCCTGTCATTTTTACTTTCCCGACATGTCTTGTATAGTCCCCCTCCCTCACCTGACACAGCCATGACCTTAGAACGGGTCCCAGGGACATCTGGCCCAGATGATTGTAATAGCCTTGTCTTTGCTCTCCCAGCTTCAGGTCCCGCCCCACTCCAGTCTGTCCTACACACTGCAGCCAAAGTCATTCTCTAAATGCCACAACTCTGTGACTCCCCTACTCAATCAAGTCCAATGGCTTCTTGTTGCCTCTAGAACAGAATTGGAAACTCCTCTGTTTAGCTTTTAAAACCCTCTATGCCCTTGCCCCAATCCTACCTTTCTAGTCTCCCTCCCACACTGTAATCTGGCCAAACTGGTCTTGTCTCTGGTAGTCAGCCGGCAGCCTCCATCTCCCTCCTCAGGCCTTCATGTCTGCCATCAAGTCCGTCTTTTGGCTCAGGCATCAACTTCTAGTTTGCTCCGTCTAATACACACACACATTATATATACACACATTACATATATATATACATACATTTTATATATATACATATACATATATTTGTGTTTATTAACTTCATATTGTCTCTATGTTTGTATGTTCTTGTGGTTTCCTCCATTGCAAACAATAATAAGCCTCTTACAAACATGGATTGCTTCATTCTTTGTACAAAATTCAGAGAGGCAGGCACAGAGCCGGAGAGGGAGAAGCAGCATGGCTGGACCCTCTCCCCAAAAGGGAAGAAACCACCGCTCCTGAGGAAGGGTCTGCAGGGAAAGAAGGCATCTACCACATGGTGGAGAAAGTCCAGCGAGGAGCAAGGCATGGAGTCTGGAGAGGAAGGGAGGCATGGTGGTTAACAAATGCTGATGATTGATACATATCAGGGACTGAGCCGGACCCTGGGGACACAAAGGCAGAAATAGAACAGTCTTTGCCCTCGAGGAAATTGTGGTTGTTCAAAGAGAGGCAGAGGTGTGTGTATGCAAGTGTACAGGCACATGTCCCTCGTAGATAAGTACATCTTTGGTCCCCTTGTATCAGCTCCTCTGCCGTCATCCCTAGCTTCTCTAGGCTTTTTTGGTACCATGTGATGCGACTTCTGGCCACTGAGAAGATCCTCGCCTCATTTCCGGCAATACAGACATCATTACAGCCTCGCTTGTTAGTTTCTTCCATATATCTGCATTCTATTGCTTTCCTGGGTTGCCTGAACCATCACTCTTAAATATGGCAATCGAGTGCCTATATATATATTATATATATATATATATATATATGTATATATATAACATAACAGTAGGGCACAGATGGGCATGACATAACTGGGGTTTGCCGGCAGAAATTGTACAGCCAAGAAAAGCTTTTTTTAATTTTAAATTGGGAAGCTAGGTTCTGGGAGACTCTAAACATGCACAGATGGTCAGGTAGTTTTTAATTCTCATATCAGGAAGCAATCAAATAGTCGTTTTAATTGCGAGCCAATTACTTTGGCCGTAGGAGCCACAGAGGATCCTAGATGGAGAACGGCAAGGAGCTTGAGATGGTCACCTTTGCCAGTGCCCTCATTGACAGAGGCGGTCTTGGGAGTCCAGACAGGTTAAGTCGATTTTGTCCAAGGTGGTGCGGGTTGTAAATGACACGGCCCAGCAAGCAGGCCCTCCGATTCCAAGTCCAGCACCCTTGTCCCCGTGCTTTGCTACCTTCCATTAGACTGGGAGACAACTGAAAAGCTAAAGGGACAGAAAGATCAGAGGGTCCTAGGACTGAATGTCAGACCAGGCCTGAAGAGTCATCTGGCCCAATTCCCTCATTTTACAAATGAGGAAGCAGATGTTAAATGACTTGCTTGTGCGGGCATTAAGTAGAATTTGAACTCTGGTTCTCTGAGGTGTTTATTTATTGAGCCAATTTGGAAGAATAGGAACATTTATTTGGCACTTTAAGATCGGTGAAGCACTTAACATATATTGACTCATTTAACCACCCCAACAACGCTGGGAGGTAGGCGCTATTATGATTCCCATTTTGCAGTTGAAGAAACTGAGGCAAACAGGGTTAAGTGACTTGCCCAGGGTCCCACAGCCAGTAAGTGTCTGAGGCTGGAATTGAACTCAGGTCGTCCTGACCCCAGCACTCTATCCACTGTGCCTCCTGAAGAGATTCTATAGTCAAAGAGCTAAAGAAATGTGCAGTATGAGAACTGTTTAGGTCTGATTTGCCATAATCTCTTTAGCTTGACCTTTGAGTGCCAAGAAGGTAAGAGGACCGAGAGGCAGAAATGTAGTCAATCTCTTGGCCAGAGATGTGTCTTAGCCGCAGGGGAGAGAGACGTGGGGCTGTCTGGAGACCATCAGGAAGGTCAGTTAGTATGATACTCATCTAAAGTGTCTTAGTGTTAGTACAAGCTCAGGAGCAGGAGTTTGGACATTTGTCTTTTAATGGGACCTTTACCGCCTTGTATATTTTAACTCTTTTTCTCTGCTTTCACACCTTGATGGATACCATCTACCAAGCCTTGCTTATGTTCTCTTTTATTGAATCAAGACTTTTCCTTACAAAGAGTCATATTTGTCATTTGAATAACTCAGTACTCGTCAGAGGCCTGAGATGTTACTTACCCTGAACTGGATATCTACTATACCCATCCCGTCCCCACCTGAGTGAATAAAGAGGGGGTAGGGGGAGTAGCATTGAAATTGCCCAACATTCCTTCAAGCTTTATGGGTCTTTGAGATGAAATTGAAATTTCATAATTAAATAACTAGAGAATTGACAAATTCAGGAGAAAAGCCTTCATCTTCTGGGTCAGTGACTGTCCAAATTAAATAATTCTCTTAACTCCATCATTCCCCAGAAAAATAAAACACCTCCTTCCCATCACTGATGTTTACTATTTTAAAATTGAAGAATACAATCTCATCATTCCACTGTCTGATTTTTATCCTTGACCCCATGAGGAAAAACAAAGGAACCTGCCCCCATTTTAAAACGTTCATTCGTACATTCATTGGGCATTTTTAAAATGTCTACTCTGCTCATCGATATACAATAACTGTAGAATGAGAAAAATACAGACTGTTAAATGAGAAAAGTGTCAGAAGGTATATAAGGTCTGAGGAAGGAAATATTGTTTCCACTAGAAGCTACTGAGGGAAAAAAGGAGAAAAGAAAGCATATTGAACCTAAAGACAAAGGACACAGATTCCGATTCCTGCTCAGCTGTTTGCTGCGTCTGTGACTTGGAGCAAGTCATTTTGCCCTCCTAGACTTCAGAGCCCTCATCTTTAAAAGGAGGGAGGCATGGTGGGCTTTGGAGGGGGAGAAAAAAATAAATGCACCTTGATTGAAAAAAGAAAAATTGAGGCATTTTTTTTAATGAAGGTGTAGAAATAGGGGATCTTTAATAAGCCTTCCAACGCTGAACCCTATAATTTGACTGAAGAGCACAAAAAAAGGTTTCATGAAGGGCAAAACATTTGAGTTGCACCTTGAAGGATTTTAATAACCAGCCTGCATAGGGTTAGCACTCATTCCCCTAAACTGTTCTATACTAAGTTGTCTATTTTCTGTTAGATCATCTGTCCCCTAGGTCTGAAATGCACTCCCTCCTAGCTGTCACTGATAAACACATGCCCTGTGAGGGCAGGCACCATTTAATTTTGTCATTCTTTCCTCAGCATCTAGTATAGAACATTATTAAGTGCTTAATGAATGTTTGCTTAAGTGAAGCAAATTCCAGGCATGGAAGCACTAACATGGGAAACAGTTTGGTAAAATGGATGAGGCAGTGGTCTCAGAGTCTGAAAAACTCATTCAAATGTGCTTATGGGTTATTCAGTTTCACATGTAAAAGTCTTAAAAGGATTGAGATTCAACTAAGTTCTCAACCTTATAGCCCTGTTGACCTCATGTAGATGCTTGGAAGAGGAGAACCAGTGCCTACACCAGGCTCCAACTGTCCCTATTAGGCTCCCCTCAGTAGTCTTGTACCAGAGAGGGAAATACTCTTGGGGTTTCCTCCTCACATTTTCTCCTTTTTGAAAATATTTTTATTCAAGCTTCTTCTGGCTGCAGTGAGTAGTGAACCCTACTTTCTTGGGCTGAAAATGCCATCACTTTTCTCCCAAGCCCTGGTGCCTGCTCAGGATGCCAGGGCAGGATGGCGCCCTATAAATAAGGTCCATCATCATAAGGGTTATGTCATCCCTGTGCACCCAAGCTGGCTTAGGCCTCTTGGCCTCTTGCCTTGTAGCACCCTAAAGGTGTGTGGTTGCTGTGGAATGACTAAACAGCTGCTTCTTATTTCCTTAATTGCTATACTTGAAAGGTGTCTACTAGCTTGTTCCAATATGAAAAGGTGTTAATTACCATGCTAATCAGGGAAATGGTAACAGCTTCCCTCAAATGAAAAGGGCACATGTGTCAGGATGCAGAGGATTGCACAAACTTCAGACTTCCGAGGATGCCCAGGCGTGAGAGGCCTCTCTCGGGACAAAAGGGTACACAAGAAAATGAGAATGTAGGACAGGATGGAATGGGAAGAAAAGCTAGTGAGCAATAGTGAGTTAGAAATACCTCCTGAAGTAGTTTTTAGGCCTCTTGAAGAATACACAACTAGGATTATGCTGAGAAAAATGAAAATGTAAATTAGAAAATAAATCAGAAACTAGGACTAATTTACTTTTATGCAAACTACCCCATCTCTCCCTCCAACAAGTATCTGTTTTAGACTTATTAATCAGGTTCTAGGTGGAATAAAGATGGTTTTATTGGTAAGAAAAGGACAAAGGAAGAAGGGAAAATGTTGAAAGAAAGTGTGGAAAGGGGGAAGGGAGGTTAGGCCAGATTTCCCAAAGCAGCTACGTGCCATTCCCAAACTCTTTTTCTGTGAACCTCCTGAAAAGAGACACCAAATTGGAGCTCCGGTCTAGGTCGTGGGCTTTAACTCAGAGAAAACAAGAGTAGAGATGAATGTGGGAATTAAGACTAGATGATCATTAGGATTTTTTTTTCTTAAAGCTCAGATTTCTAAAGTACAACACTATAGTTATTCCAAATCCATTGTTTTTAGTGGCCTCTAACTGGTAAGACTCCTTCAACCAGAAATGATTTCTAGCCATCTCCAGAGGCAAGGACAGTTTAGGAAAAGACAAAAAAAAAAAAAAGTGGGGCAGAGCTCCGGTTTGTTTTCCAGAAAGTTTCATTTGAGAACAACTGAAAATGTTTGTTAAGACCATTCTATAGATGACCACTGACATTTTAACCTGCATCAAGCTTTTTCTTTCACAGTGATTTTCCTAAATATTTACCACATCAACTGCGAATAGGTCTTAAGCCTTTCTTGAACCTTTTCTATCTTCTTGACTCCCTGGTAATAAGAGAGTAGAATATAAACACTGATTCTGTGTGTGTGTGTGTGTGTGTGTGTGTCCTTGTCAGTGCAAGGATTCAGATTCAACCTTTCTCTTCCCCCCACCCCCAACTTAAAGCTAATAAGGTTTATAACAAAGGGTTACTAATGCGGTTGAGGAAGAGAATTGGGAATTATAGCAGCCAGGCATTTCAGTCAGGGAGTCGAAAGCTTACTTCAGTTAATAATGAAATTCTTGCAGGAATTAGTTGCTGTGTTGCAAAGCTGTGTTCAAGAACCTAATTTGAAGGCTTGTCTCTATTAATTTGTAAAGTATAGTGCTGTTTCTCATGCTCAGAATGCTTTGGATTTTATTTACTCCAGACTGCTAAGGGATTCAGAATGTGGCTACTTTGGGTTATTACTACACAGCCTGAACCACGTAGGTCAAACACCTAGTCTTTGTTTTCTATCTGAAAACGTTTTTAAAAGGTTTCATTTCCCTTTCTTACCAGTGAGTCCACTCCCCTGTGCCAGCATTTCCCCTTTTTACATGTACATTTAGTGTGACATTCACTGGAAGCCATTTTCCATCAAGATATCAACATAATATTTTAAATTCAGTTTATAAATGTAATACCTAGAGTTGGATTTGCATTGAAAGTGTTGGGTTTGCATAATAATTTGAAATCCTGTTCTCCTCTTTTGTATTTCATTTCAGAGTCAAACTCTGACTTTTTTTTTTCTAAGAGTCCATTGAGGCATTTGTATTTCAGTTTTGAAAAGTTATTTCTACCCCCTCCCCAGCCCTCCTGGGGATCATCTCTACTTCTGAAATTCCCCATGCTCCATCTAGATATTTCTGCCTCACTACGAGTTGAAGCTAAAAACTTAGCCACAGTCTCTAGGAGTCCCAAATGGAACACTTCCCTAAGTTACCAAGCTGGTGTTTGTTTGTTCTTCAGAAAAGGCCTGAATGTAGGAATTTTCCAGAATAGTCTATTAGCACAGTAGCTAAATTTAGACCTATCCCCTATTCACCAGGGGCTGGGAGCACATTGCCAGGCTGTACCTTAATGAAAAATATATCATTTAAACTGTCAGAAAATTGTAGGTTATGGTTTGAAAAAATCACGAACATTAATGGAGCTGTGGCAAGCTTCACTGATTCCTGGCTTTCTCCTTATGTCTGTGCAGAGATTTTCACTTGGCTGAGTAATTGTCTCCTTTGGATAGAGAATCATTTGTTTTTATTCTTCTGGGCCTGATGTCTTTTCAACTCAGAATTGTAAAGTGCAGCCCTTCCTCGAGTGAGCAAAATGTCTGCATTTGCCAGTCCAGTGCCATGACCAAGGGGCCAGAGTGGAGCCTTAGGAGCAACAAGCCTGGGCCAGGCACCCAGTGGCAACATGCCCCGGTGGTGTTTAACACACAGGCTGTGCAGGCTACAAACAGGGATTAATCAACTCTTCTGTGCAGCGTACTGCTGGAAGTTACAGACCCAGAGATGGAAGACAGCGCAGAGATACGGGTTAGAGAAAGATCTTGCAGATGCTACCCCTGCTGCTTACTAGCTATACTACCTCTGTGCCTCAGTTTTCCCACTTGTCAAATGAGGGGATTGGCCTCCAAGGTTACTGAAATCCCTTCAAACTGTAAATCTGTGATTCCGTGACTGTCTAGACCTGCGACTTGATCAACTCGGGGAGCTCCCCATGTGGAAACTCCCTCTGCTCATGTAGGTAGGTGCTTTCTCTGCACGTAATTGTCTTAAAGAGTGGCTTAGACCACTGAGAGGATAAGTCATTGGCCCAAGGTCACATGGCCATTACGGTAATTTGTCAAAGGCAGAATTGGAAACCAAGGCTTCTTGACTCAGAAGCCAGCCTTCCAGCCATCATACCACAGTTGATTTCTTTGCCTTTTTCTCTCAATATATAACACAAGCAAGAATGTGCTCTCGAGATCTTATCTTATACAATGCTTAAGAAGCATTGACCTTGGTCATACCTCAGCTGAAGTATTGTCATCATATTTCTGAGGAAAATTGATGAGTTGGAGAGGGTCAGTGGAGGATAACCAGAATGGTAAAGGACCTTAAGATCATTCCACATGAGGAATTTGGGGGTGTTTAGCCCCAAAAAGAGAAGACTTGGAGGAAATACTTGCTGTCTCCGAGTATTTAAAGGTATGAAATATGGAAGAAGAATGAATCAGTCTTGTATTCCTTGACCCTAGAAAGCAGAACAAAGAGCTATGTAAGTCTGAGTTCCAGAAAAAGTAGGTTTGGGCTTAAGTGAGGAAAAGCTTCCTAAGAATTAAGAGCTATCTAGAAGTGGAATGAGTAACCTCAGGAAGTAATGGTTCCTGCCTCATTTGAGATCCTTAATTAAAGACTGCTGAGACAGTGGGGTACAGTAGAAAGAGTTTGAATTTGGAGTCCCAGGACCTGTATCTGACATTCTACTCATGACCTGAGTGACCTCGGGCAAGCCATTCATCGCTATGGCCTTGGAAAGTGAGGGACTTAGGCTGGATGAACCTCTGCGGCCCTTCCAACTCTAGCTCCATGAGCCTCTGATGTAGTGGAAGGCATTCCCAGTCTTTTATCCATTAAACTAGATGACCTCTGAGGTCCCACCTGCCAGTGATCCCATGAGATTCTAGGATCTTAGTATTCTGTGACCTCGTGATTCTCAGAAGGACATGGAAGAAGTCTCACAAAGAGGTAGGAGACTCTGGAGCAAGGGAGGTACCCCTTCTGGATTGGGGAGTCAGAAAGGTCTTCATGGGAAAAGTGGCATTTGAGTATAAGCTGGGCCTGGACAGAAAAGAAGGGTTTCAACAGAGCTATAAAGGAAGGATAAGATCAGGGAGCAGCTAAGTCCATGGAGTCTGAACCAGAATATCCCAAATGGAGGGGTGTGAAGTAAAGCTGGAAAAGTCAGTTGGACTCTCAGGACAAAGATTTCTTATTGATCAGCAAACATTTGTTAAGCTGTGCCAATCACTGTGCTGAGAACTGGGGATAAAAATCCAGTGAATGAAATCATCCCTCCCTACAGGGAGCTTACATTCTATTGGGAAAAACAAAAAGAACTTGAAGCTTCAGGAGTTAAATTTCACTCAGACTTTTGGAACACTCTAATTATAAGCACATTCAGAATATATGTAAAGAGAAGAAATATGAGTAGTTAAATTCAAGATTGCGTCAGTGCGGAGGTGGAGATGAGGAAAGAATGCATTCCGACCATGGGAGGAAGCCTGTGCAAAGGTAACCAGGAGCTATGAAAAGTCTTTGAGAAGGAAAGTGGCCTGTGCATGAAGAAAATTACCTTGGCAGCAGTTTGAAGGGTGGTCTGGAAAGGTCCAAAGTCCGAGCCCAGTTGAGAAGTCGTCAGAATAGTCTAGTTCGGAAGTATTGAGTGATGACCAAATGTTGAAAGAAAGGCTGATACAGATTTAAAGGCAGAACTTCCTTTCGTGTGGAGGGTAGCAACATCTGATAGGGAGATCCACTGCGTAGATCTCAGGAGACAGAGAATTTAAGCTTGGCCAGAAAATTTTCAGTTCTGGATTAATCCCCCAATCCACACGGTGGGTTCAATTCATGCCCTTTCCTCTAGTTTGTATCATACTTGTGTTTGGGAGGGTAGCCACATGACCTTCTCAGCATCTCCACACATAGCCTGTTTCTTTTCTTCACCAAGAGAACTAGTCCCATTATTGAAGATTTGCAAAAACAATAGTAAACTTCATTAGCAATAATGACACAGTCATGAATATTTTTTAAAGCAATTACTAGAAAGGTCCAGACACTGAATTGTCACATAACAGATGAACGACCTTTATAAGTTGACTTCTGACTTAGAGCTTCATTGGACTAAGGCAGTTTACACAGGGCTGAAAACCCATTTCTGCTTCTCTTACCACTTCCCCTCATTTAAATCTCCAGTGTTAATCAGGAGAGAATAGCATGAAATCAGAAAGTGTTTGTGTGTGTGTGTGTGTGCGTGCACACATGCATACACATGCACTAGCTGGCCCTGCTAGGTTTACATGTGTGCAAGTCGCTACACCAAGCTCTATATATTTTGGATGTAAAGTCATTACTAGGTGGCAGGGATTTCACTTTGCTCCTTTGTGACAGTGTTGCCCCAAATTGGGCAGGGGGGGAGGAAGAAAAAATCAGTTTCCCTGTAACTATATATTTAGTGTCCTCCACTTTCAGTATAGAGATATTCAACCAATTCAGATTCGGAAAATATATTAGATCTCCACCACATTCAAAGCACTGTGCTCAGAGCTGCAGGATACAAAGACCAAAATAAAATTTGCTTCTTTCAGGCAGCTTCCATTCTTTTTTAAAAAAAAAAAATATTTTTTTCAATTAATAAAAATCTATTTTCTTCCCTTCCCATCTCCCTCCCCTCATTTGACAAAAAAGATAAAAACAAAACCCTTTATAATAAATATGTATAGTCAAGCAAAACAAATTCCTGAATTGGCCAAGTCCAAAGATATGTGTCTCATTTTGCACTTTGAGGCCATCCCCTTTCTGTCACAAGATGGGTAGCATGCTTCTTCATTGGTCCTAGGGAGCTTACATTCTACTTGACAGGCCTGCTGTACTACTTTTTTTCAATTACTGTTTTCTAAATAGTACCATTTTCAGGCATTTTGTGGTTCTGATTTGTTTCTAGTTTTACTTTGTTCGAGCCAAGCAAAAGCTCTGAATATAGTTTCCCAAATCATGTTTCAGGAATGTGCCTCTATTTCATAGGCATTGAGATATATATGTATGTATATATACATATATGTTAAAATCAGTTGTCCCAGTCTCTGTCTCCAACTTCATCAGGGATTTCACTTTAAGAAACACCACTACCCCCTCAGATTGAGAGCAGAGACTTTACTTAAGAAAAGAAAGAAGGAAACAGAAAGTGTTCTGAATCTAAGAACCAATGGAGAAAATCAGAAAGTAGGAACCAAGTCCATTTGAATCTGGTCTTGCTTGTTGTAGCCAAGACCCTTTACAAGTGAAATTTGTAAAGAAGGAAAGCTTTTATTTAAGAGTTTGTTTGTTGAATTTTTTATGCTGCCAACCTCTTTTCACACTAATGCAGAGTTTCCAGCAGTCTCTGATTCTTCCAGAGATGAGAAAAGGTGTTTCTGTGGCCATTACCACCCTAATTAACACCTCTCTTCTTCTTTGAAAGGAACCCATGGGGTAGTTAATGGAACTGTGAGAGCTTGGGGAAAAACCCTCCTGGTGTGCAAGCTTACAGTACAAAAGAAAAAAAAAGAAGAAACAGGAGGCAAGGAGGGAGCTCAATTAAAGTCCATGGAAGATTTCAAGATGTTTAAAAAATAAACAAGGCTGTAAGAAATAGTTATATCGGAGAAATAAATCCTAAAAGTAGTTCAAGAACAGATTGGGCCTAGGTAGCTTAGTCAAAGGATGAGCTATCTATGAACAGGTGTGGGCTAGATGCCCAGTATTGAAAATGGCTCTTCTCCAGTAAAACTTAAAACAAGTGACTTGCCTAGTGGGGAAAGAGCCATGTCTAGCTAGGAAAGCATAGCTCAGACTTGATGCATCTTGTTATCTGACCAGATCTCTCAAGCTAAGCACCACCTTAAAGACAGACATACTGTATGAGATAGCTCTCTCACAAGAAAAGTATTCCTTACAGCAGATGCTGTCCCATTATGGTGGGCTTTAGAAATTAAGTCTTTCACTTTGCCATGATGGGAACTACTACACACCAGCTTTTAATAACTAAATTCATTAAGGGGTTATGCTTTCCGTTTAAGGCACAATGTGGTCCTTGCATGGCTGCGTTGGGTGAATTTTAAAGCTAGCCTGAAGAGTATAGGATAGAACACTGAATTTGTAATCTAAGTAGCTGGGTGCCTTAAAATCCAGGCTTTCCTATTTACTAGCTGTGTGACCTTGGGCAAAGTATGTGTCCTCTCTTATCCCTCATCTATAAATGATCACCTGTTTCGCCATCTATAAAATAAGAGTAGGACTGAGTGACCTCTCAGGTCCTCCTACTTCTCACTCTTTCGATCTTGTAAGAAGAGCCCACAAAGGTGATCTTGGATGTTTCTCCCCTGGGCTGGTCATTTCATTGATAAAGTCCATCCACTCCTGATTGCAGTGGAGATAGAGAACAGCCCCATTCAGCACATTCTATGAGAATAAGTTTGTTAGTCTGGGCAGTCTGACTCCACTTTGGATAGTAGCGATATTATATCTACCTTTCTTCCTACATAAAATCAATTTGTGGTAAAGTGAAAGGAAATTGAGTTTCCCTCGTAATCTTATAGAACTGGCCAGAGCGCCATTGCTTGAAGACCTCTTCACCCCAGTTGCTGCCACATTCTCTTTGCACACCCATGCTAATAAGCACTATTTTTCATGGCTGGCTAAACCTGTCAATAAATAAGGTCCAAGCTGTTTTTCTGTTCTTTCTATGACATCACACACCTCCCCAGTCGGATGCATGCTGAACATTGCTTGTGTGGGGAATCAGCCATTAGGTTTTTACCATTCCTCAGAGAGCTCCTTTAGGCTAAGAACACAATAGTCTCTCTGTAAATGTTATTGGATAATAATGCTTACACAAAATGTTTTGTGTTCTTTATTTTGCCTCTCATTGTGTGTCATCATCATCATCATCATCATCATCATTAACTTAGCAAAAGGGATTGAACCAAAGTGAACTATGAACTAAAAGCAGGGACAATCCACATTACATTGTAGACTCCCAAATTAAGCCCAAATATCTTTTTATTGACCTTCAAACAATCAGTTAAAAAAGGAAAGAAAAATGAATGAGCCAGTTCAAAGCATAACCAAGTCACTGAATCAGAACTTTAGAATGTTTTTCAAACTACAAGTCGTTTATATTAAACCTTGATTAAATAAAAATAAAAACTGTCCTCTAATGGCCATGCCTGGCAATAACCAAAGGAAAGGCAGAGCTCAAGGATCACTCTGCGTGTGGTCTTCCATCACCTGTCTGTCCCCCATTAGGAATCCCTCAAGGGGCAAGAGAAAGAGGTTGAGAACTGCTGTTTCCCTTTGAATTCAGAAAATAATTCCCCCTCAGTCCTGTGACAGCAATATCAGCTACAACCTGGCATGGTGGGCAAAGCAACAATAACTGCAGAGGCCCCTCTCCCCACAGGAGGGGAAACTAATGTTGGAACTAATTTCCTTCAATCATAGTAAGATTACTGTAAACAGATAGCAAAGAGGAATAGCTGGCATCCACTTTTCCAACTTTAGAACCCAAAAATAAATCTTCCCTCGAAGTCTGCAGTAATTGGAATTCATTTTGGCATGTTGCAGAACACCAGTATGTAGGCTGATCGCCATTGTGCTGCCAGATAAATCAAAACCCCTACTAAAATATTTTATTAAATTTTCTCCTTCAATATCGCCGCCTCGCTCAGTCAGTCATTTATCCTGATGTTCACACCGTAATAAAATCAGTAATTTGTTGTTTAGGGGAACCGAGGACTTGACTGGAGAAAATTGGTTGCTGCAGTTTGGTTAATTTACATACACCAGGGAGAAGAGCAGTGAGTCTGGGCCAGGGCCACTTGTCTTTGGTGGGAGTTTAGTCAATCCTCAAGGCTGTTTATTTATCATCTTAATCAGCTGTGTGTATGTGTGTGTCATCTGATGTGAAAAATGGAAGAGCATGACAAATGACTTGGTATTCTTAAGCCCATGCTCAGGAGAAATGGACCTGAATGAGAGTAGATGGGAGGTAAGTTAGAAACAACTGTGGTAGAGCTGACCATGTTTGTCCATAAGACAGAATGGGCTCCTTAGCACTTGAGGAGTTTGGCTTTTCTTTACTTTGTTTACTTTGAGTGAAAGTACTTTCAGCTGTTAAGTGCTAAGCCCCAGGCCCAAAGCCTTATCAGGTGTGAAACCTGTGTGGGCGTAGATTAATGACTTAAGAGGGGCCAACTCGGGAACCAATGGTCTCTGGTCTCTGGTCATTGAGGCGGGGCTTGAGAATGCCAGAGGCTTGGCTTCAAGGAGAGAGGAGCTAAGAGAAAACTACAGCTGAAGCTGAAAAAAAAAAGCCGAAGCAGGAGACCTGTGTGAACCCAGGAATGTGAGCAAGGACTTGAGGCCAGTAAATATGATTTGGCTAAATACTATTGTGTTTCCCTGTGGCCTCCTGGTTACTCTTGTGAGGTGGGCCTATTGGGCCTGGGGTTTTTTGGTCAAGATGTCGGAATGGGGAGGCTGGTTCGCTAATTTGTTGCTCTGGGGCCTAAATAAATGTTCTGATGCTTTCTACTTAGAGAATCCCTCATACCTTGCGGTTTCGAACTATTCAAACATATATATAATTATATTTGAGATTATAAATTCGGCCTTCCTACTACACCATGAAATTGACATTTCCTTCCCTAAGTCAGAGAAAGTCAGTTTATCTTTTCCAAGTGTTATGTAAATCACTTTTACAACGTCAGGTCACTGAGAGCACCAAAGGAAATGACATAGAAATAGCCATAGTAGCATCTACTTAGAAACACAGTGCTCATCCTTGAGACCTGGCACCTGGTGACACTTCCCAAATAGTTGGGTAACTGGGGTTTTCATAGCTGGGGGCCGCAGCATCTCCCTGCTGCTTTTATTCTACTCTCCGACTGATTTTACTTTCTGTCTTCACTTGTTGTACTACTTCCTGCTCCCATCCTTCTTCTAACTGCTCCCTCTTTCTGCTCTATTTCTATCACTTCTTTATATGTGTGTTTATTTTTATTTTTCCCCAATTACATATCAAAACAATTTTAACATTTTTTTTAAAGTTTTGAGTACCAAATTCTGTCCCTCCCTCCATCCCTCATGTTCCCCTTCCCTGAGAGTAAGCAGATATAGTTTATACATTTGCAATCATGTAAAACATTTCCATATTAGTCATTTTGTACAAGAAGACTCAAATAAAAGAAAAACAAAGGAAGGAAGGAAGGAAGGGAAAAATATCATGCTTCAGTCTCTATTCAAACAGTATTAGTTCTTTCTCTGGAGTTATATATTAGTCCTTTGGGATTGTCCTAGATCATTCTATTGCTGAGAATAGCTAAGTCATTTACAATCCTTCATTGACAATGTTGCTATTACTGTGTACAACATTCTCCTGGTTCTGCTCGCTTCACTTTGCATCAGTTCATGTAAGTCTTTCCAGGTTTTTCTGAGAGCATCCTGCTTGTCATTTCTTACAGCACAATAATATTCCATCACAATCATATCCCATAGCTTGTTTATGCTAGCAAGGAGATTACAGCAGTATATCACAAAGATCATAGACTATGACCAGGTGGGATTTATACCAGGAATGCAAGACTGGTTCAATATTAGGAAAACTATCAGGATTTTCCCATCATTTGTATGATGGATGACAACCATAGCGTATGAACATTAGAAAATGTTATTTTACTGTTTGTTAGACCAGCACACTCCAGTCCCCATGTTACCACTTCTTAAAATCCTGGATTATTCCTTGAGATCCCTTCCTAGATCCATGCTTCTTAAGCTCTTTGTCCTTGGGACACTTTTGCTTCAGGTACTACTGTGAAAGGAGGGCCCGTCAGCTTGTCTGCCATTTTATGATACCCAAGCTAATGTTCTCTTTCATTAGTGAATAATCAGATGCTGACTGCATTTCTTTGCAAAGTAATAAGTTAAAGGAACCCAGCTGAGACCTAAATAAACCTGACTGACTCTGTGGAAACATTTGTATCTTACAGTAAATGTGCCATACTATAAATTTCATAGTTGTACATTTCTGCAGTTACAAGATCTTAATCTTAATGAACACCATTTCTCTCTTTCTCTTTGGTAAGTAGAATTAACATTCCAGCACGAACTGGAAATGCTAAATTGTTAATAGCCTCCCTAGAGTTTTGCTTCTTGCTATGACACCTTCAATGATTTCATCAGTTTTAAGCAGAGTGAAATATCCCAATTCATTCTCAGAAGCATGACGTTCTTTAAAAGTCCTTTAGTCAACTACTTCTCTGATGTGCTTAGAGGCAGAAAAGTCTTTTTACACAAAACCTGGGTACAAGACAATGTCAAAATCAGTTAATAAGCCAGGTAATTATTATCAGAGTCACTAGTATAATTTTTAAAATAATAATGACTCACTGAATAATCATAACATTGTTCATTTTTGTTTAAATGTGTTGAGACTTCTCAATAGGATAGTGGCTTTTTTTCTCTCTCTCTCTGACTCAGTCTTCTCCTAATCCTTTGGTAGAGATTGTCTCATTATATCCCAGTTTCAAGAAAAATCTCTAAGGTAAAGATTCTGAATTTTTCCTTTGTTACTTTAGTCAGAGATAAGTAATTTGGACTTTAAAAAATAACTATAAAAAACTTTTCAAAATGTTGCTTCTTGAAGGCAGAAGACCACTGTTTGAATTATTACTCTGGCAGCACTACCTGAGGGACTTGGAGTTTCACCTTGCCCTGCCTCTATTTTCTCATTCCATGAGAAGATTAGATTAGATGAACTCTCAGGTCCCTTCCCCCTCTGAAGCCTATTATCCTATAGGAGCATTTTTGATGCATTTCTGCGGTGCTGAATGGTTATATCCATTATGACACCGTAGATATTCTTTCCAGATTTTTTCTTTGCTACCAAAAATGGTCACTTCATTTTTCTCCGTTTTATAAGTCACATGTTCATATCAAGAAAGGAGCATTCATTCTAGCATAATATTCATTCCCTTGCTGCTAAATTCTTCTGTCGTTCGGAATGTGAAGGCTACGGCTGGTTCTGCTACCTCAGAAATGTCTCTGGTATTCCTCCCTCTGCATTTTTATTATTTCTGAAACCATTCCCTGGACTTGTTGTCGCCCATGGCCTTCCCGTTGGTAGTGAGAGCACTTTTCAAAGGAGCAAATTTTGGTCTAAAAACTTCTTAAAAAACAGTTGAGAAGAGCATATGACTTCAGAGCTGCACCAGTTCTGTTTGACATTCCTCAGACCAATCCTGTTTTGGGGAATTCTTGAAATTATTGTCATAAATAAGAAACCCAGTTACTGAGACAAACTCTCAGTCTGGTCAACAAAATGAGTGCATCCTTCATGGCACTGGGCCCTGCTCATGCAAATCTCACTTAGGAATGCTGCCCTCTTGGGGCGGTGAGGTGGCACAGTGAGTAGAGCACAGGCCCTGGAGTCAGGAGGACCTGAGTTCAAATCTGGCCTCAGACACTTGACGCACTTACTAGCTGTGTCACCTTGGGCAAGTCACTTAACCCCAATTGCCTTGCCTTCCCCCCCTCCAAAAAAAAGGGAGAATGCTGCTCACCCTATTAAACATCCAAACAATAGAGTTGGCTTTCATATGAGGAGCTGTTACCTTCCACTGATTATTCATTCTCACATTCAAAATGTGCAGGAAAATACCTCGTGTAAAGATGCCCAGATGACTTCTTTAATCAAGATATGCATCCATGAACAGGTTTGTGATTTATATTCCACCCATTAACCATCCTTAGTAGTTTTGCATAGAAAGATTTAGCCCAAGGTCTTACATACTCTTTAGGTATTTACTTTTCTCAGTGCTTTCCCTTTGTTAGGGCTATCACATTTTCTCTCACAGATCTTCTCATAATCTCAGCACGATTGACTGATCGCCATCAGCTCTAGCTCTGTCTTGAGCAGTGTCTGCCTAAATCACATCTGTCAGATTTATTAAGATCATTACTAAGAGATTTGTTAATTACACAGCCAGGATTGTCAATCATACAGTGCGCTATCGTTTTAAAAGTGAACTCTACAACACAATCTCTGTTAACTGGAACCAGAGCAAACCCAACCAGCTCTTCTGCAGTAGATCTCTCCTCTCTAGAAATACATTATTTATCTGAGGACCAGAGTATTGTACAGCTGGTAGAGATCTTAGAGATTCTCTCTCTCTCTCTCTCTCTCTCTCCCTCCCTCCCCCTCTTTTGGCAAGGCACTGGGTTAAATGACTTGCCCAGGGTCACACAGCTAGTAAGTGTCAAGTGTCTGCGGTCAAATTTGAACTCAGGTCCTTCCGATTCCAGGGCTGGTACGGTATCCATTTGTGCCACCTAGCTGCCTCAAGATTATCTCTTTTAGCAAATGAGAAAAGTGAGGCCCAGAGAAAAACAATTTCTCACCTATGGTGACATAGGTGGTAGTAAATAGGGGTGGCAGCATTCAAACCCAGGTTTCAGGCTCTTCCATCTATATCGTTCTTCTCAAACTCATTCTTCTCTCCCTTCTTGTTTGGTGATATATCAGAGAGGTATCATTAAAAATACGGTGTTCAATACTCAGGAAGTCATGGTTAGAGTTTTGTTTAAAGTGCGTCCATCCAAATGCATGGATGTCTTCTAAATATATTTAAATAAAAATGTACTTACCGAAATGGAGCCTGCTTCTATACAGAATAACTAAAGCCAATAACCCAATTCTTTCAGTGCCTGCACTATTTCATATTTAGGGAATCTGAAAGTTGCATTAATTCTTTTAGGCTACTTACAATTTAACAAGTGACCATATAAGTGTATTAGAGTAGATTATTTTTTCTTAAATTAGGCCTGAGGAGTGCTTCTGTTCTGAGCATCAGATCTTTTTGTACCTTATAACTCCTCATATTCACATATATTATTATTTGTTTTATAGTTATCTGTGTACAGGTACTTGTTTCTCTATTACAAACCTCTTTAGGGTAGGGACACATTCTTATTTATGAGTTATTTTTTTCCTCTAGAACCTAGCAGAGTATCTTGCTCAAAGTAAGTGCTTATGAAATGTTTGTTGAGGGAATGAGCTTACTGTGTTCTGTCTTTATGTTGAAATGAACCCTTGCTACTAAGATGAGAACTCCCATCTCCATAGAACTTCAAGGTTTACAAATCTTTTCCTCATGACAACTGAGTACCCAACTCTTCTTCAAAAGATTCCTTTGTTAAGACTTAGAGTTTGAATAACTGGGATCCAGATTGGTGATAATAATTTCAAATATTCCAAAACAGAAGATTTGGAATTCTTAAATACAGGGAAACTCAAGTGACTTGTCCAGGGTCACAGGGATATTAAGTATCAGAGCTGACATCTGAACAATTTATTTGGAAGGACAGAACATCTAGAATCTCAAAGAAATAATGAAGAAAACTAGGACTGAAACACTTCCAAAACTCAAGCTGTGCTATAAAACAATAACCTTAAAAAATCTTTAGTTCTAGGTAAAAAATAGAAAACTTGAGAATTCCTGGGGAACCTGGAAAGCAGTTTGGCTGGTACCAGATTCAGATTGAATGCTCTCTTGAAACAGAGTAGAGCAATTACAATTTGAAAACCCTTATACGTTGTTCAGGTTATGCCAATCTGACAAGCATATACACTATTTGTCCCTAACAATGCCCTGACTCTAGCCAATGAAGAGGAAAATAAAGCTTCGTTATCTCAAGTCATTGATTCTTTTTAAAAAAATATTTTATTATTTATATAATATTTTTAGTTTTCAGCATTGATTTCCACAAGATTTTGAGGTAAAAATTTTCTCCCCATTTCTACCCTCCCCCACCCACTCCAAGATGGCATATATTCTGATTGCCCTGTTCCCCAGTCAGCCTTCCCTTCTTTCACCCTACTCCCACCCATCCCCTTTTCCCTTACTTTTTTGTAGGGCAAGATAGATTTCTATGCCCCATTGCCTGTATGTCTTATTTCCCAGTTGCATGAAAAAACAACTTTTTTTGAACATCTGCTTTTAAAACTTTGAGTTCCAAATTCTCTCCCCTCTTCCGTCCCCACCTGCCCTCCCCAAGAAGGCAAGCAATTCAACATAGGCTACGTAGTCATCATTATGCAAAATCCTTCCACAATACTCATGTTGTAAAAGACTAACTATATTTTGTTCCCTCCTATCTTGTCCCCCTTTATTCAGTTTTCTCCCTTGACCCTGTCCCTTTTCAAAAGAGTTTGCTTTTGATTACCTCCTCCCCCATCTGCCCTCCCTTCTATCATCTCCCCTTTTTTTTATCCCCTTCTGCCTTCTTTCCTGTGGGGGTAAGGGATACCCAATTGAGTGTATATGTTATTCCCTCCTCAGATCAAATCCAATGAGAGCAAGATTCACTCATTCCCCCTCACCTGCCTTCTCTTCTCTTCCAAC